>CM035842.1:115296717-116012981 GCA_020510985.1 Pholidichthys leucotaenia | reverse complement strand
CAGCTCGCACTCACGACCACACCCACTCAGAGAGAGAGAGAGAGAGAGAGAGAGAGAGAGAGAGAGAGAGAGAGAGAGAGAGAGAGAGAGAGAGAGCTCTATAGCTTTGTCTCATTCCTGTTTTATCAGTTTACCATAACATAATTGTTCATAAGCATGCAAACAGAATTTGTATGGAATATGTGTAGAGCATAATGGGATATTACCTACAGAATTATTATTTTGGCACTAACTTTACATTAACCCTTTCAACCTTTTCCATTATTTTGTACAACCACTTTAGAAAAGACTTGCCTTATGCCTGGTGGGGGGGACCCAAGCTCTTGGGCCCTTCCCACCAGTCTCTGCAGCTAATGACTGTGGTGTCACCTCAATGACCACCTGTTCTCCTCCCTCATCCTAGGTGGTCGTGTTGAAGATGGAGCAGCAGGAGGACCATGTTCCAACAGTCAAGCCAGAGGTCGGTGGACCTCCAACAGTCAAGCCAGTGGCTGGTGGACCTCCAACTGTCAAGCCAGAGGTCGGTGGACCTCCAACTGCTGAGCCAGAGGTCGTGGATCTCCAACTGTCGAGCCAGAGGTTGGTGGACCTCCACCCGGCCTCCAACTGTCAAGCCAGAGATCGATGGATCTCCACCCAATGTGCAAGAGATCGGTGGACCTCCACCAGCCATTGCAGAGGCTGGGCGGTCTCTACCTGCCATCTCAGAGGTCAAGGTGCTGCTGTTGCCTGCCTTGAAACCAAAAGCCCCAGTGTTATTGCTTTCAGAATTTAATGCCCAAGCATTATTGTCTCCTGGACTAAAAGCCCTAGTATTTTTGTTTCCAGATCTTATTCTCCTGTCCAGTTGCCCTGGGGCTACGGAAGACCACCTGAACTGCCTTGCCCTTTTGTCCGGTGGCCCTGGGACTTCGGTAGGCCACCCGACCTGCCGTGTTTTTGGTTTGGGGCCTGGGACTTTGATTTTGCCCCATGAACTGTGTTTTTTTTGTTTTGGGTTCTGTGGGGCGGAGGGGGGGACTTGTTTTCGGCCCACCTGGCCTTGTACCCACACTACTCACCCTGGGAGGGTGATTTTTCTGTTTTTGGTATGTTTTGGGGTGCCTGGGGTCCACCCCTTAAAGGGTGGGGGGGCTATGTTAGGATCTGTGCATGGGCAGAGTACCATGCTCATGTTTTAAGTTCATTCTTGTTATTTTCTATGTTTATCATTATCATTGTTTTCCTGGGCTGTCATTATTATAATTATTATTATTATTATTATTATTATTATGGGCCATTAGGTGGATTATGGTTATCATTGGTTTTGGTGGTATTATCCCTTGTTCATTTTGGGTCGGTTTCCTGTCCTGCCCCAGTTCACACCACAACCCAGTGGCGACTTCTCATATCAAGCCCTGATCACCTGTTGTCCGAGTGGTGAGTAGCCCCAACAGCTCCTACCTCTGTGGTTAAGCATGAGTATTTTTTGAGCAAGAAGCTTGCATTTAATGTCTACATTAAATGCATTTAAAGTTTTCTTACGCACAGAGAAAAAGTGACTGTGATTTGTTGCAATACAGAACAGCTTCTTCTAAGAGGTGAACTTTCATTTATTTGTGCTTTCTGTTTTATTTTATCTTATTCATTTACATGCTGTTGTGACATGTAACTATTTCATGGAAGTAAATCCTCTAAATATGCATTTTCAATGGGCTGGTGGAGAGAGACTATGTCTCCCAGCTGGTCTGGGAACGCCTTGGTATCCCCTCTGAAGAGCTGGAGCAGGTGGCTGGGGAGAAGGAAGTCTGGGCTTCTCTGCTTGAACTGCTGCCTCCGTGACCCGGACCTCCGGAAAAGCGGTAGAAGATGGATGGATGGATGAATGGGCTGGTGCAGGGGTATCACACATATAGCTTGTGGGCCAAAAACGGCCCACCAAGGGGTCCAAAGTTTTCTCTGTGAATTTACAGCTTTATTTCTAGTAAAGTTCTGACTGTCTACTGATTACAACAGTTTATGTAAATCTGAGACATTTTTTCTCTGTAAAATGAGACTTTTTTCTCATCAGTTTTGTTTTTCTTCTTTTTTCTGATGAGAAAAAGGGCCCCTTGATCTTGCTATGTGTGTAAGATGATTTAAGTATGCATTTAAAAGTAACGTGAAAGTTACTTTTCCAAGTAACTAGTTACTTTAATCATGTAGTAACTCAAAAGTAACTCAGTTACTTTTGAAAAGAAGTAACTAGTAACTGTAACTAGTTACTATTTTTTAGTAACTTGCCCAACACTGGTCGAAAAAACCTATAATTGGGCTGGTGGGTGGACTACCGCTCAGCCCACATGACAGGGTGGATTATTCTGCCATCCGTACCTAATACAGGAATACAGTTAGGCAGGAAAACCTACAGTGTAACACAAGGTCGAAGAAGATGAAATACTCAAAGGCTCAGAGTGAGCTACAGAAGTACACCAGAGAGATGAAGTCCAACTGGTGGGATGAAAAAGTGGAGAAACTTCAAACTGCAGCAGACAGGAAGGACATGAAAACATTCTTCACAGGTTTGAGAGAAATCTACGGCCCTAAACCAAGAGGATTGATCCAACTAAAGGCTATGGATGGTGAAACAGTTTTGCAGGAGAAAGACAAGATCCTGGACAGATTTGCAGACCACTTTGACCAACTACTAAACAACCCTGGAGATCTCACTGAAGAGGCTAAAGAAGCTCTAGTGCAGTGACCAGCTGTATCAAGTCTGGATGAACCACCAAAAATTTTGATGAACTAATGGCAGCTATCAGGACAACACAGGATGGTAAAGCTCCAGGACGGGATGGAATTCCAGCAGAAGTGTGGAAATTTAGTGGTGTTCAGCTGACCAACTGCCTGCACAAGCTCATCCAAGAGATATGGGATGCCCAGAAAGTACCTCAGGACTGGAAGGATGCAAGTATTGTGCCTTTGTTCAAGAAAGGTGACAGGAAAGATTGTGGAAATTACCGAGGTATATCACTGCTAGCCACTGTTGGTAAGATTCTTTCACGTGTACTACTTAACAGACTCAGTGAACACATCTCGCAGAATGTACTACCGGAAACCCAGAGCGGCTTTAGAAGTGGAAGAAGCACAATGGACATGATTTTCTGCTTGGAACAGGTTCAAGAAAAGTGTATTGAACAGAACATGCCACTTTATGTAGTCTTCTTTGACTTCAGTAAAGCCTTCGATACTGTTTCATGGCAAGGACTTTGGCAGGTACTCAAGAAATATGGCTGTACAGAGAAGTTTGTCAGCCTGATCGAGGCACTCCATACAGGTATGCAAGCAAACGTGGCAATGAGTGGTGCAGTATCTAAAGACTTTTCAGTAAGCAACGGGGTGAAACAAGGGTGTGTGCTGGCACCTACACTCTTCTCACTATATCTGGCAGCCATGCTTGAGGTGGCCTTCAGAGACACTTCAGAAGGAGTATACATTCAAACAAGGAAAGAAGCAGACTTGTTCAGTGTGGCACAGTTTAAAGCCAAGAGTAAGACATCGATAAAGGTAGTAAGAGAAATGCTCTTTGCTGACGACAGTGCTCTAGTTGCACACAGTGTGGAAGATATGCAATATTTCGTGGAGAAATTTGCAAGAGCAGCTAGCCAATTCAGCCTCCAAATCAACATCAAGAAGACAGAGTGCCTTTATCAACCACCAAAGTTCCAGTTATCAGCATCACTACCAGAAGAGATCAGCATTGGTACAGAGCCACTAGTCAAGTGCAAGACTTTCAAGTACCTATGGAGTATTGTTTCAGAGAATGCTAGGCTGGAGGATGAACTATCTCTCAGAATGGGAAGAGTGAGTGCTGTGTTTGGAAACTTGAGGGAGAGACTGTGGAACAATCGACGTGTCTATCCGTGTGAAATGCAAAGTGTACAGAGTGACAGTACTGGCTACTCTATTATACGGTGCTGAAACTTGGACTGTGTACAGAGTGCAGGTGAAGAAACTCCACGCATACATGATGAGACACCTTCGAGCCATGATGAACATCTCATGGAAAGACAAGATAATCAACATAGAAGTGTTGAAAGGAGGACTTCCGGTCTGGACGCCATGGTGATAGCAACTTAACGCTGAACCTCCCAGACCCAATCCAAGGAAAACATCTTCAAAATCAGACATCTTCAAAATCAGACTTAACGGATTTTTGGAAGAATAAAAATCAAAAGATAAAAACACCATGCCTAACCAAAAACAGAAGAAACTGACATTCCCCAGGTCAGGATGCGCAGCGGCTGCAGAATCTGAACCGGAGGACCTCCGTTCAGGAGACGAGGAGCTGGACCTAGCTAACAAAAAGATTAGCTTGAAATCGCTATTTGATGAATTACGACGATTTCGGGCCGAATTTCATGAATTCAGAGAGGAACTAAAAAGGATGAACAGCAGAATGGACCAGGCCGAAAACCGAATCTTGGAAGCTGAAGAAAGAGTAAAAGTGCTTGAAGATTGTATGCTGGATTTACACACAAAACAGTCAAGGCTGGAGGCTAAGCTAACCGACCAAGAAGGAAGACAGAGACGAGATAACATCAGAATTCACGGTCTGAAAGAAGGAGCTGAAGATAGTTTCAACACAGTGGTGGAATGCGTGGAATCCTTATTGAGAGAGAAGTTGGATATTCCACAAACCACCGATTTGAAGATAGAAAAGGCCCATCGTACATTAGCCGCAAAGCCAGCGGCAGAAGCGCCCCCGTGTTCGGTGGTGGTAAGACTCTCCGATTTCAAAATAAAACAAGAGGTTGTAAGACGGGCCTGGCAGAAAAAAGGATTTATGCATCAAGAGAGAAAAGTCTTCGTGGAGCACAATTACGCCCCTGAGGTTCTTAAAAAATGACCGGAATATAACGACGCCAAAAAGGTTCTACGGGAACAGAATCTACGCTTTCAGACGCCATTTCTGGCGAAGTTAAGGGTCTTTTACGGTGAAGAGTCATGTCTCTATAATTCAGCGGAAGAAGCAACAATTGACATGGCGAGAAGAGGACTCCCGGTAACGGTGTTTAAACCCGCAGCGAATCTGAGCGAGAAGATCAAAGCTCAAACGTGGTCCACTCAAAGACCTTCAAAATCCACGGGCCAGCAGCGGGAAACCCAGCCCCAGAGCTACAAAGATAAGCTTTCCAGTTCCAGGAAGGAATAGCGACCTTTTTGGTTTTTTTTTTTTTCTTTTCAGTCATTCTGCACTTCCATCCCCCCTCCTACAAGGTAACAAACATTAAAGGAGATGCAGAATCAGCATGTGGTAAAACCTTTCATGGAGCAGTTATAGCATTAGAAACAAATGTCTTCTTAATTTAAAGGGAAAAAAAAATCTTGTTAAAATAGAAATGTAACAATGACCCACATGTTCTCTCCACACTAACAAATACTGTATTAGAGTGAATGTTTGCTGTGATGGGGGTGGGAGGGTGCACACAATCTCATAGGGTATAGGCATTAAAAAAAAAAAAAAATCATTACAAATTCGGATTGGGATCTGAAATTCACGTGAAAAACATGGGACAACTTACAGGGGTAAGAGAGGGCCCTCAACACGTAACAGAGTTTGAGGAATTTCCCTCAGAGCCCATACTCCATCAGGGCTCTTACAGGGTCTTTAAAGAGACCCCAGCTCAGGAAGTTTTTTTTGACAGTTTTTTTGTTTTAAAGTTTCGTACACTATGTTCTTAATGTTCTTTCAGTTTCTGAGTAGCAAAAAAGAGGGCCACCACACTGGTATACTAAATAAGAAAATACAATGGAGAAACAGGGTGTAACCAAAATAGCCTCATATAATGTAAAAGGGATCCTGAATCCAGTTAAAAGATCCAAGATTCTACGCAAAATGAAAAAAGACAAAGCAGAAATAATATTTTTACAAGAAACCCACCTAACAGACATGGAACACACTAAACTCAACAGACAAGGGTTTAAAATGATCTCTTCATCTTCATATAAATCAGGGAGGAGGAGGGGAGTAGCGACATTGATATCAACCAAAATTACATTTGAAAAAAAATCAGAACCCAAAGATAAAGAAGGGAGGTACAGTTTGGTAATTGGGCGGCTAGAGGGAGAAGATATCACCCTGCTGAATGTATATGCACCACCAGGGGCTAAATGGAAATTTTATAAAAATGTATTCGACCTAATGATAACTAAAGCCCAAGGTTTAGTGATATGTGGTGGAGACTTCAATCTAAGACTGAATCCATACTGGGATGCAACAGGTAATTCTTCACATCAAAATAACACTCAAAATAGGAAAACTCGGATGATACTAAAAGAAATGGGAATCTGTGACGTATGGAGGGAATTCAACCCCAATGTAAAAAATTATACTTTTTATTCAACGCCACATTCATCTTACTCAAGGATTGATTACTTTTTTATGTTTAATAGAGACATTGGAAGAGTAAAAACATGTAAAATAGGACTGATGGATCTCTCTGACCACAGTCCGATCTATATGGACTTAAACATCCAAAAATACACAAATAATACATTTTCCTGGAGGTTGAATTCAAATGTCCTGAAAGGACCACTGAAAGATAAATTGGAATCAGATATTCTCAGATATTTGGAAGAAAACGATAATGGAGAAGTATCCCCTTTAATACTGTGGGATGCGTGCAAAGCTGTAATAAGGGGAAAAATTATTGCAAAACTGGCAACCCAAAAGAAACTGAGACAAGAAAAACTAATCACACTAGAGTCAGAACTCAAGAACCTAGAAAAAGAACACAAAGACAACACTCATTCTAATGGCTCGCTCAAGATTAAAGAAATTAAAAATCAAATAAATGAGATCTACACAATAGAAATCCAGAAGAAACTTACATTTCTGAAACAAAAACACTATGAAGCAGGCAGTAAATTGGCAAAATTACTAGCCTATAAATTGAGGAAACAACAAACAGAAAGAGCAATCTACAAAATCAGAGACCCAGTATCAAAGGAAATAAAATTCAGAATTCAGGATATTCTTAAAAGCTTCGAGAATTACTACAAGAACTTATACTCCCACAAAAAACATAATAACGCATCCGAGACATTCCTAAACACATTAAACCTTCCCCAACTTACGGAATCACAAAATAAAACACTACTGTCAGAAATACAACCTAAAGAATTGGAAAAAGCAATTATGAAACTTAAAGCTAACAAATCCCCAGGAGCAGATGGCTATACAGCAGAATGGTACAAAACCTTTAAACAGCAACTATCTCCTCTCCTCCTGAAAACATTTAACTATGTCCTCCACACAGGGGAACCCCCCCCCTCCTGGAGAGAAGGGGTCATTGCAGTTATACCTAAACCTGAAAAGGATAAACTAGAATGCTCCAACTACAGACCAATCAGTGTATTAAATCAGGACTATAAACTTTTTACCATTATCCTTGCCAAAAGGTTAGAAAACATACTGACAGACTTAATACACTTGGACCAAACAGGTTTTATAAGAGAAAGACAGACACAAGACAACATTCGATGCACTTTACACATAATTCATCATATAAAAAAATATAACTTAAATGCAGTCATATTGGGATTAGATGCTGAAAAAGCATTCGATTCGGTTGACTGGTCTTTCCTATATAGAATCTTATCCAGTTTCAGTTTTCATAACAACTTCATTAGAACTATACAGGCATTATATAAAAAACCAACAGCTAAAATAAGGATTAACGGTAATTTATCATCATCTTTTGAGCTGGAAAGAGGATGTCGTCAAGGCTGCCCCCTGTCTCCACTGCTCTTTGCAATCTTCATAGAACCTCTGAGCCAATGGATAAGACAAAATCAAGAAATTCAAGGTATTACACTTGGTCAGAAGGAACATAAAATAGCACTCTTTGCTGATGACATTTTAATATACCTAGGGCAGCCAGACACTTCTTTTCCAGAACTAATCTCAGTTTTTTCAGACTATGGAGATTTATCGGGGTACAAATTAAACATGCATAAAACCCAAGTTTTAACATTCAACTATGACCCAAATCATTATTCACTAAGTGAACTCAAAACTAACTGGGAGTTGGAATCTATGAAATATCTGGGGGTCAATATCCCGAAACAACTCGACAAAATTATAACACTAAACTATGATCCACTGGTGACAAAAATAAAATCTGACCTAGCAAGATGGAATATGATACCATTCTTAGGTACTGCACAAAGAATTGAAGCAGTCAAAATGAATATACTTCCACGTCTTCTATACCTTTTCCAAACAATACCGGTAGAACCTCCCAAAAAAACATGGCAGGAGCTGGACAGAAGGATCTCAAGATTCATATGGCAGGGCAAGAGACCTAGAATCAGATATAGAACCCTACAGCTAAACAAAGACAAAGGTGGGCTCGCGCTGCCAAATATCAGGGACTATTTTATAGCTGCACAAATTAAAACTTTAGTAGAGATATGTAACCCAGTCTACACTGCACAATGGAAGGAGATCGAATGCCAAATAACAAGTGACATCCCCCTACAGGCGATAATAGGGAACAATGCCTTACCTAAACTCTTGAATAACACTAACCCGTGGATAGAGACCCCGCTAAAAATTTGGTTTAAGATAGTCAGAGAGAATCAAGCTAAAAAAAAGCTCTAACTAAAAAATGGATGTTGAAGGACTGTCCTACACCTGAAGATTGGTTTAACGTGATCCAAGACATTTACTCGATGGAAAAGTTGACATTCGCACTGAGACAGGACATGGATGGGTTCATGAACTTTTGGCAACCCTGGATTGCATATGTGTCTTCCATTTGATCTAATCTTTGACAAATACCATTTCAATAATGGTCCCGCTCTTTGTTCCAACGCTACTCAGATGCTCTTTTACTTTTAATTACTTAATTTTCTGTTTGTTTGTTTTTTGCTGTTCTGTTTGTTTATTCGTTTTTTTTATTTAATTCTCTTTAATTTCACTTTTTCTTTCACTTAAAAAAAGGGGGTGTTGTAATAACTATCCTACCAATGTTGTCAAATAGCAAAAAATAAGGGAACGTGTGATGAAAATGTAAACAATGCAATGCTGTAATGACCTGTATACCCTTTACAAAAACTTAAATAAAAAAAAAAAGAAGTGTTGAAACGAGCTGGTCTACCATCAATGGAGGACATGCTAATACAAATGAACCTGAGATGGCTTGGACATGTCAAGAGGATGGACCACCAGCGTCTCCCTCGGCAGTTATGCGAGGGCAAACGCAATCAGGGTAGACCAAGGCTCAGATTTAAAGACACTGTAAAAAGAAACTTGAAGAAGTTGGAGATAGACAGGAGTTCCTGGCAACGGAAGGCTAAAGACAGAGCTGTGTGGAGGAGTCTGATCAGACCTAAATGAAACAGTCATTGTCGCCCACGACAGACTGCTATGATGACGACACCACTTCTTGTTTGTATTTGTGCAGCAGGATTACACAAAAACTGCTCGATGGATTTGGATGAAATTTTCACCAGAGGTGGTCCTTGGTGTACAGAACTGATACATAACAATTTGGTGATGATCTGAGAATGCATACCTCTGCCAAAACTCTTATCTTCTCACAGTGTGTTAGCAAGAATCCTCCAAAACAACACAGGATAGACTTTGATGCAGTTTTCACCAGAACTGGCTCGTGGTCTACACACAAACTCATTACATTTTGGAAGTGATGCATGAGGGACGGAAGGAGCCTTGGCGGAGGTATGCACTCCCTTAGTGCTCTTCTAGTTGTTAGATGACATAATAAAACAGCTTTGTAGCAGTTATTTCAATACCCCACCTTAACAGTAGTCAGAGGTAAATATCCACATTCAATCAACAATCAATCGTAAAATTCATCAAAAGTGGAGAACATTGGTTTTCATCTGACATTGACAACAGGCAATTTTACAGACCAAAAATTAATTATGTGTTGTTTTACAACTCTTAATTTACAGCTCATAAAAAAATCTTGTCTGCAAAGTCCTATTTGAAACAGCCAGTTTTTAGACTGCTCATTAATTTTAAAAATCGCTAATTTGATGGGTAATCCTGGGTAACTTTGAGAACTGAAGGCAGGGCTTGTTGGTTTGTAACATCATGAAATCCAGGAAGTGCAATCCTCTCTTAGAGCTCAAATAAATAAATAGAACTTTGTGAAATGAGCATTTTGAATATTTTCATCATCTCATCATTCTGGTTCATTCTGTTACATCTTGTATAATATGAAATAAATTAACAGAATTTTGATACTGTGGGGAGCATGGAGTTGGACTTCTCCACCCAGAGGTCAATGGACCAAGAGAGGAGACGTCGCCGGGCGGTCCAGATGGAACAGTAAAGGCTAGGCACACCCCGGGGAGCGGAGCAGAAGCCGGGCCACCTTGGAGAGGAATGAAAGGTGGCACCTGTGTAATATCATGTTAATGTGTCGCACAGGCTTTGTTCTATACTTAATGTGAGGTCGGAACCTTGGGATACCATGCATGTAATTAAAGTCATAAAAGAGAGATGCACAGTGGCCAGGGAGCTCTTTTTGTGATCCTGATCTGTTAGAGGGAGAATGAAGTCTGGGCTGATCAGCTCGTTGCCTCACCTGCATCATTCCCTCTACAATACAAAAATGACTCAACACACAAAGATAAATACACAAAACAAAAATATTAATTGAGATGCCTAAAGGTACATTCAGAGTAAATGCGAATGGGCGGCACAAATCCATACAAAGTGAATGAAAAGAGTTGAGTACACATGAAATTGCGCATTCGCACATCTGAGGCTAGCTAGCTGCTAGCTTTGAGGTTCTGCCATCACCGGAATAAAAGTATCACCACTGCAGAGTAAACTAGTATGAAAATGAGACTCACTCACCTGGAGACAGGAGGACTGGGAGCTCTTCAGCTGAATCAGGATTTCAGAGTTATTACCTCCGCCAGGCCGAAAAGGCCAGGAGGAGGTAATGTTTTTGCCGGGGTTTGTCTGTGTGTTTGTCTGTCTGTCTGTCTGTCTGTCTGTCTGTTTGTCTGTTGGTTAGCAAGATAACTCAAAAAGTCTTGGACGGATTTCCATGAAACTTTCAGGCGTTGTTGGAAATGGTACAAGGAAGAACTGATTAAATTTTGGGGATGATCCGGATCACCGTCTGGATACAGGAATTTTTTAAAGCATTCTTTAACACTGTGACATACGGCTATTTTCAACATGTGCGCAGGCGCAATGGAGGGCGCTGGTCATTGTGTCTGACCAACATAAACTCCGCGTTCTTCAACGTTTTAGCCACAAAAGCACGCGGAAAACACTGGTGGGCTGGGCCCGCCACCGTGCCTGTGTTTGCGCGACGCTGCAAAAGCTGAGACGGGCAGCTGTCCGCCGCCGGATTATTGGGCAGAAATTCCCCGGCCAGCCATAGGCGCTGCGCAAAAACGAGCTGCTCGGCAGCGTGCTGTGTGCCTGTGTTTGCGCAACGCTGCAAAAGCTCAGACGGCTAGCTGTCCGCCGTTGGATTATTTGCCAGAAATTCCCCGGTCAGCCATAGTAGCTCCGCAAAAAGAAGCTCTCTGCCGGGGAAGTTTCCAAATCATCTTTGGCCGCGGAGCGCAACCCCAATAAAGATAAAGATTAGATGTACCACGAAGGTCGAGTGCAAGCAAGATGTTTGTGTCTGTGAACATTCCGTCTTTTGGCGAGTTGATACGTAACAATGTTTACAGTTTGATGAGAAGGTTGCTGCCATGTAACAATCATCTTATATCAGCAATTGTCAACTCGTCACTCACACTTCACTCCAGCATTTGGAAGTGGTGGCGTTCCATTTTATACTGAGTCCAATATTGTATGTTATTGTTGTTACAAGACCGCCGACTGTCTGCTGATCTGTATATACTTTTATTTATTTATTTATTTATTTTCTACTCCTTTTAGTTCTGCATTTAATATGAACCCTGAGTTTGAAATAAACGTTTGAATTTTGAATAAAACCCACGCCAACCCGTCTACCTAATTGGCATCCGTCAGTGAAGCCCTCAGTGCTGCTTTCAGTGATCTAAAACGCTCGCATAACCCATTGGCCTGTGGGTTGTACGCAGTTGTGTCATGACTTCATTTGTTTTTTCTTTTGAATTCTTGGATGGAACATGGGTGGGCAATATAAGCTGCGGATTCAGCCATCACATATTTCGGATAACTTATGTTTAATTGTATAATCAGAGGAGCGATTGTCTAATTTCACCTTGTTGGATTTTATTACCCCCTTTGTTATATTATTCACTTTCTTTTAACCTGTACTCTTAATCTATTCGAAATAAAGATTAATTAATTCATTCATTCAATTGCAACGCCCCCAGCCTGGGAGTTTGCAGATGCAGGACATGGACACAACACCAACACTTCAGTTTATTACCTCTGCCAAGGAGGTAATGCTTTTACTACTGAACCACTAATCCTATCATTGTGAATCCAATTGCTACTCAGATGTATTCATGGTCAAGGAATCTGACAACGTACACACAAACACTGTATGGGGGGAACTGTGGCTCTTGGCGGAGGTCTGCGCTCTCCGAGTGCTTTTCTAGTTTACCCATGGATTCCTGCCACGGACGTGCTAAACAAGGCTAGCAAGCTAGCAATGGAAACACCCATCATTTTGTGAAGTATTGGTGGAAGGGACAACTTTTTCAGGTGAGACTTCCGTCGGATAATGTAAACCTAAGCATGATGTAATTTTGGGAATTTCCACAGCAGGTTGAACACAGCTGCAGAAATTATAAAAGGCAACTTCACCTGTCTGCATCTCACTCAGAAGGGGAATTCATGTCTGTTTGTGTGTTTACATTGAGTTATAATGTAATTGTGCCACGTAAAAAATTTGCCCATTCGCATTTGGTGTGAACGCACCTTATAATGTTGAATTTTCCAACTAAATAAACCTAAACAGCAGTGTTTTCTAAACTAGAGCCACTATTATATATGTGTCTCAATCAGAGAAGCATGTTCACTCAAAATCAGCAGGAGGAGAAGTATACAAACTGCTATTAACCATTTGCAGCATTTTTTAAACTTCTGTTTTTCCCTTCATCCAGATTTCTTTTTTAAAGTGATGGTTTATTCTGTAATTACAGCTCCTTGCTCGGCATGAGGCCTCCGTTGCTAAATACAGCTCATCATTTTCTTTATTGCTTTATTGTGACTACTATTGTGATTATTATTTTTTGGTGAGAACTGTTGATAGTACCAGGCTAAACAAAGAGAATATACAGTGTTAGGTGAACAAAGTGTTAGGACAATTACAACAACATACAAAGCATATACAATATGCATGTGTACGGGCACCTGTACCTGCACGAGTCCATGTGAGCCGGTGGGGAGAATGGATTTGCAAATAAACATACACAAAAACTTATATACAAGTGTAAATGAGTACATGCAGACACTCATGAAAAAATTAGGACTTTCCAAGTTCCAAGTTTCCACTTTTTTTTTTAAATATTCGGTTCTCTGTTAAGAAATGTTCACATATTGCTGTCTAATCTTGTTTTTATTTATCACTGGAAAAGAAGGTGGTTTAATTCCAGGTAAATAACAAAAAATATCCTCGTTTTACCCATTAAACCAAAGATATCAACAAAAATGCATATTCTTACTGAGGAAAAGGTTAGAACGCCCTACTGCTTAATAGCTAGTGTTACCCCCTTGAGCTGAAATAACTTCAGTGAGACACTTTTTGTAGCCATCTACCAGTCTCTGACATCGGTCTGAGGGAAGTTTGCCCCACTCCTCAACGCAGAATTCTTTCAGCTGTAAGATGTTTGAGGGGTTTCTTGCATGTACAGCCCATTTAGTTTAGTTTAGTTTATTGGTTTATTTGTCAGGGACCAAGTACAGAAAAAAACATTAAACACAGGCTACCAAATTATAGCATTCTCACTAATTTCCATCTGTAGTCCCTGAGGCAGGCAGGAAGATATTAAAAGAAAAACAGCACGTATAGAAAGCAATTCAGGTCAGGTTTCAGAAACTGTCCCAGAAACAAGCAGGGAGTTGTGATGATCAGGTGAGCATGCTCCCCCTACCTTCTGTGTTTCTTCTTCTGCCTGTCTCTCGGCTCCTGGAGTTGATTGAGCTCACCTGGGTGATTACGCACACCTGCTGCTGCCTCATCTGCCAGCTTTAAAAGTGTCAGTCTGTGAATGCTTCCTCGCTGGACCATTGGGTATTGCTGCCATCTTCGTGAGCAAATTAAATTGTATTTTTTGATCTTACCCGTTCGCTCACCATCTCTTTTTCATCCTCTCCAGGTTGCTGCCATATCAGCGGTGTAAATCACTCCGGGGCTGCGCACACTCACCTGAACCGCCGACCAACCCATCCGGACTCCTTCTTCACCTGCTCATCCTGCTGGTTCAACTCCCTTCAACCCACCATCTTCTCCTCACCTGTTTGTCCCACCAGATCAACACCCTTCAGTTTTCTACCCACTGCACGCTGAGTTCCACAGCTGGGCTCTCTGCTCATTGTAGTAAGCCTTTTCTCATCCCTTTCACTCTATTCCTCTCCCTCCAATATTTCCACATTAACTGTTTCTCCTTTCCTCTCTCCGCAGGCTGTGTGCTCCTCTCAGCAGGTTATTTACTTTGGTTTGTTTTTTCAGTAAATTGTTTGAACACGTTCACCTGCATTTGTTGTTCCTCTGGTGAATTACGCTCTGCATTTGAGTATCTGGCAAGTTTAAAAGGTAGAAAGACAAGAGAAACAGCACACATAAAAACAATTTGAGTACAATTTCAAATCTCATTTAAGTCAATGCTGGCAGGCTTGATTACTTAAAATCCATTTTTTAGTTTTTGTGCAAAAGTCTCTGTAATTTGTTCTGGTCTTCAAAGCAGTGGGAAGGTTGTTCCATTCCGTTATAGCGTTGTATGAGAAGGCTGATTGTCCAAAAGCAGTTTTACGTAGGGGGCTGCAACAATGCCACCTAAAGGATGTCCTTGTTATTCTGGTATTTTGTTCAGAAGTCAGGTACACAAAAGTCTTAAGAGGTGGGGGTGCAGAACCATGGATAATTTTAAAGACCAACTGTATATTTGCATACATGATCATATTTTCAAAGCTTAAAGTTCCAGAGGGGAGCATTTTCATGAAAACAAAGATAAAAAAAAATACATCAACAAAGTGTTTAGAAATGTGCACAATGTACACTACCATTCAAAAGTTTGGGGTCACCCAGACAATTATTTTGTGTTTTCCATGAAAAGTCACACTTATTTACCACCATGAGTTGTAAAATGAATAGAAAATATAGTCAAGACATTGACAAGGTTAGAAATAATGATTTGTATTTGAAATAATTTTTTCCAGATACTCAACCTGCTCAAAGGAAGGTCAGTTTTATAGCTTCTCTAACCAGCTAAACTGTTTTCAACTGTGCTAACATGATTGCACAAGGGTTTTCTAATCATCCATTAGCCTTCTGACGCAATGAGCAAACACATTGTACCATTAGAACACTGGAGTGATAGTTGCTGGAAATGGGCCTCTATACACCTATGTAGATATTGCACCAAAAACCAGACATTTGCAGCTAGAATAGTCATTTACCACATTAGCAATGTATATTAGATATTAGAGTGTATTTCTGATTAGTTTAAAGTTATCTTCATTGAAAAAAACAGTGCTTTTCTTTCAAAAATAAGGAAATTTCTAAGTGACCCCAAATTTTTTGAACGGTAGTGTAAGTGTTAATGTTCTTCTAAAAATTAGTACATTGATGACAAAAAATATTTTAAAATTTTTGACAGGTCGACAGTAATGACAATATTTATATAAGATAAGATAAGATAAGATAAGCCTTTATTAGTCCCACAATGGGGAAATTCCAGGATTGCAACAGCACAGGGATAGCAACACTCACAGCAACAATCAGAAGGCAAGAAAAAACAAGAACAGCTAGTAAACATATGTACATATTACTATAAATATATACGTATATATATAGACACACAGTGCGGAGCATTATGGTTGGTGAATGTGCAGCAGAAAGTCTAAGCTCTCTCTCCGTGGATGCGGCGGGCCAGCTGGAAGTCTTTGGGCATGATGGTGACCCTCTTAGCAAAGAAGAGACCCACCAGGTAGGCCTCGCTGGCCTCCTGCAGAGCCATGACGGCGAAGCTCAGGAAGCGCAGGTCGGTCTTGAAGTCCTGAGCGATCTCCCTCACCAGGCGCTGGATGGGCAGCTTACGGATGAGCAGCTCCATGGATTTCTGGTAGCGGCGGATCTCTCTCAGAGCCACGGGCCTGTAACGGTGAGGCTTCTTCACTCCGCCGGTGGCCAGAGCACTTTTCCGAGCAGCCTTGGTGGCTAGCTGCTTCCTGGGGGGCTTTTTCCTCCAGTAGATTTTACGGGCAGTCTGCTTGGTTCTTGCCATTGCTCTTTATTATTCTGTCTTATATTTCTTGCACGCCGCCTAAACTCCAGCCCGGCACCCGCGTCGTTTTCGCTACAGTTCCCGGTATGTCGAGTTCCTCCGTTAGCACCGGGTGGCGGTTGAGTGCTAGCTAGCACTAGCTCTTCCTGCTGCATCCTCTCCTGCTGTAAACAGAGGCTCCGTCCGCTGACTCGGGAGACCTTTGGGGTGATCTGTGTGTCCGTGATATATATATAGAGTGAAAGGTGTAGGAAGAAGAAGGAAGATAAAAAAAAAGGCTGTTGCAACGGGCAGCCAACTCGTGTGGCGCCACTGGTCCGGTTCCGAAGATTGTTATATTCCAGAAGATTGATGATGGACTGGCAATCTGTCCAGGGTGTACCCTGCCTCTCGCCCAAACATGCTGGGATAGGCTCCAGCCCCCTCCCCCGCGACCCGAAAAGGATTATGTGGAAGAAGATGGATGAAGATTGATGATGACACAAAAGTGTTCAGTCAGTAGTTCAGAGCCAATACAATTAATCGGTTCATGTCACGTGCCATCACCTTGCCGTAACACTTGAGGTTGTGACTGGTAGGCTGCCATGGCTGCTTCTGAAAGTAAAAGTTCATGCCATTATCCTTCTCAAGTAAGAAGTGATAAATGAAGGAGCAAGACCAGAATAAGTATTGGATCAGCTTTTGATCGCTGGTGCGAACTGAAGAATAATAAATGACATAATGTCGGGCCCAGGGAACATGCACACAGGCTCGAGTGTGAATCAACAGCTTTATTGAACAGCAACAGGCGTTTGGATGCGTGAGTGTGAGATGTGGATGGATTGCAGGAGGACAGGGAGGGCCGAGGGTGGAACAGTTCGCCGTGCAGCCAGGCAACCCTAAGGGCAGCGCAAAGACAAGGGTGAGTGAAGGGTTTCCACCCCACAGGGTTAACACTCAGTGTGTGGCTTACTTGCAGGTGTCGAGGTGGCTGGCGTTGGCTAGCCGCAGGTCTCCTGCCTGGAGGACAGTGCCCAGATGTGCGCTCGGCGATGCGAGGAAGGGATGAGCAAGGATGAGGGGAGGGTGAGGGAAATCCGCCGCCTGGAGGATCCACCTGTGCACAGGGGAGAATACTGGAGAGCAGGTAAGGAAATAACAGCTTATGTGCATGAAGAACGAAGGCGCAGGCCGGGAAGGAACGGTCATGCGCTAGAGTTGGGAGCATAGACGAACAGACAGCTCCAGGCCGAGGCTCCAGGCAGAGCAGGTTAAATAGTCAGAGGCTGATGAGGCGCAGGTGTGCATGCCGCTGAAACAGATGACAGGCGAGAGCGAGTTGTGACAATAAAGGGTTGAAAAGCCATACAGAGGTCGCCACTTTGCTGCTTGAGAGGTAAGCTAAGCTAACTAGTGTTTGCATAGCTTTCTGTAACCTTCTACAGTTGGTCTCTGACATGTTCCTGTTATTAATATGACTGTGTGATGATATCAACCTGTGTATGGCGATTGGATAGACCACAGGAATTGCTCACTAATCCTTTCCAATCATTTTTCTACTGTGGTCTAGAGCAGGGGTGGGCAATCATGTGCCGCGGAGGGCCATTCCACTGCAGGTTTTCTGTTCCACCCTGTCTCTTCAGCAGGTGGCTTCACTGATTAGCAATCCTTGGAGCTGATGAGAGCAAACACCTGCTGAAGAGACTGGGTGGAACAGAAAAGCTGCAGTGGAATGGCCCTCACTGCCCACCCCTGGTCTAGAGAATCCCAACTTGCTACACTTAGCATTAGTTTCTGTTATGGTGAAGGAAGGAACTCAATTTTTCTCTAACAAACGTTATGAGTTTTTAAAAATAAATTAGTTTTACATTGTGTTAGAGGATCTTCCACACGCTTGTGGCCATTTATCTAAAGTGTCATGAATTGCTGCCTCTCCGAGGCAGCAGAGACAAGACAGATTCATATGCAGGATTACACCACAGATAAATTTATTAAAGAGTTTAGTCCCAAAAACTTGTGCAGACATACAAAATGCAAAAGAGAATAAACTTATAGCTGTACATGACAAAACGTGTTGCAGGAAAACCACGGCATAACATGGCAGAGCTTAATAATGGAAGAAACCACAGCATAACGTGGCAGCGACAAATAATAATCCAGCAATGAAAGACAACTAGTGAACTGACTAAATACACACACTAAAGACAAAGTGATTGGATGCACCTGAGCGAGGGAGCTATGCAGTAATCACAGAGAAGAGGAATCAGCTGAATGTCAAGAGAGGGGGTGTGGTCTGGCAGACAGACTGACAGGCAACGCCCACACCAAGTGCAGACTAACGTGCTGCCTGACAGCCTGTCAGTCAGAGAACCAATACACACAACAAACTCAGAACCACACTGGAAATAAATAGCAAATAATACATGGCATAACAAATCAAACTAAGTAGACAAGGAACAGTGGAGAACCATATGAACTTCAAAGACAGAACAATACACAAATAAACATGAAACCAGAAACCCATAAGACTGAGCCTGGGAGAATCCCGGCTCAGCAACAAATACACAATACAAAGATAATAAGACACACAGAGGAAAGTCAAGGAACTGAGCCTGGAAGACAAACCGGCTTGGTTCATGACATAAAAAAGCACTTTTTACCCGAAATTTTACTGTGGTCTACTTTAGCTAGAATCAAAATTTGCTACAGTAAACATTAGCTTCTGATACGTTGAACAATGGATCTTTAGTTTCCACAATCAAATGTTTTTGACTTTTATAAAATAAGTTACTTTTACATTGTGTTAGATGATCGTACCCAAACTTTTCCCCTTTTATCAAAAGAAGCACTATTTGCCCGAAATGTCTCTGTGTATTGACACAGCATGTATGTAGACGATGTATGTAAACAGTCAGATGTTTTCTATAGGCCAGTATAAGGGTGGAGAGAGTAATTACTACAGTCATAGAAGTAGAAATTACCATAGGCTCTATATAGTCAAAAAAAAAAAAAAATCTCAATACAATGTCATTTCAGCAACACACAATGATAAAAAAAAAAAAAAAATCACCTACTGTGTGGACAGTATCAAGGATAGCTGGATGGAGAAAAGACAGGAGCTAACAAACAGGATCAAAGACAGAGAAGTGGTGCTAATTGGTACATTTTTTTGTTTTTGTTTTTTTTTGGGGGGGAGGGGGTGTGATGTGGAGAGAGTATTTTTATTTAAGATAAGATAAGATAAGATAGTTAAGATGGCGGCAGCGCGCACGGACGCAGCGGCCCCTCTTGGCATCAGCGAGTGTGAGAGTTTTGAGTGTTGTGATCATCCCAGACATACATTCTGTAAAACTTACAACCGTGAGACCTTATTAAACATCAAGGTACTGCATGCTGCAAGAATCGCAGCGATCGGTTGTGATTTGGACATTCTACGCCAGCACGGAATTCTGGCGGAGTCCCCGCTGGAAGCTACCCGTGAGAGGAGGAAGCGGAAGCGGAGGGAATGCAGGAAAAAGCGAGGAAAAAGGGCCGGGATCCATGCTAGGCTAAAGGCTAACCCCTCCAGACCAGCGGTACTGTCGCTTCTTCTCTCAAACGTCCGCGCCCTCGAAAGCAAGGTGGACGAATTGCGTCTGCTGAGAGAAACCCGGAGAGAGTGGAGGGACTGCTGTGTGTTTGTTTTCACCGAGACATGGCTCCACGACAACATTCCTGACGAGGCCATTCAACTGGAAGATATGGCGATGTTCCGTGCCGACAGGGAAACGGCGAGCTCCGGTAAGAGCCGGGGGGTGGGCTATGCATCTATGTTAACAAGAACTGGTGCGTTAATGCCACGTTAGTGTCTAAACACTGCTCACCGTTGGCGGAGTTCCTTATTGTTAATTGTCGGCCATTTTATCTGCCTAGGGAATTCAGCAACGTGTTTGTAGTCGGTGTTTACATAGCGCCGAGCGCTAACGCTAAAGCTAATGCTAAGAAGGCACTCGGGGAACTGCACAATGCAATCAGTGAAATCCAAACGTCACACCCGGACAGTTTTGTGGTGGTTGCGGGGGATTTTAACCACACCAGCCTAAAGACTGTGCTCCCCAAGTTTAAACAATGTGTAGACTTTAAGACCAGAGGAGAGAATATGTTGGACTTAGTGTACACAAACACAGATGCATATAAAGCGATACCCCGCCCCCATCTCGGCCGTTCTGATCACATATCCGTGATGCTGGTGCCTGCCTACAAACCTTTATTGAAGCGCAGCAGGCCAGCAGTGAAACAAATCAGGATTTGGCCAGAGAGTGCAACCCCTGCACTGAAAGACTGTTTTCAGCACACAGACTGGAAGATCTTCAAAATAGCAGCCTCCCAGGAAGACAGGACAGATGTGGAGGAGTATGCTGATTCGGTCACCAGCTACATCGCGAAGTGCACAGAGGATTTCACTACAGTGAAGACCATCACTATGCGGGGTAATCATAAGCCCTGGATGACTGCAGAGGTGCGCTTGCTGCTCACAGCCAGAGATGCAGCCTTCAGAGCGAAGGACAGGATCGCCCTCCGCTCAGCCAGGTCTGCGCTTTCTAAGGGAATTAAGGCGGCAAAGCGCGCCTATGCGGAGAAAATCCAGGGACACCTCTGTGACACTAGGAACACCAAGCAGATGTGGCAGGGAGTTCGGACACTGACGGGCTTTAAGCCTAGGCAGGGGGTCGATGATGACGACGCTTCGCTTCCAGACAGGCTTAACGACTTCTTTGCACGTTTTGAAGCATCAAACTCGACAATCAGAGGGAGGGCTGGCCCTCCCCCACCATCGGTCGGACCAGCTTTTACCATCAACACAGCGGACACACGGAGGACCCTAACCAGAGTCAACCCACGCAAAGCTGCAGGTCCAGACAGCATTTCGGGACGTGTGCTCCGTGACTGCGCGAGCGAGTTGGCGGATGTCCTGACTGACATTTATAACATCTCCCTGAGTCAGGCCATCGTTCCCAGATGCTTCAAGACCTCTATCATTGTACCGGTGGCAAAGAAACCAGTGGTGTCCTGTTTGAATGACTATCGTCCTGTTGCACTGATACCAATTGTGATGAAGTGTTGTGAGCGGCTTGTCAAACCACACATTACAGCCTGCCTCCCTGCATCACACGACCCGCTCCAGTTTGCATATCGTTCAAACCGCTCCACGGAGGATGCTATAGTCACCACCCTACACTCTGTCATCACCCACCTGGACCAGAAAGACACCTACGCCAGACTCCTGTACATTGATTTCAGTTCAGCATTCAACACCATTATTCCCCAGAGACTGATGGAGAAATTACTCCTTCTCGGTCTGAACACCGCCACATGTCTCTGGATCCTGGATTTTCTGACTGAGAGACCTCAGTCTGTCCGGGTTGGAAACAACATCTCCAAGTCTGTCACGCTGAGTACCGGATCCCCTCAAGGCTGTGTACTCAGTCCACTGTTGTTTACACTTCTAACACATGACTGTGTATCCAGACATGAGGGGAACCAGATTATTAAGTTTGCAGATGACACCACGGTGGTAGGACTTATCCAGAGGGATGAGGAATCAATGTACAGGGAAGAAGTGAGAGACCTGGAGGGCTGGTGCAGGGAGAACAATCTGGTGCTCAACGTGGACAAAACGAAGGAGATGATTATCGACTTCCGGCGGTCGCAGCCTGAGCACGCCTCCCTCAGCATCGGCGGCCGTTTAGTGGAGAGAGTGGAGAACATCAAGTTCCTCAGAGTGCAGATCTCGCAGGACCTGACCTGGAGCAAGAATTCCTTGGAGATCAGGAAGCGGGCTCAGCAGAGACTGCACTTCTTGAGGAAACTCAAACAGGCCTCTCTCCCCATCTGCATCCTCAGGACCTTCTACAGAGGTGAGGTGGAGAGTGTTCTGACGTACTGCATTGCTACATGGTACTCCAGCTGCAGTATGTCAGACAAAAAAGCCCTGCAGAGGATAGTCAAGGGGGCGGAGAGGGTAATTGGAGTCTCCCTCCCCTCTGTCCAAAGACTTTTTCAGAACCGTTGTAGGAGCAGGGCACTCAACATTGTCAAGGACCGTTCTCACCCCTCTGCCAAAACACTTTGAACTTCTTCCATCTGGTAAACGATTCCAGAGCATCGGAGGCAGAACCATCAGACTGATCAACAGCTTCCTTCCACAAGCTGTCAGGATGCTGAACAGTTGACCCGGAATCTCTCATACACACTACTGCACCTACGGACATTTTGTATATTATAGTTAGTTATTCTTTTTTCCCAAGTATGTCTCAGGATGTGTGAATGGATGGGTGTGGGGGTGGTGGGGAGCTATGTGGGAATGTGTCTTAAATCATGCTGCTTCGTATATGGATGCCGAGAGAAACGCAATTTCATCTTGCCTGCACTACAGTTGTATGTACAGCAATATGACAATAAAGTTTGATTTGATTTGATTTGATAAGCCTTTATTAGTCCCACAATGGGGAAATTCCAGGATTGCAACAGCACGAGGATAGCAACACTCAGAGCAACAATCAGAAGGCAAGAAAAAACAAGAGCAGCAAGTATACATATGTACATATAAACATAAATATATAGACACACGATGCGGAGCATTGCAGCTAGATGGAATAAATCTATAGATATATAAACACACAGTGCGGAGCATTGTAGCTAGATGGAATAAATATATGAATATATAAACACACACAGTGCGGAGCATTGTAGCTAGATGGAACTAAACATGTGAATATAAAACACACACACAGTGTGGAGCGTTGTAGCTAGATGGAATAAATATGTAAAAATAATAAAACACACACAGTGCGGAGCATTGTAGCTAGATGGAATGAAACAGCAAAACCGTCTACTCTAGTTATCCTACATGGTATGATTATGTACCCATACATATTGTCACCCTCCGTAGCTACCGGTATTTTCCTAGTTGTATACTGGAGGGGACCATTGTGTAAGTCTATTGCGTCTTTTGCATTCAATACTATTAGGTTGTCATGTCTTTTTGCTATCTCTGCGAGCAGCCCTGCTTAGGTTATACAGTCTGACAGCCGTTGGTAGGAAGGACCTGCGAAACCTCTTGGTTGTGCACCTAGGATGATGTAGTCTGCTGCTAAATGAGCTCCTTAGTGCATTCAGTGTGTCCTGCATAGGGTGGAACTTGGACTCCAGCAGAGATGATAGTTTAGCCACCATCTTTCTCTCTCCCATCTCCTCCACTGGGTCAAGGCGCTGCCCCAGAACAGAGCTAGCTTTCTTGATCAGTTTGTTCAGTCTCTTCCTATCGGCTGCTGTAATGCCACTGCCCCAGCAGACCACTCCAAAAGTGATGGCTGATGCCACCACCGTGTCGTAGAATGTCTTCAGCAGCGCCCCTTGTACAACAAAAGACATGAGTCTCCTCAGTAGGAACAGCCTGCGCTGTCCCTTCTTGTAGAGTGCGTCAGTATTGTGTAACCAGTCTAGTTTATTGTTCAGATGAACACCCAGGTACTTGTAGAATGTCACCATCTCAATGTCTGTTCCCTGGATGTTTACTGGTGCTGTGAGGGGTTGTCCTTGCCTGCGGCAGTCCACCACCAGCTCCTTAGTTTTCCTCGCGTTGATCTGGAAGCAGTTCCGATGGCACCAGTCCACAAAGTCCTGGATAAGCCCTCTGTACTCAGCTTCATCTCCGTTGGAGATGAGGCCAGCGATCGCAGAGTCATCAGAGAACTTCTGTAGATGGCGTGTGTTGTGTTGTGTGAGAAGTTCGTAGTATAAAGGGTGAACAGGAAGGGAGCCAAAACCATTCCCTGGGGGGCCCCTGTGCTACCGATGATCGTGTCGGATACACAGTCCCGGGTTCTCACAAACTGTGGCCGGTTTGTGAGGTAGTCCAGGATCCATGATGACAGGTGCTGGTCCACCCCTGCGCACAGCAGCTTGTCCTTCAGGATCATCGGTTGGATGGTGTTGAAAGCACTGGAGAAGTCAAAGAACATGATCCTCACTGCATTCCTAGGCTTCTCCAGGTGGAACAGACAACGGTGAAGGAGGAAGATGACCGCATCCTCTACCCCAATACCATGCTGGTAGGCGAATGGAGTGGATCCATCGCTGGTCCCACCAGGGGGCGGAGGTGAGCAAGGAGCAGTCTCTCCAGGGTCTTCATCATGTGGGACGTCAGGGCCACTGGTCTGTAGCTGTTCAGATCTTTGGGGTGGGAAGTCTTTGGTACAGGTACCACACAAGATGTTTTTCACAACTGTGGTACCCTCCCCAGCTTCTGGCTCAGGTTTATTTAATAAATTTTTTCCATAAACTCACAGCTAATTAATTTCAAATTGTGTCTATAGCTGATGGGAGGATGGGTTGCCCCAGTCACTGTGCTCAGTACTGCACATACACGGCTATGGACCATGAAAGCAAAGACATCATTTCAGTTTGGACCATTGACAAGTGTCAGACTGACCACAACTCCGCTGTAATGTGGAAGAAGGCCATTGTGGACACCATGACCTAACTCCTCACAGAAGTGAAGGTGGTCGAAGTGTGCACTGATGTCCATTCACAGATCTCGGCACTCATGGGTAAGTGGGTATTAAAATGCTATAGCTTTATATTTTAATTCGTGATGTAATTAAAAATGCAATCTCTGTCATTCAGACCGTGGCGTTTTCCCTGGTGTCAAGCAAAGCTTTGACATGTGGCATGGGTCCAAGAATCTTGCAAAAGGGACCTCATCTGTAAGTCTTGCCAATCAATACAATATCCTAACGATCCAGAAATGAATTACAAAAAGTAAAAGATGGATTTGTATATGTACTGTTCAGGCAGCTAAAATGAAGGGGCAGGCTGTATTGCTTCTGTGGCTGTGTGATATTGTTAATCATTTTTGGTGGTGCTGTGACAAAGCTGCAATGCATGACGACTTCATGGTAGGTGCAACATTTCTTGTGTTACTGCAACAACACAAAGAATTGTGCTACTAGTGTTTAACTATCAATGACATTGTTAAGAAATTGTTACCCTTGATGTGCAAGTGTTCTGTGTTTGAGAAAAAAATGGGTTTTTACAGTTATTGTTATCATTAAGCCCCAATATTAAAATAAAGGAATCATAATTTATTCATAAGTAAATTTAGTGCACACCAGAAGTCACTTGACTTCTTGAGCCCTGTAATAGTTGAATTTAAAATCGGACTAAGGGCTTCTCAAGTAGAAAACTGTAATGTTTTATTTCACCTCTTTTTAGACATTGTGGCTTGGCCTTCTCCACCATGTGGCAGACGAGCACAAATGGGTCGAAGGACAATGTCTACACAAGGCAATGGAGAACAGCTCCACCAAGCAATGGCTTGAAAAAGGCTCAGGTCCTCATCGATATTGTGATGGACAAGCGGTGGTGTCATGAATTGTCCCTCAGGGCAGAGAGGAGAGACCCACATGCTGAAGTGTAGTTTGTGATGTTTATTGAAAGAACAAAAATCCAAAACATGCACAAAGCAAACTTACGAACAAAGGTGACAAAGGCATAGACAGGATGAACACAGAAATGACCGTCAGAATGGGAGTAGGGTTCTGACGTGACTCTTTGAGACTCCAGCAAACAAGGACAGAGAAAACAGTCCTTAAAGAGAGCTAAAAACAAATGGACACAAATGATAGCAGGTGTGGATACCATGAGCGGGCAGGAGGAAACAATGATTACCGACTGGGATCAGCTGGGAGCAATGAGAGGGGAGAAGACGGGACTGACAGCTGACAGAGACACCGCCCACAATGGAGCAAAAACCCGGAAGTGCCACTGACAGCTGTCAACTCCTGACAGTACAACAGTATGATTATAAAGAATTAAATGTCAACAAAAAAGGACTAAGAAATAAATACAAACTAATAACAAATAAAAGAGTAACAAAACTATGATGACATAAACAAGAGGATGAGAAAAATAAGAAACAGTACGAGATATGCAGAAACCAAAAACCACAAAATACAACAAATAAACAAATATAGGAAAAAGGCAAAGAGACAGAGCACAGCAGGATCACCCCATGCTCAGATCGTGACAGAGCCATAGGATACCAGACACCCCAGGAAACATTGAAAGGAAAGGACCTACCCACACAAAGAACCCACCTCACCAAAAACAAGGAAACAACCCCACCCCAGGAGGGAGAAGGGGGACCAAGGCACAGAGGGACGGAAACAAACCAGAGAAAATAAGAAAAATTCTCAAAACTCACACCCCAGCAAAACCCAGACTAGGAGGGAAACCCCCCCCCCCCCAAAAAAATGTTCAGGACTCACACCTACGTGGAACCAGGCACCTAGGCCCCCTGGGCCAGACAGCTAGTCAGTTCAGGTGGTCGGCTAAAGTCCCAGACCTGGCAGATGGTGTGATGGTAAGAGTCGGGCAGCCTGCCGGAGAATGTGGGCCACCCAACCCAACGGCACAGTCTGTCAGGTGGTCTGCCAGAGTTCTTTAACCACCTAAGCAGAGAAGGTGGTCCAGGGGGTGGCTGCCCAACAGGGACAACCGGCGATGAGGAGGATGGAGGAATGGGAACCACGACGGCCTCGGGCAGAGGAGAGGGACCCATGATGGCCTCAGGCAGAGGAGAGGGGACCACGACGGCGTCTGGAAGAGGAGAGGGAACCACGATGCCCTCGGACTGGCCTGTAGCTCCCTTGGTGGTCCCAGACTGGGACATCGCAGCAACAGCAGCGGCTCCGGCCTAGAGCAAACCTGCATCGGCGGTGGCTCCAGGCTGGAGCAAAGCAGCATTCATGGTGGGTCCGGGCTGGAGTGAGGTTGCACCCGCAGTGGACCCAGACTGGGCCGGAACTGCACCCATGGTGGCACCTGGGCTGGAGCGTAATGCCCACAGTGGACCCAGGCTGGAGCACAGCACCCACGTTGGAGTAAGGCTAGGGCACAGTACCCATGACGGTCCCCGACTGGGACATAGCACCCACGGTGACTCGGACTGAGGAGGAGCTGCACCCATGGAGGTCCTGGGCTGGGATGGAGCACCCGCGACGACCTCATCCGGAGAGGAAGCAGCACCCACTGAAGTCCCGGGCTGGGACGGAGCACCTGCGGCGACCTCAGCTAGCTGGGAAGCAGCACCCTTGGAGGCCCTGGGCTGGAACGGAGCACCGGCGATGACTTCAGCTGGAGAAGCTAGACCCACGGAGACATCTGTCAAAGTTGGATGCTCCTTGGTGACCCTGGGCCAAGGCTCAGAAAAGAGGGCAAAGACACAGGGTCAGGGTCACCGGCGGCAGTGGAGACCAGCGAGGTGAACTCAGGTGCAGCTGACAGCTGCACTTGGTTCTCCCCACCAAAAGCCAGACAAGATCTCTCCAAAATGGAAGCAATGAAAACAAAGAAGAGCGCTTGCCTGAGCTCAAGCTACACTGCCGTCCAGGAGTCCGTCAATCCAGACGACGATGTCCCAGGCCTGGCCCTCTGGAGGTCCAGCTCTGACTCTGCTGCGACGACCCCAGCAGCAGGCATGGTGGTCGATGCAGTCCCGGGACCCCCCAGCAAAGTGGCCCATGCAGGTGGCTCGCCCAGCATGTACACAGGAGATCGGTTCCCTGCTGGCACTGGTTCCTGAACTGCTAAGGCCAGGAGACGTTCCTTCATCAGCGCAGGCTTCAGCTCAGTCTCAGCACTCTCCCTCTGTCCAGACCGTGGCTGCAGGGCTGGAATCAGGTCCTCCATGGCTGCAGGCTCCTCCATTGTCAAGCGGCTTAATCCTGCGGCCAGTGGACACTCAGAGGGCAGAGGAGGAGACACGGAGAGAGCAGGTGAAAAGTCTTAACCCTCTGAGTGTGTGAATTTGCGTGCCCCTAGTGGCAGAGCACGGTGCTGAGCCTGTCATCTCACTCTGACATGATCGGCTCCATTCAGAATTTGTACTGATCTGCCAGTTTCAGAAGGTGGCAGACATCCGATGGAGGACTCAATGGATGACACGTAATACACCAAAGTAGAAGAACTCCTCATTTCCTTTTGCTGTTATTAGCATTTTAGCCCAGAAAACTAATATGGCCACGATCGGTCATCGTCACCATCAATTTGTCGGCTTTGTATGTGGAAAATAGCCGCGGGATACAAGTGAAATTTATGTGGGATAATCATGACTTTGTAGATGTGGTAGAGACTGTAAATGACTAACAGAATGCAAAATAACAACCACTATGGGTGAAAATGCAGCGACAATGGCAGCAAGTGAGTCCCTTTATAAGATAAGATAAGATAAGATAAGATAAGATAAGCCTTTATTAGTCCCACAATGGGGAAATTCCAGGATTGCAACAGCACAGGGATAGCAACACTCAGAGCAACAATCAAGAAGACAAGAAAAACAAGAGCAGCGAATATACATATATACATATAAATATATAAATATATAAACACACAGTGCGGAGCATTGTGGCTAGATGGAATAAATATATAAATATATAAACACACAGTGCGGAGCATTGTAGCTAGATGAAATAAACAGCATAACCATCTACTTAGTTATCCTACATAGTATGAATATGTACCTATACATATTGTTACCCTCCGTAGCAACCGATATTGACCTAGTTGTATACTGGAGGGGACTATTGTGTAAGTCTATTGCGTCTTTTGCATTCAATACTATTAGAAGCACTAGAAGCTGTTAAGTGAGGAATTTCTGTGTTGTTGTTTTTTTTTAAATATTGTACTGATTTCTTGTTCATATACTTTGAAGATGAGATGATGAGGTACCTCTGTACAAAAAACGGTGTCAAAAGACTGAACCGTTCTTTGTGTAAATACGTCCAAAGTCCAGTTTTGACTGAGTTATGGAATTTAAAGCGGTGTCATGACATTATGTAAATTAGATGTGTAAATTTATTCCTATCTGAAACTTTGGATCATATTTTACATATTTCTATTTGACAGTAAGCCATTATCTCTTGCAGCTTTCAAGTTATAGCCTTGGAAATCTGAACTATTTTGACAAAAAATATTCACCACTCTTGACCACTAGGTGTTATGTCACAATTCGGCGAGCGACAGACACACTCAAAAGGTTAACTCTTTGAGTGTGAGAATTTTCGTGCCCATAGTGGCAGAGCAGGGCACTGTGCCTGTCTTCTCACTCTGGCATGATCGCCTGCCTTGGGGATTTGTACTGATTGTAAACATACAGGGAACAGACATCAAGATGGTGACATCCTACAAGTACCTGGGTGTTCATCTGAACAATAAACTAGACTGGTCACACAATACTGACGCACTCTACAAGAAGGGACAGCGCAGGCTGCTCCTTCTGAGGAGACTCAGGTCTTTTGGTGTACAAGGGGCGCTGCTGAAGACATTCTATGGCACGGTGGTGGCATCAGCCATTACTTTTGGAGTGGTCTGCTGGGGCAGTGGCGTTACAGCAGCCAATAGGAAGAGACTGAACAAACTGATCAAGAAAGCTAGCTCTGTCCTGGGGCAACGCCTTGACTCAGTGGAGGAGATGGGAGAGAGAAAAATGGTGGCTAAACTGTCATCTCTGCTGGAGTCCGAGTCCCACCCTATGCAGGACATACTGAATGCACTGAGGAGCTCATTTAGCAGCAGACTACATCATCCTAGGTGCGCAACCAAGAGGTTTCGCAGGTCCTTCCTACCTACGGCTGTCAGACTGTATAACCTAAGCAGGGCTGCTCGCAGAGATAGGAAAAAAAAAAACAAAAAAAAAACGTGACAACCTAATAGTATTGAATGCAAAAGACGCAATAGACTTCCACAATGGTCCCCTCCGGTATACAACTAGGAAAATACCGGTCGTTATGGAGGGTGACAATATGTATGGGTATATAATCATACCATGTAGGATAACTAAGTAGACGGTTATGCTGTTCATTCCATCTAGCTACAATGCTCCGCACTGTGTGTGTTTATATATTTATATATTTGTTCCATCTAGCTACAATGCTCCGCACTGTGTGTTTATATATTTATATATTTATTCCATCTAGCTACAATGATCCGCACTATGTGTTTATATATTTATATATTTATATGTACATATGTACACTACCGTTCAAAAGTTTGGGGTCACTTAGAAATTGCCTTATTTTTGAAAGAAAAGCACTTTTTTTCAATGAAGATAACTTTAAACTAATCAGAAATACACTCTATACATTGCTAATGTGGTAAATGACTATTATAGCTGCAAATGTCTGGTTTTTGGTGCAATATCTAGATAGGCGTATAGAGGCCCATTTCCAGCAACTATCACTCCAGTGTTCTGATGGTACAATGTGTTTGCTCATTGCGTCAGGAGGCTAATGGATGATTAGAAAACCCTTGTGCAATCATGTTAGGTCTGCAATGCTGTAATTGCTGCAAATGGAGGATTCTTTGACGAAAGCAAAGTTTGAAGGAAAAAATTATTATTTCAAATACAAATCATTATTTCTATTATTATTATTATAATAATAATAATAATGATAATTATTATTATCATTATTAATGATAATAATTATTATTATTAATAATAATAATAATGATAATTATTTCTATTATCATTATTAACCTTGTCAATGTCTTGACTATATTTTCTATTCATTTTACAACTCATGGGGGTAAATAAGTGTGACTTTTCATGGAAAACACAAAATAATTGTCTGGGTGACCCCAAACTTTTGAACGGTAGTGTATATTCGCTGCTCTTGTTTTTTTTCTTGTCTTCTGATTGTTGCTCTGAGTGTTGCTATCCCTGTGCTGTTGCAATCTTGGAATTTTCCCATTGTGGGACTAATAAAGGCTTATCTTATCTTATCTTAGTGTACTGATTGCCAGTTTCAAAAGGTGGCAGACATCCGTTGGAGGACTCAGTGGATGACATGTAATACACCACAGAAGAAGAACTCCTCATTTCCTTTTTCTGTTTTAGCATTTAGCCCAGAAAGCTAATATGTCCGCAATCATCATTGTCACTTTTTCGGCTTTGTACGCCGAAAATAGCCGCGGGATACAAGCAAAATTTAAGTGGGATAATCATAAGACTTTGTAGATGTGGTAGAGATTTTATATTACCAACAGAATGCAAAATAAGGACCATAATGGGTGAAAATGCAGCGACCACGCCAGCCCCCCTTTGTCAACAGACAGTACAACAGTAACTTATTTCGTTTTTTTTTTTTAATGTATTGATTTCTTGTTCATATACTTTGAAGATAAGATGATGAGATTCCTCTGTTAAAAAAAAAACAAACAAAAAAAACGGTGTCAAAAGACTGAACCATTCTTTGTGTAAATACGTCCAAAGTCCAGTTTTGACTGAGTTATGGAAATTTAAAGAGGTGCTGTGACATTAAGCAAATTAGATGCATAAATTTATTCCTATCTGAAACTTTGGATCATATTTTTCATCTTTCTAATTGACAGTAAGCCATTATCTCTTGCAACTTTCAAGTTAAAGCCTTGGAAATCTGAACTATTTTATTGACAAAAAATATTTACCACTCTTGACCACTAGGGGTTATGTCGCAGTTCAGCAACATACACACTCAGAGGGTTCACCCTGGCAAAGACTCTTCTAACCTGGGCAGCTGTCACCTGAAATGCCTGCTCAGTGGATGATGATGATGATAGAGGTGCTGCCATTTCAAACTTCAAAACGTGCATAAAGGTCATTGAGCCTGTCTGGAAGTGTGACATCCTTGTGGCTGGTCTGTGGGGTGTGTGGCTTATTTTCAGCAATTGTATTAAAACCTTGCCACAACCGCTGTGAATCTTTACTGGTCATAAAGTGGTTGATTAGCTTCTGCCCATACAGTCTCTTGGCCTCCTGGATGCCCCGGGACAGATTTTGTCTTGCCAGCCTGTATGCAGCAATGTCTCCTGACTTAAAAGCTGAATTCCGCACCCTAAGCAAGGAGCCCACATCTCCATTCAGCCAGGGCTTCTGATTTGTTCTTTTCTTGATGCTTTTGATAAGTTACGTCATCTATGCATTTATTTATGTACCCCATGACAGACTCTGCATATTCCTGCAGATCAGTGACTCCGTCCTTTGTTGCAGCTTCTCTAAAGATCTCCCACTGTGTGTTCTCAAAGCAGTCTTGTAATGTTGAAATAGCCTCCTGCAGCCACCATCTCACTTCTCTGAAATCAGGTTTAATTTGTTTCACAATTGGCTTGTGTGCAGGTACAAGCCTAACAGCTAGGTGATCAGAGTTTCCAATATGGGGGAGAGCGGCTGCTCTATAGCAATTCTTGATGTTTGTAAACACATGATCTAGTGTATTATCTCCCCTAGTAGCACAGTTCACATGCTGATGGAATTTAGGTAAAACAGACTTAAGGCTCGCCTGGTTAAAATCACCCGCAGAGATGATAAAAGCATCTGGGTGAGCTGTATGCAGCGAACTGATGTTGTGACACAAGTCACTCATAGCCTCTCTCACATTAGCACTTGGAACCACATAGACTGCTACAATCAAGACAGCCGCCAGCTCCCACGGCAGATAAAACGGTTTGCATTTCACAGTCATGTACTCGATGTTAGGTGTACAATGAACGGTGATCACCTTTCCATCCTGGCACCACAAGTTATTAATGTAAACAGCCAGCCCCCCGCCTCTTCACTTACTCGACGTAGCTGTCCTGTCCGCTTTGTGGAAAGTTAACCCTTCCAGCTGAATCACAGTGTCCAAAATTTTATGACTCAGCCACGTCTCCGTAAAAACCAACACACAGCAGTTCCTCACGCTATGCTGGGAAGCTCTCCACAGTCTGATGTAATCCATTTTACAATCCAGGGAGTGCACGTTGGCCAATATGCTGGTAGGAGCTGCCGGCCTGTATGGATTAGCCGTTATCCTGGTGCATAATCCTCCATGTTTACCCCGCTTCCTTGTTCTCTCACACAGCTTGCGTCTCCTCCTCACCGGTGTATGGAGTGAGGCCACCGAACCTGCGATTGTCCTATGCAATAATCCCAACTCGCTCAGCTTGCCCAGCCATTGCTTCAAATTCTCACAACCAGAATGTTTGTATCGTGCATTCAAAAGAGTCTGACAATCATAGACATATTTCTCCTTGTCGCTCGATGACATAGACAGAGATAGGGGCTCAAACAAAGATACTGTGTTAACACTGGGAGAGGCCGCTGCAGACAGCCGCTGCACCGCCATTTTCTTTCTTCCTTCTTTCTGTCATGTGTCTGGGACGTACTGTATGTCATCTCAGACCCCAGACACAGGCTGCTGCTGTATTTTGTTTCTCTGCTCTGTCTGTTTGAGGTTTAGGATTATTCTGTGTTTTTGTTTCTGCCCCTCTCTCTCCAGGCACTTCTCACGGGCTGCTCAGCATGCTGCTGCAGTGAGCAGCCTGCAATCAGCGCACCTGTTGCAGCTACTCACCTGTATCCATTTGTATCATTAGTTCTCTGTGTATTTATACTATGCTAGTTCCATCACTTATTGTTGCAGTGTTGTCATTCTCCTGTGTATGGTTTACACTCCTTTAGGACTACATTTGGTGCTGTTTTTCCCCTCAGCCTTGCTCTAAAACACACATGTAAGTCTCCTTTTCTCCTTACTCAAGTTCACGTTTTGTTGTTCTTCCCCCAGAGGTTCAGTCTGACCCTGGGGCGTGACGTGAACTCCCTCCTCGTAGCCGGGCAGTGTTTTCCTGAACCCTTTTCATCTGCTGTGTCGCTTGTTATTTGACTGCTTATGTTGGATGCTTTTGTACAGTTGAACTTTTGATTAATAAACACACGCTTCACCTGCACGTGGGCTCTTCTCCTTTCCTCCATGCGTCGTGTAAAGACGCATGTACATGACACCTTCTGATTTTGTGTCAGATTGGATTATTGATTATTAGATTATTGATGTGCTTATTTTCTGAAATGCACTGACTTTTACACTGAGTATCCATTTGGAAACAACTGGAGTATTACTGCACTACAAATAATTTCAAAACGTGAGCTTATTGAAGAGAATGCTTGTCTGATCAAGTATGTATAACTGAAGTTCTCAGTAATTTCACTAGGTTATACAAAGGTTGACAGTAGTTCAGTTGTGCATAGAGGACAGGTAAGCCATCACTTTGTAAATCTGGAGTGACTTCATGTATCAAATAGAGACCAAAAAGGCAAAGAAAGAAGTAACGACATGGTGGGTGGTGGGGAGTGATGTTGGCCTTGAAATACTCATACTCTGGACTAGTTCACTCAGCTCAGAGATCCTTCCTACAGTACTGAGAGCTAATTCAAATGACACAGTGCATCACCTGAAGGCACCCGGCACTAATCTTATAGTGTGGGGAACCCACTGAGTAGTTTTCCCTCAGACCGAAGTGGCAGATCAAAGGTGGGGAGTGTGGGGAGTGATATGTTAATGCAGCACCCCAGGTAGCAGAGAAGTGTTAGTGCTGTGATATAAAAGAGAGTGTCTGCAACCTGGTGGGAAGTTTTCTGATTCTGGTGAATGTGAGAGAGAGTGGAATAAAGCTTCATCTGCTCGGAAAGATTCAGCCTAGTTATTCTCTCCACACTGGTGACCCTTGACGCTCAATGGAACACGAGGTGAACATCCTGGAGACGACCCGGACTGGAAGTGCCAGCAACGCGTGCGCCGTTTCGGTCAAACTCCCAGACTTTTGGCTACATGACCCGAAGTCTTGGTTCCTTCACACCGAGGCCCAGTTCGCGCTCCGGGGAATAACGGCAGATGACACCAGATATTACTACGTGGTCGCAGCGCTGGACGCAAGCACAACTCAGCAGGTGGCAAGCCTGCTCCAGCAGCCCCCAGCCCGCAACAAATACAGTGCTCTCAAAACTGCGCTGACCCGGCGCTACACGCTCTCAGACTGTGAGAGAGCAGAGAGGCTCCTGATGCACTCCGAGTTAGGAGACAGGTCGGCTGTCGAATTGATGGAGAAGATGTTGGTGTTGATGACAGGCATTTTATCTTTGCCCACCTTTTCCTCCGGAACCTCCCGACAGCGGCCAGAGCGGTCCTTGCCAATTCGCCGCTGCTGACCGCGCCCAACTACCGAGCGCTAGCCCAGCAGGCAGATCAGATCATCCTCACTACCAGAGCCCTCACAGTGAACGCAGCGGTGTCGGAACGCAGCGGTATCAGAACGCAGCGGTGTCGGAACCCAGCGAGACGGCCAGCGGAGGCGAGGAGCCAGCGATGGTGGCTGCAGCAGGGGCCAAGAAGCACCGGAGAGACATGCTCTGTTTATACCACCGCCGTTTTGGAGAGGACGCATGCCGATGCATGCCACCGTGCCAATTCAAGCATTCGGGAAACGTCGGGACCGGCAGTCGGTAACAGCTGCGACTGCCGGTGAAGCAAGCAAGCTGTTCTATGTGACAGACTCACGCTCAGGGAGACGGTTCCTCATGGACACCGGCTCCCAAAAGAGCCTCATCCCGCCGTCCTATGCCAACCGGCTGGCAGGAACTAGCAGCCCTGAGCTGACAGCTGCAAACGGCTCAGACATTAAGACTTTTGGAGAGAGAACACTGACTGTATCCTTGCACGGCCATACATACCAATAGACATTCGTCATAGCGGCATGCAGCTTCCCCATTTCAGGAGCTGATTTTTTGTGTGCACACGGACTACTAGTCGATGTTGCTAATAGACGCCTGATTAACGCAATGTCTTTTGATTCTCTCCCCTGTACAGCTAGAGGAGCCGGGCCCACAACACTAGTCAATGTCACAGCTCCAGGGGGTAAGTTCCACACACTACTCAACCAGTTCCCAGCACTCACGTCCCGACGTTTTCGGCGACCCTCACTATACACAGGGTGGAGCACTTCATTACCACCACGGGGCCGCCCATTTTTGCACGACTTTGGTGCCTGAACGCAGCTAAACTGGCCATAGCGCGTGAAGAGTTTGCCAACTTGGAAAAGTTGGGCATCATCAGGCGCTCAAATAGCCCATGGGCATCCCCGCTACATATGGTTCCTAAGGCCGAGGGATCGTGGCGACCTAGCGGAGATTTCCGCAGATTAAACAACGCCACAGCGCACGACGGCTACACCATCCCTCATATTCAGGATTTTTCCGTTCACCTCACGGAACGCATGAACGTGCATGGGCACGCATTTTTTCCAAGATAGACCTGGTCAGCGGTTACCACCAGGTCCCGGTGCATGCTGAGGACATACCTAAAACGGCAGTAATAACCCTGTTTGGTCTGTTTGAGTTTTTACGCATGCCTTTCGGGTTAAAAGGTGCGGCGCAGACATTCCAACGCATGATGGATGCGGTGTTGCGCGATCTGCTATTTGTGTTCGTTTACCTGGACAACATCCTGGTGGCCAGCGCGTCCGAGGATGAACACGTAGCCCGCCTCAGGACAGCTTTCCAGAGGTTGGAGGAGGACGGATTAATAATCAACCCAGCAAAGTGCCAGTTCGGAGTAACGGGGATCGATTTTTTGGGCCACCGCATCTCACCGGAGGGTGCGATACCATTGCCGGACAAGGTGCGCACCGTGGCAAATTTTCCCAGGCCTCAGACGGTCAGGGCGCTGTAGGAATTTTTGGGGATGGTTAACTTCTTCAATCGTTTCCTCCCCCGCACAGCCCAGCTCATGCAACTGTTGTACACTGTGCTTAGCCTCTTGCACTCTGGTGTACCACGGACAGGCACGTCTCTGCGTCCGCACAAGGGCGCTGCGTCCAAGCGCGCACTGAAAAAAAAAAGCTGCATTTGTTCTTCCACTACAGACACAGCCGCGAACAGATTAGTTCATCTGATTGACCTCTCATTCGACTAATAAGAGCCTTGAATTGGGTTTCTGAAACCTTGAAGAACCAATGACTGAAAACCTAGCAAGAAGGACCCGCCTACCAACGCTGTGAATGCAGTGAGCCAATTGAAGCACAGAAGTTCGCGAGCTGTTTTGTGTAAGGCTGGGTGAAGAGAGACTGACTGCTGCAGCAGATGAAAAAAGGACCCGCAGGAAGAACCTGCCACAGACCCAGCAGCACGGAGACCACCAACAAGTGCAACCTGTGTGACAGGGACTGCCATTCGCGCATCGGCCCGTTCAGTCACAGGCGGTGCTTTTTTTTTTTTTTTATTCCGGCAGAATAGACGTTTAGGATTCTCTTCCATGGTCATCATAGACCGACGGAGGCCGACGACGAAGGTTGTAAATCATTCGCCAAAACCGCAATCATGGAAGCGCAAAACCGCAATAATGGAATTATAATATAATGGAACCGGGTCGCGAGACCAGAACCACGAGTCCGTAACAAGGGACCAGCGTCGCGTTCGTCTGACAATGAGGAAGAGAAGTTCGCCAGGACTCTGCTGCTGTGAAGAGGTAAGTGGTATAAGCTAAATTATTCTTTTTCCCTGAAAATTGTAATCAAAAAATGATTTTTGACCGATCGGTAAATTACAACTGTGTGGCGCACGAAGTCCAAAGTCCATGCGTCGCGGTACATGGTTCGTGTGCCATGTCCGGACCGTGAACGCCCCCCCCTCCGCTACTCTTCTGTAGCAAGGGGGGGGAAGCCACGGCGACTGTGCCGCGGTCGCCACATGGCCACATGAGTCTATTCCGTCATGTAGCGATGGCCGATGTCCGTCCTCTGTAGCGAGGGGGGGGGACACACACACACACAGCCCTGAGTGTCACCTTTCATTAGAGCCCAAGATGAAGCTTCTATATTGAATCATTCAAAAGTTACAGACGTTTTTCCAAACTGTGCCATTTGGCACAATTTGGCACAGTTCAAAAATGCCTGGGAACTACCTGAGGAAAAAGCTGTGTAATATATTCATTTTTTGTGGTATTGTTACAAAATTTTGACCTCAGCTGGATAACACTTGGCTCTACATTTCTGTTGCATTTTCCAGCCCGGATCTGAAGCTGTGTGTTATTTGCAAGCATTTGTATCAAAAAAAACACCCAGGCCAAATTTATTTTCTTCAAGTTCAGTATGTTTAGATGACTGTAACTCAGTGGCCGGAGGACTTAGAGAGATTAGGACTGTTTTACCAAAAAATTCAAAGTGTTTTCTTTTAAATGAGACCAACCCCATGAAGATGCTGCAAAGGGTTGAAGAACAGCTTTCGATTTACTTTGGGCACGTTATTTTTTGGCGTTTTTAGGGAAATTGACCGGAGTGCAAGGGGTTAAGAAACAGAAGCCGGCGGACAGAGTCGACTGGACTCCTGAGTGGGAGCAGGCGTTTTCCGAGTTTAAAACAGTTCTGGCAAACGCCGCACTACTGGCGCACCCGGACCCAGCGGCTAGGATAGCGCTCTCTACCGACGCATCAGACGTGGCCATAGGGGCCGTCATGGAGCAGTGCGTCGCCGGTTCTTGGCAGCCGCTCGCCTTTTTTAGCAGGTCTTTGCGCGACAATGAGCGTAAATACAGCGTGTTCGACAGAGTGTTACTGGCTCTCCACCTGGCCATATGCCACTTCCAGTTCTGGCAGGAAGGGCACACCTTCACTGCGTTCGTGGACCACAAGCCACTTACGTACGTGATGGCCAAGGTTTCGGAACCATGGTCGGCCCGGCATCAGAGACAGCTGGCAGCGATCTCAGAGTTTACAACCGACATTCGACATGTGGCCGGTAAACTCAACATGGTGGCTGACTGCCTCTCGCGCGCATTAGTGGCCCCAGTCTACATGGGGATAGATTACACGGCCATGGCCACGGCGCAGATCAGCAATGCGGACGTTTGCGCGCTCCAGTCTGGACCAACAGGGTTAAGGCTGGAGATCAGAGTACTGCAACATGGGGGCCCCACCCTAGTCTGTGACATCTCTACAGGCCACCCGTGACCGGTGGTCCCACTCGCTTGGCGCTGCTGCGTTTTTGAGTCAGTTCACTCCCTGGCGCACCCAGGAGTGCGTGTGTCAGTCAAAATGGTGGGTGCAAAGTTCGTCTGGCCAAGCCTGCGCAAACAGGTGAAAGAGTGGGCCGCAGCCTGCGTAACGTGCCAACGAGCCAAGGTGCACAGGCACACAAAGGCCCCTTTGGAGCCGTTCCATATCCCGGCTAAGAGGTTTGACCACGTTCACGTGGACCTCGTGGGCCCCCCTCCCGCCATTGCAGGGGTTCATGCACCTCCTGACAGTGGTGGACTGCACCACGCGCTGACCTGAAGCAGTCCCGCTAGCTTCAACCGCGTCCGCAGATATGGCATGCACTTTTTTGACAACATGGGTGGCACGTTTCGGTGGTCCTTCGGACATCACGTCCGATCGGGGCCCGCAGTTTATTTCCGACCTCTGGTCCACCATGGCCCGGAGCCTGGGCGTCTCAATTCATCGCACGACCGCGTATAATCCACAGGCCAATGGTTATGTGAGCGTTTCCATAGGTCACTTAAAGCAGCGCTCAGAGCTTCGCTTACGGATGCAAATTGGGTGGACCGGTTGCTGTGGGTTCTATTAGAGTTGCGTTCCGCACCGAAGGAGGATTTGGCAGCCTCCCCAGCGGAGCTGTTTTTTTCCTAGCCACTGCAGCTCCCTGGGGAATTTTTGCCGGAAAACCCCGCGCCAAACACCGATCCTTCCCTGCTTTCAAGACATAGCGCAGAGGCAGGGACGCTACCTGGCCCGGCCCACCACTGTTTTCCACGCGCTTTTGCGCCAAAAACCTTGAAGGACGCGTCGTTCGTTTTTGTCAGGCACGATGCCCACCGGACCCCATTGCGCCCGCCTTACGATGGCCCGTTCAGAGTGCTGGAACGGGGACAAACATTTTATGTTAGACTTGGGGGGTCACCGGGAGACAATCTGTATAGACAGGCTTAAGCCCGCCTTTGTTTTAGCAGACGAGCAGGTGGTGTTGGCCCGAGCTCCTTGGTGCGGAAGACCCCCACGGAGAACTCCCCAGGTAAATGAATCGTCAGATCAGTCACACGAGCATGCTGAAGGTGTTTCCCCCTTCCCCACTGTCCCCCCACAGACAGACACACCCCCAGGAACCCCCCACCGGCACAGCAGCGCCTCGGAGACGAGGACCCCCCGTTACAGCAGCTATGGGCAGAGGATGAAGCCCAAAGGACATGGGGTTTAAGACTCATTCTGAAACTCGGGGGGGGGGCACTGAGTAGTTTTCCCTCAGACTGAAGTGGCAGATCAAAGGTAGGGAGTGTGGGGAATGATATGTTAATGCAGCACCCCAGGTAGTAGAGAAGTGTTAGTGCTGTGGTATAAAAGAGAGTGCCTGCAACCTGGTGGGAAGTTTTCTGATTCTGGTGAATGTGAGAGAGAGTGGAATAAAGCTTCATCTGCTCAGAAAAGTTCAGCCTGGTTATTCTCTCCACAATAGGTTTTTTTCGCCAATGCCTGCTTAAGTCTGAAGTGGCGTGCACGTAGAGGGTCACTTGCAATAGGCAACACATGCTGATGAAGAAATTATTGAGCAAATTAATTGAATGAATATTTGGCATGCATTATATTTCACCAGACAATGACTAGATGTTATTTGGATTTTTTGAGATTGGAAAACATGGGAGATATACTGCAAGTCTCCTTGCAAAAAAAACTGTAATAAAAATAGAGGATGGCAGAAGGGCCTCATTTTAACAGCTTTCTTTACCATTGTGAAGCAAACTGTCATATCCGGCTCTAGGGAGCCGGGCAATCAGAGCCAGGGACAAGCCAGTGAGTCGAGATGTTTTATTCTGGGTAAGGGATAAGGGATGAGGAGAGCACAGACACTCATACAGACGTACATTCTCAGGCTGCACAGCGCAGGGGTAGGTAGCTCGTACCGGACGTGGGGGTAACAAGACGTGCATACTCACAGCGGGATACAAACACCGGAATGCTGCAAGGGGAGTTGAGGCTGACACCAGACGAAGGGGCTTCAGCCTAGCAGTGCTTATGTCGCAGCCCCGAATAATCGAAGCTGCTCCTCTTTATACTCATTAACAGCGCCCCAGCTGATGAGGATTAATTGGCCCCAGCCGTCCCGTGACACTGACAGCTGGGAACCAGCTGAGGCACTGCCCAATGAGAGGCAGGGATAAAAGGAGCATGGGCTGAGCGCCGAGCCGGCGTCTCACCCCATGGTGACAGAGCCTCCCCCTCACGGTCGGGCTCCCGAACGACCAGGAACATCCCAGCCCCCCCCCCCCTCCCCACCTAGGGTGGGCGGAAGGGAGGCAGGACCGGAGGGGAAGATGCAAAGGGAAGGACAAAAAAAACAATAGACCAATGTAGGGCAGCAGGGCAGAGAAAAAAAAACCCAAATACAATACCCTACAACACAGGGAAAAGGATTAACCCAGAGCACAGTTAGGGAGAAAACTGAGTTAGGACACAGGTAGGGAAAATACCAAATACGACTACAGACAGCATACAAATAACGTATAGATCGGGGCAAAAAAAAAGAAAACCAAAAACCCACCAAAAAGGTGGCAGGAATGAATAAAGCAATCACAGAGTATAGTTAAGGGGAACAAAACACACTACTCCATAATGCACCAACAAGACAAAGGTCAGGACAAAAAATGATGAAAAACGCTGTGCATGGATACTAAAGAAAACAAAACACACAGCACTGAATATATAAAAGATCACCTAAAGAAACAGAGGTGACAAGGACAAATGGGTAATAATGAAGTACAGTTAAGTGGGGATGAAACACATTACTTCAAACAATAACAAACACAGTCAATGTTAAAGTCGGGGCCAGGGAAGGCCCCCCACGAGGATAATAAGACAGAATGGGGTGATCACAGAGTATGGTTGAACAGGAAACCACACGCATACTCCATGATGCACCGACGAGGCCAAGGCTAAGGTAAGGATGAATGAAAACGCTGAGTAAAGATAAGAAAATGCAATACACAGCGCGATACATAAGGTGAGTCACCAAGAGGAAAAAAAGGTGACAGGGTAACAATACGATAAAAATGCTGAGTATGGTTAAAAAAAAACAACACACAGCACAAAAACATATATTCCCCTAATGGACAAAGAAACTACACCCGAGTGACCTCAATAATAATAAAAGAAGTAAAGGACACCCGAGGAGACGGCAGGCAGAGTCCAAAACGGCCGGAATTGTTCTGGTAATCTCCCCGCCCATTGTCCAGTTGGCAACCCGGGGAAGAGAAATGTTCGGACGGCGAACTCTGGGCCCAGATCCCAGGAATCCAGTCCAACGGCTGCCGAACCAGGCCGCCCAAAGGCAAACACAGACCAGTGGGGGGAAACCAGATCGCCGAACCGAAAGTTTTGCGGGTCGGGTCGTCGACCCGCATCACTCAACCACCAGGACCGTTGAGACGGACGAAGGGTCAGAGCGGATCCCGGTGGAAGAGGCTCAGGGGAGAGCCGATGACGAGGGCGGCGGGCCTCAGGGAAACGGCCACCTCCTCACCGGACCTGGACAACACTGGGGCAGCACCCACGTCGGACCCCGATCGGGCCTCAGGCGAACCCACGTTGGACACTGCACCAGAACCGACCTCCAACGTTGAACCCGGACCCTCCAGCACCACGAGGAACAGCAACTCCTCGCCGGTGACCCTGGAAGAAGGCTCAGAAGAGAAAACAGAACCGGGATCAGGATCACCGGCAGCGCCAGAACCCGGCGAGACGAGCTCAGACGCAGCGGACGGCTGCACCCTGCTCGTCTCCCCTGGAGATAGGCTGAAGTGCTCAAAGATAAAAAGAAAGAAAAGAAAGGAGAGCACTCGCCTGATCTCGGGTTCTGACGCCGTCCAGGACTGCGAAGATCCAGGATCCGTCGTCAGGAGGTCGTTGTCAGGCTCCCATCTAGCCGCGTCGGGCCCCGCAGCCAGCACGATGGTCAGCGCAGCTTGAGATCCCTCCAGCGCAGGTAACCCCGCCGACGACCCACTCGGCGTGAAGCCAGAAGAATCTCGTCCCGCTGGACCGAACCGCTCCTCCGTGGAGACCCAGGGACGCTCAGTCGTCAGCGTAGACTCCACGCAGCAGTCAGTCCCCCTCCTCCGTCCGCAATGTAGCTGCGGAACCACAGGCCCTCTCCATATCCCACCACGTTGACCCGGAGCCGGGGACCGCTCGGCGGAGAGAGACACAGAGGATGCGGGATTAGGCATACAGGTTACAGCAGGTGGGGAGAGTTCAGGGAGCTGCGAACCCTGAACTTCTCCTCCAGGGATGTGACAGAGCAAATCATTAAGCAGGTGTGAAAAAACAATGACTTGCCTGCCCCCTGGAGGTTGAGTATCGCCTGCTGTAGTGGAATCTGCTTCTTCCTCTCCCCGCCCGGCGATAATGGAGGACCCCCCGGGAATTCGTCTGAGGATCGCTCGCGTTGTCTCCAGCAGAGAGCTCACCAGGCCGGGATTCCAGGCACATACAGCGGTCAGGAAGCGCGTCGAGGAGGAGGGGGAAACAGCCGGGGTGAGCCAGCCCGAATGTCCAGGAATGACAGCGGGGGAACGAGGCTCAGGGGACGAGGCTGTAGAATCTCCACACTGACGAGGCGAAGGGATGACAGCTGCGTGGGAGGAACGGTCCTGACGATGACCCAGAACTGGATCCGGACGAGGTTCGTGCAGAGGTGACTCGGCGATGTGATGACGACTACTCCCAGGGGACGAAGCGAGGGGGAAACCCAGGATTCGCCGCTCCAGATCGGAGATCGAGACGAGGAAGGCGTCGAGCACGGGAAGGCTTCGTAGCCCTGAAGTCCTCACCATCAATCTCACTGCCGCCGCCACATGCCTGAAGGTGGTGACAGGAAACACAGTAGAGCTCGCGACAGCCACTCGACCCCGGACATAACTGCTGTCAGCTGCGGCTCCTCGAAGGGAATCCCGAGTGACGTGGCGCAGGTCGGGGGAAGTCCTCTGGTTGGCGCAAACTCCCGGACTGGAGTCGCGGCAGGAACGGGACTCCGAAGCGGGGAAAGACGTCGCCCACTTCGACTCCCTGCCGGGATTTCCATCCACCCCGTGGAGCTTCTCTCGCTGTGTACCTGAAGCGTCTATCCTGGCACTGTCCTCCAGATGGTACAGAGAGTGAGGGTGACAGTCCAGGAGTTCCTCAGCACGGCCCGGATGCCAGCGACTCGCGTTGGAGGCGTCGTGCAGGGTGAAGAATGTCCCGTCGACAGCCTCCGAGATGGACCTCAGCTCGTCGCCCTGGCGCCGGAAGTGACTCCTGGGAAACGGCATGCTAGCAGCGCTGACACCCGGACAGAAAGGTACATTTCCACAGCGACTCACGGCCGCCGGCAACTCTTCTGGCTGCGACATACTGTCATATCCGGCTCTAGGGAGCCGGGCAATCAGAGCCAGGGACAAGCCAGTGAGTCGAGATGTTTTATTCTGGGTAAGGGATAAGGGATGAGGAGAGCACAGACACTCATACAGACGTACATTCTCAGGCTGCACAGCGCAGGGGTAGGTAGCTCGTACCGGACGTGGGGGTAACAAGACGTGCATACTCACAGCGGGATACAAACACCGGAATGCTGCAAGGGGAGTTGAGGCTGACACCAGACGAAGGGGCTTCAGCCTAGCAGTGCTTATGTCGCAGCCCCGAATAATCGAAGCTGCTCCTCTTTATACTCATTAACAGCGCCCCAGCTGATGAGGATTAATTGGCCCCAGCCGTCCCGTGACACTGACAGCTGGGAACCAGCTGAGGCACTGCCCAATGAGAGGCAGGGATAAAAGGAGCATGGGCTGAGCGCCGAGCCGGCGTCTCACCCCATGGTGACACAAACATTATAATATGATAAGTGGAGCCTGTGGTTTCCCTTTGTTTTGAAGAGGTCATTGAAAAATTGTATTTTGGTAGGTTTTAACCTTCTGAAATCTGTCTATAGATCACACAATTTTTGAAAAAATATCAAAATACTCACTTCTCTTAAAAAATAAAGCAAAACGCACAGCCTTTATCTCATTTTTCTCTCCACGAAGCCATTTTAACTCTTCCAGGTATTTTCTTGTAGGTCAAGAAATGTCATTAAAAGGTAAACGTCACTGGTGCGCGTTCAGGTTTGCTGCATCTGCTTCGCAGCCGCCTTAAGAAACAAGGGTGAATGAGGGGTGAGATTGAATGGGTACAGGAGTGAAAGAGAATGAATGGGTCTGGGTGAGTGAACGTGAGGAAGTGCATCTGGGTGCTCATGGGAGCATGTGGGTGTGAAGGTGTGGGGAGGGGTGTGTCTGCGAGTTGGGAGGAGTTGGATTAAGGGGGGTAGTGCCTCTTGGCAATGTGGGCTCCCCTGGGCGGGGGGGACTTCTTTGGGCATGGGGGTCCCCGGGGTGTGCGGCGGTGGCGCTGGGGGGGGCACCAGAGACCAGCCCGCACCCCTCGGGGAGCCCGCTGGCCTCCTGACGCCTGGGGCCCAGGGGTGGGCGTTGGCCCCGCTGGAGGGGTAGGGGGATGGCAGGTCCAGGGGTGTGGGCTCGCTGCGCCAGCCGCCTGGCGACCTGGCCTCCCTCGATCGTCCCTCCGGGTGCAGATGCCTGGCTTTCCTGGGGCTTGCTGACCTCAGACGTTTGTGCCCTGTGGGGTTTGTGGCACTGCCTTGCCTGCTCGGGATTCCTGGGGGAAAAGCTGCTGCGACCGGCCCCCACTTCGTATGTTCCCTGACAAACCATTCACATGCACACACTTATTTTGTGCTCGCTCTCATACAGTATATACACACACAGACGTACACACACAAGCGTCTCTCCTTTAACAGGTGTGGAAACCAGACTCGTGTTGAGACATCTTTGGTGGAAGAAGCAGCTTGTCTTGTATTTGTTTTAGTTGTAGGTTTGTTTGTCTTTTTGTCTGTTCCCCTCCCTTTTCTTTCCCCCTCCACACACTTCCTTTCCCTCTTCCCCATCCTGTCGGGTCTTCCATGGGTAAAATAATTAAAATAAAGTATTAAAAGTTATTATAGGAGGAGTTTACAACAATATACAATACATAGTTAGGCATTGTATAAGCTCCTCTTGGTAAAGTAAATCTGTTTTGGCACAATAAGGATGACAGATCCCTGTTCTGCTTGCCTAGCTGCCTGACAGGACAAGGGGAAAAAAAAAAAAGAAGTTAAGCATCACTAGCCTTGAGTCACTGCCGCCGGCATTTCCCTCCTCTATTCCATTTTTGCTGAGCACCAAGCTGGATGGCAGGAAGTTCCATTTTTTTATATGGTCTTTAGCAGGACCCAGCCAGGACTTGAACCCCATTTTCCCGGTTGTGGGACGGATGCTCTACCTCTAGGCCGCCACCAGAGGTACTGTAGGTCACCACCAGATTTCTTTTTTTTTTTTTTCTCATGTGAAACATTGTCCTGACCGCTGTAGACACCAACTTGAACTTGATCTTGACAGAGGAATGTCAAACAAGTTCATTGACGCTATCGGTATCAGAACACCTGCAGTTTATCTACAGTATTGTTGAGATAAACACAAATATTCACACATCGTTCTGCACAAACCTCCAAAACACATCATACATTCCTTGTTGTCTGAGATTAAACATACTATCTCTTGCCTGCTCTGGCAGGATACAAGAGATAGACCTGTGAAAATTACATTTTTGCCAGCAGACTATAAAGACCGTTACGTGACAATGGAACATCTCCTGAAGGTTGAAGAAATAGGAGAGGAGAGAAAAGATGAGACTCAGATCAAACTGTCAGCTGCTCAGTTGATGTTTTTATCATGTGACAATAAGGTTTTGAAAATATGCCACTGATATTGTGGTTCTGACGTTGAGCTGTGGATAACAGATCTGAATGTGTCTCATGTTTTTTGGGCTGTTTAGAATTTCTGAGTCCAACATGAATAGACCCTGATATGCTACATAAATGACAAGCATGTGCATGCGCTCATGGTCACATCCAGAAACAAATCAAAGACAGTCAGATAAAAGCATCCAACTGCCTTTTCATCTGGCTTGTTTTATTTTTTTTTTCCATCTCATGTTTATCCCTTGAGCAAAACTATGCATCTTGTTTAACAATCAGTGTGTCTTTAATCTGTTTGGGACATTGTCTCCCCTTTTATCAGTACACAGGTGAGTTATCGCTGCAGGCCTGCATCCTGCCAAGCGTGGGGTTTCACAACTCAGGGGCCACTATCTGGACTTGAACCGAGCAACTATCTTCACATGTGGGCCAGAGGGCGGACATATCAACAGCTCACAAGATCAGACAGAGAAGACACCCATGCCATGATAGGCCTCCAGTAAGGTGATGTTGCAAACTCCAAGAGATTAAAGATGAACAGATTCAAGACACCAGGCATGTGATGAAGCAGGTGAGTATGGTCTGAGATGAGAAAAAAAGGAGGCAATAAAAATAAGATGGTTTCAAGTGAAACATTATCTAGTTTTCTATAACATTTGCTGAAAACCTAAAACCTGTAATTTAAAAAAAATCCTAGAAACCCAAACATAACCATCCTTTAATGTATACCCAAAATGGTTTTATGACCTTCTGATTATTTTTTATCAAATTCAACAACATTGAAAATTTAAAAAGTAATGGAAAAACTTGTGCTGGAAGATGATTTCTTTCATAAGGTCACACTATGTGGTCTTTAAAAGCCAGCAGCCTCTTTCATTAGGGTACTGTTTGGATTATCTGGGATCTTGGGTTTCATGGCACCATTCATTCCATTCATTTGGAATTAATTAATCATTTGCAATTAAGCTGTGATATAGAGTAAATGGCACCTTAGACCTTATTGTGTCATTAAAATCCAAGTTTTCAACAGTTCCTTAATGCACCTGATAATGTCTGATTTATGCCTTGTGTTGGCTTATGTAGCACCAGTGTTGGAGGACTTCAGTCTGACCTTGGCCTCAAGGCCGGGAAAAAACGGCCTCAGTCTCGGAGGGTAATGACTCGGTCTCGTCCCCGGCCTCAAGACCTATGGCCTTGGTAACTCGGCCGAGGCTGGCTTGAGGCCATGCAATTTAAACATTATTTTTTATTTTTCTAGATTTTAATTCTCCTTAAATGATTTTCAGATATTACTTTTTGATGAATATAAATCAAAATCCACCTCGTAATTTGGGGAAATGTAACATTTTTCATAATCTGACAATGCCCCCCTTCCCCCCATTGCCAAAGATTTGTTATCACCCAGCCTGTTCTTTCCCGGCTCCTCACCTGTCGGTCACTGACTAAACCAGGTTTGTTAGTTTCAAAAATGAACGTTACATTCCTCATTATAGCAGAAACATTTATATTCTGTCCCATTTCTTCAGCAAAGCCCTCAAGCCGTCAGTGCCCTGAACCTCTCCTGACAGGTGTGTGCGCTGGTGTCTCAGTGTGCTGCTCTGCTAGGTTCCGGAGGAGAAGCAGTTCATTTTGGAGTGTGGTCAGACTTTCTTGTATCCCAACTTGCGGGTGTGCTCTGACCATTTTGTAATAGGTTTGTAGAAATAATTGACTAATAATATTGTTGAAGAGTCTGTGATGCTCTGTGGACATTTTCACAGATTCACCTACTCTCTGTTCTGATTAGCTCAGCTGCTGTCTGCACCCCACTCACAGAAAGCTAAACACACGTACTTGTTTGTGTAACAGGACCTGTCGGGGATAGGTTCTGTCAGAGCCGACTTAAGTGTAAAACTTTCAGGCTACAGGATATTATGAAGATCCAAATCCCTCCTCATGGACGGCCACCAGAATGTTCTTTGGAGGTGGGAGAGAGTCCGAGAAACCCCTGGATGACACATAAGCGTGTTCGTGTGTAGCGAGTTGATGACGGCCCCCTGAAGAGAGGAAGGGACGTACAGCCGGCCTATAGGAACACCCCCCGCCCCCCCCCCCCCCCGGGTCAGGCTCAGTCTGTTGCGCTCTTCTGACCCTCTTCTTGATCTCCCATGAGAGTGCTCCTATCACGCACGACAGAGGGAGGATGAAGTGCTGCCCTGGTGAGGCCCAGTCGATGGCAAACTGAATGGAGAGGCCACCAGGCATGGTGTTCTTGGAGCCTGGGCGATTGGTAATAGTGAACGTGAATCTGGCAAAGAACAAGGAAAACAAACGCTGCCTGGAGTTCAGGCATTTTGCAGACCTAAGGTACTCAAAGTTCTTGTGGTCTGTCCAAACTACTAATGGTTGCGTGGCCCCCTCCAGCCAGTGACACCACTCCTCCAGCGTGAGTTTAATGGCCAGCAGCTCTCGAACGCGGACACCATATTTTCTCTCAGCCAGTTAAAGGCACCAAGAGAAATATCCACACGGATGGACCTTGTGGTGGGTGATTGAGTGCTGTGACAGGACTGCCCCTACCCTGGAGTCGGAAGCATCCACCAAACCCCCAAAACTGCTGTAGCTGTTTCCGAGATGAAGGGATGGGCCAGTCGATGACAGCCTTTACTTTGCAGGGTCAGCTACAATCTATTTGTGGGAGATAATGAATCCCAGAAACAAGGTGCTGGGTGTATGGAACTCACATTTCTCCACTTTGTCATGAAACTGGTTCACCAGCAGCCACTGCAAAACAGTCCTCACATGGATCCGATGTTTCTCTAGAGAACGAGAGAAAATCTATATGTTGTCAAGATAAACAAAAACAAATGAGTTAAGAAAATCCCTAAGGACATCATTGATGAGCTGCTGGAATATGGCTGGGGTGTTGGTTAATCCAAATGGCATCACCAGGTACTCAAAATGTCCGATATCGGTACGGAAACCCATTTTCCACTCATCACCCTCTCTAATCCGGATCAGATGTTAAGTGTCTAGTAAAAAGAGAGGCGCCTTGTAACTGATCGAAGGGAAATTGATGAGAGGTAGGGGGTATTTATCCTTGATGGTGATGTTACTCAGTTTCCTAAAGTCGATACAGGGACAAATGGATCCATCTTTCTTGCCCACAAAGAAAAAATCCACCCCCACCACAGACAACGAGGGTCTAATGATGCCTGAGCTTAGTGACTCTTAAGCCCCTTTTCCATTAACACCTACTTAGCCCGACTTGCCTCGTCTTGACTTTACTCAACTCAGCTCTACAAGGTGTAGTTTGCTTTCCATTACAGCTGAGTACCGCCTGAGGTGGGCGAGATTGTTGGGCTGCAAGGCAGCCCAACACTCTCATGACGTAAAACATGCGACACAAGCAAAACACAAGATGGAGGATTACGAGGCGAGCCTGCCTGGCTTTTTGTCAGAGTAAAGGCAAAAAAGGAGAGCCAGAGAAGGCTACAGGCAGCGAGACGAAACACTCTGGAAAAGTACTAGAGAGTTTAGGAAGCTGTGGAGTGCTGGCTGAATAATTAGCAGGTGATGAAAACTCATACGTGGAGAGCTAGCTGCCACGTATGGAGGTGAATGCTCCAACAATCTCTTTCCACAATTGTAGTGAACAAATACTCCTGAAGCTAACGAGGAAAGAGATTGCCGGTGCGAAAAAGCGTGGGCTGAACTTGATTAGACCTGGTGTGTGACAGCGTGCATGAGTGTATGAATGGGAATGACTGGAGCGTGTGCCTGTGTGAGTGTGTGAATATGAGTATGTGTGTGAATACCCGTGACAGTACAGCTGATGGCACTAGCCAGGAGGAGGAGGCATGCCCAAGCTGTCAGGGAGCGGAGGCCCAATAGCTTCCCTGAAGCACCAGGCAGAAAATAGGGTAAAACATAACAATAAGTCAGAACTGGGTTTGGAAGCCAAACCCAGGTTCATGATGCTAAATTGTTTATTACTATCAGCAGCAAAATCCAGATTATTCAGAATGTGCAAAATTCAAATTCTAAACAGTAAAAAAATAAAAATAAAAAACAGAATGGGTCACACATGCCGGCCACTCATAATCTTCACAAGGTGGCCCAGCACACCAAGGAACGTTTGATTGAAGGCAGCATTCTGAGCCATCTCCTCCCTTCACAAGATAGTTTCATGCTCCCTTGCCTCACTGAGTAGCAACTGGATGTGCCGCTCACACTGGTCTTGGTTTAGCAGATCTTCAGCCTGCATGTCTGTAAATAGTGACGCAAGGTCTGGTTTGGGGTGGATCGTTTTCTTCTTGCCTAGACGAAAGACAAAAATGGGTGGTGGTTAATCAAAGCAAGTTTAAAATATATATTTGGGAAATACACTTGTTGCTAAAAGCCAGTGGTGGAATGTGAAAAAAAATTGCTTCATTGTTGTATTTAACCATAATTTCCATGTAGCTGTATTTCAGTAAAGTAGATTTTGCAAGGGCTGGGTTGCGTTGAAAATCATTTTTTACTGTGGCCTCACCAATCAAAATGAGTTAATACATTCAATTGAATGGAATCTAGTACTAGTGCATTGCCCGTAGAATGCAAGTATTCCTGTTTTATACGTGCTTTGCTGAGGTTACAAGGGTGTACATCCCCGAGGATGGAATCGCTCTGTCAAAATAGTCATTTTTATTAATAAAAGTTTAGCCATTGCTCTGTCACCGCTGTGTCTCTTCATGCCCTGGCTTCAAGAAGTGTGGGCAGTGTTTTGTACTTATAATATTGCTGAAATATAAAAGGATGCACTACAATGGGCCTCAAATATTTGTAATGTGTCCTGTTATAGTACTGCATGAGTTTATTGATGATAGACTATAAAGTACACATAAAAATTAAATTACAATGGTGACTGAAAAACTCCCATTCCCCAAAGTGCAAGATACACTATTATGAATATAACTCATAAAAGATCACACAAATAAGTGTTAGCACTGCGGCAGCACAGTAGCTCACCCTTGGCCGGGGGATCCTGGGTTTGATCCCAGCCCCCCACCAACAGTGATCTGTGTGGAGTTTGCATGTTCTCCCCGTGTCTTCATGGGTTTACTCCGGGATTTCTCCGGTTTCCTCCCACATGCCAAAAACATGCAAGTTAGGTTAATTGGCATCAGATTGGGGATTCTAAATTGTCCTTAGGTATGACTATGAGAATGAATGGTTGTCTGTCTCTCTGTGTTGGCCCTGCGATGGACTGGTGATCTGTCCAGGGTGTACCCTACCTCTCGCCCAAAGATGCTGGGATAGGCTCCAGCGCCCCCCCCGTGACCCGAAAAGGATTAAGTGATCTGACAAAAAAATTAAAAATAAATAAATAAGCGGTTCCTAAACAGTGGCTAATATTGGATGTCCCTTTCATTTTCAATTATTCTGTAATTAATATTCACACAAATAAATATCAGTTCAGTCCCTTTCATGTTTGTATATAAGCTACACTATATACACTGTATTCCACTTTCAAACACAGCCTATTGGGCCTGTAAAGCCTGATTGGGCTACCTGTTTCAGACAGGAATACTTGCTTTCTACTGGCATGCACTAGTTATACTTCAAGTACTTTCAAAAGTGACTTCTGTAATATTTTTACTTAAGCGGAAATTGTGCTACTTTAGTTTTGGCACTTTATCTGTACTTTAACTTAAAAAGCAGAGGATTTGAGTACTTTCTCCACCACTGCTAAAAACAATGCTGTGTGCAGCTTGTTTCTTACCAGTCATCACATGTTGTGCTAAATGTTGCCAGTGTCAAAGCAGATGCTGGTTAGACTCTAGAACGAAAATACGCACAACTGAAGTACATGCACAGCATGAAAGGGCAACAGGTAAATAAAAACACCTTTTTAACCAGGATTAACACTAGCTTATTTCATCAGATGTTGTCGACACAAGCGCAAAATACAAGCAGAGCACGGAGTTAGCATTGATGGCTAACTAGTTAGCTCACTGTCTGCATACAGGAGACAACGGTGTTGTTTGTTCAAAGTGAGATTTCCACCACTGGGATAAGTAACGTACAAGATGCATAATATCACATAATATCACATCACTCACCATCCTTTATCATGATTTTTAACTGCCGTGATTGGGTCGACGCCGGTGTACCTCCAGTTATTTGCTGATCGGTGGCTGTGAATTCATTTCGGGTGGCTCTGTCTACTTCCCTCTAGATTCTCTCATCAGCCAAAAGACACAGAAAAGTCTGTTGGATCATGGTGTTGATTTCTGTGAAGCCATTTCTATCATTGTGTTTATACTGACGCTTGCTCGCTCACTCGCTGATGAATTTTTGCAAAAGAAGATTCTGTTGAAGACGTCACTCTCATGACGTTACGCCCTGACCAATCAGTGGCCTGCAGACTGTTGACGTCACATTTTCAGCTCGACTCAGCACAGTTATAACCTCAGTGAAGTCGGTCCAAAAAAAGTACCTGATACCAGGTACCAGGTCCTAATGGAAACCTTACAAAGCACACCAAGTCGAGGTGAGTAGGGTTAAGTAGGTACTAGTGGAAAAGGGGCTTTTGATATACTTCTCCATGGCCTCACGTTCCGGAGCTGACAAAATATAAAGTCTGCTAGATGGTAAAGTGGCCCCTGGGTGGAGGTTCATGGCACAGTCATATGGGTGGTGCAGGGGTAAGGAGAGTGCCTTGACCTTATTAAAGACCAGGGCTGGGATGTGATACTCAGAGGGAACATTGAGGGGATTGGGTGTTTGGGTGGGTAATGGGTTAACCCCTTAACGCCTGAATTTATTTCCAATTATGAAAAAAAAAAAAATCACTTGTGTTTTTGCTTTCAAGTAGATGCTAAATTAAGTTGAGAAAGTTAATTTGGCTATAGCACATAAAATAGATATAATTTTAGGTATGATGCAAATTAGCGACAACAGGCATCTATGGTAAAAAAATGGTAAAAAAGCACCTGTTCCAATCTCAAGTATGAAGAGTCTGTTTATTTATGCAACAAAGTTATTTTCAGTATTTACAACTCTCATGACTACCAAACTATAACCCTAACCCTAACCATAACCATAACCCTAACCCTAACCCTAGCAGTCAGGAAATGGATGGTGCTCCGTCTCTGATCGTTCCTATGAGAAACTAATGCTTGCAAAAGGTTCCTAGGTATGTGTTGGAAGTGCTCCAACCGGAAGTGGAGGAATACAGACGGTCTTTTGGGTGCATTTGAAACTGATGGGGAACATGCAGTTGACTGAAGGCAAGCAGACAAACAAAATGATATCCATGAAGTAATTCTCCCTGCCAGCCAGTCAATAACAGGATTGTGTAGGCTTATTCACAGGTAACCCAGAATGGCAGGGAAGGATGAGGTGGGTAAAACAAAAAGGTGTAAGTACTCCCTGTGACCACCAAAAACTAAAGTGGAGATGGGTTCTGTTCTCCTAGAAACCTTAGTGATTGGCTCCTAGTGATGTTATGCTCGACACTGCCCACTCGACACTGACTCGAGCAATATAACGTGGAAGTCTCATGAGCAGAGTGTCGAGCACTGTGTCAACATGGCGACAGTCACCTGATCATAGCAAGTGAGGCCTCGTTATGTCGGTCACATCATGTGATTTGGGGGCTCACAGGAAGTTTGAGAAGGATTTAGTTTTTTTTTTGTTTGCTTTGTATTGTTTGTTCCTGCCATCCAATTTTGAATAAACCTCGGATGGCCAAATGCTCAAAAAAAAAAAAAGGATTGTGTCATGGATGGCCCTCACGAGCCATCAATAAAACACCACAGATCAGCCGGTGAGTTTGCACAGTTTATTAAAGGAAATGATAACGACAAATAACGAGCCACGGGGGGCTAAAACACACAATAACGATAACTCAGGCTATGGCAAGGAAGAGCAGATTCACAATGAAAGACACTTACGATAATAGATGAAGGGTTGCTAACGTCTGACCAGAGGAATGCTTGACGATGTCAGACGAGGGATTGTCTGACGAGACTGCAGCAACGTTTCGCCCTCAGCTGCTCCCTTAAATAGGGCTCCGGATGGAACAGCTGACAAGGCGATCGTTTAATGCAGCTCAGCTGTCAGAGCCTCAGCTCTGACAGCCGGAAGCCTCTCCGAGCACTGTCACAATAAAAGCTCGGAGAGCCATAGGAAACATACACACACCAGATGGGAGGAAAATACCGCATGGCCCAAGCGCGGACAAAATCGGCGCTCGAACCACGACAGATTGAATTTTTTTTCAGGTTTTTCAACTCTGATGCAGTTCTAACAGTCAGTCACCAGATGGCAGTCTTTATTAGCTGCTTCATAACACTGTGTCACTCATGAAACAATCGTCTCAAAGTTGCTCATTGTTTCATGAGGCCTCGGTTTTGACATCACTACTGGCTCCCCGGAGACAGCTACAAATGGAACCTCTTTTAATGGAACCTCTAGCTCTTTGTATGGGAGCTTTTGTCAGGTTGCCAGACTCTCTGAAATAAAGCTCTGTTCTGCGCCGGAGTTGATGAGAGCAATGGTATAGAATTCAGTGCGCCCGTGGTTGAAACAAATAAGTAACAGAAACCGAGTATGGGATTTTGACAGTTTCTTGCTCGCCAGTCCCCCTACTGTGATGGACACCCCCCCCCCCCCCGAAATAAACAAAACGCAAGACCTTTTCCCAGCATATGTAAGTTACAGTCGCCATGAGAACAAAAACAGACCCCAACTTTGTTTACACACGGACCCCAACTTTGATGAGAAATGAGAAATGAGAAGGTATGAAATGAGAAGAGCTTCTCATTTCATACCTGGCATGATGGAGAGGTACTACATCACTGAGGAATGTGCTCCATATGATCATGGAGCCCAATTCAGCTCGTCAGTCTCGTCTTAGACGCTGAGGCTGGCTCAGGTGACCCACTACGTCAGACTCAGCCAACCAAACTAACACCATCACCACCAACCCCAGCCGCATACCCACCAGCAGTGAGGATGATTAGGTCTGATGCAGGTTTAAAAAATAAAATATTTAAAAAATAAGGTATTTTACAGCTTGATTGTGATGATAATGTTTTGTGCAAAGGGTGCTTAACGTGACTATTAACTGGAGTGGTGGCCTAGTTGGTAGAGCATCTGCCCACAACCGGGCCATAGTGGGTTCAATCCCAGCCGGGTCATACCAAAGACCAGATTTTCATCTGGTCTTTGGTACTTTCCACCTTCTAGCTTGGTGCTCAGCATAATAGAATGGTGAAAGGAAACGCACAGAGCTACCAGTAGGACCTACCCCCCACTGTAACTTTCACTACTTACAGTAGCTGTGAGGTCTAAGGTCAGTGAAACAGAGATAGGTGCCGCCCCATACACCACATGTTGTGGGATGGGATCAACTTAACTTAAAAAATGATAATGCATATAAATAAATATTGCTGTTAATCTTTCGTACTTACCAGCCAGCAATAATCAAGCCACAAATAATCCAGTTAGCATGAAGCATATTGAAAACAACTCATTTATTGTGTACTTAGATCATAAAATGGAGGTACATGGCAAAAACTTGGCAATTCAAGGGCTAAAATTTTAAGAAATTCATAAATATTTGATATGGTAAATGGCATTTACTTATATAGTTTCAGTTTGGATGCGGTTACTCTTTCTCTTAATAGCTCTGTGAGGAACCTTGGAGTTATTTTTGATCAGGATTTGTCCTTCAATTCACATATTAAATTTGTTTCTAAGACTGCCTTCTATCATTTGCGTAATATTGCCAAGATTAGGAGCATCTTGTCTCAGAGTGATGCTGAGAAACTGATCCACGCTTTTGTTAGCTCGAGATTAGATTATTGTAATTCTTTATTATCAGGCTGTCCTAAAACATCTTTAAAAAGTCTTCAGCTGATCCAAAATGGTGCAGCAAGAGTTTTAACAGGTACTAGAAAGAGAGATCATATCTCTCCGGTTCTGGCCTCCCTTCATTGGCTTCCCATAGAGTTTAGAATTAAGTTTAAAATCCTTCTTCTTACTTACAAAGCTCTAAACAATCAGGCTCCTTTTTATTTAAAAGATCTGATACTACCGTATTATCCTAACAGAGCACTACGCTCCCAAAATGCAGGATTACTTGTAATACCTAGAATCTCCAAAAGTACAATGGGAGGCAGAGCCTTCAGTTATCAAGCTCCTCTCCTGTGGAATCAGCTGCCAATCTGGATTCGGGAGTCAGACTCGATCTCTGTTTTTAAGAATAGGGCTAAAACCTACCTTTTTGATATAGCCTACAATTAGGGAGGGATCATGTGTTTCTGAACCCTCCCTTAGTTATGCTGCTAATAGGTTTAGTCAGCCGGGGGACCTCCAGTAATGCACTGGGCCTCACTCCTTTCCTCACTCTCTATGAAATATTTTTTTTTGCTGGTCATTAACATTTGTTTGTTCTCTCCCATAGATTGAGTCCCCATCGTGCTGTTTGCTCTCTACATGTCTGTTCTTTTCTTTTCTCTATCCCCTCACCCCCCAGCCAGTCGCAGCAGATGACTGCCCCTCCCTGAGCCTGGTTCTGCTGGAGGTTTCTTCCTGTTAAAAGGGAGTTTTTCCTCTCCACCGTCGCCAAGTGCTTGCTCACAGGGGATCGCCTGATTGCTGGGGTCTTTCTGCAACTGTGGGGGCTCCCCCCTACAGTTGATAGTGCTATGAGATGACTGTTGTTGTGAAATGGCGCTATATAAATAAAGTTGAATTGAATTGAATTGAATTGAATATAGCACTTTTTCTCATCTCTCGATAGCCAAAGCACTTTACAGATCCTGCTGTCCACCCACTCACACACACATTTATGGCCCTTTTCCACTAGTACCCAGTCAGCCCTACTCGGCTCTACTCGGCCCGGTTTGTAGCCTTTTCCATTAGTACCTAGTACCTGTTACCAGGTACTATTTTACACACTGATGGCAGAGGAGCTGCCATACACAGGTGCTGGCCTGACCTACTGGGAGCAACTGGGGGTTCAGTGTCTTGCTCGAGGGCACTTCAACATGTAGACTGCAGACAGAGCAGGAATCAAACCCCTGATCCTCCAATCAGTAGTCGGCCACACTACACCTGCGCCACAGCTGCAGCCACCATGTATGGTTAGGACTGATGCTGGTTTAAAAAAAATAAAATAGAGCTTGATTTTTTTATGAGCACATTTTTGTGCAAAGAGACATTAATGCGAGTATTTGACAGTGAGCAAAAAAATAATAATAGATAGATAGATAGATAGATGTACTTTATTGATCTCAAACTGGGAAATTACAGTGTAACAGCAGCATGATACAGTAGATGACCAAAATGACAGAAACACGCACAGCATAATAGAAAAAGGAATTACCCAGGGAAAGCAAAACTGCCTAGATAACTTAATATACATCACAGACCATCACTAAGATGAATAGATGATGCCCCAAATAGATACATGGCTTGTACTAGCTGTGCAGGACTATCAGGCGCAGGGTGAAAGATGAGGTACCAATTAGGCTGTAAGGTGCAGTGTGGCAGCTGTATTATGGACCAAGATTCAACATTAGAGTGAGTTATTGTACAGTGAAATGGCCTGTGGCAGGAACGATTTTCTGTACCTGACCGTTGAAGTCTGTTGGAGAAAGTGCTCTGCTGTCTGTCCAGTGTGTGGAGGAAGGGGTGACCAGGGTTGTCCATGAGGGATAACAGTTTTCCTTTCCTTTTCCTTTAGTCAATCACCGTCTCTCTGGTCTTGCTGACGTTCAGCTTCAGATGATTCTGCAAATCTGTCTACCAGTGCCCTGTACTCTCCCTCTCTTATACACCCAACAACAGCAAAGTTAGACAATTTCTGCAGGTGGCATGACTCGGAGTTGTACTAAAAGTCGGTGGTGTACAAGGTAAAAAGAAAAAGAGAAAGCACAGTCCCCTGTGGAGCTCCCATATCACCAACCACCACATCAGACAAGACACTGCCCAGTCAGACAAACTATGGCTTGCCTGTCAGGTAGTCAGTAATCCAGGAAATCACAGAGCTGCCGACCCCCATCACCCACAGCTTCTCACCCAGCAGCAGTGGCTGGATGGTATTAAAGTTACTGGAGAAATCAAACAACACGATTCTCACAGTGTCTCCTCTGCCATCCAAGTACAAATAGGCTTGTTCCAGCAGGTAGATGACATTGTCCTCAACTTCTAAATGGGGCAGATATGCAAACTGCAGAGGGTCCAGCCACGTCTTCACCTGTGGCTTCAGGTAGGCTAAGACAAGTCTCTCTAGGACTTTCATCACATGAGATGTGAGGGCAATTGGTCGATAGTCATTCAGGTTCAAAGGTGATGACTTCTTGGGGACAGGAACCAAGCAGGGCATCTTTCACAGGACTGGTACTCTCTCCAGACTCAGGCTCAGGTTGTACAGATGTTTCAGTACAGGAGTTAGCTGGTTGACACAAGTCCTCAGGATACTGGGGAAGATGCTATCAGGGTCTGCAGCCTTCAGCTGGTGGAGTCTCTCCAGCTGTTTCTTAATCTTGTCTGTAGTCACAGTGATGTGAGGGGGGCTGGTGCTGATGTCTTCAGAGAAGGGTGAGGGGAGAGAGAGAGAGGTGCTGCACAGGAGAGTGAGAGGGGAGGGGTGTGTGGGGGTCTGGCTGTGTTGTGGGAGTGACAGACGGTGAGTTGAACCTATTAAAAAAACAGGGTCAGCTCATCAGCTCTCTCAAGGCTCCCCAGTGTTTGTCTGTCTCTCCCCTTACACCCAGTGATGTGTTTCATTCAAGTCCAAACATCCCTCACATTTTTCTGCTGTAGTTTATCCTCCAACTTCCTCCTGCAATTGTCTTTACACATCTTCAGCATCTTTCTCAGTTCACGCTGAGCTCTCCTCAATTCCTCCCTGCCTCCAGACCTAAAAGCCTTCTTTTTGTTAAGAAGTGCTTTCAGGTCACTGGTGATCCATGGTTTGTTGTTGGGGAAACAGCGCACGGTCTGAGCTGGCATGGTTTGTCACAGTTGGTAGAAGCTGGACCCAAACGCTGTCGCCACCCACGCTTCCTCTTCACCGAGGCCCATCTGCTGGAACTTTAAATATGCTTGTCATGAATGGCTCGCAAGAGCCAAGGGCCAACCAGTGAGTTTGCGTAGTTTTTTAATAAAGGAAAGGAACAAAGGAAAAGAGCCTCGTGGGGCAAAACACAAATAATACAAGAGGTACACTTACGGATCTCGATGAGGGAAGAGAGGAGGGCCGGAGCCGGATGTAGGGACTCCAGTCTAATCCACAACGGGAGGTAAGTGTGGATAGTGTGAGGTCGCAGCCCTGAGCAAACAGGGCCGCTCCCTTATATAGGGGTTGACAGCTCATCAGCTGATGGTAATTGGCCTCCAGCCATCCCGTGGTGCTTGGCTTCTGACAGCCGGAAGCACCGCCGAGACGCTGTCACAACAAAGGCCAGGCTGAGATGATGTATGGCCTGAGCGCGGACGACATCGGCGCTCAGACCATGACAATGCTGGGTCCATGGATGAGTGTCATACTGTCATGGTTGGTAGAAACTGGACCAAATGCAGTACTTAAAGTTCACAGTTTGATTTATTAAGAGCTGGCCAAACAGGCGCAGCTCAAAAAAAACAAAATAACACAGTTCAGGAGATGGAACAAAAAAACTTAAAACTTATAGGCAGGATAATAGGATTCAAGGCAGGATTACAGGCAGACAAGAAGCGTGTTCGCGCACGTATGACTAACAACACTCATGAGGAAACACAGATTGATGCCAACATAGACACAGGTGATCAACATAACAGGTGGGCACAATCAGGGGAAACAGAGACAGCAGGGCATGGTCACAGAAAACAGAACGAGCGGGGCTGAGCAGATAATCACACACAGTTGATGCACATCAGTTGGGGGAAGACAAAACCGTGGCACATAATGACGATAACAGTAATAGTGTTGGGAGTAACGTGTTACAAAGTAACAGGTTACTGTAATGCCACTACTTTTGCAGTAACGTGCTGTGTAACAAAATTACTGTTCAAATATTCAGTAATGCATTACATTTATTGAAATTTGATCAAATGCGTTCCTTGCGTTATTCGTTTTATTAACATGGATAGATATTTTTAGCGCAAAGAAATGTAAACTGATCCTACGTAGCTGGTGCAGCCGTCAGTCTCCTTCGCGGGTTGGTTTCCTGTCCTGATCACATTGCAATCGCATTGGAAGAAATGCTGTGGCGGTGGTGACTTCTCATATGGAGCCCTTATCATCTGTTGTCCGAGCGGTGAGTAGCCCCCAACAGCTCCTACCTCTGTGGTTAAACATGAGTATTTTTAGAGCAACGAGCTCGCATTTAATAAGCATGTAGTTGTGTAAGTTTTCTTACTGCACAGAGAAAAAGTGACTGATTTGTTGCAGTAAAGAACAGCTTCTTCTAAGGTGAACTTTCATTTATCTGTGCTTTCTTTTTTATGTTATCTTATTCATTTACATACTGTTGTGATATGCAACTATTTCATGGAAGTAAATCCTCTAAATATGCATTTTTAATGGGCTGGTCCAGGGGTGTCAAATGTATTGGGTCCAAAATTTTCTCTTTTAATTCGCAGCTTTATTTCTAGTAAATTTCTGACTTTCTACTGATTACAATAGTTTGTGTAAATCTGAGACATTTTTTTTCTCTGTAAGATGAAACTTTTTTCCTCAGTTTTCTTTTTCTTCTTTTTTCTGATGAGAACAGGGGGCCGGGCGGCACGGTGCAGGAGTGGTTAGCACTGCGGCAGCACAGAAACTCACCCTTGGCCGGGGGATCCTGAGTTCAATCCCAGCCCCCCACCAACAGTGATCTGTGTGGAGTTTGCATGTTCTCCCCGTGTCTGCATGGGTTTACTCCGAGATTTCTCCGGTTTCCTCCCACATGCTAAAAACATGCAAGTTAGGTTAATTGGCATCAAACTGGGGATTCTAAATTGTCCTTAGGTATGACTGTGAGAGTGAATGGTTGTCTGTCTCTCTGTGTTGGCCCTGCGATGGACTGGCGATTTGTCCAGGGTGTACCCTGCCTCTCACCCAAAGACGCTGGGATAGGCTCCAGCCCCCCCGCGACCCGAAAAGGATTAAGTGGAAGAAGATGAATGAACAGGGGGCCCTTGATCTTGCTATGCGTGCAAGATTATTTAAGTATGCATTTAAAAGTAACGTGAAAGTTATTTTTCCAAATAACTAGTTACTTTAATCATGCAGTAACTCAGTTACTTTTGAAAAGAAGTAACTAGTAACTGTAACTTGTTACTATTTTTAGTAACTTGCCCAGCACTGGTAATAGTAATAATAATTGTTAAGGTGTGAGGCATATGACCCAAAAGTAGACATGGGAGGAAGTGATAATAGAAGTGAACAATAATCTTTATTATAATAATGATACAAGATAATGTGCAAAGGAGATTTTCTCGAGGATCTGGCAACCCTGTGAGGAGACAGAAGAGGGACAACTGAAGAGCAGGACAACAATGTTTTAATGTTAGTCTTTGTGGTTACTCTTTCACAGGGAGGAGAGCAAATGCGAGCAGGTGAAGGAGCTCCACGCTGGGACAGCAGGTTGCCAGGGGGTGAAGTGCTGTGATACTGCAGGGGAGTTTCCTGGGGGATTGTTGGAGACAGGCTGGCCAGACCTGAGCACTGGGGTGTGAGAATGAACAGCATTGATGACAAACATTGGTAAGTTCAGGTTCAGGTTCAGGTTACTTTATTTGTACCCGTAGGTAGATTTGTTTTGCAGTCTGGTGACATCCATATTTACAAGCCAGAAATTACATTCAACATAGTCACAAACACAGGCACATATGAAGCTGACTATAAACATGATAAGAATACTCAAGGCTCCATCAATCAGGGTATAAAAAGACAAAGAGATGGGAGAAAAACCAGAGGTAAGAGAGAAGGGTCATATCAAAAGTTAAAAACTAGTCAAAGAGGTTAAAAACTCAAAGGTCTAAAACCCAATAAAATATTTAGAACCCAAGTGACATCCTACAAAAATAAGTAAGTATAAAATGGAGTTAATAAATAGGTACCTAAATTATGTGCAATATATTGTTACAGCTTGTTCAACTCTTTGACAGCAGCAGGGACAAAGCTGTTTTTGTAGTGCTGGGTTCTACTTTTTGGGACAGCAAACCTCCGTCTTGAGGGAAGAAGCTGAAAGTGGCAGTGCAAAGGGTGGGAGTCATCATTTAAAATGGAGGTAGCCATCCTCTGTACTTGTCTGGTGTACAGGGATGTCAGGCTCAGCTGTGGCTCACCAAGCAAACGACTGGACCAGCTAACTACCTGATCCAAAGATTTCCTCTGTTTCAGTTTTATCTGACCAAACCATGACACTAAAGAAAAGGATAAAACAGATTCAATAAAAGCCCGATAAAACATTGTCATTATGGTTCGGTCAACTTGGAAGCGTGCAAGTTTTCTCAAGCAATGCAAATGTTGCTGACCCTTTTTGCACACCCTTTCACAGTTCTCTTCAAAGTTTAAATTACTATCAATAATCGTCCCAAGATATTTGTAGGATTTTACACATTCGGTGGTCTGGCCTTTTAGTACGGTGACTTTGTGCCTGGGATTTTTCTTCCTAAAGTCAATAATCATGTCTTTAGTTTTTGTCGTATTCAGCTGCAGGTAGGAATCCTTACACCAGTGAACAAAATCATCAACTACTGGGCCGTGGCCACTCTCACCATCCTGGAGGAGACTGACAATAACTGAGTCATCAGCATACTTTATAATGTGTCTGTTGTCATGTCTGCTCCGATACATGTTTGTGTACAGGATGAAGAGTAGTGGTGACAACACACACCCCTGAGGAGAGCCAGTAGAAGAGCACTTTAGGTCAGACAATGCACCATTGACCCTTACTCTCTGTGTCCTGTTGGTTAAGAAATCCATAATCCAACCCACCAGATTATTGCTCAAATCAAATTGCTGCAGGAGCCCTTCAACTAAGATATGAGGTTGGATTGTATTAAAGGCGGAGGAAAAGTTCACAAATAAAAGCCTGGCGTGTGTCCCATTAAAATCCAGATGTTTAAAAAGCATGTTAAACAGAGTGACAGTGGCATCCTCCACTCCTCTGTGAGGCCTATAGGCAAACTGCAGAGGATCCAATGCATGCTCAGTCTGCTTTAGGACCTCACGTCTGACCAGTTTTTCAAACATTTTCATTAAAATTGAAGTCAAAACAACTGGTCTAAAGTTGTTTACCGTTTTAGGACAGCTGGATTTTGGAACGGGAACAACCACAGCTTCTTTCCAGATCTTAGGCACATGTTGTGTCTGTAAGGACTTATTGAAAATGTAATGAAATATAGGACTCAGTTCATGTGCACAGGACTTTACCAAGCGCCCACATATATTATCAGGGCCCTGACTTTTGTTCACTTTTACAGCGCAGAACTCCCTTTTAACATCCTGCACCTCAATATTAAAGTGCTGATTGTCTGAGTTTCGGTTTCAAATCTTGGGTTTCTGTGCTAAAATCAAAGGAGTCAAAACGACCATAAAAACAAATAAGAGCATTAGCCAGCTCTGTGTCTGAATTAAAACCATCTAAAAACACACGATTACTGCGCTCTGTGCTCTGAAGGCCTGCAATAGTTTTCATACTGGCCCAGGCTGAACCAAGTTTCTTTGTTGCCATCTTGCTTTCCAATTCTGATTTATAATTCTGTTTTGCTCTTAAAATTTCAGACTTCAGCTCTTTTGTGGCAACCTGTAGTTCAGAAACAGACCCCTGTTTAAAGGCAAGTGCTTTCCTCTGTAATCAGGATTTAACTGATTTTGTAACCCATGGTTTGTTGTTGGGTTATATTTTGATACGTTTACGTGGGACGATCTTATTTTTACAGAAAGCCATGTATGAGCATGTGACGTCCGCCAAAGAGTCCAAATCATCCCCGCAGGCCAGTGTGAACATCTCCCAGTCTGTACAGTCAAAGCATTCCTGGAGGCTATGCACTGAATCTTCTGTCCACACATCAATGTCTCTCGTCTCCACCTTGCCTCTTCTGAGAGCAGTTTTATATGTGGGCAGCAAATGTACACAGTTGTGATCAGAGGATCCTAAAGGAGGAAGGGGGAGTGATTTATAGGCCCTCTCTATGGATCCATAGCACAGGTTCAATGTCGTTTTTCGCCTGGTTGGGCAGGAGACATACTGATAAAAGTTTTTAAGTGTCTTCTTTAAAGAAACATGGTTAAAATCCCCAAGAATTAAGTTTGGTGCCTCTGGAGAAATTGATTGCAGCTGCTGGACCACATCAAAGATTGTGCTGCAGGCGGAGTCAGTGTCTGCCCTCAGGTGAATGTACACAGTTGTAATGAAAAGTTAGGGGAACTCACGAGGCAGATAAAAGGGATGTAGTGACACAGACAGCAGCTCCACATCAGGTGTACAGATGCGCTCTCTGACCGTGACAGATGTGCAGTACTGCTTATTAATATATAAACATACTCCGCCCCCCCGACGTTTCCTCGTTACCTCTTCCTGCCGATCCGAGCGCAGCGGGGCTCCAAAGCCGTCAATCCACAGGTCTGTGTCTCGGTCATGCGCAGTAAGCCAAGATTCCGTGAAAGCCATGACACAGCAGTTCTTAAAGTCCTTCTGGTAGTGTACATTCCCTTGAATTTCATCCACCTTGTTTCTCAGAGACTGTACGTTCCCAAAAATCATAGAAGGAAGAGGAATGTTACCAAACTGACGTCTTCTCAGGCGCAATTTCACACCTCCACGCCTTCCGCGCTTCCTTCTGCCGTCTCTCTTTTCACCGCTATGTCCGTCTCTCAAAATAAAGTCCGGCAGTTGCGGCTTAGGCTCAATCACAACCGCTGCATCAACCGTGTTTAAATGCAGTAACATGTCCCTGGAATAATGTATCCTGCCCGCCATGATGCCGAACGTGTTTACCTCATAGACAAAGAGCCGGAGGAAAAGTAGCAGCAGTGCAAGAAAGGGGAGGATGCCCATGTTGTTGGAGTTGGCTTACATGGGGAAATAAGGGTGTGCACAGTCCAAAACATTCAAATCCAATCTGAGAGGCTGTTTCCAAAATCCAGAGGCAGGCCAGGGTCAGAGGGCACCAGATAGATAACGTCAGGCAGACAATTCCAATCCAGAAGGCAGTCTCTGGGTCTAAGACAAGCAAACGACAAAAGCACAGCAAAGCAGGATAAAACATAGATTCTGAGCTCAGAGAGGATATGGCTGTGTGCAGGACAACATCATCAGACAGAGTGAGGGGAGAGCACCCAATTTAAAGGGCCTCCTCTGATGAACAGCAGGTGATGAACAAGGCTGCAGGGCGTGAGCCTAATCAGGGAGAGAGAGAGGCAGCGAGACAGAGCACACACAGAGGCCAATACAATAATGGAGATAAAAAGAAAACCAACAGAGAAAAGAATTTGTAAAACCAAGTAATAATAAAAATAATCCAAAGAGAATAACCTTATCAGACCCACCTTCCCATCCGTTATTATGGGGAATGTACGCTCTATACTGGGAAAGGTAGATGAGCTAGCGGCTATCTGCCGTTACGATAGCACATACCGGGAGTGCTCTCTCCTTTTGTTTACTGAGACGTTGCTAACTGAACTAGCAGCAGATGCTAACATTGAGCTGGAGGGTTTCCACATGATAAGGGCAGACCGAACACCAGACAGTGGCAAAGCAAGGGGCGGTGGAGTGATAATGTATGTTAACAGCAACTGGTGCAGACCGGGACATATCACTGTTAAACAACGTCACTGCAGCAAAGACATTGAGTTGCTAGCTGTTAGCATGTGGCCTACATATCTCCCGAGAGAACACTCACACGTGATCTGCATTGTTGTTTATGCAAATCCGACGGCGAACGCTGGGACAGCGCGTGACGTCATCCATTCAGTAACCAGCAGGCTGCAGACAGAACACCCAGATGCTCTTCTCCTCATCTCAGGCGATTTCAACCATGTTTCACTGTCTCCCATTCTACCCATGTTTACCCAGTATGTCACATGCCACACTAGAGACAATAAAACACTGGACTTATTCTACGCAAACACTAAGGAGGCATACACCTCATCACAACTCCCCCAACTCGGGAGATCGGATCACAACTTGGTTCATCTCCGGCCGGTGTACAAACCCCTAATGCACAGACAACCCCCGGCCATGCGCACAGTGATGTTATGGTCTGAGGAGGCAATGGACACTCTAAAGGGCTGTTTTGAAGCCACCGCCTGGAAGCAGCTCTGCGATCCACATGGTGAGGACATCGATGGCCTCATTCACACCTTCACGGGCTACCTCAGCTTCTGTGCGGACAAATCCGTTCCCACCAAGACCATACGGTGTTGCTCAAACAACAAACCCTGGATCAACCCTGAGATTAAAACACTTCTGAGAGAGAAGAAGAAGATCTTCAGGTCGGGGAACAGGGAGATGCTGAAGTCCGTACAGAGGGAGCTGAGGAGAAAGATCAGAGAAGGCAAGGACAGCTTCAGGAGGAAGATGGAGGACAAGCTGCAACAGAGCGACATCAGCGGGGTCTGGAGAAACCTCAAAACCATCTCTGGGCTCCAGAATACCTCCCCCCAGGCCACGGGGGGGGGGGGGGGGGGCAGGGAGTGGGCGAACAATCTGAATTTGTTTTTCAATAGGTTTGACCAACCGCCCTCCCCCCTGACTGCACAACAACTACTGCTGCCTATAAAGACATCAAGTCCTGCTGCCCACTCTCCACTCCACCAACACCCCCCCACTCCCAACACACAGCCCCCCATCCTGACCCTGACCAGGACCCAGGTGAGGACGGAGCTGAGGAAGATCAAGGCGAGGAAGGCGTCGGGACCGGACGGCATCAGCGCAAAGCTCCTCAAGTCCTGTGCAGACCAGCTGTGTGGGATTGTGACGTACATCTTCAACCTGAGCCTGAAGCTGGGGAGGGTACCACAGCTGTGGAAAACATCTTGTGTGGTACCTGTACCAAAAATTACCCACCCCAAAGACCTGAACAGCTACAGACCGGTGGCCTTGACGTCCCACTTGATGAAGACCCTGGAGAGACTGCTCCTTGCTCACCTCCGCCCCCTGGTGGAACCAGCGATGGATCCACTCCAGTTCGCCTACCAGCATGGCATTGGGGTGGAGGATGCGGTGATCTTCCTCCTTCACCGTTCTCTGTCCCACCTGGAGAAGCCCGGGAATGTGGTGAGGATCATGTTCTTTGACTTCTCCAGTGCTTTCAACACCATCCAACCGATGATCCTGAAGGACAAGCTGCTGCGCGCAGGGGTGGACCAGCACCTGTCATCATGGATCCTGGACTACCTCACGAACCGGCCTCAGTTTGTGAGAACCCGGGACTGTGTGTCCGACACGATCATCAGTAGCACGGGGGCCTCCCAGGGAACGGTGTTGGCTCCCTTCCTGTTCACCCTTTATACTGCGGACTTCTCACACAACACAACACACTGCCATCTACAGAAGTTCTCTGACGACTCTGCGATCGTTGGCCTCATCTCCAATGGAGATGAAGTTGAGTACAGAGAGCTTATCCAGGACTTCGTGGACTGGTGCCATCGGAACTGCCTCCAGATCAACGTGAGGAAAACTAAGGAGCTGGTGGTGGACTGCCGCAGGCAAGGACAACCCCTCACAGCACCAGTAAATATACAGGGAACAGACATTGAGATGGTGACATCCTACAAGTACCTGGGTGTTCATCTGAACAATAAACTAGACTGGTCACACAATACTGATGCACTCTACAAGAAGGGACAGCGCAGGCTGTTCCTACTGAGGAGACTCAGGTCTTTTGGTGTACAAGGGGCGCTGCTGAAGACATTCTATGACACGGTGGTGGCATCAGCCATCACTTTTGGAGTGGTCTGCTGGGGCAGTGGCATTACTGCAGCCGATAGGAAGAGACTGAACAAACTGATCAAGAAAGCTAGCTCCGTCCTGGGGCAGCGCCTTGATCCGGTAGAGGAGATAGGAGAGAGAAGGATGGTGGCTAAACTGTCATCTCTGCTGGAGTCCGAGTTCCACCCTATGCAGGACATACTGAATGCACTGAGGAGCTCATTTAGCAGCAGACTACATCATCCCAGGTGCACAACCGAGAGGTTTCGCAGGTCCTTCCTACCAACGGCTGTCAGACTGTACAACCTAAGCAGGGCTGCTCACAGAGATAGCAAAAAGACGTAACAACCTAATAGTTTTTTGAATGCAAAAGATGCAATAGACTTACACAATGGTCCCCTCCGGAATACAACTAGGAAAATACCGGTAGCTATGGAGGGTAAGAATATGTATGGGCACATAATCATACCATGTAGGATAACTAAGTAGACGGTTGTGCTGTTTCATCCCATCTAGCAACAATGCTCTGCACTGTGTGTGTTTTTACATTTACATATTTATTCCATCTAGCTACAATGCTCCGCACTGGGTGTGTTTATGTTTATGTTTATATTTATATATCTATATATTCATTCCATCTAGCTACAATGCTCCGCACTGTGTGTTTATATATCTACATATTATTCCATCTAGCTACATTGCTCCGCACTGTGTGTTTATATATTTACATATTTTTTCCACCTAGCTGCAATGCTCTGTACTGTGTGTTTATATATCTACATATTATTCCATCTAGCTACATTGCTCCGCACTGTGTTTATATATTTACATATTTATTCCATCTAGCTGCAATGCTCCGTACTGTGTGTTTATATACTCATATTTATCCCATCCAGCTACAATGCTCTACACTGTGTGTCTGTGTGTATATATATATATATATTTATAGTAATATGTACATATGTATATTAGCTGCTCTTGCTTGCTTGCTTTTTTTTTCTTGCCTTCTGATTGTTGCTCTGAGTGTTGCTATCCCTGTGCTGTTGCAATCCTGGAATTTCCCTGTTGTGGGACTAATAAAGGCTTATCTTATCTTATAATGTACATAAACACAAGGCGAGGACGTGGACTAAGGCCCCTGCCCTGAAGACAAGAAAATACAAATGATAAATTAGGTTGACAGAATCTGATGTATTCTGTAATGCAGTTATATTGCTGTTTGTCTTTCACATATACATGCCTGCAATAATGAAACCATAAACAATCCAGTTTACATGAGTATATTGAAAATAAATCATTTATTGTGTTTTTAGACCATAAAATAGAGTTGCATCGTGACAAAAACTTGTCAATTTAAGGGTTAAACACACATACATTACAGTATATTAGTGGTGTAGGATGATTAAAATTTTTAATTGCGATTAATCTTTTGGAATGTTGAGTCAATCACGATTAATAACACGTTAATCGTGTTTTTTTCATACAGATACAAAGTACTTTAAGTCGGTGATTTTTCAAGTTTGTCATACTGTTATGAACATGGGAGGGGACAAATATGCTTGTTGTTTTCACCTGCAGGTTTATTAAAGCTCTCAATATATCTAATGTAGCGTGAATTGCCTATAACATATTTGTCATAAGGTACAGGAATTATTTATTTTATTTAATAGTGGGTGTGAAAGGGGGCGGAGTTAAACCGTCACTTCTACACCCGCTAAATTAAATTAAAGCACTCGTAAAAGGGGCACCAGTCCTAACGGACAATAATATTAACTTTAATTTTAATTAATTTTGTACCTTCAATTACTTAATGAATCAGTCTCAAAGTTTCAGTGAGTTTTTGTCCTGCCGTGATTAGGAAACCTGTATATGCGAAAGGAAAACGCTTCAACTGCTCTCAATTACCCTTTTATTAAACTCATTCAGGTTACATGGCATAGCTTTCAAATGATGAATAAACAGATTCAGATGATAACAGCGTAAAATATCACATCAACTGATATTGGGTTCCTGAACATAAAATCCAGAGTTACACCTCTGCAGAACCAAGGAGGAACTAGACTTATGTTTCAACGGTAAATGAGGCTGGAATGTTTTAACAAAACAACGCAATTTTATGGGGAAAATTCATAAGATAATTATCTAAAAAAAAATGAATTCTGAATTAATCTACAAAAATTTAAGGGCAGTTACTTAAAAATGACTAAGAGTTTTCCTTCAGTTTACAGCTCTATCCTGTGGCTGAGAGACTAATTGAGCCCTGAAATACGGGCCATATTCAATTGTAATGTAATTGTTAGGACATCACGTTTTAACCCAGCAGATAGGAGAAATAAGAGTTTCACTCACACAACAGCCGTAGGTCCACGTTTCCGCGGGTCGGTACCGCTGGGTTTTGAAGTTAGGACGTCGGAGGAAGCGGCTGCTGTCCTCACAGCCGTGGAGGTGATAACTCAGCTGGGGGCCCTTCAAGCAGACAGTTGCAGCCGTGGATGGTTTGTCTCAGGGCGGCGAGAAAAGTCCTTGAAAAAGAGTCCAAATTTGGGGTCTCTTGTAGCGGGATTGACCCAAAAACTGAAGGAGAAACTTCTCAGTCTCTGTTCACTTTAAATTAGGCAAATTAAAGGTCCACTTTAATGGTGTGAAAAGTCATGAAAAAAAAAATGAGAAAAACATTTACTAGGATAAGAATGGCTTCTGAGGTGAAGGAAAAAGTTTGAGAATTTGATTCTCTAAAAGGGACGAGCTCTAAAGAAAAATGGTTTCTCCTCAGTGACCAGAATATAAGGAAAGACTTGACAAACACACAGAGAATAAAATAAAACTTCACAGGGCCTTGAAACGGTGGAATAAAATCTTCTTCTGAGATCTAGATTACTATTCTGCTTCTTTAATCTTAATTTAGTTCCTAATCTTTCTCAAAATCTCTTTCTTTCTTCTTTCTGTGTTTCTAATTCTTAATTCTATCTTGCTACTTGTTACATTGTTACTTTACTTCTAGCTAATCTTCCTGCCTGTTCTTTTACTTTTTTCCTACTAAACTCAAATCTAACTTCTCTCTTTTAAAGTTACCTCGCCGGGTCGTAAAACTGATGATGTCAGTCGCGAGACTGACCAATCGGCTTTTTCAGAAGCAGTTTGAAATGGCTGCTATCCAATGTGAGAACACTTCTTTGTTTGAGAGCAGCCAATCAAATGAAGACACCATCCCATGAAATTTCAGAGGGAAAATCAACACTCAGTCAGTTCTTATGAAATAAATGCTCAATATAAAATCTAACTAAATTAAATGACTTGGCTAATATTTGGTGATCATGCATTTATACCATTACTCCAATAACACTCATGAATATAACATTTCTTATACATAATTATAATACATGCATTCACATTTAGATCAAAATGCAGCAAAACATGCAGCAAACCATGGTTGGTGATAAAAGAGGGATGATTTTCAGTGTCCTTAGGATCCAGAGGATAAGCTGAAAGAAACTTAATGTTTAGAACAAATTAAAAGTCATCCTACATACTGAAAACACATTCCGTAGGTATCCGCTAGGAGGTACTGTTGAGCTGTAGATGATTTCCTTTAGTATCTGGGCGAAGAAACCTGGACAGCATCGGCTATAAACCCTTCAGATTAAGTGGTTTATGACTCTTAAGAACATTGGTTTCCTGTGAAAAGGTACGTTATCAAATGCAGTGTTCACGTTGAGAGGTCTGGTCTCCTGAGTTTTATGTTCCTTTGAGCCTTTAAAAGCAAATTCTGATCCTTACAATCTCTGCAAGAGGCAACTGTTTACATTGGGGTCCTGGGAAAGCAAGCATCTTTGGTCAGGCCTGGAAGAGGCCTGGCATGAGTCGACATGAAAGCCAGTGATATTCCTGAAAAGGCAGAAAAGTGATATTCCTGTGTAATGAATAAAGTGAAATTCCTATAAAATGAAGAGAAGTGATCTCCTGTCTTGGTTTGAGGAGACGATGATGCTACACTAAAGTGACAAAAACTATCCAGAATATTCTCCAGAAAATTCTCAAAAGTAGACTGCATGTGCAAACAACGGGATGCCAGGGCTCATTACTGCAACACAACTCAGCATCCAACCAGCAGCCACAAATGGAGCTTAGTCTTTCTCCCATAGCAAACATCCACAACTTTTAAGCAGGTCAACACAAAACCATAGACCTCGTATGTCACAAAAGACGCAATCTCGCTTTTAGCAGAAAAATTGCAAACATTAACAAACAGCTATCTCACCCGTAATGACACCCCACCATGCTGCAAAAATGGCAGGGAAGTGAATGGTCATTACGAACACAGCTTGAGAATTTTTTTAGACTGGTACTCACCAATAGCTGGACCCAAAGCTATGAGGATGAAAACAGGTGAATTTCTGTTCATGTCAGCTGCTTGACATCAGCTACAACCTAGCAGTAGCTACTAGCCAACTAGCCAACTTCCACAGAAGAACAAAGCAACAAAAAGGCAAAGTTTTGGATGAGGCTATAACAATTATCCAGGTGAGAGCTCTGATAGATAACGTTGTAAACTTAAACATGACAGCACTTTGGGGATTCCATAGCTGTAAGCCAGCTTGTTTGACTTCGCAATGTCTGCATGGCGCGCAGTGTCTGTGGCCAGAGTGGCTTTGGTACGGAGAGCCACTAGGCCAAAAAGTACTGTTTGCGCTTTCTGCCGTTAACTGCCGTTAACTGCGATCACAAAATTTGTCGCTGTTAAGGATGCCAAAGCGTTAACGGGCGATTAACACAATAACGCCAACACCACTAATATATACAGTGGTGTGAAAAAGAGTTTGCCCCCTCCCGATTTCTCATTTTTTTGTATGTTTGTCACACTTAAATGGTTCAGATCATCAAACAAATTTAAATATTAGACAAAGATAACACAAGTAAACACAAAATGCAGTTTTTAAATGAAGGTGTTTATTATTAAGGGAAAAAAATCCAAACCTACATGGCCCTGTGTGAAAAAATGATTATAGCTTGATTTTTTATGATCACATTTTTGTGCGAAGGGGCATAAATGTAACTATTTTGAAGGTGCATCAAAGGGTTAAAGGCAGAGATTGATAAGACACAGGGGGAGTAATTAGAGCAGCTGCAGTGATTCAGGTGAATAACCGGCAATCAGGGTGAAATGAGAGAGTGTGAGAGTGTGTTTTACCTGGAACACTACACAAACAAAAACAGTTTCTTCTGAAAATATTCTTTTTCAAAAATACATAGTTTCCCACACGTATAGTATACTTGGAATGGCTGCCTATGCATATCAATGCCTACCCAGCAATAAATGCAGTTTATTATATCGTAATTATGTAGTATTTTCTCAGATTGAATGATATAATGTTTAGTATTCAGCATTTTCTATCTCTTGTTTAGAAATTTTCGTTGGCACGAACTAGCTAGGTCCACTGGTTCTACTCTTTTCTGTTAGCTATACAGTTTCCTCATTGTCAGTCTAGTGCTGTTGTTGTCTCTGAAAGACATGAAACTTAATCTTTTTTTCAGGAGGGTGGATATACTGTATTTCAATTGTACCAGTGGTGATGTTTTTCTTTTGCTCTAGATGCACATGATGTGTTGCTATAAAGAGATCCCAGAGGCTGCAGAGGAACGCTAAACTATTGTTAAAAAATACCCGATTCTTTGATTGAAAGATCCAAGAACAATCCGGAGATTTCTTCAATTTTAAGATGAAACACTTATTTAGAAGTCACATGTAAAGCAAGCAGCGCTGGATCAGTTTGATGCTGTCCCCTTGGGAACGTCGTCAGACTGATCCCGACTTCCGGGCGTGGGTTACAATTCTCTTCTCGGGTGGGGTCGACCCAGTACAATAGGATGGACTTATACGCGACTATCTGATTGTCTAATCTACCTATGGCAGGAACAGGCCATCCACTGAACGCGCCGATTCATTCTAGAATGTGCTATTAAAGCGGATGATAAAATAAAGGCAGCGATGGAGTTTTAAGTTGGTTTATTGAATCATACCGCCTTCATTGGAACACCTCCCCAGCCCTCGTGCTGCGGGCTGAGGTGATGTCCTCAGGCTCTCAGGCAAAGAGACACGGTGTGTGTCCGCAGCAGTTACAGGAATCAGAATAGGATATTGAGAGACAGAATTATAGAATGGTACAGCATTTATACCCAACTCAGACAATACATCAAAGACCTTCACAGCAGTCAATCTGGCATTTGCATATCAGAGGTACAGACAGGATGCATGAACACAATGCATGGATGAGACTTTAACCTCACGGCTGTAAACGCAGCATGCAGCGGAAAAAACCCAGAAGTAACGAGCTGACTGTCTCTGTGTGTTGTGGGGGTTGAATTCAACCCGCTACACCGCTCCCCCCCAGAGGGCACGGCAGGGGGCCGAGACCTCGATGTTGCAGTTTGGGCAGCGAGCAGGGAAAAGCTCTGTGCAGGTGGAGGGGGAGGGGGAGGGGGAGGGGGAAGGGGGGTAGTAAGTGCTGACCGGGCGCGGTGAAATCGTTCGGGCCGCGCCAAAAATTGTTTGCTGCTCCGTGATGTCGAGGGGCTGTCCCGTTGAACTTGCGGAGATCACCAGAAGAAAAATTAGTCTCTGACTCCTCTCGTGGCCATGAAGAAAAACAGGAGTGGCGAAGTTGCGTAAACAAAAACAGAGGAACTTGGCGTGTTGACTTTAGGTGTGTGCGCAGCCCTAAAGCCCTCGGGAAAAGCAGACGGCTGAATCCTTTGTGTGCCGTGGCTGAAACCATCAGTGAATCCTGTGGGCGCGCTGCGCGCGTGCTTACTTCAGGTGAGCACGCAGCCTTGAAGGTTCTGCGTGCAGCTGCGCAGGACGATGGCGGTCTCTGGAGCCATTCTTGTTCCGTGCGTGTTGCGCCGTCCTCGTCACCCCCGGTGCATGTGCCGGAGCTCCTTGCGTGGGTGGGCCCGCTGGAGAGGAAACCAGGGTCGGAAACTTGGTGGACATCGGCGCAGTCGGCGCCGAAAAACATCTATGATGAGCCGTGGCTGCAGATTAGTCATGGTGCATTGGAGCGTTGAGGGGGACATAGACGATCTTTGTCTCTCAGGCTGTCCCGCATGGACGCCCCGATCTCGGCGAGGGTCGCGCCATGACGTTTACTGCTGTTTACCCGGTCTTGGGCGATGTCCGGAGAGTAGCTCGCCTGCCGTGGGCTCTGCGTTGAGGCCTCCCTGAAGCCGCAGGGAGGGCAGATCAGTCAGGCTGCTGCGTTCGCTCGTCGGCGGAGCATCACTGCCGGGTGCTGCGTTCGCCGGCAGCTCGTTTTCTTCAGCGTCGGGTCGCCAGCGTGGCTGTCCAGACCAGAAGGTTGCGTTTGCACAAAACGTGTGCGTTCTCGGGGTCACCAGTAAAGCGGATGATAAAATAAAGGCAGCGATGGAGTTTTAAATTGGTTTATTGAATCATACCGCCTTCATTGGAACACCTCCCCAGCCCTCGTGCTGCGGGCTGAGGTGATGTCCTCAGGCTCTCAGGCAAAGAGACACGGTGTGTGTCCGCAGCAGTTACAGGAATCAGAATGGGATACTGAGAGACAGAATTACAGAATGGTACAGCATTTATACCCAACTCAGACAATACATCAAAGACCTTCACAGCAGTCAATCTGGCATTTGCATATCAGAGGTACAGACAGGATGCATGAACACAATGCATGGATGAGACTTTAACCTCACGGCTGTAAACGCAGCATGCAGCGGAAAAAACCCAGAAGTAACGAGCTGACTGTCTCTGTGTGTTGTGGGGGTTGAATTCAACCTGCTACACTATCAACAGTGTGCGTGGGTGTTGAGTCTGGGTGTGTATCTAATGAGAAAGACCTGACTTAAGAGAGAGAGAGAGAGAGAGAGCTCTATAGCTTTGTCTCATTCCTGTTTTATCAGTTTACCATAACATAATTGTTCATAGACATGAAAACAGAATTTGTATGGAATATGTGTAGAGCATAATGGGAGATTACCTACAGAATTATTATTTTGGCACTAGCTTTACATTAACCCTTTCACTCCCTCCTTTGACATGATTTTATCATGTCAACCATGTATGGTGTGAGAGACTCTAGCAATTAACAGATGGTGAATAAGGCAGGTCCCTGCATTGTGTGTCAACCCAAGAGGCTTGCACCATTGGTTCTGCTACCCTTGCCTCCCCCCTTGTGGACACCTTAGCGCGGTGCAGCAATGTCTCAGAGATGCACTGTCACCAGTTCCTGTACCCCCATCGCGGTCTCCTCCTGATCATAGTTCTTTGTCCGGCGAAGTGGACCATGTGGGGGTCACAGGGTCGAATAGTGTCAGTCCACAAAGCCCACGAAACCTTTGTCCACTGGTTGGCCCTTGCCAGGGCTCGCATCATTCGGCTGCACTCATCACACGGTTGCGACAGAGGTTTGACTTTCCTCTGTGTCTGCTTCCCGTATCCGCAGCTGTGGAGCACAGTTCCATCTTGTTGACACAGAAGCGAAACAACTGTGTGTCCCCGCTCTCAGAGGCACACCTCATCCCATGAGGTCTACAGGACAGTCTGGTGGGTGCAGCAGAGGGTATGTAACATCCAGTCCAGCCACTGAACAGTTCAGTGATGCTGTCCCAGGGATGCCACCCCCCTGTCGCTGGACAGAGGTTGGCATGCTGGTGTTGGTAAGGCTCGAGCTCCTGGCTCCACCCTGGATGCTGGAGGTGCGGTGGATGCGCTCGGGTACCAGTCCATTCTTCTTCTGGGGACTGAAGTCATACAGTCACTCGCCCTACGACCTTTTCTATGTCGCAGGCACATGTCGTGATGGTCTGGTGCTCTCCGGCATGCATCTTCCCTGTACCCTACACCTTTAATCAAGTGCCGATACAAAGGGCTCAGCAGGGGCATGACCAATAATGGTCTGAGGGGTTGCCATCACAATGTATGGAGCCTGTACAGTTTTATCCTTATTCACTACATCTGTAGTATCTATGTGTTGTTGTAAGTTATCTCCCAGTAGCCTTGAGTGTGTGATTGTTGACTATATGAAATCTGGAAGTGGTGTTTGTGTTGTGATGAGTGTGTTGGGTGATGGGACCTATATGTTCAGCAGTGGGTAGGTAGTAGACAACATCGTTCAACGTTAGGAGACATCCTTATCCATGCATTGTTGTATTCAGGCTGTCAGAGCTTCTAACCTTCACCCTTATTCAGACTACCTAACCATAATTAGCATGATGGGAATAGATAACGCAAGAACCCTATAAGTCTCACACCCGTACCTATGTGTGGTGAGCTATGTATGATTTATGTATTTTCATTAGCACACTGTGTTTACAAATAATCTGTGATGGCAGAATGGTCTTCCTCGTCATCATCCTCCATCTTGGGGCCCTCAGCTCTTCCTCTCGACCCAGCAATTGGTCTAAGACTTGCTGATGACTCCCACTGTGGAAAATTGCATTTGTTAATGTCCTTCTGGGCTTCTGAATATATGGCCTATAGTGTCGTACTCTGCTCCTTTTATTAGATCTACATCTAGTTATCCTTTTACCATAACCAATTTGCTTCAAATTTTCCTCATCCCCTCATTTGTTAATGTTAAGATTGGTCATATAGGAGATTTCTGGGCATCAATGTGTGCCGCCTTTTGTGCAGTGGTTACCCAGTTAAGAGACAATGCTTATGGTTTTATTTTGGGAGAGTATTCTATGTTAAGGTCAGGTACTGGTTTTCCATGGATGGTTCTATTCTGCACTAGAGATGACAAAATGTCCAACATTTTCCAATCCATGTGTTTGGGTCTAACCAGTGGGATGTGTGGAACCCCCCCATAGGTTGAAATGTCTCTTATCCTCTTCAATTAGGACAATGGATGCTTCCACACATTTCTTTGTTTATCAGTCTAATTTTATGACCAATCTGGAGGATGGATTTGCATATAATGGTAGTTCATAATTTGGATCAGATCCATTCAATTGCCTATAGTACATAGGGTACAATGCTACCTTTACAGATGTTGATAGGAGTTCTACTGGTAGCTTGCCATTTGCAGAATTTGATCATTACTTTTCTGACCTTGAAAAGTCCTGTATGTCATTACCTGGAGTTCTTACTTTACATGCAATAATTTAATTTTTGCTAATTTTCTGCATATGTGTAGAAGTGAGTCCACTTATCTGTTCTAGTCTTTAAGTATGCAGTCCAGTTTTTCAGTGGTGGATGTGGACGCCTCTCTCCTGCCAGCAGCGTCCATTTTGGGGTGTGCTCCCTCCTCCTCCTCCTTGCCGTCCTACCCCCTTGTCCTCTTGGCCTCCTTTTATAAGAGAAACAGATTCATGGGGTGTCATGCGGTGATCCTCGCGGATCACCATAAGACGCCAAGAGTCCACCAGTGAGTTTTGCGATGATGGTTTATTTAACACACAAGACGAGACAGGACAAGACTGTGAGCCGCTCTTGGCAAAAACACACAAATCAATACATGGGCTCGCAGGGCTGACCCCAGCCACTACGAGCTAAACTGTGACATGGCAAATCACGAACCTGACATGAAGGTCTAACGATGCTCTGACAAAGCTTGATGAGGTGTAGACCATAATTGACAAGATGTTGACAATACTCCTGCAACATTACTGTCGCTAGTGCTCGCTTTATGAAGGCGAACACTAATGAGCAGTAATGACACACAGCTGACCAGCCTTGACAGGCGGAAGCCCCACCAAGCACCTTCACAATAAGAGCCCGGTGAGACCAGAATACAACCCACAGCTGTCAAGGCCGGCAGCGAGTTGAACTCAGCCCGAGCGCGATCAGAACCCAGCGCTCGGGTCGTAACAGTACCCTCCCTCCACGGGCGGGCTCAGAACGTCCCAAGGACCACCCTGCCCCCCCCCCCCCCCAGGGTGGTTGGCCAGGGGTAGGAGTGGAGGGAGAGAGACCAAACCCAAAGACAAAACAGAGACGAGAAAAAACGACATACAGGACAATGACCAGAAAAACTACTCAGATTAAATCAAGAAAATGCACATGGGGAAGAACAAAAAACCAGAATTACCGGATCAGAAATACTAAACACGAGACTAAGACAACATACCAAATATTAAAAAAAAATCAGACAAAATACAGAGGAAAAACAAGGCCACATAACACATGCTAGGGCAACTGCAAGACATAACCCAAAACACAAAATACACAGAACAGCAAGGACAAGGAAAAAAAAAGACAGAACAATGACTGACGGATTAACCCAGAAAACCACTACCCCCCGACAGTTTATGCTGACCGGCAGAGACCAAGCACCACAGGAACAGTTCAGGTGGTCTTCCCGTGTCCAACAGCCGGCGGGTGGTCTTAGGAGCCGGAGCGTGACCAGGTGGCTCACCAGAGTCCGATGCCCAGCACGTCCGCTCCTCCGGTGGTCGAACCAGGTCACCCGAAGACACACACAACACGTCGGGTGGCCGACCCGAGACACCGAACCGGCGAAACAGTATCTCCGGCAGCTGACCCGTGTCCCTCAGCCACCATGTCCTGGGGAAAAACAACCTGCGGCGGCCTCCCTGATGAGGACAAAACTCGGGAGAGCCGGGGTGAGCAAACAGGAGCCCCCACAGCCCCCGGCGATGATGCACAGGGGCGGTGACTCAGAGGGGACAGATGACCAGGATGAGCCTGTAATCCGGTCGACGGTGAAAGGTCTGCAGCTCCTCCCCCGTCCGTGGACCACGCTGGCGCTGCACCTCCGCTGGACCCCAATTGGGTCCCAGCTGCACCCACGGTGGAACCCGATCGAGCCTCCGGTGCACCCATGTTGGACCCCGATTGGGCCAGATCCACACCCACGGTGGACCCCGATTGGGTCTCCGACGCACCCACGTCGGACCCTGATTGGGCCAGAACCGCCCCCGTGGTGGACCCCGATTGAGTCGGTGCAGCTCCGCTGACGATCTCCCCCCCCAAACCTGGGACCTCCAACCCAGTGACTCCGACTCGTTCCACGCCGGCGACACTGCAACAAGGCTCAGAAACAAGAAAACCGGGATCAGAATCACCGGTAGCAACAGAACCCAGCGAGACGAGCTCGGGTGCAGCAGGGGGCTGCTCCTCACTTGCCTCCCCGAGAGGCAGGCAAAAATGCTCCAACACAGGGGACAGAGACAAAAGAGGGAGCACTTGCCTGCACTCGGGTTCTGTTGCCACCCAGGACTCCGACGATCCAGGTTCAGGGCGGCGACTCTCGTCAGCAGGCTCGAACTCAGCTGCGTTGGGCTCCGCAGCTGGCAGGATGTCATTTGCAGCCTGAGGTTCCTCCCACGCTGCTGTCCACGCCAATGACCCGTATGGCGAGGGGGCAGGGGACCCTTGACCCACTGGCTTGGACCGCTCTGGCGAGGAGACCTGGGGACACTTCTTCGTCGGCTCAGGCTCCTGGCCGCAGTCCGCTCTTCTCCTCCATCCACGACGTGACTGCAGGGCCGGATCCAGGCTTTCCAGCACTGCAGGCCCCCTCTTCATCCAACGACGCTGGCCTGGCGTCACGGACCGCTCGACAGGGGGGAACACAGAGGCAGCAGGTTTAATAATTTTTTCTACAGCAGGTGGAGGAAGCTCGGGGGGCTGCGAACCCCGAACTCCGCCCCCAGGAGTCAGACAAGGCAGATCATAATTAAGATGTAACAAATTATCATGCACTTGCCTTTCTCCCAGGGCAGAGATGGTTCCTGCTGTAGGGGACATTGTTCCTCCTTCTCCCCGCTGGATGGCGACAGAGGGCCCCCTGGAAAGACGAGGTGGAGCCGCTCTCAGAGGTTCACTGACGGGCTTCGCCGGCAGTGAGTCTAGCCGGGGATTCTGCTGTGGGTTTCCTGCGCCGTTGCGCCGACGTCGTCGTCGGCCCCCAGACGGCGCGCACTCCTAGACCAGCTCCGGGACGGGAATGGGACTCCAACGCGGGGAGCAAGGATGCCTCCTCCTCTGCTTCCTGCTCTCTTCCTCCTCCAGCCCACGAAGTATCTCGTGCTGCATAGCGAGTTCTTCCCTCCTCATTATCACCTCCGGGTGATCATCATAATCGAGGGGAAGATTGTCCAGAAGATCCTCAGTGCAGTCCAGGTGCCAGTGTATGTCGCTGGGAGTGTCGTACAGCGTAGCGGTGAATAGAGTACCGTCCACATACTCCAGAGCCTCCGCTAGCTTCCTGCCCAGGCGCCGACCGCGGCCCCTGAATGACGGCATTCTCCCAGCAATAGACTCCCAGACAGGGAAGAACAACAGTCTAATTAAGGCACAAACTCACGGTGAAAAGGCGTCTCCGTTCAGACGTGCTGGCAGGAGTATACTGTCATGCGGTGATCCTTGCGGATCACCATAAGATGCCAAGAGTCCACCAGTGAGTTTTGCGATGATGGTTTATTTAACACACAAGACGATACAGGACAAGACTGTGAGCCGCTCTCGGCAAAAACACACAAATCAATACATGGGCTCGCAGGGCTGACCCCAGCCACTACGAGCTAAACTGTGACATGGCAAATCACGAACCTGACATGAAGGTCTAACGATGCTCTGACAAAGCTTGACGAGGTGTAGACCATAATTGACAAGATGTTGACAATACTCCTGCAACATTACTGTCGCTAGTGCTCGCTTTATGAAGGCAAACACTAACGAGCAGTAATGACACACAGCTGACCAGCCTTGACAGGCGGAAGCCCCACCGAGCACCTTCACAATAAGAGCCCGGTGAGACCAGAATACAACCCACAGCTGTCAAGTCCGGCAGCGAGTTGAACTCAGCCCAAGCGCAATCAGAACCCAGCGCTCAGGTCGTAACATGGGGAGCCTCAGGCTCCCCTTGTGTCAGCCATTCCATAAATAAGTGCGTGTTTTCCTTCAAATTTTATTTTCCCTTCTTATCTAGATTTCCAACCTTGAGTCAAGAAAGGAACTGCTTCGAAGCCCTCATTTAATTTTGCTAATTAATACAAGATGGGATAATAAGATTAACTCTCCACCATGCCAACAGATATTATCTGCACTACTGTAATTGAATGCTACGTGGACCTTTGTGTTGCATTGGCATACACCTCCATGCTGCCACCAATTCCTTCCACTCAGTGTTTGTCTTCCAAGAGCTCTGTTTGGTTGGCATCCTATCTATACCCTCTGTTGGGGAGGAACATAACTACGTTGTTAGATTGACTTTGTATATAGTAAGGCTATAATTGTTGCAGTGAATGTTTGCTCATTACTAAATAAATGTTAATATTCACAACTAAAAGAAATGAACTGAAAGAATGGACACTTAATGCCTCATTGCTGCTTTAAGTACTTGGAAACATTTTAAGACGGCTGCCTGCGTTTGTGCCTTCTTCCTGACAATCTTAAGCAAAAATTTAATTTATTTATTGTTGCTTTTCTGTTTGTTTGGTTTTTTAAACCTACAGCTGCAAATCTTACGTGGATCTTTATTTTTCTTTGGTTACACATACTCTGCTTTCATTTCTTTTTCCATTTCCATCTCAACATCAGAAATATTTTCTACACTTGCTAAATCCACCGTTCTTCTTCCCCTACCTACTTTTTCCATCAGAAACACTCACTCAATTCTTTTCCATCCACTATCCATCTGTGTACAAGACTTCACCTTTCCCTGGACTAGCTGATGAAGCTACACATCTCACATCTATAATCTCTTTCAGTATTAAAACGTCCTTCCGTTCATCTGGTCTCCATTCTCTTCAGCCTTCATCAACATTCTGTTACTACCTGCTTGTCTTATTCATGATTCACTGTCCCGTCATTCATACTACTGACTACTGTCCACAGCTAATGCTCCATGCAAGATCCTGCCCATAAAAGTGATCGATTTCATTCTGAAAAGTCAGCGTTATAATAAACCAACATGGCTCATTTCAAAATTCTGTCTCGTGGCAAAACTTATCATCTCTTGATCTCTACCCTGGCATTGGATGCTTTTCCATTACTGGCCTTTCGAATTTGTTAGGGAATTAAATAATGCCTCTGGGTCTGAACATCTGCCTTTCAAGGAATGTATTAAACTAAGACGTCTGCTGATTACTATGAAAACTTAAGTATAACAGTCACCTGTATCTTGGTGTGGTGGAGTCTTCTGTCTTTTTCTTCTGAACAGATAACCTCCAGATGTACTAACACTATGCCTACAAAACTGTAACAATTTTAGATACAAAAATATAAAACTTTCATTAGCCCCATAAAACAATTCTAAATATTTAAGTCAAGACTTAACCATGTGACACACGGACCACGCGGGTGGGAACTGCTGGTTTGTTTGTCAAGCTACACTGGTTGTCCTGTGTGTGTCAGAGCTGCAGATCTATGTGCACAGGACATTAAAGCCTTGTTTATGCTCCACCTCCGCTCTGTGCGTGCATCTATGATGCTTGTACCTCTTTGATAAGGCTGGTGTGCACACAGCTATATGTATGTGTATGCTTCATTCTTGAGTCTACTTGGCCGAGTGTTTGCTGTTTTTACCCCAAATTATCTTCTTGTTTCTCTAGTCTACTCTAGTTGTGTTTGTTTTAATTCATCGTCTTCTATAATGCTTTTTACTCATCTCTGGATGATCAAAAACCATAACCCTTGTTACGCTGCCATCCCCCATCTCCATACAAAGTGTAAGGAAATCTGTAATGCTCCGCACTGTGTATATATATTTATATATTTATGTGTACATATGTATATTCACTGCTCTTATTTTCTTATCTTCTAAATTATTGCTCTGAGTGTTGCTATCCCTGTGCCATTGCAATCCTAGAATTTCCCCGGTTTGGGACTAATAAAGGCTTACCTTATCTTAATGTGGCTTTCATGTAAGCTTACAGCTTTTCTCAGATTTAAACACTTCCCTTCTAACTTTGCAACCTTTTCTCTTAATAGTTATTTTCTCCTAACAAATTTTTGGATTTTTTCCTTGTAAATTTGCAAGTTCCTTTTTCAGGAATTTGTGACATTTTCTAACATTTGGCAAATTTCCTCAATTGTGCAATTTCCTCCGAACCTTGCAGTTATACCCTTATACCTTTTTGCATAAATTTTCACCCTTTGTCTTAAGTTGTGATTGTAAATCAGCGTTTTTATCATATTTTGCACCTCCATCTTACAAATTTGCACTTGATTTACCCTCACATGCTCATACCTTATGTTAAGTTAAAAATGCCTACTGCAAATCTCTTACTTTAACAATGTTATTAGATTTCAACAGATTTGTAAAGCATAAGCAAACCTTTTCTCTAGCTTTTCTTGAACTCTTGGCTGCACTGCTCTCACATGTTTGGTTAGTTGGTTGTTCCAAATTGTCCCCAGACATCCCTCTCCTATAGGCACCCAGAATAGAGGGCTAGCACTAGTGGTTGTCTTTGAGACTAGAAAATGTGCTAATAAGTTTAGTTCATATCCATAAAGTTTTGAGAGATGTGCAAAAAATATAGATAGGAGGGTCTGGGAACCTCCAAATATGTATTGGCCCTTAAATATTAAGGAGCCCTAAACCTGCCTCATTTCTCTTGGTCAGCAGGTGGCTAGTTTTCTTGTAGCAAAAGTTCACACTACCTGATATTCTGTGGAAAAATGACCTTTCAAGCATCAAGAATTTCCAGATTTTGGTCTTAGTTGCTAGCCTTTGTTTTATTAGATGTTTCTTAGATGGAGAATGGGTGAGCAATATAAGCTGCGGCTTCAGCCATCACGCTTTTCGGATAACCTACGTTGAACTGTGCAATCAGAGGAGTTACTGTTCAATTTGACGTTGTTGGATTTTTCCTTGATATATTGTTCTATTCCTTTCTTTTAATCTTTTTCCAAAAAATAAAAATTCATTCATATTTATGCGCTCTTTCTGTAGCTACTCAATAGTTTGCATACATGGTAGCATTTTAGATGAGAAAGCACACCGACCTCTCAGCTATAAGGTTGAGAACATTGAGATCAATTATCTTAGTTTTGCTGTTAGATTCACTCCCTGCTTGTTAAAAAGGATACCAACTCAAATGCCTATCTTCAGACTTCAAGACAGTAAACCTTAATGAATTAATAACTTTTCTATCCGTTCCTGTCTCGACCTCTCCCCCCTTGAAACAGAACGGCTTAATATCAAAGCCGGTTCTTTTTCAACATCCTGTAGGGGAGGATACCCATTGTGTTGCTAATTGGGGGACCCCCCGGGTGCCCTTGTGGGTGTTTGAGCTCAGTGGCCAAATTGCTAACATAGGAAGTATTAGTCCCATGGGGGCCTCAGACTCTATTCAAACTCTGACCTCCTGTGGCCCTGCAGCTGATACTGATAGGTCAGACTAGGTGGGGTGTCCGGGTAAGGTCTATATTGCTGTAGTGTGAGGTCTTGAGGTGGTTGCATTTGGCAGCTGTGATTTTATCAAGGCTGTGTCTTGGAGTGAAAATGGAGTGTAGTTTGTGGTCACACGGCCTCCAACTGACGTCGCCATGGTCAGTGGCATTTGCCTCGCTTGGGGGGCATGGCTTCTATCCATACCTGAGTGCACGTTACCATGGCTAGGTGTGTGGGCTGCCATGTGTGGGCTGTGTTCTGCAGAGGAGGCAGCATGATGTGGATATGTTCCCATATCCTGAAGGGCTACAGTGAGGGCGTTGACAGATGATGTGTCTTGGTCAGTACCTGTCTCAGCATATGACCTGGTGACAAAAGTACAATCTGACCCTGACCCTGTATTATCGGGGGTGTTTGTAGCACTTTCTACAGTTTTTCCTAGAAATTCCTTAATTTTCTCACTACCTTCAGGCTCCCCCTTAGCTGTTTGTAACAGCCCGTTTTTAATCACCATCAGGGGGGCCATTATCGTGGGTGTTGATTGGGCAAACTCAACTGGCACCTCTGCTGAGACAGTAGGTTGATTAGTGCGACTCTGGCACCTCTCTGATGGAGCTTGTGTCCCTGTGTAGGGAGGTGGGGGTGCGAGTAATTCTCCACCAAGAGGGGGAGCTGTGGACTTAACAGCAGGTGGTTCAATAGCCTGTGGCCGCATTTCTGCCTTTATGATGGAGTCTTCTGGGGTCAGTGGAGGGCCATTGGGGTTACCTGACATCCTCTGCAGGGTGAGTTTAATTTCCCCCAAAAAACATTGACAGTCTGTGAGAAAGTCTCCTGCTCTTTTTAATTCCTTCCCTGTTCTCCCCCTCCTAAATATACTGGCCTCCCGGTGCTTATTGCTTGCCTGCTCATGCCTCCCTCTAGCTTGTCTCATAAACATAGCCAGGTGTCCCTGGTTGGGGGGGGGGGCTGTTTTCACATCCTGCAAACATTCCTCTGTCCTGCATTTGTTGACCCATCTGGCAAATCTCTCCCTTCCTTTCTTTTGATCTGTGACTGGGACCTTTGTCAACCATCTAGCCATTGTCTGGGATAGTGCCGACCCAAGGGAGCCGGGCTTACAGGCCTGCCATCATTCCATTGTTTCTTGAGACATTTCATATAGGTATTACCCGTACCCTTTGCTGTAGCTGAGTGACGTATTGTCTGTGTATTTAGACCCCAACAGGAAGCTTCTACACAGACGCTAGCCGTCTGTGCGCCTGTTAGCTGGGACTTAACGCCAGCCTATCTACACGTTTTAACTCAGGGCAACAGTGGTACCATATCTGCTTGTATTCCTGCTATCCTAGTCCAACCCCTTGTATTTACACTATCACTCAAGATCTGTTTTGCTGTGTGGAATTCTCAATCAGTCTCAACTGGTTGATACACACACAGGAATACAGTAAAGATATCAATTGAGTGATGAACCACCCCACATTTCACAAATAGAGAATAACAAACTTAATTTTCTACCAGCCTCAGCGGCTTGATACATATACAGGAATACTATACAATATCAGATGCGTGAGGACTTACCCCCGTCTTGCTGCATGGAATTGTCAAACTGGAGTTCTCAATCAACCTCTGCTGATGGGCTCAATTGTTCCTCTTTGACCCATTGTTTTGCTTTCTTTGACTGCTGAAGTGGGACAGCGAAGTGCCCATACTGCAATCCCACGAGGCTACCGACCCCTCTATGTCCCATGTTTGGACGGAGAAAGTGCTGCCCTCCTACAATCCTATCAAACATCAGGGGACCCAGAGATAGCAGACCATCTCATTGAATCGCTAAATACAGCCTGGCGAAAGAAATGGGAGGAGACAGTTGCTGACCGGAGCTTTACCCACTCTAGCAGGAAATGTTGGAGCCTCATCCGTCGCCTAGGAGCTGCACAGAAGCCCCCTAGCCAAAGCCGAGCATCCGTCACACCCAACCAAGTTGCATCCCACCTACTGACTATCGCCAAAGCACCCCAAGACAAAGACACCAGAAGAGCAGTTACAACTGAGCTAAAAAAACACCAAAAAATGCCTGTAGAGGAAACGAACCCTGAACCTTTCGAGGCTGCTGAACTGGAGAAAGTCCTACAGGGCCTGAAATGTGGAAAGGCAGCAGGATACGATAACATCTTACCAGAATTCATGAAAAATCTTGGCCCCCGAGCCCTAACCTGGTTGACACAATTCTACACAAGGATCACACAAACAAACTCGATCCCAAAGAAATGGCGGACAGCAAAGGTCATTGCCATCCCAAAACCTGGCAAAGACCACAAACTACCAGCAAGCTACCGCCCAATCTCCCTACTCAGCGTTCCTTACAAAATCATGGAGCGCCTAATACTGCAACGCATTTCCCCAGAAATAGAGGATATTCTAAGTGTAAATCAAGCAGGTTTCCGCAAGGACCGCAGTACAGGAGAACAAGTACTGGCCCTAACCACCTTCATTGAAAATGGCTTTGAGAGCAGACTGAAGACAGGGGCTGTGTTTCTCGATCCTACAGCCGCCTATGATACGGTCTGGCACAAAGGCCTCCTCCTGAAACTTATAAAGGCGATCCCTGCTTGGGCAACAGCAATTATAAAAACCCTGCTGACCAACCGAAGGTTCAGAGTCCACCTCAGTCAGAACACAAGTGCATGGAGAATGCAGAAAAACGGACTCCCACAAGGCTCAGTTCTAGCTCCAACTCTGTTCAACCTCTACATAAACGACCTGCCTACTACAAAATCCCGCAAATTCATCTATGCAGACGACATCTGTTTGGCATTCCAAGCACCAGACTTTGAACCACTGGAACGGGTGCTCACGGAAGATCTTGCTAAACTGGACCAGTTCTGCAAAATCTGGCGCCTAAAACCAAGCCCAGCAAAAACCGTCTCCAGTGTATTTCATCTCCACAATGCAAAAGCTGCCAGAGATCTAAACATCCACCTGAGCGGACTCAAGCTTAAGCATGCCCCAAATCCAACTTATCTTGGAGTGACCCTTGATAGGACCTTATCCTTCAAGGGACATCTAAAGGGGACGGCTGCTAAGGTGAAAGTACGAAACAACCTGCTCTGCAAGCTCGCTGGTGCAAAATGGGGGGCGGCAGTCTCCACCCTGCGCACCTCAGCACTGGCCCTTTCATACTCTGTAGCAGAATATTGTGCCCCTGTCTGGTCCAGGTCATCTTACACACACCATGTAGACACCCAGCTCAACTCAACCATGAGAACTATAACTGGAACAATCCGCTCAACACCACTCCCCTGGCTCTCTGTACTGTCAAACATAGCCCCTCCACACATCCGGTGAGCACCATTAACTCAAAGGATGCTCCAAAAAGTTAAAGATTTTCCTCACTTACCAATCCATGCAGATATCTACACCCCACCCACTGCCCGACTTTCATCCAGACGGCCGATTTGGAAAAACCCTCCCCCAGCTGACTTTACCATCCAGACAGCTTGGCAAGAGGAATGGGAGACCAAGGAGGTCCCAAACAAACAGCTGGTGATAAACCCCAACCAACAGGTCCCGGGCACCAACCTCCCAAGGAGACAGTGGTCTACACTCAATCGCTTCAGGACTAGACATGGCCCCTACTTGGCCAGCCTTCACAGATGGGGCAGTAGCCCTAGCCCACTGTGCGCATGTGGAGAGGAGCAAACTATGGAACACATCATAGAGGTTTGCCCGCTCCAAAGACTGGAAGGAGGATTACACACCCTCCATACAGCAAACCAGGAGGCAACTGCTTGGCTTAAGGACTTTGCATTCGCTAAATAAATAACAGCGAAGTGGAGGGAGGAGGGGGTCACTGATGGCGTGAAGGAGGAGGATGGATGCAGCTGCTGGGGGAGGGGTGGTCCACAGCCAACACCGTCTCAAATTAACAGGGAAACACAGGTTGTTAAACAGCGTGTTTCTTGTCCTTTTCTGTTATATCATGTTTATTGATTATTTTGCATTTGTTCTCACCGGTGCAGCATAAGTCTCTTATTCTTACGTTTTTTCCTTCCTCCAATCGTTTCTCCATATTTTTTGTCTTGCGTCCTGCACAAAACTAACATCTCATCAGTTTTCAATTTTCTTCAAAAAACAAATTTCCCTTTCCATTTTCTGCCCACTCTCACCTCCACAAGGTTCATCTCCACAACAAAAACTCCTATTTATTTTATTCATTCATTTTAGTTTATTGTATTTATTCAATTATTTTTGTATTTATAATTTAATTCATTTATATATTTACTTATCTGTACCAACCTGCAATTTTTCATTTAAACTCTCTCACCTTTATATAGTGTCCACCTAGGATTTCCTACAGTTTTGTTGAGGAATAAATCTCCTTATTCTCCAGTTTTATTGTATACTTCCCTCTGCCTAATTTAAAGTTGAACCTTTTCTGTCCAAGCTGAATGTGCGTGCTTTGCCTCATTATAACAAACCTGCATTGGCAGGCGCCAGAGGTCTTTGTTTTTTGTTTACCATGCATGGATTTAAAGCTTTCCTTTCAGCCAGAGAGATAAAGTTCCAGATTTATTATTAAGATTTAAGTTTTTGTTGGCAGTAATTTTGTGAAATAGTGCACTTCCTATATTTGGCCACACGATGGAGGCACTGTGCCACAGCTTGATGGTGATTCAAGATGGCGCCCTCATATGAGCAGTAGATGGGACACTCGCAAGATGGCTCCTGAGCCTATTGTTCACAAACCACGACCTTTTTTTTTTTTTTTTTTTTTTTTAAGAAAATGGAGCACTGTCTCCCTAACCCCAGCTGTACACACACCAGAATAGCCTTACAACTTTAATTTAGTGCTTCATTTTAATACTGTTACCTCAAATAATTCTCCTCTCAGTAACCTGTTTTACCAATCTCACCTCCACTCAGTGGTGGGGGTGCATTACTTTCCTTTGTTCTGACCATGCGGTCCGGAGTCCGCCATTAAATCATTTTGGGAAAATTTTAATAAATATTCCCAACTCCCAGTATTTCCCAAACCACACTTTTATCCCCTAAAGACACTGAATTAAATCATACTATGGGATAGGTTTAGTAGATATTTCCAACCCCTGGTATTTCTCAAATCACATTTTTATCCCCTTAAAGACACAAAATTTTACAGAGATCAGCTTGCACGATGTGGAGAATTTGCCGCAGATTTGCATGTACTCATTACTTATAGCTTAACTTATATGTAGAGGATACTTTAATCGGAACCTCGTCAGGTAATCGATACAAGAGGTATCTTATCATAAAGATCAGTCTTATACTGATTTTAACAAGCTATTTTATTGTTTTATACTTATGAATGCACTCACTATTGTTGGAATAAAAGATTTTTATGCAATTCTGTAAGTTATTTTTATACTTATGAATGGTCACTCACTAAGGATCGGAAAAAGATTCTTGTGCCATTCTGTAAGTTATTATTTTATACTTATGAGCAGACCCTCACTAAAGGTGGGAAAAAGATCTTTGTGGCTGCTTGTTACGTTTCTCACTCATGATGTAGTCTGAGATTCTTATAACGTATTAAGAGTACCTTTACATATGCTCACTATTGATTTAAAAAAGATTCTTGCATTGCAAATCTTCCTTATTCGTAAAAAAAAAGGGCTACTTGATCCTAGGACATTTTCACTCTCCCTCGTGCGAGACCACGTGGTTCATGCTTTATATGTGACCGCAGACTTCCATCCCGCAAACAGTTTAAAATTTAGAGATCGGATATACCCCTTAATCAGACGATTGTAAATTTAGAATGGCCAAACTGCAGAAATTTTGTATACAAAAGAATTTCTGATCATCTTTTTTTTATTCAGGCGCCGCCACGGTCGTCTGAAAAGGGTCCCTCCTAGTGATGTGCAGATCGATCCTGAAATATCGATACCTCCGATACCAGATCTTTATGCTCTACAATCGATACTCAAATCAAAATATCAATACTTTTGATACTTAAGTCATTTGACGTAAGGTATAAGATAAGATAAGCCTTTATAAGTCCCACAATGGGGAAATTCCAGGATTGCAACAGCACAGGGATAGCAACACTCAGATCAATAATCAGAAGGCAAGAGAAAAACAAGAGCAGCGAGTATACATATATATATCCTTAACAGAAACACGGTGAAAAGTAACTGAACTATTGAGCTGTTGTCTAAGTGACACGTGGTTGGTGGGACTACTTTTTCTTCTGCCTGGGTAAGTGTGTCATGCGTTTTTTTAGATTTAAAAGACATATTAGGTGTAGTCGCAAACAATATCGGTATCGGTATCGCCAATACCAGCCTGAATTTTACTCAGTATCGGATCGGAAAGGAAATCAGTGGTATCGAACATCACTAGTCCCTCCGATGTGGTGTGTTCAGGCTCGTCTCGGAAAAATTCAATCCGGGTCACCGGCACCAATTTGTTAGAAAAATACCCGATTCTTTGATTGAAAGATCTAAGAACAAGACGGAGATTTGTTCAATTTTAAGATGAAACATTTATTTAGAAGTCACATGTAAAGCAAGCAGCGCTGGATCAGTTTGATGCTGCCCCCTTGGGAACGTCGTCAGACTGATCCCGACTTCCGGGCGTGGGTTACAATTCTCTTCTTGGGTGGGGGCGAACCAGTACAATAGGATGGACTTATACGCGACTATCTGATTGGCTAATCTACCTATGGCAGGAACAGGCCATCCACTGAACGCGCCGATTCATTCTAGAATGTGCTGTCAATAGTGTGCGTGGGTGTTGAGTCTGGGTGTGTATCTAATGAGAAAGACCTGACTTAAGAGAGAAAGAGAGATTGATTGATTTTTAAAAGATCTTTAATAAACACACTTGTCCATCAGTCAATACAATTTCTATATCATGCTATGTTACACAGAAAATTAATCCCCCAAAAAACGCCCCAAAAAAAGCTGTCCATCATGAACTGAACAGAGGATATTCTCCAGGGACCAGAGGGTCCTGAAACCTTCCACATCCCCATTCCCCATAAAAAACTGAAAGTCCAGCCTGATTCTGGCTTTAAGTAGCCTCACAAATAAAATTTTGACATCAACATCATTCTCAACATTTTCAAGTTTTCTTCTCCGGCTTACATAGATAGCCAACTTTGCCTGCCCTAAAACAAAGTTCAGTAGTTGACACTTCTGCTTAAAACGACGATTGTACATAAAACCACAAATGAAAACCTGCTTAGAGAAAACTTCCTTAAAAATATGAAAAAGTTTTGTGAGAAGTTCAAAGAGGCCACTCAGGTGCTGACATTCAATAAAACAATGAAAAACAGTCTCCCTAGAGGAACAAAAAACACACTGATCACTGACACTGCTGTTAATCACAGAAACAAAAGCATTGACAGCTATAATACCATGCAGGACCCTCCACTGTAAGTCTCCATGCCTCTTAGGGAGAGGGGCTTTGTAAAGAGCCCTCCAGGCAGGCCGATGCCCTTTTCCTAGTTTAAAATAGGCTCTCCAAGGAGTGTCCACACAGGTGTTCAATCGGTCCTTGTTGAGTGCCATCACCACCAGTCTGTAGAGTGCCTTACCACTGGCTCCTCCAAAGTCCACACCAGTGGGAGCACAGAATGCCAGTAAGGAGCAAGGAGCGACGTCAAAGTCCATATAGAGCGTGAGAGAGGGAAAGGGGTCAGTGCTTTCTGGCTGCAGCGTGCCATTGCTAAAGTCCAAGAGTAGGGAGTGCTCAAGTCCATGAAGCTCCTGTTTCCAGTGTGCAAGAAGACCATCGATGAAACGATTCGACCTGACACCAAGATGAGCTGCTAAAGCTGAGGCGTTGTTGAGGCCAGGACCAGCCAGTTCCACCACTTGCTTCAGAGTGAGAATGTTCCTGGAACACAGCCTATCAAGGAAGGTCCTTCCAACTCCCGGCAGGACACCAAGGCGACCACCAAAAACCAGCGGCTCCCTCAACAACCAGTAGAGGGAATCGCATGGCCCTCTTTGTTTTTTAAAAAGAGTCCACACTGAAAAGAGACTGCGGTAAAAACTGGGTAAAGACAGTGCATTAGAGTTCTTAAAATCCATTAAAAACACAGGGAGGTCTAGCCCAAGCCCAAGGACTCTCTGTAAAATAACACAGGCCAAAGGCCTCCATACCAGGTCCTGGGGGCCCGTCAGCAGTCTCTGTATGAAAGTCAGTCTAAAAGCAGCACCTCTACTAGCTAAATGAATCACTCCTTGCCCCCCCTCCTCTTTGGGAAGAAATAACAGGGCTTGAGGAACCCAGTGGAGTCCACCCCCCCAAAAAAAGTCCACCAAAACAGACTGAATTTTGGACAACAAACCAGCAGGGGGGTCCATGCACATGAGGCGGTGCCACAGGGATGAGGAAACAAGATTATTTAAAATGAGCACTCTTCCTCTAAAAGATATTCTTGGCATTAGCCACTTCCACTTGTTTAGTCTCCCGTTAATCTTCTCTATGACCCCATCCCAATTTTTTTGCTCAAACTGCTGATTTCCAATAAAGACACCAAGATACTTAAAACCTCCTTTTTTCCAAATCAACCCACCCGGCAGCGTAAGCTGATTTTCTAGTTTCTCCCCCACCATCAGAGCCTCGCTTTTTCCCCAGTTTATCTTTGCAGAGGAAAGTTGGCCAAAAAGATTGACACTCCTGACCAGAACGTCAATGTCACTCTGCTTGTTTAGCAGAATGACTACATCATCTGCATAGGCCGACAGCTTGAACGTGGTGTCACAGCCAGGAAAAGTAACTCCTGATAGATCCCTTCTCAGGCAGTGAAGTAAAGGCTCTATGGCGAGGGAGTACAGCATCCCTGAGAGAGGGCAGCCCTGCCGAACCCCCCTCTGGACTTTTAAAGGGGCAGACAGGCCCCCATTTATCTTCAGCACACTCTCAATGTCACTGTATAAGACCCGTATCCTGGCTATGAAGCCTGGGCTGAACCCAAAAGCTGTTAAAACTGTCCATAAATATTGGTGTTCAACCCGATCAAACGCCTTTTCCTGGTCAATTGAAATCAAACCAGTTTCTACCGCCAATGAACCAGAGACCTCCAAAATATCCCGAATTAAAGTGACGTTGTCACTAATCAGCCTGCCAGGCACACAGTAAGTCTGGTCTACATGAATGAGCTCGCTCATCACCTTTCTCAGTCTTCGGGCCAGAGCTTTTGAGAGAATCTTGTAGTCTGTGCAGAGCAGAGAGACTGGCCTCCAGTTCTTTAGGCTCTGGAGGTCCCCCTTTTTCGGCAACAGTGTGATGATGGCCCTCCTGCAGGTCGTGGGTAGGGTCCCCCTTTCCAAGCTATCTTGGAGAACCTCCAGCAGGTCTGGACCAAGCAGGGGCCAGAATTCCTTAAAAAAGTCCACAGAGAGACCATCTATGCCTGGTGATTTTCCATTCTGGAGGCTCATTAGCGCCGTATGCAGCTCAGACAGAGACAGTGGAGCATCCAAGCCGGCAACAAGGTCCTCTGAGAGCACTGGAAGACCATCAAGGAAAACCTGGCCCAGTGACGTGTCCTCCCTCCACTCTGCTCTAAACAATTCACTGTAAAAGCTAGCAGCGTGTTTCCTGATCTCTGCTGCTGTGGAGATTGTTCTCCCGTCATCGCCCAACAAGGAGTGAATGAGCTTTCTCTGTCCATTTTTCCCCTCCAGTCCAAAAAAGTACTGGGAGGGCGAGTCCATCAGAGCTACATCCATGTAGCGTGAGCGGACCAGAGCACCCTGTGCGGTGACCCCTAGCAAGCTAGCCAAGGCTGACCTTTGTGACTTGAGAGCCTCTAAGTGCTCCTGTTTTCCTGTAGAACTGAGCAACTCCTCTAGTTCTACCACCTCAGTCTCCAGAACTTTCAAGGATTGGGTCAAGCTACGAGTGACATTTTGAGTGTACTGTTGGCAGAGTTGTTTTATCTGGGCCTTACCAAAATCCCACCACAATTGGAGAGAACTAAAAGAGGGTTTTTGTTCCCTGTGTGACTTCCAAACATCATGAAAAACCTCTTTAAAAAACACATCATTTAAAAGTGTATTGTTAAAATGCCAAAAAGCACTCTTACACTTTACATTTTCAATAAACACAGAACAAAACAGCAGGCAGTGATCAGTGAAACCAACAGGACAGATACAACTATTTTTAAAAACACTCATTTGATGTTTAAAACCATAAAAACGGTCTAACCTAACTAACTAACTAACTACTAACTAACCTACACTTATATAGCGCTTTTCTAGTCACAAAGACCACTCAAAGCGCTTTCATTAATACTAACCCTCTATTCTAAGGGCCTATAGGAAACAGATATCTAGGGACAATTTAGAACAGCCAATTAACCTAACATGCATGTTTTTGGCATGTGGGAGGAAACCGGAGAAATCCCGGAGTAAACCCACGCAACACGGGGAGAACATGCAAACTCCACACAGATCACTGTTGGTCGGGGGCTGGGATCGAACCCACGATCCCACGATCCCCCGGCCAAGGGTAAACTGTGCTGCCGCAGTGCTAACCACTGCGCCACCGTGCAGCCCTAACCTAGCCATAGATAAAAGGTTATCTTTGACATGGCTCCAGGTGTACTGCCTCTTGTCCCCATGATGTGATCTCCACACATCGGCCATTTCATGTGTTTTCACCAGTTCTCTCAGCCTATTGGCAGAAGCAGGGTGAGGCTCCTGATGGTTCCTGTCTAGTCTGTGGTTTAATGTACAGTTAAAATCACCCCCCAGAAATAAAAAACTATTTGGATCACAGGACTTAACCGTATCCGAAAGCACGTCAAAGACCCTGATCCTCTCTGCTCTCTGTGTTGGCACATACACGTTTATAAAAACGAAGTTCACGTTTTCAAACTGTACCTTTAATAAGAGGAAATGACCTCTCACCACCTCTTCTACCTCATAAGAGACAGGCACACAACCCCTAGAGAAAAGTACAGCCACCCCCCCACTGCTACTGGATTTGTGGCTAAAAAAAATGCAGCCATCCCACTCTTTTCTCCAATGGCTCTCAATGTCCACAGTGCTGTGAGTCTCCTGGACCATCAGCACGTCAAGTTTCTTTAAATTAAAAAGCTTGTATAAAGAGGCCCTTTTTACATCATCCCTGGCCCCATTAATATTGAGAGTGCCAATTCTAAGGTGGGGCATTAAAAAGGATAAAAATAGGGTACAGTAAAAAAACACACACATAGCATAAAAGGGAAGAAACAAACTAAGAGTCAACATGACTGTTAGTAATTTGCAATTTCAGTTTAGCAACCAGTTTCTTTAAACGATAAATTTCCTGATCAGTGAAAGTCTCATTCCCATCATTCAGTTTCATAAATTTGCGAGCTGATGCCACGAATAACTCCAGATCTGGAAAGTAATTTTCCACTTTCACAGCTCTGCTCCCCTTAGTCACCTGGAGAAATTGCCTAATTTTAGTAAAACAATAGGAGCTTTGCTCCTCCTGCGTCTGCGTCTGCATCAGTTCAGACTCATCTCCACTTTCGTCAGAAGCGCTCTCATTCAGTAAATCTAAATTCCCAACCCTACTAGATTTAGCAGAGCTCTGCAAGTTTTCCGCACTTTTCCTTTTTTGTGCAGCTTTAAAAGGATCCTCTTCAACAAAACTACATTCCTGCATTTCTTCATGAAACGCAACGTTTGTCATGCAGTGTTTGCTCTGTGTGTCCGCTACAGCCTCAAACCGCTCCTCCCCCGCCTGCAAAGTCTGTTCATTCACGTTCCTTCGTTTAACTGCACTTTTACTTACACCCTCCACCTGTTTACCCCGGGCGACAGGCTCATCACAATGATCAGAGCTGCCGCCAGACAGAAATTCCCCACCATCACTGTTTGGGGGGGCAACTACCGCGCCCGCCGCGGCCACCCCAGCAGAGGCGGCCGTGGCCGCCCCAGCACAAGCGGACGCGGACGCGGACGCGGACGCGGACGCCCCCGCAGAAGTAGAAGCGGACGCGGCCGCGGACGCGGCGCCCAGCAGAAGCGGGCGCCGCAGCGGCATCCGCCGCACCACATGTAGCGCTACCCTCCGGACCACCAGAAACAGCGGCGTCACCTTTCTTACCGCCAGTGCTCTTTGTGTTCGCCTTTTCAGGACATGACCTAATAAGATGGCCTTCTGCGCCACACGCAAAACACTTCATGGTTTCAGATGTTGCAAACACCAAGTAGCTAAAGCCGTCAATCCTGAAATTAAAAGACGCGTTCAGTTCAGCAGAGCTGTCTTTCAACACCATGAAACACTGCCTCCTATGACATACAACATGCTTCAGCAGGGGTGATTTACTACCCAGAGAGACCATTCTGATAGGGGACACAACCTGGCCAAAACGGGACAACTCTCTAATTAGCTGATCATTTTTAACGAAAGGAGGAGCGTTTGAGATGGTGATCCTCCTAGACGGATTCGCCAGCGGTAAAACGGGAGTAAAAGTGTCACCTATGACCACTCCCTGTGCCACCACCTGATCAGCTTTTTCAGTCGAATCCAGAAAGATCACAATTGCGCTGTTCATCCTCGATGCTGATTTTATGCTGCCATGCCCAACCACCTGTCCTACAGCGAGGCTGGCCTCCTCCACAGAACAGGGAACTGTCGGGAGGATTCTCACACCATGACGCCGGGTTAAGCGCTCAAACTCCACACCACCATCAATCACCGGCATGATGCCGGCCGGGAAAAACCGGCAGCAGAAGCTACCGTTCCCCAACACACTCACTCCAACACTCACACCCCAGCACACACACACTCAACCCACTATATTAAACACACACACCTCAAACACACAAGATAGAGAAAAAGTTAGAAAATACAAAGTTTAAAGTACTCACTCGACACCACTCCACACCCCTGCTCCCACAAACGCCCACGCATGCGCACGAGAGAGAGAGAGAGAGAGAGAGAGAGAGAGAGAGAGAGAGAGAGAGAGAGAGAGAGCTCTATAGCTTTGTCTCATTCCTGTTTTATCAGTTTACCATAACATAATTGTTCATAGGCATGCAAACAGAATTTGTATGGATTATGTGTAGAGCATAATGGGAGATTACCTACAGAATTATTATTTTGGCACTAGCTTTACATTAACCCTTTCACTATCATTGCCAGTGGAAGTTCAAGACTGCTGTGTTGTATCATGGCAAGAAAGATTCACTAGATGGCCAGAAGATTGCTCCTCCATTGTTAATTTTCACAAAGCATGTGAAAATTAATTAATTTTCACAAAGCATATGCACCTTCTTACATGCATGCAAGAAGGTGCATGTGTGCTGCACATGCACCTTCTTCACTATGCTACAAATGCGGTCTCGTTTTCTAAGAATCTAATTTTATGTTGTTTTTTTTATTTCTTTTAATTCCTTACTCAATCCAATTTATCCAAGTCAATGATATTTCAGTCCTTTGTGGAAGCTCTTCCCTACTCCAACAGTGACACAGCTTCAGCCTGATTAACACCAATAATCAAGTTGAGGCTTTGCCATGGGAATCTAGTGACACATTGTGACAAATTTCAACATTATTATGTACTAGCAATTTCCCTCTTAAGGTCATGAAGAGCTCCTCAGAAGGTGAATCAATTGTAATTGTAAGGGAGTCAATTGTTTGTGATTCACTTTGTGGATCTTTTCTCTCTAAGTCATCTAGAGGAGCTACTGCTTTTCCCGCAACACAAAAGATTTTCCTTAAGCTTTTAGGCATCTGCAGTCAAGATACAATTGCTCCCTCAACTGAACGCTCTTTGATGTCCCCAATTAAAGATTCTGTCACTCAGCAGGGGACACAGGCTAACGGCATCCACTCCCTCTCATTCCCGAACAGTGTGGTGGCGGTGCTTTAAAAGTATTTCCTTTGGAGATCTTAAAGCCACAGGCACAAAATAACAACATTAATTGGATGAGTGCACTATAGCTAAAGATAGCAATCAAAGTGACGAAGCACACAGTCACTCAAGCCACATCCACACTAAGGTGGAACCATATGGGAAGAAAACGACTTCCCACCAAAGTTGAATTTATATTTGGCAAGCCTTAGGTAATAAAAGCGCTTTGGTTGATGTGAGGAGCTTGGTTTTGTTGCTTTTTATTACACTTGTAGAAAATATCACTGCCCTCAGAGTAGTGGTTTAAAAGATGGATGGATGGTTGGATGGATTTTTACATTTCTGACATTTGTAACAATACTCATTCTTACAACTAAACTGAAAGGTTAATGCATCGCTGCAGTGTATCAACATCCTTATTATCTCTTTTCTAGTTTTCCTAAACTGCTGTCAAAGTGCTTTTAAGTAGAGATGCATGATAATATCGGCACGTTATCATATCAGCTGATAAAGCTTTTAAAATTATTCATTAGCATTGACACAAATTAATATTTACAGCCAAAAAAATATTACAATGGAGTCAGGTGTGATGCTTTGCTGGTGACGCAACACTTTACGGAATTACATCATCACAATAAACATGTCTGCTGTGGCTCAGTGCTTCTTCATACAATGCTGTGTGTGGTTGTTGTTTTTACCATTTTTTTGTGATTAAGCACTGCCGGAGTAAATCGGACATCTTCTGCAGCACAGAGGAATTACTGCACATTGGGATAATTCCCATATTGAGTACCTTCAATAATGAGTACCTTCCAATATTAGCACGGAATACCACTGGGACTAGCCAGGGCACCAGCGTCTCCATGGATTGCTACACTGTACTGTGCTGGGGTCTGGTTCAGCTAAAGAGGGCTCTGACCAGGCCACCAGTGCCTAGCCTTTTTGTTGTAAATGCCCGGTCCCTTGGAAACAAGACTGACAAACTAAACTGACCAACCATATGAGACAGTTGTGTGATAATCATCACTGAAAGCTAGCTACACTACAGAATCCCAGATGCCATGGTTGAGCTAGTGGGCCCCTAACTACAACGAAGTGGTAGGACAGAGGACTCTGGTAAGATCTGTGGAGACGGAATCTGCACGTAAGTGAAAAAGTCTGGTGTACAAACTCTGTGGTCATCGATAAGTACTGTTCACTGGAAATGAAGCTGCTGGCAGTTCTTCTTCTTCTTCTTCTGTGGTTGATGTCTGTTGGCCATGCTGTTAGGGCTTCAGACCAGTGGCTGATAGGAAGTCTGCTGTTCTTTGCAGGTTGTCAGCCGTTCCCCATAGCTTGTGGCAGAAAGAAAGGTGTTGCCATGGTAACAGCAGTCTACATCCCTCTAGATGCTAATGCTAATTTAGCACTTGGCTATGTGCTAGCAACCATTGACAGACAGCAGAGTGCTTACCCAATAACACACTGTGCATGCTCTTATTATTAAAACGAGATACAGAGCCTTCCCCTGGCACATCTGGGACAATCTGGTAGTAAAAATTGTATTTATTTTCATATTAAATTAAGGTAAGTTGTTTTATTTTGCTTGGGCAATGTGTCATTATATGCCAGTTAATTATCACTGTAAGACAAAGGAGATGTATGTGCATATATGGGTATCGGCGTCTGCAAAAACTATTTTCAATGTATCAGCATATCAGTTGTTTGTGGTGGCGCCTTGCATGGCAGCAACCCCTCTGATTCTACATGTGATTAACATTGTAGATAGGAGAAACGTAATTTCGTTCTACTGTACATGATTGGCTGTATGGTCTGAATAACAATAGAGATGGCTTCTTATTATCAGCAAAAAAATTCTAATATCACACATCCCTACTTTCAGTCGTCTTCTTATAATTTTGAGATTCATTACCTTGTTCCAAATACACCTTCCAAGTGTGTGATACAAAATTTTGCAAATTTTGCTCTCACATTTACAGTACATGAAAAACAACCTTTACCTTGCTTTACCAGCTGAACTGGCTGATACAGAACAGTCACTCTGCAGATTAGAAACCACCTGATACTGTATGTGCTTTCTTTTTGGAATATGTCAGTTTTTCCAAGTACACAGCTTGTGGTCTGACTGCTTTGCTTTCCCCCCATAATGGGTACATGACAGTATTTTCATTTGACCAAATTATGTCTATACAAATGTCTTCGTCTACTAATTTATTGGGTGTGAAAACTGTTGCCTTATGTGGATGGAAAGCCAGAAACAGAGAGGAAAACTTGAGTTTTCAAGCATAGCCAGTTTTCCAAGGACGAGGCCTGAGTCACCCATGTTTGTATCCTCATTCTCTCTGTTCCCTTTATGCACCTCTATCTCTGGGGTGATGTGAAGAGGGATCTTGGTGCTGCCATCACAAGGCAAATGACTGCAGACAGAAAGAACTGGCCAAGCTACTGAAGTAGTTCTTCTGTTATGCATATGCATGCATGCAGGCTTGCATGTGTGGTTATTTAACATTAGTAACAGAGGGATTTCAAGTTAAGTTAGGGTTGCCAACTGGCCCAGTTTAGCCGGGACGTCCCATTTATTGGGTTAAATATGTTTGTCCCGAGCCGGATGTGCGTTGTCCCGTATATTTAAGGCTGTCTGAATGAATGGGCTTCGCTGGGCTGAAGCACAGGGGCCTACGAAGTTCATGGCCTATCATGAGCCAATGAAAAAGATCACTTTGTTGTTAATTGGTCAAATTCTATGTGCATCACTTGATATTTATATGTGGCTGTTGATTGGTCTAATTTACAAGTGCCTCACGTGGGTACCAGTAACAGAATCAGAATCAGAATGAGATTTATTGCCATTGTTCATGTAGTACACAAACTAGGAATTTGTCTCGGTGCAATGCTGCAACATTAAACATGGAGTAGCACTAAAGATAAAAATAAAAAAACTATGCATGCAATAAAATGTAGAATATGAATGAGTAATACTAATCTATGCAATTTTTAAATATATTAACAAGCAGCAGATATTGTGGAGTTCCACATAGTGCAGTTGGTAGTGCAAAAGAAAACAGTGATAATTATCATGAGTCCAGATGAGCTGCTGTACGTAGTGCACGAGAGTCTAATAAGTCACTTAGTGTTCAGCAGTCTAATGGCAGAGGGGAAGAAGCTATTCATGTAGCGGGAGGTTTTAGTCTGAATGGACCGAAGTCTTCTGCCTGAGGGGAGGGGGGCAAACAATAACAATAGCCTATCAGAGGAATTGTTTTGACACGTGACTATGCAAGTGCCAGAGAGAGGGTAAGACATAATTAGCTCACTTGAAATGTCTGGAAAAAAGTTTGAAAGTGGAGCTCATAAAGTTATTGAGAGGAAAAGAGCTTAGGGAAAACAAATTGCTCAAAAAATCCCTAAGCGTCAAGGATTTTTCTAAGCTGGAACATTGAGTGGAGGAGGCTGCTAATTACTGCACAGAGGAGACAGGTGGGCCGTTAAAGCACTCACCTGGAGGAGAAGGGAGAAGAAAGGCCATGATTGCTTACATCAGACAGCTGTGCATGGGACAGTGAACTCAGAACTTGGTAAAAGTAGACTGGATCAAGCATGCATCCATAAAGTATGACAATATTCGTGAACTGGACTGAAAAGATGTAATGAAGGATTTTTCTTTAAAGAAGGCCAGAAGAAAGCACTTCTAAAAAAGGTAAGACATGCTATTTGCAATGTTTCCAGCCACCTGTGCAGGTTTTTCATTTCTGTTAGCTTGTTTGAATCAGGAATACTTCACTAATGTAATTTTATGCCGAAGGCAGTATCTGTAACACTAAAAAGGAAATCTTTTTACGACAAAAAGAATTTCTTTTTGTTGTGCAGTTTTCTGTAAAATTTTACTTGCTTTACAAAAGTTTTTACTTGTCTTAAGCAATTAAATTTTACTTTGTTGGCAGACATTTTTTTTTTCTAATTTTACCTATAATTATCTATTGCCAGAATATTTTTTTTTGTTTGTTTATTTTAAGTAAACCTATCTGCCAACAGAGCAAGAAAATTTGACTTATCGAATTGCGTAAAACAAGTTAAAACTGTTGGAAAGCATATAAAATTTTCTTACACATAAACTGCACAACAAGAATAAATGTCTTGTCAGACCAAAAAAAAAAAAAAAAAAAAAAAACCCAAGCATTAACAGCCTTAATTTATTTCATTTTACTTATATTTGTCTTTTTGCAGTGTAGTTGTGTTTTCTAGCTCAAAGTTGCATTATTTCTCAAAGAGAAACAAAAATGAGGCCGTAGCGGCTCAAGAGGAAGAGCAAGTCGTCCAATAACCGGAGGGTTGGCGGTTCGAGTCCCACTCACCCCACCTTGCTGTTGTGTCCTTCAGCAAGACACTTCACCCACCTTGCCTCCAGTGTATTCATGGTTCATGACACTGTTGTATGAATGTGAATAAATGTTCGGTGGTGGTCGGAGAGGCCGTTGGCATGGATTGGCAGCCATGTTCCCATCAGTCTGCCCCAGGGCAGCTGTGGCTACAGAAGTAGCTTTCCACTATCATTGTCTGTGGAGTGAAGGAATAATGGACTCATTGTAAAGTATCTTTGGGTGTCATGAAAAGTGCTATATAAATGCAATCCATTATTAAAAACACAGCTATTACACATTTTTAAACTGAGATTCTGTATTCTGTAAAATCTGAAATTTCTAGGTATACAGTGTGGTATTTTTTTCCTTGTAGTATTAAACATGACATTGAATAGTAGTATTTTTAAAGGGTACCTGTGGTGGTCGTCTAAACGCATTCAACTTGAAAACATTAGGCAAAGTATTCGTTATTTGGTTAAATAGTTATTGCCAGCCATATACCACCAGAGAAATATGCAAATACGACCGCAGGCATGGCCAGCCAATGAAAACTGTGCGCGCAGCCATGACACATGCGGATGTGACGTCATTTCGTTGACACTGAAAAGTCAATACTCCGTCTGTATGAGCGACTAGGGTGCTGTTGTGAGTGTTTTTATTCTATTATGGCTGAATTGTCGGACTCTGAGGAAGAATTCGTCCAACATGGCTACAGGTTTGAGCCAGAAAGGTCTTCTGAGGGTGAAAGTGACGAAGTGGTCCTCACACACAACGCAATTTCGTCTGAAAGGATTCGTCTGTGCCCTGCTTCGAGATTGCGCAATCACTTTTCCACTACGATCTTCTGACAAGGTGAGCTGGGTTTGGGCACACAAAAGAAGTGTTTATCTTTGTTTTTTCGCTTATTATTGAGACATCCAAAGGCTTTACATTCCGCCATGTTGCGATATCCATATCGCATTGTATGTTTTTGTTGTTACAAGAGCGCCGAGTGTCTGCTGCTCTGTAGAATCATCTGCCGTCTGGCGGCCGTTATGACCTCAGATCAGACGAGACGACCCGCTGAATTTAAGCATTTATTTATTTATTTTCTACTCGTTTTAGTTCTGCATTTAATATGAACCCTGAGTTTGAAATAAACGTTTGAATTTGAATTTGAATATCCCGAAAGCCACTGCTCATCCGGGCACTCCAGGCTCAGCCAATATTGATCCAGATCGCAGTATCCACGCTACTACGTCACAGGAAGCGTCCTGGCAGGCCATGTAGCCGCTAGTATGGCTGCACCCATGTTTTGCTGACATAGCTGAACCAGCACATCAGCAATAGATTTATATCCCATTGCTTTGAACTTGAACTTGAACTTAAACTTGAACTAGAATGTGAGACAGGGGCTCAATATAATATATTTTTTTTCACGACCGCCACAGGTACGCTTTAAGGTATTATCAAGGTAAAAAATTTCAGTATTATGACAATACTAATGTCCACAACATTGTGGCACCGAGCAATAGTTAAAACCCCCTGTCCCTTATTTGGCTGTGAGAAAGTTGGTAACCCTAAGTTAAGTTCAATCCAAGGTACAGTATGTTTTACTGACATGATGAAATTCTCAATATGTCTGTAAATACACAAGGCATTGCAAACTCAAAACCACCTGTACAAGCTTCCACAGCAGCCATCACTGTAAAGCCTTAATAATGGTACTCAGCTGCTATGGTGACTTTTATTTTTTCCACATCAAGTGATAGGAAACAAAGTATAGTCAATACTGCATTTTAGCAGAATACCTTAACTTCTATTGCAAGGAAAATATGGTTCAGAGAAGCCACACCGCATAACCCCAATGCCACAATGGACTCGTAGACACACATAAACACACATACAGAAACTTCAAAGGAAGAAGAAATTATAGCCTGCATACTAACTGGGGCCTGGCATACACTTCTTGGCTTTCTCCTTGGCTCTACTTCATCTGAAATAAATACACTCACAAATATAAAACAGGCAAATACAAAACCAGTGAAACACGTGTTTTTTTTGTCTTTGCAGTGCTTTGCCATTGTCTATCCTTTTATTTCTGATATGAAGAGGGAGGGGGTGTTAAAGATTTGAGTAAAAACACACTTCTTCGTTTCATCTATACATCCATGTAAAGCTAGCAGTTTTGTACATATTTCACTCCCATATATCAGTGTAGCTTGGATAAATACTAGGATGTCCACATGTGTTGGATTAATCTGACACCTGACATGTTTTTCCCTCTGCTTCACGGTCTCAGATTAGCAGTGTGCACCGTGCCAGCACTGCATGCTGAAGACCAGATAACAGCCTTTCAGGGTTCAAAATGTTAACAACTACACTCTTAGTGTGCTGCCAACCATTACTATCTCGTTTTGGTTCTTAAAGTTTGATAGACTGATGGTTTCACTTTGAGTTGTCTCAGATAAGAGGCAAATATAGGCATCATATTACCAAGGATGGCCACAATATATTTTCCCTGCAGGGAAAGTTTAACAAAACCATTCCAAGGATTCCTGGGCTCTGAGAACTATCTGCTGTTTGGACCACCATCCAAGAGTGCCAAAAAAAAAAAAAAAAAAAAAAAAGAAACCCGTAACCTTTAAAAGACGAACATCTGAGGAGTCACACGAAATGTTTTTGAAGTGTCAGGCACAGACCTTTAAAAACTGAGAAGATGGTATGTTTTTTGTGCAGCAAGTTTATGAAGTACTGTACATCTGCTTTCTTTGTTTAGAGGGAAATGTTCTTTCTCATCTATTGCTTCCGCCATAAATCAGAAGCCACAATGGCATAGTGAATAAAAGTCAGGGACAGCACAGCTCTGTTGTACATCTCACTAGCAACAGCAGAGTCTGTTTATACCTTCATACGTTTGTTTGTGCTAACTCCTTGTCTGTCTGTCAGCCCCCTTTCTCCATCATTTAAAATGTCTTCATTTTCAAAACACTTGGCATGCTTATTTCAGGAAGTACACACAGCAGTGGAAAGAGGGAGAATGGCAGTGTTCTTGTTAGTTTCGATGATTAAATTCATCCTCTTCATTAACTAAATGTCTTGGGGAAATTGTGGTAGACATCATGAATTTACCATCTGTCATTCTTAATCTCTGACTTGGAACTGCATGCCTGCAGTCTGACTGACATTAAGATTGTGGAAAGGTTTGGTATGCTTTGTTTTTGGTAGTTCCTCTCTCCCGTCCCCTGCGTTACACACTGCTGCTTTTGGTATCATTTCTCTTACAGCTATTTTCAATAACCGTCTATTCCAAAAGCACACACAAAGGGTCAGCTGGATGAGGCCCACCCTGCAGCCTGATCTTGTTAGCAGTGCAGTGGAGAGTGCGGCCACGCCTCAGAAGAAATAAAAGTAAAGATGGGGCAGAGAAAAAGCAGTGCTCTGGGCTCGAACCTTCAACTCTCTGTGCTTGACATCAGTTTTGTGGTTGTTTCTTAAAGGGTACCTGGAGTGAAGCTATTAATATCAAGTCCATATTGTTCCAATATTCCAAGGTTGTCATAGCCAGGAGCGGCACTGGGGCTAAGCTCCCAGTGCTCATAAAATGCTCCTTATGGCGTGCGTCTTGAAAAGCCTCTGACAACTAAGTCCAACTCCTAGCCTGCTCGTGTGGTTTAGTCTCTAAGCCCGGCGGAACTGCTTTTACTAATAAGAGAAGGGGCGAGGGCGGATCTCTGGCGCCTTAAAACCAGATGCTTCGGGTAGATGGTGGCTCGTCAACCTGGGAAGGTAGCCCATCTAGGGGAAGGTAAACCCTGATTTCAAACCTCCGCTGCCTTGCGACACACCCGGTCACGGGAAAGGCTTCGGGAGTCAACCCTGAGGAAAAATCCGGAGTCAGAGTCCCTAAGGCAGTTCTCTGTTGTGCTCAACATCGTTCTGGCAGCTCCTGCGACGGCACTGGTGCCAAACTGTAGCAGCCCTGCTGTTCCTTTGGATTCATCAGTGACGTAGAGAGGGGGGACATGCTGCATGGGCAACATCTTGTCCTCCATATCTTCCTGCCCAGACTTGAATCCTACCAACGCCCAACGCTGGAAGGTAGAACACCAGATCACTGGAGAGGACACTCCAGCTTCGCCTTTGGCATAGACAAAACACGGGGAATGACAGTTACCGGTTATAAGCCACCGCTCAATTGGCGTAGAGCGCGGCGCCAGGGGTTGTTCCCGACGGTGGGAGGGACCCTTCGCCTGAACACCACTCAAGGCCCAGTCACCCTCGTCAGTGTGTATGCCCCAACACTGACAGCCACACCAGAGGCAAAAGACGAGTTCTACGAGAATCTCGCAACAACTGTCAGGATCATCCCCAACACTGAACAACTCATTCTCCTTGGAGAATGAGTTGTTCAGAGTTGAAGATATGGAGGACATCTTGTCCTCCATATCTTCCTGCCCAGGCTTGAATCCTACCAACGCCCAACGCTGGAAGGTAGAACACCGGATCACTGGAGAGGACACTCCAGCTTCGCCTTTGGCGTAGACAAAACATGGGGAATGACAGTTACCGGTTATAAGCCACCGCTCAATTGGCGTAAAGCGCGGCGCCAGGGGTTGTTCCCGACGGTGGGAGGGATCATCGGATCTCACTGGACAGCTACCGCCCGCCTCAAGCTGGGCAGCCCCCAGCCAATAAGGTGTTGTCCCACCACAGCTTGCTTTCCTCATTGGGTGCATGGGGATGAGGAGAAGTCCAAACAGCAGGCTGAGAACCTTCGCACCAGGCAAGACAATAAAACAAAAGAGACCAACTCTAAAACTGGGAACTTGGGACGTCCGCACTATGATGACAGGACTCGCTGCTAACCTCAAGGACATCAATGACACCAGGAAGACTGCCATCATCAATAATGAGCTGAAGAGACTTGAAGTGGATATCGCCACTCTCCAGGAAACACGGTTGGCTGACGCAGGCACACTGAGAGAGAAGGACTACACGTTCTACTGGCAGGGAAAGGGCAGCGACGAACACAGGGAACACGGAGTGGGCTTCGCAGTGAAGAACACCTTGCTGAAGATGGTGGAACCGGGCAGCAATGGCTCTGCATGACTCCTCACCCTCCGCCTGAACACCACTCAAGGCCCAGTCACCCTCGTCAGTGTGTATGCCCCAACACTGACAGCCACACCAGAGGCAAAAGACGAGTTCTACGAGAATCTCGCAACAGCTGTCAGGATCATCCCCAACTCTGAACAACTCATTCTCCTTGGAGACTTCAATGCCAGAGTGGGTGCTGACCACGACTCCTGGCCCTCCTGTCTTGGACCATTTGGCGTGGGCAGAATAAACGACAACGGACAGCGGCTGCTCGAGTTCTGCACATATCACAATCTGTGCATCACAAACTCGTTCTTCAAGACCAAGCCCCAACACAAGGTTTCCTGGCGACATCCGCGCTCAAAGCACTGGCACCAGCTGGACTTGATCCTGACCAGGTGCACCTCACTGAAGAACGTGCTAATCACCCGTTCGTTCCAGAGTGCAGATTGCGACACAGACCATTCATTGGTGTGTTGCAAGGTCAAGCTGCAGCTGAAGAAATTCCATTGTGCTAGACAGCCTGGAAAGGCACGGATTGACACCAGCAAGATGGCCCAACCAGAACTTGTTGAGCAGTTTGCCTCCACCTTTGAGAAGGAACTTGGTGTACCACAAGAAGGAGAATCTGCAAAGCAGAAGTGGGAAGAGCTGCAAAACACCATCCACCGCACAGCCTTGGCTACCTTTGGGAGGAAGACCTTGAAGTCACAGGACTGGTTTGATGCCAAGTTGACGGAGATGACCCCCGTCATTGAAGCCAAGTGCTCAGCACTTGCTGAGTACAAGAAGTACCCAAACAAGAAGAATCTCCAGATTCTCAGGGCTGCGAGAAGCAAAGTTCAGCAGACTGCTCGGCGCTGTCCCAACGAATACTGGACTCAGCTCAGCCAAGACATTCAAACCGCTGCCATAACAGGGAACATCCGTGGTATGTACGATGGCATCAAGAAAGCGCTTGGTCCAGCTCAGAGCAAGACGCCCCCCCTCAAATCCTCCACTGGGGAGATGATCACAGAAAAGAACAAGCAGATGAAGAGATGGGTGGAACACTACTCTGACCTCTACTCCAGACAGAACACCGTGACACCGTCAGCCATTGATGCCATCGACTGCCTGCCATTCATGGACGAACTTGATGCTGAGCCAACCATCGACGAACTCAGCAAGGCCATTGATAGCTTGGCCGCTGGCAAGGCACCCGGCAACGACAGCATACCCCCCGACCTGATCAAGCACTGCAAGACCGTCCTACTGCTGCCATTGCATGACGTCCTCTGCCAGTGCTGGAAGGAAGGTGCCGTACCACAGGACATGAGGGACGCCAAGATCATCACCCTCTACAAAAACAAAGGGGAGAGAAGCGACTGCAACAACTACAGGGGCATCTCCCTCCTCAGCGTTGTTGGCAAAGTCTACGCACGAGTTGTTCTCGTTCATCTACAGAAGCTTGCCGAACATGTCTACCCCGAGTCTCAGTGTGGCTTCCGTGCTGAGCGATCGACGGTGGACATGATATTCTCCATCCGCCAACTCCAGGAGAAATGCAGAGAACAGAACATGCCCCTGTACGTCACCTTCATCGACCTCACCAAAGCGTTCGATCTGGTCAGCAGAGAGGGCCTTTTCAAGATCCTGCCAAAGTGAGGATGCCCACCAAAGTTGCAAAGCCTCATCGAATCGTTTCACACCAACATGCAGGGGATAGTGCAGCACGACGGCAATGTCTCAGAGCCATTCAACATACGCAACGGAGTGAAACAGGGCTGTGTACTTGTGCCAACCCTCTTTGGGATTTTCTTTGCTATGCTCCCGAGGCATGCCTTCAGCACAGCAACAGAGGGAATCTACCTGCACACTAGATCTGACGGCAGGCTTTTCAACCTCGCCCGCCTGAAAGCTAGAACCAAAGTATGCGAGGCTCTAATCAGAGACATGCTGTTCGCAGACGACGCTGCTGTCGCAACCCACACACAGCAGGAGCTTTAGACCCTGATGGACCGCTTCTCCCAGGCATGCAAGGACTTCGGGCTTACCATCAGCCTGAAGAAGACTAACGTCTTGGCGCAAGGCACGGAAGCACCACCAACCATCACCATCGATGACTACGAGCTGGAGGTTGTGAATCTGTTCACATACCTGGGGTCCACGATCAGCAACAACCTCTCCCTTGATACAGAGATCAACAAGAGGATTGGAAAATCAGCCTTCACACTCGCTCGTCTCACCACACGAGTGTGGGAGAATCCCAAACTCTCTGTCAAGATGAAGATGGCAATGTACAACGCCTGCGTCATCAGCACACTGCTCTATGGGAGTGAGACGTGGACAACATACGCCCGGCAGGAAAAGAGACTGAACTCCTTCCACTTGCGCTGCATTCGCCACATCCTGGACATATCCTGGCAGGACAAAGTTCCCAACACAGAAGTTCTGTCCCGCGCCGGCCTTCCCTCCATGTTCACTCTACTCAGGCAGCGCAGGCTCCGCTGGCTAGGCCACGTTCACCGTATGGAGGATGGCAGAATCCCCAAAGACGTCCTCTACGGAGAACTGGTGACTGGCAGGAGAGACGTTGGCCGCCCACAGCTGCGCTTTAGAGACGTCTGCAAGAGAGACATGAAGGCCCTGGAGATCAATACAGAGCGCTGGGAGGACCTTGCAACGGACCGCTCCAAATGGAGAGGCACCCTGACAAGACAGCTCAAGGCGGGTGAAGAGAGACTGACTGCTGCAGCAGATTTCAATTCAATTCAATTCAATTCAACTTTATTTATATAGCGCCATTTCACAACAACAGTCATCTCATAGCACTATCAACTGAAGGAGGGACCCCCACAGTTGCAGAAAGACCCCAGCAATCAGGCGATCCCCTGTGAGCAAGCACTTGGCGACGGTGGAGAGGAAAAACTCCCTTTTAACAGGAAGAAACCTCCAGCAGAACCAGGCTCAGGGAGGGGCAGTCATCTGCTGCGACTGGCTGGGGGGTGAGGGGATAGAGAAGAAGAAAAGAACAGACATGTAGAGAGCAAACAGCACGATGGGGACTCAATCTATGGGAGAGAACAAACAAATGTTAATGACCAGCAAAAAAAAAAATATTTCATAGAGAGTGAGGAAAGGAGTGAGGCCCAGTGCATTACTGGAGGTCCCCCGGCTGACTAAACCTATTAGCAGCATAACTAAGGGAGGGTTCAGAAACACATGATCCCTCCCTAATTGTAGGCTATATCAAAAAGGTAGGTTTTAGCCCTATTCTTAAAAACAGAGATCGAGTCTGACTCCCGAATCCAGATTGGCAGCTGATTCCACAGGAGAGGAGCTTGATAACTGAAGGCTCTGCCTCCCATTGTACTTTTGGAGATTCTAGGTATTACAAGTAATCCTGCATTTTGGGAGCGTAGTGCTCTGTTAGGATGATACGGTAGTATCAGATCTTTTAAATAAAAAGGAGCCTGACTGTTTAAAGCTTTGTAAGTAAGAAGGATTTTAAACTTAATTCTAAACTCTATGGGAAGCCAATGAAGGGAGGCCAGAACCGGAGAGATATGATTTCTCTTTCTAATACCTGTTAAAACTCTTGCTGCAGCATTTTGGATCAGCTGAAGACTTTTTAAAGATGTTTTAGGACAGCCTGATAATAAAGAATTACAATAATCTAATCTCGAGCTAACAAAAGCGTGGATCAGCTTCTCAGCATCACTCTGAGACAAGATGCTCCTAATCTTGGCAATATTACGCAAATGATAGAAGGCAGTCTTAGAAACAAATTTAATATGTGAATTGAAGGACAAATCCTGATCAAAAATAACTCCAAGGTTCCTCACAGAGCTATTAAGAGAAAGAGTAACTGCATCCAAACTGAAAGTTTGATTTGGAAAGGAATTTCTAAGGTTTTTTGGACCAACAAGAATGACTTCAGTCTTATCTGAATTTAATAGCAGGAAATTACAAGTCATCCAAGCTTTGATTTCCTTAAGACAGGCTTCTAACTTGGCTAATTGATTAGTATCATCTGGCTTCATTGACAGGTATAATTGTGTGTCATCTGCATAACAATGAAAATGTATACAGTGCTTTCTAATAATGTTGCCTAACGGAAGCATATATAAACTAAAAAGATTAGGGCCTAGCACAGATCCCTGTGGAACTCCATGACTAAGCTTTGAGCTGAAAGAAAACTCATCATTTACATGAACAAACTGGAACCTATCAGATAAATAAGATCTAAACCACTGCAACGAAGTTCCATTAAGTCCAACATAGTGTTCTAATCTATCAAGTAGAATATTATGATCAATAGTATCTATTCTGTCCTGGTAATACGGCTGGGTATTGTAGACAGATAGCAAACAATAAAGACAGCAGGCTGATTCCAGGTTGACTGATTTACTGAAATCAGTTTTTGTCTTGTTTGTTTTTTTGTAAAACTGAAACACAATGAAATATACATAGTACAGAATGTTACATAAGAAATAATAATACAACACTCTGTATATAAACAGTTTCTCTTATTACAGGCACTTAACTCAGGTAAGTAATTTGCTTTACAGATTCAAACTAAGGTAAGTAGTATTTCTTTTACAGGCTTCAAAGTTAAGGTAAGTTAAATCAGGTAAGTATTACGAAATTATACTAACACATTTTTATTTTACAGAGGACAGCTACACAGCTAAGTAAGCAGGTAAGCATAGCCAAATGAATAGCTAACTAGCTTTCACACGAAGCACCATTACAACACAATATAACTTGGGCTAACAAAGGGCTAAATGACTCAGCAGTTAGCTAAGTACCATTGCAAACGATTAGCCATTAACACCTTTTAATCGCGATCTTTTTATAGCTTAAATTTAGCGTTTTTAACATCATATTCCAAACTATGGTCATCTTAAACAAGTATTACAACAATTTTCAGCATTAACTTACTGTTGGTTCCACTCCTAGGTTAGTACAACCAAATTTCTGGCGAGCACATTTTCACATTGCTTTCATCATGGCAGATTGAACAGAAAAAGGGTTTATATAGGAAACAGGAAGTAGCTACAATTAAAGGTGCAGTAATGCAAACCACCACTAGAGGGAACATAACCCCACCCAATATCTGACAGGTCAGCACAGTATCAAAAGCTGCACTAAGATCTAAAAGGACAAGTACAGAAACTAGTCCATTATCAGATGCAATGAGGAGGTCGTTAGTGACCTTCGCTAAGGCTGTTTCAGTACTATGATGGATTCTAAACCCAGATTGAAACTCTTCAAGTAAACCATTTCCCTGTAGGTGGTCAAATAATTGCGTAGCAACAACTCTTTCTAAGATTTTTGAAATGAAAGGGAGATTAGAGATTGGTCTATAGTTAGCTAAAGCTCCTGGATCTAGCATTGGCTTTTTGAGTAAGGGTTTAATTACAGCCGTTTTAAAAGCCTGCGGTACATGGCCTAAAGTTAATGAAGAATTGATTATATGAAGAATAAAGCTACCAATAAGTGGGAAGACTTCTTTAAATAACCTGGTAGGAATAGGGCCTAAAAGACAAGTTGAAGGTTTGGATGAGGAAACTATTTTGTCTAACTCACAAAGGTCGATTGGAGTAAACTCATCAAGACAGACATCAATAGAAGGAGTTGTAATAGTTACAGTATTTAAGTTAACTGTGGGAAGAATCTGATTGATTTTATCTCTGATGGATGAAATTTTATTATTGAAAAAGTTCATAAAGTCCTGACTAGTAAGCTCTAAGGGGGTGCTAGGATTGACAGAGTCCTGACTCTTTGTCAACCTGGCTACAGTACTGAAAAGAAACCTGGGATTATTCTTGTTCTCTTCTATTAATGCAGAGTAATAACTCGTTCTAGCTTTTCTAAGAGATTTTTTATAAATTAAAAGATGATTTCTCCAAGCTAAATAGATTTCATCTAAATTAGTAGAGCGCCATTTTCTTTCTAATTGACGAGTCTTCTGTTTTAAGCTACGAGTTTCTGTGTTGAACCAAGGAGTTAAAAATCTCTGATTAGACTTTTTCTTTTTTAAGGGGGCCACCAAGTCTAGAGCCTGATGCAGAGAAGCTGAAACACTATCCACCATGTTATCAATTACAGAAGGAGCAAGCTGTCTATAGCTTATTTCCGTTGTGTTGACACATGGCATAGAGGAAACAATCTGCATAAATTTGGAAACAGCATCATCTGAGAGGCATCTACTGTAATAATATTTTTCTTTAGGAGCCAAATAGTCAGAAATAGTAAAATCAAAGGTTAACAGACAATGGTCTGACAGTACAGGGTTATGAGGAGACACTACAAGATTTTCTATTTCTATGCCATGTCAGAACAAGGTCCAATGTATGGTGGAGGTAATGAGTAGAATTTCCTACTTTCTGAGAAAACCCAATCGAGTCTAATATTGAATTAAAAGCCACATTAAGGCAGTCACTATCTACATCCACATGTATATTAAAGTCCCCTACTATAATTATTCTATCAGATTTCAGCACTAAATCAGCTAAGAAATCAGCAAATTCGGATAAAAATTCTGAATAGGTTGATGGGGGACGATAAACTATGGCAAATAAAATTGGGTTTAACCTGAAATTGCTAAAGTGCCCAACACTGAGGACCAGGCCCTCAAAGGAATTATAACATGTTTTTTGCTTTACATTAACTAGTAATTTGGAATGGTAAATTGTTGCTACTCCTCCTCCATGACCAGAACTTCTGGGATTTTGACAGTTTAAATAACCAGAGGGAGTTGATTCATTTAAACCAACATAATCCTCTTGCCCTAACCAAGTCTCTGTAAGGGAAATTAAATCAATCTGATGATCAATTAACAGATCATGGACTAACAGAGACTTGGGAGTTAGAGACCTAATATTTAATAAACCACATTTAATTTTTAAATTATGAGGAGGAACAGAGGCCAAATCATTCAATTTAGAGGCTTTATGTTTAATTTGAGTTTTACCAATATTTTGCTTTATCACTTTGGGATGCTTATACATTATATTTTTATTCACTTTGGAGGGAGCAGACAACGATTCTCTGATGGGGGAGACAGGAGCTAAGCTGAGGGATGGCGGATGAAGAGGAGCTGCAGAGAGGCGTGTAAGACTGCGACTCTGCTTCCTGGTCCCAACTCTGAGTAGTCACGGTTTTGGAAATTTGGATAAAAAAGATGCCAGATTGTTAGATAAATGAGAAGCACCATCCAAAGTGGGATGAATGCTGTCTCGTCTCATAAGACCAGGTTTTCCCCAAAAAGAGCTCCAATTGTCAATGTAGCCCACGTCATTTTTAGGACACCACACAGACAGCCAGCGGTTCAAGGATGACGAGCGACTAAACATGTCATCACTGGTCAGATTGGGGAGGGGCCCAGAGAATACTACAGTGGCAGACATCGTTTTTGCAAACTCACACACCGATTCTATATTAAGTTTCGTGACTTCCGACTGAGGAGACGGATGTCATTAATGCCGGCGTGAATAACAATTGTGGAGTATTTACAGTTACTTTTAGCCAGCATTTTCAAATTTGACTCGATGTCGCCTGCTCTGGCCCCAGGAATACATTGGACTATGGCCGCTGGAGTCTCTAGGTTCACGTTTCTGACTACAGAGTCGCCAATGATCAGAGTTTTTTCCTCAGCGGGTGTGTCGCTGAGCGGGGAAAAACGATTAGAAACGTGAACAGGTTGGTGGTGAACCGGGGCTTTGCGACTAGGCTTCCTTCTCACCGTCACCCACCCAGTCTCCTCGCTGCTGAGGAGAGCCGGGGAACCGCTGACAGTGGGACCTAAGCTAGCTAGCTCCGCTGCAGCTAATGGGCGTCCGTCGAGATTAACTGGCGCAGACGGTGTTTCAATGCAGCGGAGCCGAGATTCCAAATCAGACAACCTCGCCTCGAGCACCTCAAAAAGACAACATTTATTACATTTACCGTTATCACTAAAAGAGGCAGAGGTGTAGCTAAACATCTGACAGAGAGAGCACACCAGAGGAGGAGAGGAAAGAGAGGTAGTAGCCATAGCTAGTGGCTAGCTAGTGGCTGGAGAGCTGGAGAGCAAACCACACAGGCAGACAGCAAAACAGGAAGCAACGATACGTTACCACAAGGAAGTGACGATCAGAGAATCTTCACCAGAATCTTCACCCGATGAAAAAAGGACCCGCAGGAAGAACCACCACAGACCCAGCAGCACGGAGACCACCCACAAGTGCGACCTGTGTGACAGGGACTGCCATTCGCGCATCAGCCTGTTCAGCCACAGGCAGTACTGTTCCAGCAGAGTAGACGTTTAGGATTCTCTTCCATGGTCATCATAGACCGACGGAGGCCGACGACGACCTGGAGTGAATTTTAATAGCTATTTCAAAGGATCAAATATGATACTAGTGGTTCCATCTGGTAATTTTGGTCATGATTCCTTCTCAAATACATGCGAGTTTCAAGTCACTGCTCTATCAGTCAGTCATGGTCAAGGACATCTTGCCTTCTCCATAGGCTATTTCATCATAGTGACGCACAGTTGTTGCTTTGTGCGATTGACTGGGCTGCAGTATAGCAGTCAACAAAGTTTTAACATAAGAATTTTATGAAATTTTTTACAGCCATTTACAAGCAAATTTGTCTGCATATCATTTAATGAAATAAAGTTCTAGTATATAAAGATTTATTCAACACATTCTGAAGTTACTTGACTGGAAACTTACCTGTTCGTCAGGTCTTCTCCAGCTGCTGGTCCCCGGAGGTACCTGCGGATCATGCCGTCAATGAAGGCTATTTCCAAGGACGGTTTGTACAGTATAAATCGTTACAGATATTATGCTCTTTTCAACTCTGATCTCAACCCATAGAACATTTGCTGAACATGTTTACTCGTTCCCAGTAAACACGTTTACTCGTCTGTGGTAAAACCGGAATCAACGAGTGTATGTCACTAACGGCTGACAATGGCTGCTCCCCATTGGTTTTGACCGAGCGGTTTTCAAAGGATAAAATTATTCAGTATACTGACTCTAGGGGGTTATTTTTACTGAATAAACACATTTTTGGTTTAATAACTAATACCTAAAGCACGATTAATGTTGTTATAATGACAAGTATTGGTTTCCTTTAAGGGCTGTTCAGAGTCCCTCTGAGGGGAAAACGTATGTGTTCTGTAAACTGTATTTGCTTACACAGCTGTTGGGGAATAGTGCTCCCGGTTGATAAAAGGTTCAAACTTTTTCATCCACTACAGATACTCCGGTTAGAGAGTGAATGCAGACACGGGAACAGCTCTCTTTCTTTAACTCTATATCAAATAGGTAATTGATACATCTCCAGCATTATATTCCAGAATACATGGATGATGAGCAACTTAACAGTGGTATGAGAATGGAATCACAATGGGTATGGTAACATGCCTGATCGTTGGGTGAGAATGGTAATGAACAAATGTAGAATGATGAATGTTGAATGTAGAATGTTGAATGGTTTAACTGTGAAACAGAAAAGGATAAATAAATAATATTTAGTAATTATGTACTTCAGACCACCAGTATTCCAAAGTTATTACTTAAACAGAATAGCTAACAGAGAGCCCAATTAGCATTTCACCCATACACACACATGCAGCATGTGCTCTGTCTACAGCTACGAGGCGAACATTAGTTTCACAGATTAATCACACAGGAATATAAATGAGCAAACCAGCTCTGAAAACACATCTAAGAGCACGTAAATCTCTTATTTATCACACATGCATCCAATTTTGTTATGGTCTGAGCGCTGATATTGTCCGCGCTCGGATCATCCAGTATTTTCCCCATTCTTCTGTGTTGTGTTTCCTATGACATCCAGGGCTTTTATTATGACAGCGTCATGGCGGGACTTCCGGCTGTCAGAGCCGAGCTGTGTCATGACAGCTGATCCACATTCCTCTGATTAGTTTCTCATTGCCGGATTAAGGGCTGTGCCTTATTTAAGGGAGCAGCTGAGGTTACTCCTGGCTGCGACCTCGCACAACGTTGGTTCCCCACAACGTTCGGTTGGAGTCCCGAACCCCGGCTCCAGTCATCCTCGTGTTCTCAGTAAGTGTTTTGGCTCAAAGTCTGTTATCTTGTGCCTTAGTCTTAGCCTTAGTCAAAGTCTGTGTTATATCGTTATTGTGTCTTCGCCTATGCCTAAGTCTGTGTTTTTGCCCCATGTGACTGATTATTTTGTCATTTATGTCTTTTGTTCATAAACATGCAAACTCACCGGTTGGCCTAAAGCATCTCATTAATGGCTCGCGAGGGCCACCCATGACAAATTTAGTGAGCTATTAATAACTTAGTCTTCACGAACGCATTCTCTGTTGACAAGGAAAAACTGCAGCATTGCTGATGCTAACCATACTAGCCACTGTGAACTAGGCCTGGAACTCAAGGACCCTTCAGTGTAACTGAGGCTGACCACATCATGGCCGTCTGAAAATAACTAATAAAATAGAAAGAGCAGGGTGTTTATCACTAAAACAGTAGAGAATTTACAACAGCCTCCCCCTGAATAGCATAGCTATGAAGTCAAAAGTATAAATTCCCTCATATGATACATTAGTCCCTGAATCAGTTCTGTCATCTGGAACCGCTGGGAACTGTACAAGGCATGCCACTGGATGCAGGCAAGTCTTGTCACCAACCCGAACCTCAGCCGACCGGATGCATCCACTGGCACTTGCAGTCAGCTTGACCACCTTACAGACAGGCCATTGAGCATGTGGCAACTGAGGATCGACAATCATAACAACAGTGTTCAGAAGGAGATCATCAGCATGATGCTGCCACTTTTCTTCTTGGCTAGCTTTAAGAAGGATGAGTTTAGTATCTCGAAGGTTAGATTGAGGTAAAGAGGAGTCACCTGCTGCCCCATGAAGGAGCTGGGTGGCCTTGACCAGGTCTGTCTAGCTGTTGAACTGTGTGACATCTGGCGGCTGTGGTGTCAGACTTGTTTGTGTGAGGCCACAGAATATACCTTGCTTGAGTTCAGCAGTGTCTCCTGGCTCTGCTACAGTGGGGAGTGATGACCCCCAGAGACCCCCTGAGACCTGGCTCAGGGAAAATACACCGGACAGCGCGCTGCACCTCGAGGGATTTCAGCTGTTTCGTGCTGATCGTGACACAGAGCTTTCCGGCAAGACCACAGGAGGCGGAGTCTGCTTTTACATCAACAGCAGCTGGTGCTCTGATGTAACGGTGATTTCCAAACACTGTTCTCCCGCCCTGGAATTTCTTGTTATTAACTGCAAGCCTTTTTATTCCCCGCGGGAGTTCGCTTCTTTCATCCTCGTCGCTGTGTACGTCCCTCCCGACGCGGACACGCGCGAAGCTCAGCGCGTGCTCGCGGACCACATCCAACACACGGAGCGGATTTTCCCAGACTCTCTGGTTATTGTGGCTGGCGACTTTAATCAGAGCAATCTGAGCCACGATCTCCCCCGCTACAAACAGTTTATTAAATGCCCCACCAGAGGATTAAACACACTGGATCACTGTTACACCACAGTGAAAGACGCATATCGCGCTGTTCCCCGCGCTGCGCTGGGATTATCTGATCACGTGATGGTTCACCTCATTCCCACATACAGACAGAGATTGAAGCTCACTAAACCTGTCGTGAGCACTACGAAGAAACGGACCAGTGAAGCTGAGGAGAAGCTGGAAACGTGCATGGAAATAACTGACTGGGGCATGTTTAAACGAGCCACGCATGATCTGGATGAGTACACGGACACTGTGAACTCATATATCCACTTTTGTGAAGAGGACATTCTTCCATCAAGCACCAGGGTGAGGTACTCTAATGACAAACCCTGGTTCACAGCTAAGCTCAGACAGATCAGGAAGGAGAAGGAAGCAGCGCTGAAAAGTGGAGACAGGGACTGCTACAGGGAGGTTAAATATCGGTTTAACAGAGAGCTGAAGAGAGCTAAATCTGTGTATTCTGAGAGACTCCAGCAGCAGTTCACTGCTAATGATTCGGCTTCTGTGTGGAGAGGACTGAGGCAAATCACCAACTATCGGCCTCAGGCTCCTAAAGGCCAGGATGACAAAACCCTTTGTCAAAGACTGTCCCAACACTATGCCCGTTTTGACACCTCGTCATCTGTGTCCAACTCCCCCCCCCCCTCCAGCTCCACAATCCCTACTTCATTAAAGGCACCCCCCCTCCTCCCCCCCCTGCCCTTATCATCAGTGAGCAGGACGTGCTCAAACAGTTCTCCAGACTGAACCCGCGCAAGGCCCCCGGTCCTGACGGCGTGTCTCCCTCCACCCTGAGACACTGTGCGAAACAGCTGGCTCCTGTCTTCACAGACATTTTTAACTCCTCCCTTAAGCTATGCCACGTGCCGACCTGCCTCAAATCCTCCACCATCATCCCTGTCCCCAAGAAGCCACGGATCACTGGACTTAATGACTACAGACCTGTAGCGCTCACCTCTGTAGTCATGAAGTCCTTTGAGCGCCTGGTCCTGCCCCACCTCAAGTCCATCACCACCCCTCTCCTGGACCCGCTGCAGTTTGCCTACCGAGCCAACAGGTCTGTAGACGACGCCGTCAACCTGGCCCTCCACTCCATCCTGCAGCACCTGGACTCCCCGGGAACCTACGCCAGGATCCTGTTTGTGGACTTCAGCTCCGCATTCAACACCATCCGCCCCGCTCTGCTCCGGGACAAGCTGTCCCTGCTCAACGTGCCTGACTCCCTCTGCAGGTGGATCACCGACTTCCTGACGGACCGGAGGCAGCATGTGCGGCTGGGAAAGACTGTCTCAGACTCTACTAGCATCAGCGCCGGATCACCCCAGGGCTGTGTACTTTCCCCCCTACTCTTCTCCCTTTATACCAACTCCTGCACCTCCAGCCACCAGTCTGTCAAGTTGATCAAGTTTGCGGACGACACCACCCTCATCGGGCTCATCTCCAACGGCGACGAGTCCGCCTACAGGAGAGAGGTGGCCCCGCTGGCGTCCTGGTGCAACAACAACAACCTGCAGCTGAAAGCTCTGAAGACAGTGTAGATGATTGTGGACTTCAGGAAAGTCACAACCCCTCTGCCCCCCTCACCCTCACAGGCTCTCCCATCACCACTGCTGATTCCTTCCGCTTCCTAGGCACTACCATCACCAGGGACCTCAAATGGGAGCCGACCATCAGCTCACTCATCAAAAAAGCCCAGCAGAGGATGTTCTTTCCTGCGGCAGCTGAGGAAGCTCAAGCTACCCACCAAGATGTTAGTGCAGTTCTACACAGCCATCATCGAGTCCATCCTCACCACCTCCATAACCGTGTGGTACGCAGGAGCCACTGGCAGGGACAGACTAAGGCTGCAGCACGTCGTGCGCACTGCTGAGAAGGTGATCGGCTGCAGCTCCCATCTCTCCAGGATCTGTACATCTCCAGGACCCGGAGGCGTGCTGGCCGGATCATAGCCGACCCCTCACACCCTGGTCACGTACTGTTTGCCCCCTCCCCTCAGGTAGAAGACTTCGGTCCATCCAGACTAAAACCTCCCATCACATGAACAGCTTCTTCCCCTCTGCCATCAGACTGCTGAACACTAAGTGACTTATTGACTCTCGTGCACTATGTACAACAGCTCAACCAGACTCATGTCAATCATCACTGTTTTCTTCCTGCATTACCGACTGCACTATATGGTTCTCCACAGTATCTGCTGCTCGCTAATATATTTTAACTGCTGACCCAGTATCACTTACTCTTATTCTACACTTTATTGCATGTATAGTTATTTCTTTTATTTTATCATGTTTAATGTTGCAGCATTGCACCGAGGACAAATTCCTAGTTTGTGTACTACATGAACAATGGCAATAAATCTGATTCTGATTCTGATCTGACCATTCCTTGGGTGGACAATGTAGAAATGTTGGGTCCTTGAACTACCACGACTGGGTGCTGCCAGCTCAGCCAGCGTCTTGCTATGTGTGAAATCATCAGCTGGGTTATTAGTCATGTCTATATACCGTCAAGTGTGCTGAGCTGTCAGCTCCTGAATCTCTGAGACCCTGGTTCCCACAAAGATCTTAAACTTGCAGGACTCTGATGTCAGCCATTTCAGAACTGTGGCAGAATCTGACCATAGAAAGGTCTGAGTGATGTTTAAAGTGAGCTCTCAATGGATGAGGACAGACAGCTGAGCTCCCGTCAACGCTGCATAGAGCTCCGGCCATGGGATAGACTGCTGGCCACTCTGGATCTGGCCATAACAAATGAGACGTGGACTGTATCATCACACTTTGTGGTCAGGTAAGCTACTGAACCATACACTTGCTCAGAATCATCACAGAAAACATGCAGAGTGTAGTCTGTAGCTTCAGTAGCAGCTTCCAGTGGTGCACAGGTACGTGGTAGATATTGGCTAGCTCAGGAAGTTCCTCCTCCCAGCTGAACCAGGCCTCAAGGATCTCAGGTGGGAGGTTTGGGTCATCCCAACTCCTCTTTTTTTGCCCACAGTTTCTGGACAAGAATCTTGGCTCAGGTTGTGTATGAGATAATGAAGCCTAGAGGATCAACTGGGTGGGCTAGCACCCTGTAGATGTAGGGCATGGTGGGGACTTCACTGTCCTTGTGTTGCAGCTTATAGCCAAGTCGATCTGTTGGACAGTGTCACCAAAGGCCCAAGCCCGGCTCCTGAGGGTTTGTGTCCTTCTCTGCTGGCCACAGCTCGGTGCTGTCTGATCTGCAATGACAGATGGGAAATTACTTGCTCACTACCTGATTTCAAATCCTCCTAAGGCCAGACTTTGTTGCCATCTTATCAATTAGGAGCTTGGCAGACTCAGGTGTTGAAAGGCTCTGGAGGACAGTTGTCCACATAGAATGACGTTCAGTTGACTGTAGGATGTCCTCATTTCCCCTCGTCATTAGCTTTGACTTGCCTTTGTAGTGCAAATCGCACAGCGTGGACTGCATCTAGTGCCGGAGGGCAAGACTTGCATTGGTAGCTTCGGGGGGGCTCTTGTTTCCGCAGGCTTTCTCTAGGTGAAGCTCAGCAAGGGGGGCTGGTCCCTCAGGTAAGAACCTGATGGAACATTACCCGGATGTCCCTGCTGATGGCCACAGCATACTGCCGGAAACACAGGAGAAGGTCCCAGGGTTGGACTTGGGAGGAGTTGTGTATTCAAGGAAAAACCATGCTGAGAGAAGGAGCAGTCAAAAACCAAGCGGTCTTCACCATTGTGGTGGATAAGGTGATAAGGGATGAACCATGACTCCACAGAATTATTAACCTCCTATGTGCTGAGCTTGGTGACACATCCTCCATCAAGGAGCTTCTGGATCTCTGTTTTGTCGATCTTAGCCTTGGATGGGTCCTTCAGCAGTCGCCGCTCTGTGTGACGGAGAGCCGGAATGACAGCTTCAGGAGTGGCTTTCAGAGGTAGGGCATCTGTGATACGTAGTAATGGAGTGGCGTACCGCAGTGCATCATTAGCCCTCACCCTCTCAGTACGTGCTTCTAGGATGTTTACAGCCTCTTGGTTTAGGCGGGCCCGTACTGCCAGACGCTTACTCTGAAACGGAAGTACATCCAGCTGCCAATGGCATTTCAATCTGCTGGTAGAGATTATCTGTTGTTACTTTGAAAGCAGTGAAGTAGCATGAGCTTGCATGAGGGTTGAGACCATTTTGGACCCTGGAGTGTCCTGCCAAGTGCTGTGTGAATGAATAGGGGCCACCTCTGGCACACACCTGACGGGTTGTTTGGCTGTGATTAGGTGCATGCAATCTGCCCCAGTTAACAGTAGTGGTGGTACCTTACTGAAGTTTCTGCAGCTGAGGCCTCTCAAGTTGGGCAATGTTTCTGGAGTGCTGGCCCACTGGTAAGACTGCTTTGACACAGCAAGCTGGCTGGCTGTGAAGGCACCCTTTTATCAAGTGTTTCTCAGAAGGCCACACCAAGGAGGCCACATAAAAGTCAACTGAAGCACCAGTAAGGCAGGGCAACATCTTGGTGGATCATCCGCAGAGTCAGAGACTCAGGGGCTACAGTCACACTGAAGGTTTAATGCTCAATTCCGATTTTTTGCACAAATGTGACCCATATCTGATTTTTTAATGACAGTCTGAATGGCACAGATCCGATTTTTTTTTCACACCAGACACAGGCCATTTTCATATGTGGTCTAATTCTGATACGTATCCGATATCTTCCAAAGCGACCTCAGTCTGAACGGTCTTGGCACATATCATCTGACTTTTTCCTCATTGAAGAGAGACAGACACTACAACTCTGCTGTGGAAGATGTCAAGGCATGACAGACATCTAATTTGTGCTCTCTTTTTTGAATTATCTTCTTACCTTTATCATTGGATCAGTAATTTTGTCGGCTCCACGGCACATAGCTTCAAAATTGGGGGTGGGGAGGGGTGCGGGAGGTTAGGGCTGAAATCATCCAGACATTACAGGCGCACAGTAACGGCATATTTAAAAAAAAAAAAAAAAAAAATAGTGGTCATCTGGCATGTAGAGGAATGAAGCTGTTATCATTATTTTGTGCATAAACATTTCTGAATGTTTTTAACATTTATTTTGCTGCGCTGTATCAGAAGGTGAAGAGGCTTTGTCCTCCTCAATCGTTCGGGGCTCATATTTACTTCCACAACACAACAGTGTGTCTGACATTACGTTTTCTTCTGCGCATGCGGTCACTTCATAGCTGAGATTGTTCATACTCCAGTCTGATAAGATAAGATAAGATAAAATAAGATAAGATAAGATAAGATAAGCCTTATTAGTCCCACAATGGGGAAATTCGGATTGCAAACAGCACAGGGATAGCAATACTCAGAGCAATGATTTAGAAGATAAGAAAATAAGAGCAGTGAATATACATATGTACACAATAAATAATAAAATATATATACACAGTGCAGAGCATTGTAGCTAGATGGACTAAACGCATAACCGTCTATTTACGTTACCCTACATGGTATGAATATGTACCATGCATATTGGTCACACTCCATAGCGACTGATATTGTCCGTTGTATACTGGAGGGGACCATTTGTGTAAGTCTGTTGCGTCTTTTGCATTCAATACTATAGGTCATCATGTTTTTTGTTTTTGCTATCTCTGCGACCAGTCCCTTCTTAGGTTATATAGTCTGACAGCTGTAGGTAGGAAGGACCTGCGAAACCTCTTGGTCGCGCATCTAGGATGATGTAGTCTACTGCTAAATGAGCTCCTCAGTGTTGTTCAGTATGTACCTGCATAGGGTGGGACTCAGACTCCAGCAGAGATGACAGTTTTAGCCACCATTCCTTTCTCTCTCCTATCTCCTCCACTGGGGTCAAGGCGCTGCCCAGGACAGAGCTAGCTTTCTGATTAATTTGTTCAGTCTCTTCCTATCAGCTGCTGTAACGCCGTTGCCCCAGCAGACCCACTCCAAAAGTGATGGGCTGATGCCCACCACCCGTGTCGTAGAATGTCTTCAGGAGCAACCCCTTGTACACCAAAAGCGCCTGAGTCTCCTCAGTAGGAAACAGCCTGCGCCTGTCCCTTCTTGTAGAGTGTGTCGTATTGTGTGACAGTCTAGTTTATTGTTTCAGATGAACACTCCAGGTACTTGTAGGATGTCACCATCTCAATGTCTGTTCCTGGATGTTTATTGGTGCTTGTGAGGGGTTGTGCCTTGCCTGTGGCAGTCCACCACCAGCTCCTTAGTTTTCCTCGCGTTGATCTGGAGGCAATTCCAATGGCACCAGTCCACGAAGTCCCTGGATAAATCCTCTGTACTCAGCTTCATCTCGGTTGGAGATGAGGCCAACAATCGCAGAGTCGTCAGAGAACTTCTGTAAATGATAGTGTGTTGTGTTGTGTGAGAAGTTCGCAGTATAAAGGGTGAACAGGAAGGGAGCCAAAAACCGTTCCCTGGGGGGCCCCTGTGCTACCGATGATTTGTTTTCGACACACAATCCTGGGTTCTCACAAACTGTAGCCGGTTTGTGAGGTAGTCCAGACCCATGATGACAGGTGCTGGTCCACCCCTGCGCACAGCAGCTTGTCCTTCAGGATCATCGGTTGGATGGTGTTGAAAGCACTGGAGAAATCAAAGAACATGATCCTCACCGCATTCCCGGGCTTCTCCAGGTGGGACAGGGAACGGTGAAGGAAGGAGGAGATCACTGCATCCTCCACCCCAATGCCAAACTGGTAGGCGAACTGGAGTGGACCATCGCTGGCCCCGACCAGGGGGCGGAGGTGAGCAAGGAGCAGTCTCTCCAGGGTCTTCTCATGTGAGACGTCAGGGCACTGGTCTGTAGCTGTTCAGGTCTTTGGGGTGGGAAGTCTTTGGTACAGATACCACACAAGATGTTTTCCACAACTGTGGTACCCCCTCCCCAGCTTCAGGCTCAGGTTGAAGATGTGCTCTACAATCCACCACAGCTGGTCTGCACAGGACTTGGAGGAGCTTCGCACTGATGCCGTCCGGTCCTGAGGCCTTCCCTCACCTTGATCTTCCTCAGCTCCGTCCCCACCTGGGGTCTTAGTGAGGGTCAGGTTGGGGGGCTGTGTGCTGGGAGGGGGGGGGGGGGTTGGTGGAGTGGTGTGTGGACAGCAGGTCTCGATGACTTTAGAGGCAGCAGTGGTTGGTGTGCAGTCGGGTGGGGAGGGGCGGTTGGTCAAACCTATTAAAAAACAGGTTCAGATTGTTCGCCCACTCCCTGCTCCCTGTGGCCTGGGAGGAGGTATTCTGGAGCCCAGAGATGGTTTTAAGGTTTCTCCAGACCCCCCAATGATGTCGCTCGGTTGCAGCTTGTCCTCCCTCTTCTTCCTGAAGCTGTCCTTGCATTCTCTGATCTTCCTCCTCAGCTCCCTCTGTACGGACTTTCAGCATCTCCCTGTCCCCCAACTGAAGATCCTCTTCTTCTCTCTCAGAAGTGTTTTTATCTCAGGGTTGATACAAGGTTTGTTGTTCGAGCAACACCGTATGGTCCTTTGTGGGTATGGTGTTGTCCACACAGAAGTTGATGTAGTCCGGATGGTGTGAGTGAGGCCTCGATGTCCTCACCATGTGGATAGCAGAGCTGCTCCCAGGCAGTGGTTTTCAAGACAGTCCTTTAGAGATGATGGGGGTCGCATTTTAAAATTATAATGTGAATGCCCACACAAAAAAATCAGATCTCATCAAAAAATAGGAATTGAGCAATAATACCTGCAGTGTGACCGTAGCCCAGATCACCCTTGCGTCCCAAATGGTTGAGCAGCAGCAGGTAGTACTTATTGTGCATTCTGCTCCATCATCAAGGATGGCGTAGGTGTGCAATGACGTGTTATCATAGCTGATGATGATTGGCACCACCATACGGCACACATTCCCTCCTTGCTTGCATTTACCGTGCAGAACAGGATCCCTTGGCCGTGATAAAGTAAAACACAAGGGCCTGGTTTGGCAATGGCATGGAGGACCCTGAGGTGAACTTCTTGGCATTACACTGCAAGCTTTCTTCAAAGTGCAGGACTGTTGCTTGTGGTTGTGCGACCTCAGTTATGACAATGTCTGCCATCTACGATCCACTTCTCAACCTCTTCTAGTGTGCACTGTACTATGTTTGGACACTGAAGGTGAGGGTAGTGTTCAACACTCTTACAATAGAGACAAATCCCTCTTGGGTTTGTGCAGCTTTGAATCAGAGTGAAGTTTTTCTAAGGTTTGATAGCTGATCCCATGGTAAACTGAGACAGACTTGTTACGAGGCTTTGGAAGAGAAACATGCTTATCTTTTTTGGGAGGCAGTGCCACCTCAGTCCGATGACGCTGTGCCCATTTTGCTGACAGCCTTTGGGCTTCAGCCATTACCTTGAGCAAATCACCCGAGGTCTCTAAGGTTGTACGGGTTTATGCTGTTGTCTTCAGTCATCTCAAACCTGAAGATGCTCTACGAAACCAGTCCCTCATTTGCTTAGTGAGCTTGCTGAGCCAGTCGATCAAGGTGTCTGTTGACAATTCAATCACATTAGGGCCCTCTAGTGATGTCAGCATTCCCACCAGGAGGTCAACCACTAAGGGCAAAGCTCCGAAAGGCTTTGGTATCTCCTTGTTTAATGTCTAGAGAATTTAGGATTGCGTCAATCTCACTCTGTGCCAGTTTGGTGCGGCTGCCATATTGCCCCTGTAAAGCCTGCATTGCTGCTGTGTAGGGTGTGCATAATGTCGGCAGGTTGAGCTATCAGCCTGGCCTCATCCAGAACAAGGTGCTCCATGAGCACACAGGTACTTATAGTGTTTAGAAAGTTCTGTGTGGGGGTTGAGAAGGTGATCCAGCGCCATCTTCAGATCAGGCAAACACTGTCTCACTGTCATGGACCAAGTGGGCAGCTCAGGAATGGGGGACTGGCTGTGTTAGGGGCTGTATGGTATACTGTGCAGGTTGATGTTGTCATGAAACGCCCCTCCAGGGCAGAAGACAAACTCAAGCACATTAACTGCAGTGAGGAAACATTTATTAATAGAAAAACATGCCAGTCCAAAAAATAACTGTGTGGACACATACAAAGACAACAAGGATAACTTACACACTGATGAGTCCCCAGAGTTATGGAAAACTCTGGAGAAAACGGAGGGGAGACTGAACACAGGGAGATTTGTCGCAGTCCAAACATCATGGTTGGCTGCCGCACTGATGGAGGGCGCAGCAGTCAAATCATATAGTGGGGCACTACGAGCTGCAGGTGCAAGTGGGCAGTGTGACCCTAATTACCAACTAATACCACTAATTGCAGCTGAGGAACCTGAAGCACAGCAATCAGCTGGTGGGTGTGACAGGGAGATGAGAGCAGAGCTCTGCCATGAAACAGAAAGTAAACCAATACACAAGTACAGAAATAACCAGAAAACAGATTTTACAGAAAAATAATACTGAAAATAAAGTAAGGGGACTGAGCTCAGAGGAAATCTGAGCTCAGAACATGACAGAGCCCCCCCCCCCCCCCTTCAAGGGAGGAAACCAGACACCCCAAAAAGAACCCCCCCCTCCCCCCAAGCGAGAAAATACAGCCAAAGAAACTACCCCGGGTGGGAGGAAGGGGGAACAGGCTAAGGAAGGAAAAAAAAATGGACACAGTACATCACCCACACCTGCACTCAGTCAGACACCAAAAAAAAAACCCAGTCCCAAGGCACCAGAGTTCGGGTCACCGGCCGAAGTCCCAGACCATCCAGATGGCCCGATGAAAAGAGTCCGGTGGCCTGCCGGAGAAGATGGGCCACCTGACCCACAGATTCAGTCCATCAGGCGGCCGGCCTGAGTTTTTTAAAGCCACCAGGGCCACAGGATGACCCAGGAGGCGGTTGCCCAACAGGAAGCCCAAGGATGGAAAACTGGGCTGGAAGGGGGAAACCACAACATCATCAGGAAGAGGAGGAAGAGGGACCATGACGACATCTGGCAGAGAAGGAAGGGTGGCCACGACGGTGTCCGGCAGAGGAGGAAGAGGAACACCGACGGCATCTGGCAGAGAAGAAGAGGCCTCGGCGTCTTCAGGCTGGCCGGCAGCACCCTTCAATGACCCCGGGCTGGAGCGCTGCAGCATCCTCGGTAACTCCGGGCTCGAGCACTGCAGCACCCTCGGTGGACCCCAGCTGGGGTCATTGCTGCGTCCTCGGTGGCCCCGGCTTGGCTGACACTGCTCCTTCAGTGGACCCCGGTTGGGCCAATGCTGCACCCCTTGGTGGACCCCCCGTTTGGGCCAATGCTGCATCCTCTGTGGAACCTGGGCTGGAGTGTAGCACCCATGATTGGTCCATGCGGGAGCGCAGCACCCACATTGGGCTAACACTGGGGCGCAGCATCCCCGAGGGTCCCCGACCTGGACGTAGCACCCATGGAGACTCAACCCGAGGTGGGACCCACTCAACAGTATCGGGCAGGGGACGAGCTGCATCCGAGATGACCTCAGCAGGGAAGGCTGGACCCACGGCATCATCCGCTGGTTGAAACCAGACTCACAGAGACCCCTGGCGATGGTGGATCCTCTCCGGCGACCCCAGGAGAAGACTCAGGGAATAACAGGGAGAAGAGATGTGGTTAGGGCCGCCGGCAGCAGTGGAGCCAGCGAAGTAAGTTCAGATGCAGCTAAGGGCTGCATCCAACTCTCTTCACCAAGAGCCAGGCAAGATCTCTCCAACACAGACATTAGAAACACAAGAGAGATTACTTGCCTGAACTGGAGCTCAACCGCTGTCCAGGACTCTGTCGATCCTGGTTATGGCGTCTCGAGCCTGGCCTCTAGGAGGTCCTGCTCCGGCTCCCACTCTGCTGCGGTGGCCTCCGCAGCAGACATGATGGAAACAGCAGTCCTAGTGCCCCCAGGTGAAGACTCCAACGCTGGTGACTGATCCGGCGAGGAAGCTGGGGGTTGGCTCCGTGCAGGCTCTGGAGCTGGGCCCTCCAGGGCCACTGGCTCCTCCACTGTCTGACGGCTCTCTTCAGGGACCGACAGACACTCAGGAGAAGGAGGAGACACAGAGAAGGTAGGTGGACAGTTCATTACAGCAGCAGGCGGGGAGAGCTCAGGAGACTGCTCTCCCTGAATCTCCCTACCAGGAATCAGGCAAGGCATTTCATCATAAATAGGAGTAGAATGAAATAACACTTACCTGTTCTCCCGGATCATGATATTGTCTGCTGCTGTGTTTTGGGCGTCATCCTTCTGTGTGACTAGGGTGGTCTTGGATCTCTCTGTGGATCGTTGAGGAGCCGCCCCTCTCGCCACAGGAACAGGAGTAGCCGGTGGAAAAATAAGACACCTTGCATCAGTGGAGAGAGACACCGAGGGGAGTGGCCTCGCAGCGGGAGTAGCAGGCAGAACTGCCGACGATAAAAAGAGAAGCGAGGATCTGCTGTGGGAATAGCCAGGCTCACTGTTCGGGAAGAGGCTGCAGGAGAGGCGAGGTTCTTCCTCTAGTGGTCCAGAGCAGGATGACGCTGCCACTGCAATGGTGTAGGCAATGCACACCCTGGCGCTGGAGTGGGTAAACCTGGAGAGGATATGGACTTCCGCTGAGGACAGCACCTCCGTGACGGCTTTAGTCCAATGGGAGATGCCCCAAACACCTGAAGCGCATCTGTTTTCCATGATAAATTATACTTTCCTGTTGGCTGCGAGTCCCAGCAAATGCACACTTCATGCATTATCTTGTTATTTTTTTCACTTTATTGAAAATAAACTTTTTTATCACCATCAGTTTGCGTGCCTTTGAGCCAGGTTGTGACAATTTTCATCCGATGTTCCTGACGTGTCACATCAGCTGTTTTAGACGTGACTGACCTGACAGATTTAAAACCGTTTAACAGTACTGCCAGGTCGTCATGCCCTCACAACCGTGGTCTTTTGGAGGGAGAATCATCTCGGTTGAAGAGAGATGATCTCTCCCACACCTAGGAGTCATGGATTGGAGGCAAGATGGCAGTATTGACTGAATGAGCTATGGCAGAAGTTATACTATTGTTGTGCATAAGTTGTGAATGTTGGCAACATGCTAAGCATTAGGTTCATTTAAGTTACTTAATAAGTTAGGGAAATTCTATATAAGTTACTAATACATTATGTATATGTCCAAGTTGTTATGGATACATGTTTCATACAGCCAAAAATGAAAATTTCAGCATATTCCAGCATTTTAGACCAATTTTTATACATTTGGCAAAGGCTGCTTAAATCGTCATGGCGTGACAGTAGACAACTCAAGTTTGCAAACCCTGTCTGGCTCCAAGTATCTAATCGATCAGTTGTAAACAACAGGCATTCCAAGTAAGATAATTTACAGCACTCCTCGGAGCCTGTAATCCAAGGATACCATCCGTTGCTAATACAGAAGTGACAGACAAATACTTTGCCCGGCTGAGACAAGCCTGCTAGCTTCAGGGTTGGCCAACCTCTCTTCATAATGACCAGCTTTTCTTGAAAATCTGTCTGGAAAATTGATTTTTTCTGAAGGGGGTGGGGGGCTCAATTGTTAGGCAAGGCTAGGCAAGTTTATCTGTATAGCACATTTCGTGTACAAGACAATTCAAAGTGCTTTACATAAAAACATTAAAGCATTACAGCAAGTTGGAAAAGGAATACATAATGTAACAGAGTCAATAAAAGCATTGACCCTCTTGGTGACACAGATAGAGTGGCGGACTCCGGAGGGGGAGGTTGTGAGTTCAAACCTCCAGTTGGACACCTCCAGTTAGGTTTAATGGCCCATCCCCTTGGTCACAATTGGTGTTTGTCGGCAGGAGTTAGTGGTGGTGCATTGGTCCTACTCCCTAGACACCACCGGTGTGTCGGTCCCGACAAGTGGTGCTTGGTCCCCAGCACAGGGGGTGTTGCTGGTAGGACTCACTGGTGTTGACATAGTCAGAAGGCAGACACCCTTAAAGTTAAATGCACCTCTGACATTGGGATGATGTCAAAATCTGAGGGGGAATACGTAACAGAGTCAGAAAAAGCATTCCTACTTGGCTTGCCAAGTGGGTCGACCCTCTTGGTGACATAGGTACAGTGCCGGACTCTGGAGTGGGAGGTTGTGAGTTCAAACCCCTGGTTAAACACCACCAACTGGGCTTAATGGCCCATCCCCTTAGTCGCAATAAGAATTTAAAAGTAAATTAAAGAGAAACAAATGAAATAGAATAAGACAGAAAACATGCAAGCATAAAAAGTTATAGTACATTGTGGGAAATTAACAACTGTTATACTGAAAGGCCACGGCAAATAAGAATGTTTTTAACCTCAATTTAAAGCAGCTGAGAGTTTCAGCAGCCGTGATGCTTTCTGGGAGTTTGTTCCCTATGTTGTAAAGTTAAGTTTGTTACTAAATCCCTTCCATGCATTGTGGGACACCATGGTGTTTGGAGCGACGCCTATCTCCATTTTACTGACCCTAGGCCACACAGCTACTGTAAGCAGTGGAAACTAGAGTAGGGGTCAATCCTCTGGTAGCTCTGTGCGTTAACTTTGCTTTTGTGGCCGACACACATTGTGGGCTCACGCTGCCACAGAGACAGGACTGAATGTGTATTGTGGGGTTTCACGTCTGCAAGGACTAAGGACTCGAATCTACAGGAGGTAACAAGGAAGTGCGAGATTTGTCTCTTTGTCCCACAGAAGACGCCCCGGAGGGTTTTCCGGTTCATCAGGAAATGAGAGACAATGGTGAAGCTTCAAGGGGATGCTTTGTAACTGTATGTTGACTGAAGACACCATGTGACTTGAATTCTGATGCTGGAAATGTATAAAAGGGGGTTGATGTATGATTCTTTCTCTTTCCTGCTTTGAGAATGCTAGAAGCTGCGTTCTGTCAAATAAAGCTGGTTTTATGACTGAAACTCAACCTCGTTATTTGAGCATGCTTCTACACTGGTGACCTACGACGGAAAATGAGCAGACAGAATTCTCCCGAGCGGGGCTCGGTGGAAGCCAGCCTGATGGCCGCCTCCACGATCCGGCTGCCCGATTTCTGGCAGCACAGCCCGCGCTCATGGTTTAGCACAATCGAGGCGCAGTTCAACCTCCGGAGAATCTCCAACGATGACACAAGATTCTACCACGTGGTAGCGAAGCTGGACAGCGACACGGTCCAGAGAGTGGAAGATCTGGTTAATCATCCACCAGACAGCGACAAGTACAGCGCATTGAAGGACGCGCTGATCAGCCATTTCACCCCCTCAGTCCAACAAAGAGCAGAGGGGCTCCTGGCGCTGACGGAGGCCGAAAACGATAGACCTGCGGACCTGATGGTGAAGATGCTGCAGCTCAAAGCCTCTGAGGATGGCGAATTCATTTTCGCCCACCTTTTCCTTCGAACCCTACCACCAGCAGTGAGAGTGGCCCTGGCAGAGTCACCCCGATTGGCCAGGCGAGACTACCATGGGTTGAGCAAGGAGGCACAGAGGTTGGTCGACGCCCACAAGCGGAATGCGGTCTCGGCCGCGGCGGCCAGTCCAGGAACGGCGTCCGGAGACAGTGCGGGTACAGCGGCCGCGGCGCCAGACGCACCAACGACGGCGGCGGCAGGAGCCAGATGACGCGGAGCGGAGAACAGCTCGTGCTTCTACCACCGCCGTTTTGCAGAGAGAGCGCACAGGTGCGTCCCACCGTGCATTTTTAAGCGCCAGGGAAACGCCAAGACCGAGGGCCGGTAGCAGCTGCGACCCTCGGCAACGAGAACAGGCTGCTTTACCTGACGGATGCACGCTCGGGGAAACAGTTCCTCGTGGACACGGGCTCTCAGCTGAGCTTCGTCACACCCACCTACGCGGAACGGCTGTCGCCTTCTAAAGCCCCCTGGGTGTCAGTGTCAGCAGCGAACGGCTCCACGATTAAAACGTTTGGTGAGAGGACCATGCTTCTGTCCTGTTCATTTGAGTGGACATTTATTGTAGCAGCAGTCAGTTTCAACATGTTAGGGGCTGATTTTTTGTGCTCACATGGTTTATTGGTTGACCTTGCTAATAGACGTCTGATTAATGCACTGTCCTTTCATTCTATTCCCTGCACAGCTCGGGTGGCCCCGCCAACTGCACATGCCAGCGTCTCAGCTGCGGGTGGTAAGTTTCACACTCTGCTTGCTCAGTTTCCAGCACTCACAGTTCCCACGTTTTCAGCAACGGTGGCCAAACATGGGGTTGAACATTTCATAACAACCACAGGCCCTCCCGTTTTTGCAAAGGCTCGGCGCTTGGACCCAGCTAAACTGGCCATCGCGCGCGAGGAGTTCACTAATCTGGAAAAACTGGGCATTGTTAGACGTTCCAAGAGCTCTTGGGCTTCGCCGTTACACATGGTCCCAAAAGCTGACGGCTCGTGGCGACCTTGCGGTGATTTCCGCAGGTTGAACAACGTTTCAGCTCATGACCGCTACCCGATTCCGCACATTCAGGATTTTTCTGTCCATTTGGCGGGGGCGCCCATTTTTTCTAAAATAGACTTGGTGCGCGGCTATCACCAGGTGCCAGTGCGCGCGCAGGATGTACCCAAAACAGCGGTCATAACGCCTTTCTGCCTTTTTGAGTTCTTGCGCATGCCTTTTGGCCTCAAGGGGGCCGCGCAGACTTTCCAACGCATGATGGATGCAGTTTTACGCGACCTGCCTTTCGTGTTCATTTATTTGGACGATATTTTGGTAGCCAGCGCGTCCGAAGGCGAACATGAAAAACACCTCACAGCAGTTTTCCAGAGGTTGGCAGAGCACGGGTTAATAGTTAACCCAGCGAAGTGTCAGTTTGGGGTGGCGCAGATTGATTTTTTGGGACATCGCGTTTCGGCAGAGGGAGCAGTTCCCCTTCCAAATAAAGTGCGTGCCATAACGGATTTTCCGCAACCTCAAACGGTCAAGGCGCTTCAGGAGTTTCTAGGGATGGTTAATTTTTACAACCGTTTCCTCCCAAGCGCAGCACGACTCATGCAGCCATTGTACACCGCGTTAAAAAAACAAAAGCCCGCAAATAAAGTTGAATGCTCTCCGGAGCGGGAGCGCGCTTTTGCCTAGGTCAAATCAGCCCTGGCAAACACAGTTTTGTTAGCGCACCCAGTTCCAACGGCCCGCATGGCGCTCACCACTGACGCTTCCGATGTAGCGGTGGGGGCGGTAGTTGAACAGTTTGTGGCAGGTACCTGGCAACCCCTCGCGTTTTTCAGCAGGACCTTGCGCGATAGTGAACGGAAATACAGCGCGTTTGACAGGGAGCTTTTGGCCCTACACTTGGCCATCCGTCATTTTCAGTTCTGGTTAGAGGGGCAACGTTTCACCGCTTTTGTGGATCATAAACCGCTAACGTTTGCGATGGCCAAAATTTCAGAACCCTGGTCAGGCCGGCAACAAAGGCAACTAGCCGCCATATCGGAGTTCACTACTGATATTCAGCATGTCGCGGGTAAACACAATGTTGTAGCAGACTGCCTCTCGCATGCAGTAGCACCGCCAAGCCCCATAGGGGCAGACTCTGTAGCCATGGCCGCGGGCCCGGGCAGCGACGCGGGAGCGCGCGCAGCCCCGGTCTGTGTTGGGTTAGATTATGCAGCTATGGCTGCGGAGCAGGTTAACGACGCGGACGTGCGCGCGCTCCAGTCTGGACCAACAGGGTTAAGGCTGGAGCACAGGGTGCAACAAAACGGTATGCCCCCGCTAATCTGCGATGTCTCCACGGGACGGCCCCGCCCTGTGGTGCCAACCGCGTGGCGTCGCCGTGTTTTTGACTTGGTCCATTCTCTCGCACACCCGGGGGTGCGCGCATCGATTAAGTTGGTGGGGGAGAAATTTGTTTGGCCCGGGTTGCGCAAACAGGTCAAGGAATGGGCAGCAGCCTGCGTAGCGTGTCAGCGAGCTAAAATAGACAGACACACTAAGGCCCCGTTAGAACCTTTCCACATCCCCGCTAAGCGTTTTGATCATGTGCATATTGACCTGGTCGGCCCGCTTCCGTTATCACACGGGCACACACACCTTTTGACGATGGTAGACCGCACCACGCGCTGGCCAGAGGCGGTTCCTCTGGCATCAACCACAGCGGAAGAAGTTGCGCGAGCATTTTTAGCAGCATGGGTTGCGCGTTTTGGTGTACCGTCGGACATAACGTCCGACAGGGGTCCCCAATTTATTTCCGAGCTGTGGTCATCGACGGCCCGCAGCTTAGGGGTGAAGATTCATCGCACCACCGCGTATAACCCCCAGGCTAATGGTTTATGCGAACGCTTTCACAGGTCATTGAAAGCAGCCCTCAGAGCGTCGCTAACGGATACAAATTGGGTAGACAAACTTCCATGGGTTTTATTAGGGTTGCGTTCTGCACCTAAGGAAGATTTGCACGCTTCTCCGGCTGAATTAGTTTTCGCCCAACCGCTTCGTTTGCCCGGGGAATTTCTTCCTGATAATCCCGCACCTAGTGGCCCCCCCGCTCAGCCGTGGCAGAGCGGCTCAGGAGCAAACACACTTCCTGGCCCAATCCATCACAGTTTCCCACACGTTTTTGTGCCCAAAGCTTTAAAAAATGCAGAGTTTGTTTTTGTTAAACATGACGCCCAGCGTCCAAGTTTGCGGCCGTTTTACGACGGACCGTTTCGAGTGCTGGAGACCGGGCAGAAGCATTTTCTGCTAGATTTAGGAGGCAGACGGGAGCTGATTTGCATTAACAGACTCAAACCCGCTTTTGTTCTGGCTGACGAGGAGGTGCAGCTCGCGAGGCCCCCCCGCCGGGGCAGGCCGCTGAGAGGACATTCTCCCAAGTCTTCACAGAGAGGTGCTAATGGCTTTAATCCACAGGTTTAACACAACAGAGATGTTGCAGGTGCAGCCAAGCCAGGTTGCAGCAGATTCGGCAGAAGATTAAAACCTAGGCAGTTGGTGGATTGATTAGCGATGTATGGAGTGCTTTGTGTTTTTGTTTTTGTTATGCCATTTAGATTTTGCCTTACTAGACGTGTGGGGGGGGGGGGTAGTGTGGCCGACACACATTGTGGGCTCACGCTGCCACAGAGACAGGACTGAATGTGTATTGTGGGGTGTCACGTCTGCAAGGACTAAGGACTCGAATCTACAGGAGGTAACAAGGAAGTGCGAGATTTGTCTCTTTGTCCCACAGAAGACGCCCCGGAGGGTTTTCCGGTTCATCAGGAAATGAGAGACAATGGTGAAGCTTCAAGGGGACGCTTTGTAACTGTATGTTGACTGAAGACACCATGTGACTTGAATTCTGATGCTGGAAATGTATAAAAGGGGGTTGATGTATGATTCTTTCTCTTTCCTGCTTTGAGAATGCTAGAAGCTGCGTTCTGTCAAATAAAGCTGGTTTTATGACTGAAACTCAGCCTCGTTATTTGAGCATGCTTCTACACTTTCCCCATTCTATTATGCGGAGTACCAAGCTAGAAGGCAGAAAGCGCCATTTTTATATGGTCTTTGGTATGACCTGGCAAGGATTTGAACCCATGACCTCCCGGTTGTAGGGCGGATGCTCTACCAACTAGGCCACCACTCCGGTTTGTTCCATATGTGAGGGGCATAAAAACTGAACGCTGCCTCATCATGTTTGGTTCTAAATCTGGGCACAGATAGTAGGCCTGGCCCTGACGACCTGAGGACTCTGAGTGGTTCGTAATGGACCAGCAGATCTGAAATGTATTTTAGCCCTAAACCATTCAGAGCTTTATAAGCCAACAGGATTATTTTGAAATCTATTCTTTGACAGACAGGAAGCCAGTGTAAAGATCTGAGGACTGGAATTATATGATCTACTTTCTTGGTCTTAGTGAAGACTCGAGCAGCAGCATTCTGAATTAACTGCAGCTGTCTGATGGACTTTTTTGGGAGACCTGTGAGGACAGCGTTACAGTAGTTCAGTTTACTGAAGATAAACGCATGGACAAGTTTTTCTACATCCTGCTGAGACATCAGACCTTTAATCCTCAGTATGTTCTTGAAGTAACAATAGGCTGATATCACTACTGTCTTAATGTGGCTGTTAAAATTCAGGTCAGAGTCCAGAACCACACCAAGATTTCTGGCTAGGCTGTTAGTTTTTAGCATCACTGATTGAAGCAGAGTACTTACTTTAAGTCTTTTCTTCTTTGGCTCTAAAAACTATTATTTTGGTTTGGTCTTCGTTTAACTAAAGAAAATTCTGATCCACATGGTGAGGGCATCAACGGCCTCACACACACCATCACAGATTACATCAACTTCTGGGTGGAGAACATTGTACCCACCAAGACCATACAGTGTTTCTCAAATAACAAACCCTGGATCAACCCGGGGATAAAGATGCTGCTGAAGGAGAAGAAGAGGATCTTCAGGTCGGTAAAGAAGGAGGAGCTGAAGTCTGTACAGAGGGAGCTAAGGAGGAAGATGAGAGAGGGGAAAGACAGTAACAGGAAGAAAATGGAGGACAAGCTGAAGCAGAGTGATGTCAGTGGTGTCCGGAGAGGCCTCAAAAACTATCTCTGGGCACCAGAATATCACCTCCCAGGCCGTGGGGGGTAGGGAGATGGTGAACAACCTGAAAATGTTCTTTAACAGGTTTGACCAACCGCCCTCATCTCCGCCTGCCCACCAATCCCTACTGCCTTCACCTTTATCTAATCCCTCCGCCCACTGGCCCCCCTCCACCCCCCCTACATCCCCCAGCTTTCAGTGCACATCCCCTGCTGTTCTTCACCCCAAAGACCCCAAACCCCACCTTCCAGCACACAGCCCTCCTGCCACAGTCGGTCCCTCACTAAGACCCAGGTGAAAGCTGAGCTGAAGAAGATCAAGGTGAGGAAGTCTGCAGGTCTGGATGGCATAAGCTTGAGGCTCCTCAAGTCCTGTGCAGGCCAGCTGTGGAGGATTGTGGCGCACATATTCAGTCTGAGCCTGAAGCTGGGGAGGGTACCATAGCTGTGGAAAACATCCTGCATGGTACTCGTGCCGAAGACGCTGCACTCCAAGGACCTGAACAGCTACAAACCAGTGGCCCTCACATCACACCTAATGAAGACCCTGGAGAAGCTGCTCCTCACCCACCCCCGCCCCCTGGTGGGACCAGTGATGGACCCATTTCAGTTTGCCTACCAGTATGGCAACAGGGTGGAGGATGCAGTGATATTCCTCCTACATCATTCCCTGTCCCTTCTGGAGAAGCCTGGGAACACCGTGAGGATCACGTTCTTTGATTTCTCCAGTGCTTTCAACACCATCCAACCAGTGACCCTGAGGGACAAGCTGCTGTGTACAGGAGTGGACCAGCACCTGTCATCGTGGATCCTGGACTACCTCACAGACCGACCACAGTTTGTGACAACCCAGGACAGCATGTCTGACATCATCACCTGCAGTATGTGGGACCCCAGGGAACAGTTCTGACTCCCTTCCTGTTCACCCTCTATACTGCACACACCACACTGCCATTTACAGAGGTTCTCTGATGACTCTGCAATTGTTGGCCTCATCTCCGATGGGGATGACGTGGAGTACAGAGGACTTATCCAGGACTTTGTGGACTGGTGTCTGTGGAACTGCCTCCAGATCAATGCGAGGAAATCCAAGGAGCTGGTGGTGGACTGCTGCAGGTGTGGACAACACCCCACAGCACTAGTAAACATCCAGGGAACAGACATTGAGATGGCGACTTCTTACAAGTACCTGGGTGTTCACCTGAACAATAAACTGGACTGGACACACAACACCAACGCGCTCTACAAGAAGGGGCAGTGAAGGCTGCACTGAGGAGACTCAGGTCTTTTGGAGTGCAAGGGGTACTCCTGAAGACCTTCTATGATCCAATCCCATGCAGGACACGCTGAACGCACTGAGGAGTTCATTTAGCGGTAGGCTGTGCCATCCTAAGTGCTTGAGGGAGAAGTTCCGCAGGTCCTTCCTACCTATGTCTGTCAGACTTTATAATCTAACCAGTGCTGCTCATAGAGGCCGTATTAAACATCACAACTTTGCACAGTAGAGATTGTCCCCTCCAATACACAACTAAGACAATTGCAATTATTATCGAGGGTGGCAACAACACTGTTCATTCAAATGTGAATTATACTGTCTGGGTCCATATTTAAATTTTGCCAGGTAATTTAACTGTCGTCGGCCTCCGTCGGTCTATGATGACCATGGAAGAGAATCCTAAACGTCTACTCTGCTGGAACAGCACCGCCTGTGGCTGAACAGGCCGATGCGCGAATGACAGTCCCTGTCACACAGGTCACACTTGTGGGTGGTCTCCGTGCTGCTGGGTCTGTGGCGGTTCTTCCTGCGGGTCCTTTTTTCATCTGCTGCAGCAGTCAGTCTCTCTTCACCCGCCTTGAGCTGTCTGGTCAGGGTGCCTCTCCATTTGGAGCGGTCCGTTGCAAGGTCCTCCCAGCGCTCTGTGTTGATATCCAGGGCCTTCATGTCTCTCTTGCAGACATCTCTAAAGCGCAGCTGTGGGCGGCCAACGTCTCTCCTGCCAGTTGCCAGTTCTCCATAGAGGACGTCTTTGGGGATTCTGCCATCCTCCATACGGTGAACGTGGCCTAGCCAGCGGAGCCTGCGCTGCCATGAGTAGAGTGAACATGGAGGGAAGGCCGGCGCAGGACAGAACTTCTGTGTTGGGCACTTTGTCCTGCAGGATATGTCCAGGATGTGGCGAATGCAGCGCAAGTGGAAGGAGTTCAGTCTCTTTTCCTGCCGGGCGTCTGTTGTCCACGTCTCACTCCCATAGAGCAGTGTGCTGATGACGCAGGCGTTGTACACTGCCATCTTCGTCTTGACAGAGAGTTAGGGATTCTCCCCACACTCGTGTGGTGAGGCGAGCGAGTGTGAAGGCTGATTTTCCAATCCTCTTGTGATCTCTGTATCAAGGAGAGGTTGCTGCTGATCGGTGGACCCCAGGTACCTGAACTGATTCACGACCTCCAGCTTGTAGTCCATCAATGGTGATGGTTGGTGGTGCTTCGTGCCTTGCGCCCAAGACGTTCAGTCTTCTTCAGGCTGATGGTAAGCCCGAAGTCCTTGCATGCCTGGAGAAGCGGTCCATCAGGGTCTGAAGCTCCTGCTGTGTGTGGGTTGCGACTGCAGCATCGTCCGCGACCAGCATGTCTCTGATTAGAGCCTCGCGTACTTTGGTTCTGGCTTTCCGGCGGGCGAGGTGAAAAGCCTGCCGTCAGATCTTGTGTGCAGGTAGATTCCCTCTGTTGCTGTGCTGAAGGCATCCCTCAGGAGCCATAGCAAAGAAAATCCCAAAAAGGGTTGGTGCAAGTACACAGCCCTGTTTCACTCCGACTGCGTATGTTGAATGGCTCTGAGACGTTGCCATCGTGCTGCACTATCCCCTGCATGTTGGTGTGAACGATTCGATGAGGCTTTGCAACTTTGGTGGGCATCCAATCTTTGGCAGGATCTGAAAAGGCCATCTCTGCTGACCAGATCGAACGCTTGGTGAGGTCGATGAAGGCGACGTTACAGAGGCATGTTCTGTTCTCTGCATTTCTCCTGGAGTTGGCGAATGGAGAATATCATGTCTTACCGTCGATCGCCTCAGCGCGGAAGCCACACTGAGACTCGGGGGGTAGACACGTTCGGCAAGCTTCTGTAGACGAACGAGACAACTCGTGCGTAGGCCACTTTGCCAACAACGCTGAGGAGGGAAATGCCCCTGTAGTTGTTGCAGTCGCTTCTCTCCCCCTTTGTTTTTGTAGAGGGTGATGATCTTGGCGTCCCTCATGTCCTGTGGTACGGTACACCTTCCTTCAGCACTGGCAGAGGACATCATGCAATGGCAGCAGTAGGGCGGTCTTTGCAGTGCTTGATCAGGGTCAGGGGGTATGCCGTCGTTGGCCGGGTGCCTTGCCCGCGGCCCAAGCTATCAATGGCCTTACTGAGTACGTCGATGTTGGCTCGGCGTCAAGTTCGTCCATGGATGGCAGGCAGTACGATGGCATCAAGGGCTGACGGTGTCACGGTGTTCTGTCTAGAGTAGAAGGTCGGAGTAGGTGTTCCACCCACTCTCTCCATCTGCTTGTTCTTCTCTGTGATCATCTCCCCAGTGGAAGATTTGAGGGGGGCCCTCTTGCTCTGAGCTGACCAAGTGGCTTTCTTGATGCCATCGTACATACCACGGATGTTCCCTGTTATGGCAGCGGTTTGAATGTCTTGGCTGAGCTGAGTCCAGTACTAGTTGGACAGCGCCGAGCAGTCTGCTGACTTTGCTTCCTCGCAGCCCTGAGAATCTGGAGATTCTTCTCGTTTGGGTACTTCTTGTACTCAGCAAGTGCTGAGCGCTTGGCCCTTCAATGACGGGGGGTCATCTCGGTCCAACTTGGCCATCAAACCAGTCCCTGTGACTTCGAGGTCTTCCTCCCAAAGGTAGCCAAGGCTGTGCGGTAGATGGTGTTTCGCAGCTCTTCCCACTTCTGCTTTGCAGATTCTCCTCCTTGTGGTACACCAAGTTCCTTCTCAAAGGTGGAGGCAAACTGCTCAACAAGTTCTGGTTGGGCCATCTTGCTGGTGTCCAATCCCTGCCTTTCCAGGTTGTCTAGCACGATGGAATTTCTTCAGCTGCAGCTTGACCTTGCAACACACCAATGAATGGTCTGTGTCGCAATCTGCACTCTGGAACGAACGGGTGATTAGCAAACGTTCTTCAGTGAGGTGCGCCTGGTCAGGATCAAGTCTAGCTGGTGCCAGTGCTTTGAGCGCGGATGTTGCCAGGAAACCTTGTGTTGGGGCTTGGTCTTAAAGAATGAGTTTGTGATGCACAGATCGTGATATGTGCAGAACTCGAGCAGCCGCTGTCCGTTGTCGTTCATTCTGCCCACGCCAAAAGGTCCAAGACAGGAGGGCCAGGAGTCGTGGTCAGCACCCACTCTGGCATTGAAGTCTCCAAGGAGAATGAGTTGTTCAGAGTTGGGGATGATCCTGACAGTTGTTGCGAGATTCTCGTAGAACTCGTCTTTTGCCTCTGGTGTGGCTGTCTGTGTTGGGGCATACACACTGACGAGGGGTGACTGGGCCTTCAGTGGTGTTCAGGCGGAGGGTGAGGAGTCATGCAGAGCCAGTGCTGCCCGGTTCCACCATCTTCAGCAAAGTGTTCTTCACTGCGAAGCCCACTCCGTGTTCCCTGTGTTCGTCACTGCCCTTTCCCCTGCCAGTAGAACGTTGTAGTCCTTCTCTCTCAGTGTGCCTGCATCAGCTAACCGTGTTTCCCTGGAGAGTGGCGATATCCACTCCCAGTCTCTTCAGCTCATTATTGATGATGACAGTCTTCCTGGTGTCGTTGATGTCCTTTAGGTTAGCAGTGAGTCCTGTCATCATAGTGCGGACGTTCCAAGTTCCCAGTTTTAGAGTTTGGTCTCTTTTGTTTTATTGTCTTGCCTGGTGCGAAGGTTCTCAGCCTGCTGTTTGGATTTCTCCTTATCCCCATGCACCCCAATGAGGAAAGCAAGCTGTGGCGGGACAACACCTTATTGGCTGGGGGCTGCCCAGCTTGAGGCGGGCGGTAGCTGTCCAGTGAGATCTGATGATCCCTCCCACCGACGGGAACAACCCCCTGGCGCCACGCTCTACGCCAATTGAGCAGTGGCTTATAACCGGTAACTGTCATTCCCCGTGTTTTGTCTTCGCCAAAGGCGAAGCTGGAGTGTCCTCTCCAGTGATCCGGTGTTCTACCTTCCAGCGTTGGGGCGTTGGTAGGATTCAAGCCTGGCAGGAAGATATGGAGGACAAGATGTTGCCCATGCAGCATGTCCCCCCTCTCCACGTCACTGATGAATCCAAAGGAACAGCAGGGCTGCTACATTTTGGCACCAGCGCCGTTGCAGGAGCTGCCAGAACGATGTTGAGCACAACATAGAACTGCCTTAGGGGCTCCGACTCCAGATTTTTCCTCAGGGTTGACTCCCGAAGCCTTTCCCGTGACCGGGTATGCCGCAAGGCAGCAGAGGTTTGAAATCAGGGTTTACCTTCCCCTAGATGGGCTACCTTCCCAGGTTGACGAGCCACCATCTACCCGAAGCATCTGGTTTTAAGGCGCCAGAGATCCGCCCTCGCCCCTTCTCCTATTAGTAAAAGCAGTTTCCGCCGGCTTAGAGACTAAACCACACGGGCAGGCTAGGAGTTGGACTTAGTTGTCAGAGGCTTTTCGAGGACGCACGCCATAAAGAGCATTTTATGAACACTGGGAGCTTAACCCCAGTGCCGCTCCTGGCTATGACAACCTTGGAACCAATTTAACTGTAATGCTGTTGATACCATATCACTGCAATGCTCCTGCACTGTGTATATAACTGTGTACATATGTATATTTATTTACTGCTTTGGCTAACCAATTCTTATCTTACTTACTATTGCTCTGAGTGCTGCTATCCACGTGCTGCTGCAGTCCTGGAATTTCCCCATTATGGTACTAATAAAGGCTTATCTTATCTTAAAATAGTCCCTTTCTGGTGGACAGGTTTCTGCCCATGGGACCCGGCTAGGCTCAGCCTGAAGGAGTTATATGGGTCTGCCCTCCAGTGGGCTCACCACCTGAAGGAGGGACTAGGGGGGTGCGGTGCTATGTGGATCACGTGGCGGTCGAGGCAGAGACCTTGAGGTCTGCTCTCTGCTTCCTAAACTGGCTTTTGAGACATGGAAAGTCACCTCTTTGGTGGGGAAGGAGCTTGAGCTGGTGCATGGGGTTAAGAGATACTGGCTAGATATATATTTTTAACTGTAGTAAAGTGTAACGGAAATATGGAATATTAATAAATAATAGATATGATCAGGTATGAATTATTTAATTTATATTGATGTATTGGAATCTGAGCTCAAATCTCATTTCATATACATCAGAAAAGTTAATAACACTCGTAAGGGGCACCAGCTTCTATCTTAAGAAGCATTTGATCTTTAATTTCACTTTATACCTGTTTGATCACTCAATAAATTAATCAATAATCAGTCTCAAAAATTTTCCGTGAATTTGATACCTGGGCTTGAAACAGACTCAAAATGAAATAAATTCCCAACAACTTCTCTCAATTTTTAAATATTTATTAAATGAAATAATGAACAGACATTGTAATTTCCTTAATCATAAAATCAATCTTGTAAATGATAGATTAAACAATGTCAATATTTTCTGGAACCTAGGGTTAAACTAAGAAATGAATTTCTATCAGTTTGAGTTAACAGGATTATAACCCCCCCCCCCCCAAATTTATGGAGAAAGTTTATTAATTATGAAAAAGTCCTAAATTAATCTTAAGAAAATAAAAACGGAATTTTAAATGAAAAAGAAGAGTAATGTTAAGGGCTTCTTAATTTGCTATCTGATTAGATATACAAATTATTACCGAACCTCAGACGTTAATTCAGCAGTGGAATTAAAGTTTTTGCAGCTCACTAGCTCCTCGGTCGATGTCTGTCGTCGTCCTCAGCCAAAGATTTCGTGGATGTTAGGGGAAAAATCTGCCCGCAGATATTTCAGGGTCCACAGTTCGACCTTTAGATTCAAGCGGTCGAAGGAGGCTGATTCTGGGCTGTATGACCCAGAGTTGTAACTGAGCTCGGAGCCAGATGGTGACGTTTCTTCAGAGTGATGTGGTGAACAGCCTTGATTCCTCAGCTGCACGTGACGTGGGAGCTGCGTCTTCAAGAGGGTCTTCGATAATAATTAAAAGATATCTAATCCGATCTCAAATTAAAAAGGCTTTGGACTTTAGATAAAAATAGTAGCTTCTGGTGGGTGCTTGGTCAAGATAAATATTATAAAAATAAAGTCAAGATTAAGTTTACATTAAAATCAAACAAACGGTGGTTTTACAGAAAGTTTAACAAAGAAAAAAGTGATGAATAAAATTGGAGTTTAACTCCGATTAAGAATTGAGCTCAAAGAAATAGGAATTCCTAGGCATTTAAGAGAAAAAGAAAATACAAAGTTACATAAATTACGAGTTATCTGCTCTGTGTTCAGAAAAGCGACACATGGTCGAAGTCCTTTGTTCTTCCTTGCTGTGTGTAGACAATGGAGAAGATCCGAAAAGCGGTGACGAAAAAAAAGCAGGCGAAAAGAGGGGATGAAAAGAGTCTGACGAAAAAGAGACTTGAAGCAGGGGTCTCTCTGCTTTTTATAAGCTCTGTTGAGTTTCGCGGGATTCCGGCCTGACTGGAATCTCAGCCAATGAGCGTCGTTCGTGGGCGGGCTCGATGAACTTTTAGTCCAATGAACAAACAGTCTATTGTTCGGAGTCCTTTGGGGTGAAGAGTTGTCATGCAGAGATTGGCTGTTGGAGTCACATGTGATATCGAGGCAAAACTCATACATACTGGAAGTTAATATTTCCCTTTATGTATTAAACAAAGATAACTTTAGTGATTAGTATAAATTATAAGCAGTGCTTCTAAATCAACATGCAGGAATAAACATTCATATAAACATTAGCATGCATATATATAAAATCACAGATTAATGCATTTCATACATATTGATTTTCCACATCAAAAACATCAGAGTCCATCTGCATTTTCATAGTTCTGAAAAGAATGAAGGTTTAGAATTGAGTTTGTAATAATGTACTTTTAAAGTTCACTGGTTAAATCCAGCGTTTCCCAGAATTTAAGGAAATTTGTGGGGTCTGTGTGGCCAGGTCTGTTGCATGTTTATGGGGGCAATAAAAGTGAAGCCGGACATTGGGGAAATTCCTTTAGGCTGGTTTTAACAAAAGAAAGGGGATTTCAGCTGTGGCCTGGGGGAAGAAAATCCATTTCTTTGCATTATTCCTGGATGAAACAAAAAATGTCTTTAAGCAGAAGAATAATTGTTGCTGAGCCAAAGTGAGATGATGCTACAAAAGTAACTGTAAATACTCCACAATTGTTATTCACCGCCGGCATTAATGACATCCGTCTCGGCAGTCGGAAGTCACGAAACTTAATATAAAATCGGTGTGTGACTTTGCAAAAACAATGTCTGCCACTGTAGTATTCTCTGGACCCCTCCCCAATCTGACCAGTGATGACATGTTTAGCCGCTCGTCATCCTTGAACCGCTGGCTGTCTGTGTGGGTGTCCTAAAAATGACGTGGGCTACATTGACAATTGGAGCTGTTTTTGGGGAACACTGGTCTTATGAGACGAGACAGCATTCATCCCACTTTGGATGGTGCTTCTCATTTATCTAACAATCTGGCATCTTTTTTATCCAAATTCCAAAACCATGACTACTCAGAGTTGGGACCAGGAAGCAGAGTCGCAGTCTAACACGCCTCTCTGCAGCTCCTCTTCATCCGCCACCCCTCAGCTTAGCCCCTGTCTTCCCCATCAGAGAATCGTTGTCTGCTCCCTCCAAAGTGAATAAAAATATAATGTATAAGCATCCCAAAGTGATAAAGCAAAATATTGGTAAAACTCAAATTAAACATAAAGCCTCTAAATTGGAATGATTTGGCCTCTGTTCCTCCTCATAATTTAAAAATTAAATGTGGTTATTAAATATTAGGTCTCTAACTCCCAAGTCTCTGTTAGTCCATGATTTGTTAATTGATCATCAGATTGATTTAATTTCCCTTACAGAGACTTGGTTAGGGCAAGAGGATTATGTTGTTTAAATGAATCAACTCCCTCTGGTTATTTAAACTGTCAAATCCCAGAAGTTCTGGTCATGGAGGAGGAGTAGCAACAATTTACCATTCCAAATTACTAGTTAATGTAAAGCAAAAAACATGTTATAATTCCTTTGAGGGCCTGGTCCCTCAGTATTGGGCACTTTAGCAATTTTAGGTTAAACCCAGTTTTTACTTGCCATAGTTTATCGTCCCCCATCAACCTACTCAGAATTTTTATCCGAAATTTGCTGATTTCTTAGCTGATTTAGTGCTGAAATCTGATAGAATAATTATAGTAGGGGACTTTAATATACATGTGGATGTAGATAGTGACTGCCTTAATGTGGCATTCAATTCAATATTAGATTTGATTGGGTTTTCCTCAGAAAGTAGGAAATTCTACTCATTACCTCCACCATACATTGGACCTTGTTTTGACATATGGCATAGAAATAGAAAATCTTGTAGTGTCTCCTCATAACCCTGTACTGTCAGACCATTGTCTGTTAACCTTTGATTTTACTATTTCTGACTATTTGGCTCCTAAAGAAAAATATTATTACAGTAGATGCCTCTCAGATGATGCTGTTTCCAAATTTATGCAGATTGTTTCCTCTATGCCACGTGTCAACACAACGGAAATAAGCTATAGACAGCTTGCTCCTTCTGTAATTGATAACATGGTGGGATAGTGTTTCAGCTTCTCTGCATCAGACTCTAGACTTGGTGGCCCCCTTAAAAAAGAAAAAGTCTAATCAGAGATTTCTAACTCCTTGGTATCAACACAGAAACTCGTACCTTAAAACAGGAGACTCGTCAATTAGAAAGAAATGGCGCTCTACTAATTTAGATGAAATCTATTTAGCTTGGAGAAATCATCTTTTAATTTATAAAAAATCTCTTAGAAAGCTAGAACGAGTTATTACTCTGCATTAATAGAAGAGAACAAGAATAATCCAGGTTTCTTTTCAGTACTGTAGCCAGGTTGACAAAGAGTCAGGACTCTGTCAATCCTAGCATTCCCTTAGAGCTTACTAGTCAGGACTTTATGAACTTTTTCAATAATAAAATTTCATCCATCAGAGATAAAATCAATCAGATTCTTCCCACAGTTAACTTAAATACTGTAACTACTACAACTCCTTCTATTGATGTCTGTCTTGATGAGTTTACTCCAATCGACCTTTGTGAGTTAGACAAAATAGTTTCCTCATCCAAACCTTCAACTTGTCTTTTAGACCCTATTCCTACCAGGTTATTTAAAGAAGTCTTCCCACTTATTGGTAGCTTTATTCATCATATAATCAATTCTTCATTAACTATAGGCTATGTACCGCGGGCTTTAAAACGGCTGTAATTAAACCCTTACTCAAAAAGCCAACGCTAGATCCAGGAGCTTTAGCTAACCATAAGCCCAATCTCTAATCTCCCTTTCATTTCAAAAATCTTAGAAAGAGTTGTTGCTACGCAATTATTTGACCACCTGCAGGGAAATGGTTTACTTGAAGAGTTTCAATCTGGGTTTAGAATCCATCATAGTACTGAAACAGCCTTAGCGAAGGTCACTAACGACCTCCTCATTGCATCTGATATGGACTAGTTTCTGTACTTGTCCTTTTAGACCTTATTGCAGCTTTTGATACTATTGATCATAATATTCTACTTGATAGATTAGAACACTATGTTGGACTTAATGGAACGTCGTTGCAATGGTTTAGATCTTATTTATCTGATAGGTTCCAGTTTGTTCATGTAAATAATGAGTTTTCTTTCAACTCAAAGCTTAGTCCTGGAGTTCCACAGGATCTGTGCTAGGCCCTACTCTTTTTAGTTTATATATGCTTCCGTTAGGCAACATTATTAGAAAGCACTGTATACATTTTCATTGTTATGCAGATGACACACAATTATACCTGTCAATGAAGCCAGATGATAGTAATCAATTAGCCAAGTTAGAAGCCTGTCTTAAGGAAATCAAAGCTTGGATGACTTGTAATTTCCTGCTATTAAATTCAGATAAGACTGAAGTCATTCTTGTTGGTCCAAAAAACCTTAGAAATTCCTTTCCAAATCAAACTTTCAGTTTGGATGTGGTTACTCTTTCTCTTAATAGCTCTGTGAGGAACCTTGGAGTTATTTTTGATCAGGATTTGTCCTTCAATTCACATATTAAATTTGTTTCTAAGACTGCCTTCTATCATTTGCGTAATATTGCCAAGATTAGGAGCATCTTGTCTCAGAGTGATGCTGAGAAACTGATCCACGCTTTTGTTAGCTCGAGATTAGATTATTGTACTTCTTTATTATCAGGCTGTCCTAAAACATCTTTAAAAAGTCTTCAGCTGATCCAAAATGCTGCAGCAAGAGTTTTAACAGGTACTAGAAAGAGAGATCATATCTCTCCGGTTCTGGCCTCCCTTCATTGGCTTCCCATAGAGTTTAGAATTAAGTATAAAAATCCTTCTTCTTACTTACAAAGCTCTATACATCAGGCTCCTTTTTATTTAAAAGATCTGATACTACCGTATTATCCTAACAGAGCACTACGCTCCCAAAATGCAGGATTACTTGTAATACCTAGAATCTCCAAAAGTACAATGGGAGGCAGAGCCTTCAGTTATCAAGCTCCTCTCCTGTGGAATCAGCTGCCAATCTGGATTCGGGAGTCAGACTCGATCTCTGTTTTTAAGAATAGGGCTAAAACCTACCTTTTTGATATAGCCTACAATTAGGGAGGGATCATGTGTTTCTGAACCCTCCCTTAGTTATGCTGCTAATAGGTTTAGTCAGCCGGGGGACCTCCAGTAATGCACTGGGCCTCACTCCTTTCCTCACTCTCTTGAAATATTTTTTTTTTGCTGGTCATTAACATCTGTTTGTTTCTCTCCCATAATTGAGTCCCATCGTGCTGTTTGCTCTCTACATGTCTGTTCTTTTCTTCTTCTCTATCCCCTCACCCCCCAGCCAGTCGCAGCAGATGACTGCCCCTCCCTGAGCCTGGTTCTGCTGGAGGTTTCTTCTGTTAAAAGGAGTTTTTCCTCTCCACCGTCGCCAAGTGCTTGCTCACAGGGGATCACCTGATTGCTGGGTCCTTTCTGCAACTGTGGGGGGTTCCCCCCTACAGTTGATAGTGCTATGAGATGACTGTTGTTGTGAAATGCGCGCTATATAAATAAAGTTGAATTGAGTTGAATTGAATATTTGGCTAGATTAAGTTTACCTCAATGCACAGCTCCAGTTCTGTAGCCAGTTTCCTGGTGAGGGGTCTGAAGTTGGGCCTACTCTGGCGTGGCCGCTGAGCAAGAGGTCGTGAGCATGGATGGTATTCGTGTAGTTTCCCTGCGCCTATGGGTTGGGAACGGGTCCTGACCATCATTTGTGCTTATGCGCCAAATAATGGTTCGAGAGTACCCACCCTTTTTGGAGTGTCTGACTGGGGTGTTGAAAAGTGGTCCTCTTGGAGACTCCATTGTCCTACTGGGGGACTTCAATGCGCATGTGGGCAACAACAGTGAAACTTGTAGGGGTGTGATTGGGAGGAACGGCCTGCCTGATGTAAACCCGAGTGATGTTCAGTTATTGGACTTCTGTGCTTACCACAGTTTGGCCATAATGAGCACCATGTTCAAGCATAAGCATGTCCATATGTGCACTTGGGACAAGGACACTCAACGTTGCAGGTCAGTGATCAATTTTGTTATCGTGTCATCAGACCTGCAACCATATGTCTTGGACGCTTAGGTAAAGAAAGGTGTAGAGCTGTCACCGATCACCACCTGGTGGTGAGTTGGATCCGATGGTAGGGGTGAACGTCACTCAGGCCTGGTAGTCCCAAACGTACAGTGAGGGTGTGCTGGGAACATCTGGCTGAGGCCCCTGTCCGGGAGGTCTTCAACTCTCACCTCCAGGAGAACTTCGACCACATTCCGAGGGAGTCTGGAGACACGGAGTCTGAATGGGCCATGTTCTCCACTTCCACTGTTGAAGTAGCTGCTCAGAGCTGTGGCCGCAAGGTCGTCAATGCAAGTGGTGGACACCAGTGGTGAGGGGGGCCATCAAGCTGATGGAGTCCTATCAAGCTTGGTTGGCTTGTGGGATTCCCGAAGCAACTGAGGTGTACCAGCAGGCCAAATGTAGTGCAGCTCAAGTGGTTGCTGAAGCAAAAACTTGGGTGTGGGAGGAGTTTGGTGAGGCCATGGAACAAGACTTTTTGTTGGCCTTGAAGAGAGCTCCTCAACCCCACTGGCACGTCTTCCACAGAGGAAACAGAGCTTGAGGACGAGAGGAAAAACTCACCCATCCCAAGGGTCGAGGTTGCCAAAGTGGTTAAAAAAACTCTGGTGGCCGGGCCCCTGGGGGTGGATGAGATTCGCCCGGAGTACCTCAAGACTCTGGATGTTGTAGGGCATTCATGGTTGACACACCTCTGCAACATTGCGTGGGGGTAGGGGACAGTACCTTTGGCATGGCAACCTGTGGTGGTGCACACAAACTGTGCACACAAACTGATGCACACACCCTCCGGTCCCCCAAGAAGGGAGGCCAGAGGGTGTGTGCAAACTTTAGGGAGATCACACTTCTCAGCCTCCCTGGGAAGGTCTATACCAGGGTACTGGAGATGAGAGTCTGGCCGTTGGTTGAATCCTCAAATTCAAGGGGAGCAATGTGGTTTTCGTCCTGGCCGTAGCACATCGGACCAACTCTTTAATAGGGGTGTAACAGTATGCCTAAAATCCCGGTTCGGTACATACCTTGGTTTTAAGGTCATGGTTTGGTTCATTTTCGGTACAGCAAGGAGACAAAATGCAAAACACAAAACTGCTTATCTTTTGTATAAGCGGGAACAGCTTTATTGACAAAAAAACCCCTGCAAACTCCCAGCAGTAAATTCTCCAATAAATAAAATATTCTCAAATAAGCACAGCAAAATAAAAATAAAATAAATAAATTCTCTTTTGGAAATGAACAATGCAGACAAGTACAAAAACAAAAGTCTGAACAGCCTTTATAAAAAGTTCCCATAGCTGAATAAAATAATGACCCATGAAACATGAGTTGGAAACTTGAACTTGACAGTTTAATCAAAAGTCTTTGTAGCAACACAAATACTGACATTAAAGCTCCTGTCTTTAACCCAATACTAAAGAAATAAAACTCAAATATCAGCCCTGTATGTTTGCAACTCTGCATGTTCAAAACAAACTGGGAGTAATAATATGAAAAAATATTCAACTCCATTAAAGTTAGAAATGAAAAGTAACTAACTAGTCCATCCTGCTTGAAACTTTGCTGGGTCTAGAACTTTAAAAATTTAATTAGGCTTCAGATGAAAACTAGAAAAGCACTTCGGAGAGCGCAGACACCTCCGCCAAGCACCACAGTTCCCCCCATACAGTGTTTTACATCATAATTAGTAATCCTACATTTATTGTGTGTACTTTTCAGATTCCCTTGACCATGAAACATATGAGTAGCAATTGGATTCACAAGGATAGGAATAGTGGTTCAGTAGTTATTCCAGGAAAATCGCATACGCATAATGGCGGTTTTCCGGATCACCACCAAAATGTAATCATCTTAGGATCCCCATTTCTGACAATCTGTGTAAAATTTCATGGAAAATTCTGTCAATAACTTTTGAGTTTATCTTGCTAACAAACAACAAACAACAAACCAAACGCTGATGAAAAACATAACCTCCTTGGCGGAGGTAATTAAAGGGGTATTTCCTGAAATGGCACTAATATTCAGATATGAAGACTTATATTACCGTCTCGAGAATACTAGAGAAATGAAAAAGAGTAAGCTGTGATGATCGGGTGAGCACGCTCCCCCTCCCTTTCTGTGGGAGGTTCTCCATCTGATTCCTGCTCCGCAGGGGTCATCAGCGCACCTGCGTGAGTGGACACACCTGCTGCCTCTTCACTGCCATTGCTGCCTTTGATCTAAAGGAGTGAAATTATTTCCTGAAACGAGTCTAACCTTCTTTCACCTCTTCTTCCCCCAGGCTGCTGCCATCTCTGCAGTGCGTCTCAGGATTGGGGTGCGCTCACCTGCCTTCCTCCCCCTCATCTTCCTGACAGCCTACTCCACCCGGTCAGACTATCCCCAGCTCCTTCCACTCCTCTCTCTCCGTCAGCCCTGCCCTGCTGGCTTCTTCTGTTCCCCGCTGGGTTCCTGCCGGGCTCTCTGTTCATCTTCTGTAAGATTATCTGCTCATTGCCCATTTATCCCTGGTTGACTCCTCTCCCCTAATCAGCTCTTGTCTCCCTCTCTCTACAGGCTGTGTGTTCCCTCAGCATGCGCTGCTTTCCCTACTGTAGTGTGTGTTTAATAAGGTTGTGTTTAACGTTTACTCTGTGTTTGAGTGTCTTCTCTGGTGTTTCTGCCTTGCACGTGGCTTCTTACTTCAGTCATGACAGTACAAGCCAGCCATGACCAAAGCTCAGCAGGTGCTGCATCAGCGGAGCAGCACTGGTAGACGCCACAGAGCGGTAGGTGGCTGTGCTCACTGAGCAGCTGCAAACAATAAGTCAGCAGCTGACCACAGTCACTGACCATCTTTGCCAAATGTCTACTTCGGGTCCTCCCTCTCCACCTGCTGTTCCAGTGGCCGATACCATTCACACCACTTCCGTTCCTTCACCTGCCCCATACTCAGGGGGAGGTGGGGGGATGCAAGGGGTTTTTGCTCCATGTACATCTTTATCTGCGACAGGTGGCGGGGAGTACCCAGACAACACTTCTAAGATCCATTTTATGACCATCCTGCCCCGAGACCGGCTCTTAATTGGGCTCAGTCTGTTCTCGATAGCACGGAGGGCCCCAACTAGACCTTTGAACGGTTCATTCAAGAATTTTCCCGGGCTTTTGACCATTTGGAGAGTGAGGGGAATATCATGAGCTGCCTAATGTTACTCCAGCAGGGGAATCGTCTGTACCAATTTCTCTGTGGAGTTCCGGTCGCTGCAGCAGACTTCGGGTGGAATGACATTGCCTTACACAGCGACCTTCCTCCTGGGTCTGAATACCAACCTCCGTGACAATCTGGCGGTTCATGCGACCCCCCCTCCTCTCTGATGTAGCTCATCAATCAGGCCGTCAGTTTGGACAGCCAGTACCATGAATGCGCGAAGGAGCAAAAGGCCTTCTCCAGCCTGCCCATCTCGTGCACACTCTTTCTGGCTATCAGCTCAGTCAAGCCCGACTCCTCTTCTTAAGCTATGGTTGTTAAGCCAAGCTCATTTGACTCTGGAGGAGCACCAGCAATGGAGAAAAGCTGACGCATGCATGTACTGGGGCGCATTGGAGCATAAACTGTTTAGCTGCCCTTTGAAACCAAAAAGACATGTCCTGTCAGTAGCCGTGGGGGTTCTGGCGGGCGGTTATTCCACTAATCCCCCCCATGACTTTTCGATCCCGGCACTTATCTAGTTACCGGGGGCCGAGAAGAAAGTCATCCGTGTTTATTGATTCAGGGGCTGAGGCAGAACTTTATTTCTTCGCGGCTCATACGGGAGCTAGGCATACCTACTACCAAATTGCCAGCTTCACTAAACGTTGTGGCACTATCTGGCTGCAGACTAGTTTCCGTTACCGAGCGCATGGAGCCGGTCTCTGTCCTTCTTTCCGGGAACCACCCGGAGTCTTTCTCGTTCTTTATTCTCCATAGTTCGTCCTCCCCGGTGGTTCTGGGTTACCCTTGGCTCCAGAAGCATAATCCTATTATCAACTGGGCACAAAACTCAATTTCTTCCTGGAATCCCTTTTGTCTAGCCTCCTGCCTCAGTTTGGCTGCATGTTCACCGTCTCTTCCCATCTCCTTCCTCCCGGCGAAGCCGCCGGACCTCAGGTCTACCATGACCGGACCCAAGGTCTACCATGACCTTGGGGAGGTCTTTAGCAAATCAAGAGCTCTCTCTTTGCCACCACACTGCTCTTATGACTGCACTATCGTCCTCCTCCCGGGTGCGCGGTTGCCGTCCAGCCAGCTCTATAGTCTTTCTGGGCCGGAAAGGGAGGCTTTGGAAAGCTACATTAAGGACTCCCTGAATGCCAGCCTCATTCGGCCTTCTTCGGCTCCTCTAGGGGCAGGGATTTTCTTTGTTGGGAAAGAGGATGGATCCCTGCATCCATGCATCTATTATCGTGAGCTCAACACAATAACTGTCAAGGATAAATATCCTTTGCCCCTAATCAATTCCGCGTTAGAGCTCCTTCAGCGCGCGCGGGTGTATTCCAAACTCGACTTGCGCAAAGCATATCATTTGGTATATATAGGCGAAGGGGACGAATGGAAGATGGCCTTCAAAACTCATCTGGGGCACTTTGAATACCTAGTGATGCCGTTTGGGCTCACTAATGCTACAGCCGTCATCCAGCGCATGATCAACAACGTCCTCCGTGATATGGTCAATCAATTCATTTTTGTTTATCTCAATGACATTTTGATGTTTTCCCACACACCGGAGGAACACACAGTCTCTGTCCGGGCCGTGTTACAGTGGATCTTGGAGAACCAGCTCTTTGTGAAGGCTGAGAAGTATGAGTTCTCCACCTGCTCCACTTCCTTCCTGAGCTTTATTGTAGCCGAAGGAGAATTGAGGGCCAACCCGGCCAAGGTGAAGGCTGTGCTCGATTGGCCTACCCACATTCTTGCAAACAGCTCCAACGCTTTTTGGGCTTTGCTAATTTCTACCGTAGGTTCATCAGGAATTACAGCAGGGTTGTGCAGCCTCTCACTCAGGCGACCTTGACCAAAGTGCCGTTTAAGTGGTCTGAGGCAGCAGAGCAGGCTTTCACTGAATTGAAAGCCCTATTTTCCAACACACCCATCTTGGCCTAGGTCGACCCCCAGCTCCAGTTCATAGTGGAGGTGTTTTCTTCCGACTCAGGGGTGGGCGCTGTCCTCTCGCAGCCTTTAGCCTCCGATCAGAAGCTCCATCCATGCGCGTATTTCTCTCGGCAGTTAACATCGGCTGAGAGGAATTACAACGTTGGGGACTGAGAGCTGCTAGCCATTAAATTGGCTCTCGAGGAGTGGAGACACTGGCTGGAGGGAGCCATTTACCGCATCATTGTGTGGACCAACCACAAAAATTTAGAGTACCCTAGGCAGGCCCGCTGGGCTCTATTCTTTGTCAGGTTTAATCTCACTATCACTTATCAGCCCGGGTCTCATAACATCAAGCCTGACGCTCTCTCCCACCAGTTTGCTTCCGACCTGTAATCCTCCTCTTCTCCTCCCAAGCCCATAGTGCCCTCTTCCTGTATTCTTGGTGCCCTCTCATGAGAGATTTTGCAGAGGGTCCGGCAGGCCCAATCCACTGAGCCCAAACCCGAGGGTGGTCCAGCCAATCGTCTGTTTGTCCCGTCCAGTCTACGCAGTGATGTCATCCAGTGGGGGCATACCAGCCACTTTGCCTGTCACCCCGGGATCTCCCAAACTATCAATCTGGTGCAGTGAGTGTTCTGGTGGCCTACATTGCGGACGGATGTCTGGGACTATGTCAAAGCCTGCCAAGTGTGCGTCATGAACAAATCGGACTCTTCACCTCCTGCTGGCCTCCTGCATCCCCTGTCGATTCCCAGTCACCCTTGGTCACACAGAGCAATGGACTTCATCACAGGCCTTTCTTCCTCGCATGGCAACACGGTCATTCTCACCATCGTTGTCCGCTTCTCGAAAGCCATCCATTTGGTGCCCTTTCCCAAGTTGCCTTCCGCTTCTGAAACTGCCAACCTTCTGACCTCCCATGTCATCCGACTGCATAACATTCCTTTGGACAGTGTGTCTGACCGGGGTCCGCAATTCAACTCCCAAGTATGGAAGTCCTTCTGCCATTCCCTGGGCATTATGGTTAGTCTCACTTCCAGTTATCATCCTCAAAGCAACGGGCAGGTTGAGCATGCTAACCAATCCCTGGAGGCCTCCATGAGATGCATGGCTTCCTGTAACCCATCCTCCTGGAGCACCCATCTGACCTGGGTGGAGTATGCCCATAACTCTGCCGTTTCCTCAGCCACTGGGTTAACACCTTTCAAGGCATCCATGGGTTACACTCCCCCCCCACCCCCGCTGCCTATGGCGGAGAGGGAAGTGGCTGTACCATCCATGGGGGCCTACGCTCTCCACTGCTGCCACCTTTGGAGATCCACCCGGGCTGCCCTCCTCTGTTCGGCCAAACGGAATCACCAGTATGCAGACTGCAGGCGGGTTCCAGCGCCCAAATATGCAGTGGGTCAGTGTGTGCGGTTGTCGGCGGATCAGATTCCTGTGATGACGGCATCTGAAAAGCTGTCACCTCGCTTCCTTGGTCCCTTTCCTATCTCGAGGATCATTAATGACGTGACGGTCCACCTGAGACTCCCGCCGACACTCCGGATCCACCCCACATTCAACGTTTCGAAAATCAAGCCCCTCTCTGCCCCCCCCCCAAAAAAGCTACCTCCTCCTCCTTGGATCCTCGACAGCCAGACCGTCTATTCCATCCAAAGGATTTTGGACGTTCATCACCGGGGCCGGTGATTACAGTATTTAGTCCACTCGAAAGTCTACGGAACGGAGGACAGTTCATGATTCTCCGGTTCCTATTTTCTCGATAAGGGGATGGTCCGAGCCTTTCACTGGGCTCATCCCAACAAGCCTGGTGGGTAGCTAGGAGGTGCCCCTTGGGGTGGGGGGGCACTGTGATGATCGGGTGAGGGCGCTTCCCCTCCCTTTCTGTGAGAGGTTCTCCATCTGGTTTCCGGCTCCGCATTTCATCAGCGCACCTGCATGAGTGGACGCACCTGCTGCCTCTTCACTGCCAGCGCTTAAAAGGACCTGCTTGTGAACACTTCTGTGCTGCCTTGTTGGGTATTGCTACCTTTGATCTAAAAGAGTGAAATTATTTCCTGGACCCAGTCTAACCTTCCTTCTCCTCGTCTTCCCTCAGTTTGCTGCCATCACTGCGGTGCATCTCGGGGATTGCAATGCCCTCACCTGCCTTCCTCGCCCTCATCTGCCTGGACAGTCTACTCCACCTGGTCAGACTCTCCCCAGCTCCTTCCATTCCTCTCTCTCCGCCAGTCCTGCCCTGCTGGCTCCTTCAGTTAGTGCTTGGTTCCTGCCAGGTTCTCTGTTCATCTTCTGTAAGATTATCTGCTCATTTCCCATTTATCCCTGGTTGACTCCTCTCCCCTAATCAGCTCTAGTCTCCCTCTCTCTACAGGCTGTGTGTTCCCTCAGCATGTGCCGCTTTCCTTACTGTAGTGTGTGTTTAATAAAGTTGTGTTTAACGTTTACTCCGCATTTGAGTGTCTTCTCTGGTGTTTTCTGCCTTTCACATGAGCTTCTCACTTTCAGTCATGATAAAAGCTACTCATGTAATTCACTCATTTACTGCAGTTAATATGTTACCACCAGAACTGAAACAGCTCAGCTGTCAGCAAGCATCATCCATGAGAGTTTATTGTCTAGCAGGTAATATTAGCACATGCTGTTTAATCAGTTTTCTAAAGCTGAGACAGCCACTCATTGAAAATAAGAAGCGCTAACTTCACTCGCTAAAACTCGCTAACCTTACCAGTGTTTAGAAGTGGCCCGACTTCATTCATTACTGGCACGGAGGTCCACTGACATGCTGCCAGAGACGGGGGACGGAGTGGAGGAGGAGGCCTGATATGGCAGTTACACTTTCTATCTGTCACTCAATACAGTCCGTTGTGGTGACACAACGGGTGGTCATACTTCACCCAGGGTCTTTGGGGAATAGGGGGGAAGGACGTGAGAGATGGCGATGAGGAGAAGAAAAGGGGAGGGGGTGACAGTAGGTGCCAGAGAACCAGGGGGTAGAAAACAAAATTAAGATACGCCTTCATACCTGGCAATGCCAGGCGTGAATGTATTGTGTAAAGTGAAGATGCGCCTCCACACCTCAGATGCCAGTTTTGGAAGTTTTGTGTGGTGTGATGCTCTTTTGTGTGTATGTTAATGTGTGTACTCCAGGAGCCAAAGAATGGAGTGAAACTATATAAAAGAGATCCACTTTGGTGCCCAAGTCAGTCTGTTCTGCTGTTAAAGGAATAAAGTTGTGTGTCTGCAGCTGCTCGTGTCTCATCTGATCAATCCTCTACACCGTGTTCGTATCTTGGTATGCCTCTGTACCGTACCATGGGTGGCATAATGAAAACTCTCAATCCGAATACAAGTACCGGTACACCCCTACTCTTTACCCTCACAAGAATTTAATGTTTGTGGGAGTTTGCCCAACCAGTCATGTGTTTGTGAACATGGAAAAAGCATTTGACAGTATCCCATTGTGGGGGGTGTTTTAAGAGTATGGGGTATCGGGCTTGTTGCTACGAGTTATCCAGTCTCTATACGACCGTCGCAAGAGTTTGGTTCATATTGCCAACACTCAGTCAAACTCCTTTCCGGTGAGAGTTGGACTCCACCAGGGCTGCCCTTTGTCACCAATCCTGTTCATAATTTTTATGGACAGGACTTCTAGGTGCAGCCAAGGAACAAAAGGTGTCATGTTTAGTGACCAAAGGATCTCATCTCTGCTGTTTGCAGATGATGTTGTCCTGTTGGCTTCATCGAGCAATGACCTACAGGTCTTACTGGGACAGTTTGTTACAGAGTGTGAAGTGACTGGGATGAGAATCAGTACCTCCAAGTCCGAGTCCATGGTCCTCAGCTGGAAAAGAGTGGTTTGTAATCTCTGGATTGGGGATGAGCTCCTGCCCCAAGTGGAGTTGAAGTATCTCAGGGTCTTATTCACGAGTAAGGGGAGAATGGAGGGAAAGATTGATAGACGGATCGAAGCAGCATCTGCAGTGATGTGGACGTTGTACCAGTCTGTTGTGGTGAAGAGGGAGCTGAGTTCTAAAGCAAAGCTGTCTATTTACTTGTCAATCTACATTTATACCCTCACTTATGGTCACGAGCTTTGGGTAATGACCGAAAAAATGAGATTGCGGATACAAGCAGCTGAAATGAGTTTTCTCCGAAGGATTGCTGCTCTCACCCTTAGAGATAGGGTGAGGAGCTCAGTCATCTGGGAAAGGCGCAGAGTAGAACCGCTGCTCCTCCACATCGAAAGGAGCCATTGGAGGTGGTTTGGGCATCTGATCAGGATGCCTCCTGGACACCTCCGTCTTGAGGTGTTTCGGGCACATCCCACTGGGCGAAGACCCCGGGGCAGACCCAGGACATGCTGGAGAGACTACTTCTCCCAGCTGGCCTGGGAACGCCTTGGTATTCTCTCCGAAGAGCTGGAGCAGGTGGCCAGTAAGAGGGAAGTCTGGGCTTTTCTGTTTACAGTGTTTCTCCCTATGAAATGGTGTACTTATAAGGAAGTGGACTCCTCCCAAAAAAACTAATGAGGGTGACTGGGGTTGTGTGTTTCAGGTTGTAGTGCCTGATGTTTATCGGGATGATGTTTTACAGCTGGCATATGGCATTAGCTTGGCAGGCCACATGGGAGTGAGAAATACTTTAAATAGGGTGATGAGACACTTTGATTGGCCTGGCATAAAATCATATGATGCACATTATTGTAAAACTTGCCATGTATGCCAAATTGTGGGTAAATGAAATCAGATAATTTCCGAGGCACCATTGCATCCTACTCCAGCTATTGGAGAGTCTTTTGAGAGGATCTTTGTAGACTGTATCAGCCCACTACCACGTATCAAGTCTGGTAACCAGTTTTTATTGGTAATTGTGCACAGCTACTCATTTCCCTGAAGCTATTCCTTTAACCCCTTGAACTCTGGTCAATTTCCCTAAAAACGCCTAAAAATAACATACCCAAAGTAAATCAAAAGCTGTTCTTCAACCCTTTGCAGCATCTTCATGGGGTTGGTCTAGGGTGGTCTCTAACTCCCAAGAGTTAGAGACTACTTGGGAGACTACTTGGGAGTTAGAGACTTGGTCTCTAACTCCCAAGTCTCTGTTAGTCCATGATTTGTTAATTGATCATTGATTTAATTTCCCTTACAGAGACTTGGTTAGGGCAAGAGGATTATGTTGGTTTAAATGAATCAACTCCCTCTGGTTATTTAAACTGTCAAAATCCCAGAAGTTCTGGTCGTGGAGGAGGAGTAGCAACAATTTACCATTCCAAATTACTAGTTAATGTAAAGCAAAAAACATGTTATAATTCCTTTGAGGGCCTGGTCCTCAGTATTGGGCACTTTAGCAATTTTAGGTTAAACCCAATTTTATTTGCCATAGTTTATCGTCCCCCATCAACCTACTCAGAATTTTTACCCGAATTTGCTGATTTCTTAGCTGATTTAGTGCTGAAATCTGATAGAATAATTATAGTAATAATTAATATACATGTGGATGTAGATAGTGAATGCTTTAATGTGGCATTCAATTCAATATTAGATTCGACTGGGTTTTCTCAGAAAGTAGGAAATTCTACTCATTACCTCCACCATACATTGGACCTTGTTTTGACATATGGCATAGAAATAGAAAATCTTGTAGTGTCTCCTCATAACCCTGTACTGTCAGACCATTGTCTGTTAACCTTTGATTTTACTATTTCTGACTATTTGGCTCCTAAAGAAAAATATTATTATAGTAGATGCCTCTCAGATGATGCTGTTTCCAAATTTATGCAGATTGTTTCCTCTATGCCATGTGTCAACACAACGTAAATAAGCTATAGACAGCTTGCTCCTTCTGTAATTGATAACATGGTGGATAGTGTTTCAGCTTCTCTGCATCAGACTCTAGACTTGGTGGCCCCCTTAAAAAAGAAAAAGTCTAATCAGAGATTTCTAACTCCTTGGTTCAACACAGAAACTCGTACCTTAAAACAGAAGACTCGTCAATTAGAAAGAAAATGGCGCTCTACTAATTTAGATGAAATCTATTTAGCTTGGAGAAATCATCTTTTAATTTATAAAAAATCTCTTAGAAAAGCTAGAACGAGTTATTACTCTGCATTAATAGAAGAGAACAAGAATAATCCCAGGTTTCTTTTCAGTACTGTAGCCAGGTTGACAAAGAGTCAGGACTCTGTCAATCCTAGCACCCCCTTAGAGCTTACTAGTCAGGACTTTATGAACTTTTTCAATAATAAAATTTCATCCATCAGAGATAAAATCAATCAGATTCTTCCCACAGTTAACTTAAATACTGTAACTACTACAACTCCTTCTATTGATGTCTGTCTTGATGAGTTTACTCCAATCGACCTTTGTGAGTTAGACAAAATAGTTTCCTCATCCAAACCTTCAACTTGTCTTTTAGACCCTATTCCTACCAGGTTATTTAAAGAAGTCTTCCCACTTATTGGTAGCTTTATTCTTCATATAATCAATTCTTCATTAACTTTAGGCCATGTACCGCAGGCTTTTAAAACGGCTGTAATTAAACCCTTACTCAAAAAGCCAACGCTAGATCCAGGAGCTTTAGCTAACTATAGACCAATCTCTAATCTCCCTTTCATTTCAAAAATCTTAGAAAGAGTTGTTGCTACGCAATTATTTGATCACCTGCAGGGAAATGGTTTACTTGAAGAGTTTCAATCTGGGTTTAGAATCCATCATAGTACTGAAACAGCCTTAGCGAAGGTCACTAACGACCTCCTCATTGCATCTGATAATGGACTAGTTTCTGTACTTGTCCTTTTAGACCTTAGTGCAGCTTTTGATACTATTGATCATAATATTCTACTTGATAGATTAGAACACTATGTTGGACTTAATGGAACTTCGTTGCAATGGTTTAGATCTTATTTATCTGATAGGTTCCAGTTTGTTCATGTAAATAATGAATTTTCTTTCAACTCAAAGCTTAGTCATGGAGTTCCACAGGGATCTGTGCTAGGCCCTACTCTTTTTAGTTTATATATGCTTCCGTTAGGCAACATTATTAGAAAGCACTGTATACATTTTCATTGTTATGCAGATGACACACAATTATACCTGTCAGTGAAGCCAGATGATAGTAATCAATTAGCCAAGTTAGAAGCCTGTCTTAAGGAAATCAAAGCTTGGATGACTTGTAATTTCCTGCTATTAAATTCAGATAAGACTGAAGTCATTCTTGTTGGTCCAAAAAACCTTAGAAATTCCTTTCCAAATCAAACTTTCAGTTTGGATGCGGTTACTCTTTCTCTTAATAGCTCTGTGAGGAACCTTGGAGTTATTTTTGATCAGGATTTGTCCTTCAATTCACATATTAAATTTGTTTCTAAGACTGCCTTCTATCATTTGCGTAATATTGCCAAGATTAGGAGCATCTTGTCTCAGAGTGATGCTGAGAAACTGATCCACGCTTTTGTCAGCTCGAGATTAGATTATTGTAATTCTTTATTATCAGGCTGTCCTAAAACATCTTTAAAAAGTCTTCAGCTGATCCAAAATGCTGCAGCAAGAGTTTTAACAGGTACTAGAAAGAGAGATCATATCTCTCCGGTTCTGGCCTCCCTTCATTGGCTTCCCATAGAGTTTAGAATTAAGTTTAAAATCCTTCTTCTTACTTACAAAGCTCTAAACAATCAGGCTCCTTTTTATTTAAAAGATCTGATACTACCGTATTATCCTAACAGAGCACTACGCTCCCAAAATGCAGGATTACTTGTAATACCTAGAATCTCCAAAAGTACAATGGGAGGCAGAGCCTTCAGTTATCAAGCTCCTCTCCTGTGGAATCAGCTGCCAATCTGGATTCGGGAGTCAGACTCGATCTCTGTTTTTAAGAATAGGGCTAAAACCTACCTTTTTGATATAGCCTACAATTAGGGAGGGATCATTGTTTCTGAACCCTCCCTTAGTTATGCTGCTAATAGGTTTAGTCAGCCGGGGGACCTCCAGTAATGCACTGGGCCTCACTCCTTTCCTCACTCTCTATGAAATATTTTTTTTTTGCTGGTCATTAACATCTGTTTGTTCTCTCCCATAGATTGAGTCCCCATCGTGCTGTTTGCTCTCTACATGTCTGTTCTTTTCTTCTTCTCTATCCCCTCACCCCCCAGCCAGTCGCAGCAGATGACTGCCCCTCCCTGAGCCTGGTTCTGCTGGAGGTTTCTTCCTGTTAAAAGGGAGTTTTTCCTCTCCACCGTCGCCAAGTGCTTGCTCACAGGGGATCGCCTGATTGCTGGGGTCTTTCTGCAACTGTGGGGGTTCCCCCCTACAGTTGATAGTGCTATGAGATGACTCTTGTTGTGAAATGGCGCTATATAAATAAAGTTGAATTGAATTGAATTGAATTGAATTTGTCTCATTTAAAAGAAAACACTGTGAATTTTTTGGCAAAAGAGTCATAATCTCTCTAAGTCCTCCTGCCACTGAGTAATAGTCATCTAAACATACTGAATTTGAAGAAAATAAAGTTTGCCTGGGTGTTTTTTTAGATACAAATGCTTGCAAATAACACACAGCTGTGAGATACTGGCTGGAAAATGCAACAGAAATGTAGAACCAAGTGTTATCAAGCTGAGGTCAACCCCCCCCCCCCGCTACTAAGGAGCTCGGCGCACAAAAAAACTTGTGGCCATGACGGACCGTTGTAATTACCGATTGGTCAAAAGTCATTTTTATTACTATTTTCATTGATAAAGAATAATTTAGCTTATAACACTTACCTGTCGACAACAGCAGTGTCGTTGGCGAACATCTGTTCCTCGTTGTCAGACGAACATGAAGCTGGTCCGGTTGTTACGGATTCGTGGTTCTGGTCACCCGACCCGGTCAAACCATCTCCGCTTCCATGATTGCGGTTTTTGCAAACCATTTTTCAAAACAAATAAGAACAGTAGTAATAAAAAAAAGACTGGCTAACGGCTGAGAGTGGCTAACCCTACCATTACACACAGGTCTCAATGTGTGTCACCCAGCGACTTCAACAAAAAAGATTTTACGCATGGCGACGCACGCGTTGCAATCGTCGAACTTCTCTGCTTCAACTGGCTCGTTGTATTCGCGGTCGTTGGTAGGCAGGTCCTTCTTGCTAGGTTTTCAGTCATTGGTTCTTCAAGATTTCAGAAACCCAATTCAAGGCTCTTATTAGTCGAATGAGAGGTCAATCAAATCTAAACCAATCAGACACTCCTTTGGCTTTCTGTTCACGGCTGTGTCTGTACTGGAAGAACGGAAATGCAGCTTTTTTTTTTTCAGTGCGCACTGAGACGAACTCTGACGCAGACACGTGACCGCTCGCGGAATCCCGGAGTTCAACTTAAGGACAATAACTGCTACAGCAGTCTCTAAGGAACTTATTAAATTTTTTATTTTATTTGCCCTCCCAAAATATGTGCAGACCAGTGTTGGGCAAGGTAGTAAAAAATAGTAGCTAATTACAGTTACTAGTTACTTCTTTTCGAAAGTAACTGAGTTACCAATTACTGCATGATTAAAGTAGCTAGTTACTTGGAAAAGTAATTTTCACATTACTTTTAAATGCATACGTAAATCATCTTGCAAGCATAGCAAGATAATTTAATTAATGGATTACATTACGGGCTTATTAATGTCAGGCTGAAAACAGAGTCTTTTAACTTCAGTGGATCATTAGTTGTCATGAATCTGGGTTTGGGAGTTCCAAACCTAGCTCTGACTTATGGTTATATTTTGCCCTATTTTCCTCCAGGCACTTCAGGGAACTATTTGGGCCTTCGCTCCCTGACAGCTCGGGCATGCCCCCTCCTCCTGTCAGTGCCATCAGCTGTGCTTCATTACAGGTGTTCACACACACACACACACACACACACACACACACACACATTCCATTCATTCCCATTCTCACGCCCAGACACTCACTCATGCACACCTGGGGTTCATTATGTCCAGCCCACGCATTCTCACACCAGCGATCTCTTCCCTCGTTAGGATTATTCTTATTTAAACGAGGGGTTAGTAGGAAGAAATCGTCGGGGCATTCACCTTCATACGTGGCAGCGTGCTCCTCCACGTATGTTGTTCCACTACCAGCGTGTTATTCAGCCTGACATTTGAAGACGGTTAATCCCTTGGTGTTAGTGGCTGATTCTGCCTCTCTCCCTCATCCACCAGACTGCACGGACAGCTCCGGATCGTTCTCGCCGTAAGCTATGTTTGCCTTTCTCTTTGTGCCCACCGTACGGCGGCACTAGGCTTCTTCCCTGGCTGTAGAACATCTGGCTGGCATCCCTGTATGTCTGGTGGCCTTTAACTCATCATATCATCCACAGTATTAGCGTTATCGTACTGGACTTGTTATTTTGTTGTAGTTTACGTTAATAAATGGCACGTTCTACTCCAGCTACTGGGTTTTTCATTCCTTCCCTCGGAATCATGACAATAGTCTCAGCTGTCTGGTGGGAAATGACTCTTATCAGATCTTCATTCTGTAACAGCGTATCTGGCAATCAGTTGGTTTAATTCTTGATGGGTTACAAACTGTCCAGATGCATACCTGTGCTTGAAATCCAGCAGTGGCTGGTTGAATAAGAGTATTTCCACTTTACATCCAGCCATGGTTGTTCAGAATACAGCAGATCCACTAACATGGTGTTGTTAGCATTGCATAGCACTAGCTTTGTCGGACCTTGTTGCTATTCTGAGGTGCTTCTGAAGATTACAGTCAGTCTCAGCCACACTTTATCTTGCAACCCACCAATATGCTTTTGTCCTTAACCGTGACAAAGGAAAATATTCTGTCTATTTTCACAAAAACAAAGTAGCTTCATCTTTTCCTCTGCTCAGCAATGAACAGGCTCTTTGCAACGGGTTACGCTGACTGACAGCTGTGTCAGCTACGTAGGGTCAGTTTGTATTTATTTGCGCTAAAAATATCTATCTATATTAATAAAACGAGTAACACATCTGATACATTTCAGTAACTGTAACACATTACTGAATTTTTAAACAGTAATTTCGTTACACAGCACGTTACTGCAAAAGTAGTGGTGTTACAGTAACGCGTTGCTTTGTAATGTGTTACTCCCAGCACTGGTGCAGACTGACCAAGGGTCCAATTTTATGTCACGCTTATTCACCCAGGTGCTCCAACAACTATCCATTCAAAATTGTACATATTCTGGCTACCATCTAGAGTCTCAGGGAGCCCTAGAGAGGTTTCATCAAACTCTAAAGACTATGATGAGTGCGTATTGCCAAGAGTTTGAGAAGGACTGAGATGAGGGGGATCCCATTGCTCCTCTTTGCAGCCAGAAAAGTGACACAAGAGTCACTGGGTTTTAGCCTAGCTGAACTTGTGTTTGGCCATACTGTGAGAGGTCCCACGTTCATATCCCAGACAGTCTCCCAATATGTTACACCCTGGTTCGAAGGGAGCAACACAAAGGAATCCAAACCCAGTAGCATAGCTTTAACATAGTTTATTGGCAACAAACAAGTGTGGTGGACAGCAAGTCTGCAGTCATGGCTTCCATGCTAAGGGGGGGGGGGGGCAGTGGTGGAGCCTAGTCAGACATTTAAAAGCAGCCAGGGACCACATGATCCCATAGGTGTCCTCAGATTGCCTGAAAAACTCAAAAAGAACAACATATAACATGGACCCTTGGATAAGCGGAAGAAAATCAATGGATGGCTATTGTAGAAACTCTAGCAAAAGCACAGGGAGAAGACACAAACTCCACCCAGAAAGGTTCCTACCCCTGCCCACCTGGGGATTTGAACCTGGAACCTTCTAGCTGTTAAGCAACAGTGCTAACCACTGTACCACAGTGCTGCCTGATATGTGCCAGACTGAGGTTATGTTAACTGAGAATTTTCCATCATTGACAGGTAATTTTTAACAATCAAGTAAAATTTCCAGAGCTATCAATCATTTTGACGGATTGCACTGATGATGTTTAACTGTAATTCCCACCCTATCTGTGTGCAACCGGCATAAGATTTGAAGTCAGGTCTATCCACCTTATTCGAAGGCCCCCTTGTTGCCTTGCGTGAATTATGGGTGCAACTTCCGGAGCTAGTTTAGAAAGTGGGGTTGTCAATGAAACGGGATAATTTTCCTTGTTAAAAAACGACGACTTCAGCATCAAAAATGCGGGAGCGCGGCCTTTTGCACCTCAAAAACAGTAATATAATCATACCACTTCCCACGACTATCAAGGGATGGGAAGATGACCTTAAAAAGTCACCTGGCAGACAGTAGCTCTATTTGTTAGCTCCACTGCTACAATGCTAATGTCGTAAACAAATAAAAGCTCTGAAATATATCAATGTTTCCACCGTAATAAAGTTGGTTGCATTTTGTTAAAAGATGTTGGACATAATCAAATTTACCCCAGAGCAGACATAGAATCTAGTCAGATCCACAAAGAACCAAAACACTGTGCTTGGGTGTTTTAATGTTGGGGTAAAACAGACAGCTGCAGCTGACACGAGCTGGGTCTGATGTTCTGCTGGACTCAGTCTCGTGGGTTTTTTGTTGTATTTTGATTCATGCATCTGTTGTATTTTTGGCACCTTATTTTGAGTTGTTACTACATTCTATTTTGTCTGTTTGTATTTCTGACTGTGTTGGCCATGTTTTGCTTCATTTATAATTATTTTCTAGTCTGTATTTGGTTTTGTTTACATTTACTCTACAGGCTGACAACTGTCAGGTTGCACTTCCGGGTTTGTGCTGGCACCTGTCAAACTGTCAGCCGCTCCTCCCTCACCTCTCGTTACTACTACTAGCTGATTCAAATTATTGTTCTCCTGCTCAGGTCAGCCCATACCTGTTATCACTCATGTTGTTATTTCACTTATTACTTAAGCTCAGTCTGTTCACCTTGTCCTCGCTGTTACACTGATTGTCAACTTCCATCTCCACCAGAGCACCGTCTGCTCTGGTGACTCAAACTGTAAGTAATTCTCTAGCGCTCGCCAGTAAGTTTGTTGGAGCGCTCTGTACAAATTCTTTATTTTTCTGTACTCACCAGTAAGTTTGTTGGAGCACCCTGTGCTTATTCTTTTGTTCATTAAAATGCACAACACAATCCAGTGCATAGGTTTTGTCCTTCTGCCCCGAAGGGGCAAACATGACAGCAGCTGTCTGTTTTACCCCAAAATTAAAATGCTCATGCTGCTGTCAAGCCCTGAATGCTTGTTGTTTAATTTAACACCTGCAGGTCTTTTCTGACAATTGTTCAAAATTTTAGTGGTCTATATTTTGTGATAATTTAAAAATTAATGCATGCTGAAGCTGTTTGTCCATATTGTTCCAAGGCAGTGCAACGAATGCAAAAAAAACCCCAAAACTATTTGATATCTTTCTTAAATCGTTAAGCCTTAGGAAGCAAACTGTTACTACTTTTTATTTATTATTTTACTTCATGCAGCCTTCATTCTGGTGACATATATAACACATAAACGTCAGATCTGTGACATCCATACAAGTGAAAACATACCTGCTGTGCTCTTGTGTCCGTCTTGGTCTGTACCACCGATCACATGAACAGTCTTATTATGTTTTCAGTGCATGATCTACGCATTGCTGGTGAGAATCCTCCATTTAAACAGTCTATGGCACAACCACAAACACCAGCAACAAGTACCAGAAGTATGCCAAAACATTCAAAAAATACAAAAACTACAAGTGCTGAAATTAGCTGCCACTTGACTGCAAAACGCCTATGTGGACTATACATTAAAATTAATTTGAGGACTTCCCGGTCTGGACGCCATGGCAACTGCAGCTTAACACTGAAGCTCTCAGACCCAATCCAAGAAAATACCTTGAAAATCAAACTTAACGGATTTTTGGAGGAGTGAAAATCAAAAGACAAAATCATCATGTCTAAAGGAAAACAGAAGAAACTGAAATTTTCCAGGCCAGGACACGTATCGGCCGGAGAATCTGAACTGGAAGATCTCCATTCAGAAGATGAGGAACTGGTTGTAGCTAACAAAAAGGTTAGCTTAAAATCGCTTTTTGAAGAGCTACGACGATTTTGCCGAGAGGTTACGGCCGAATTTCGGGAATTCAGAGACGAATTAAAAAGGGCAAACAGCAGAGTGGACCAGGCCGAGAACTAAATCTTGGAAGCAGAGGAACGAATAAAAGTGCTCGAAGATTCTATGCTGGACCTATGCAAAAGACAAGCATCTATAGAGGCTAAGCTAACCGACCAAGAAGGAAGACAGAGAAGAGACAATATAAGAATTCATGGTCTGAAAGAAGGAGCCGAAAATGGTTTTAACTCAATGGCAGAATGCGTGGAATCTTTACTAAGAGAGAAATTGGATATTCCACAAACCACCGACTTGAGGATAGAAAAGGCACATCGTTCATTAGCCGCTAAGCCAGCAGCGGAAGCGCCCCCACGTTCGGTGTTGGTAAGATTTTCCAATTTCAAAATAAAACAAGAGGTTGTAAGACTGGCTTGGCAGAAAAAAGGATTTATGCACCAGGAGAGAAAAGTCTTCGTGGAACACGATTACGCCCCGGAGGTCCTTAAAAAGCGCAGGGAATACAATGACGCCAAAAAGGTACTACATGAGAAGAAACTGCGCTTTCAGACGCCATTTCCTGCGAAGTTAAGGGTCTTCTACGGTGAAGAAACATGTCTCTATAATTCGGCGGAAGAAGCAACAGCTGACATGGCAAGAAGAGGGCTCCCGGTAACGGTGTTTAAACCCGCAGCAGACCCGAGTGAGAAGATCAAAACGCAAGCATGGATAACACAGAGACCTTCAAAATCCACGGGCCAGCAGCGGGAAACCCAGCACCAGAGCGTCGCGGATAAACTGGCCGTTTTCAGGTTGGAATAGCGACCATTTTTTTTTTTTGAGTCAATCTGCACATCCAACCCCCCTCCTACAAGGTAACAAACATTAAAGGAGATGCGTATTCAGCATGTGGTAAAACATTTCATGGAACAGTCATAATATTTGAAACAAATAAGTCTTTTTAATAAAAAAATAAAAAAAAAAAAAAAAAACTTGTTAAAATAGAAATGTGACAATAATCCACATGTTCTCCCCACACTAACAAATACTGTTTTTGCGTGAATGTTTGCTGTGATGGGGGTGGGAGGGTGCACACAATTTCACAGGGTATAGGCATAAAGGGGAAAAAAAAAATCATTACAAGTTCGGATTGGGTTCTGAAACTCACGTTAAAAGCATGGGACAACTTACAGGGGTAAGAGAAGGCCCTCAACACGTAACAGAGTTTGAGGAATTTCCCTCAGAGCCTACACTCCATCAAGGCTCTTCCAGGGTCTTTAAAAAGACCCCAGCTCAGGAAGTTCTTTTGACAGTTTTTTGTTTTAAAGTTTTATACACTATGTTCTTAATGTTTTTCTTGTTCTTAATGTTCTTTCAGTTTCTGAGTAGCACAAAAGAGGGCCACCACACAGTTATACTAAACAAAACAACACAATGGAGAAACAGGGTGTAACCAAAATAATTTCATATAATGTAAAAGGAATCCTGAATCCAGTTAAAAGATCCAAGATTCTAGGCAAAATGAAAAAAGACAAAGCAGGAATAATATTTTTACAAGAAACCCACCTAACAGACGTGGAGCACACTAAACTCAGTAGACAAGGGTTTAAAATGATCTCTTCATCTTCATATAAGTCAGGAAGGAGGAGGGGAGTAGTGACATTGATATCTACCAAAATTACATTTGAAAAAAAATCAGAACACAAAGATAAAGAAGGGAGATACAGTTTGGTAACTGGATGGCTAGAGGGAGAAGATATCACCCTGCTGAATGTGTATGCTCCCCCAGGGGCTAACTGGAAATTTTATAAAAATGTATTTGACCTAATGATAACTAAAGCTCAAGGTTTAGTGATATGTGGTGGGGACTTCAATCTTAGACTGAATCCATACTGGGATGCTTCTGGTAATTCTCCACATCAAAATAACACCCAAAGCAGGAAGACTCAGATGCTACTAAAAGAAATGGGAATCTGTGATGTGTGGAGGGAACTCAACCCCAGTGTAAAAGACTATACATTTTACTCAACTCCACATTCATCTTACTCAAGGATTGACTATTTTTTTATGTTTAATAGAGACATTGGAAGAGTAGAAACATGTAAAATAGGACTGATGGATCTCTCTGACCACAGTCCGATCTACATGGACTTAAATATCCAAAAATACACAAATAATACATTTTCTTGGAGGTTAAATTCAAATGTCCTGAAAGGACCATTGAAAGATGAATTGGAATCAGATATTCTCAGATATTTGGAAGAAAACGATAATGGAGAAGTATCCCCTTTAATACTGTGGGATGCATGCAAAGCTGTATTAAGAGGAAAGATTATTGCAAAACTGGCAACCCAAAAGAAACTAAGACAAGAAAAACTATCCACATTAGAGTCAGAACTTAAGAACCTAGAAAAAGAACACAAAGGCAACACTCATTCTACTGGCTCGCTCAAGATTAAGGAAATTAAAAACCAAATAAATGAGATCTACACAATAGAAATCCAGAAGAAACTTACATTTTTGAAACAAAAACACTATGAAGCAGGCAGTAAATCGGCAAAATTGCTAGCCTATAAATTGAGGAAACAACAAACAGAAAGAGCGATCTACAAAATCAGAGACCCAGTATCAAAGGAAATAAAATTCAGAATTCAGGATATTCTTAAAAGCTTCGAGAATTACTATAAGAACTTATACTCCCACAAAAAACATATAAATGCATCCGAGGCATTCCTAAACACATTAAACCTTCCCCAACTTACGGAGTCACAAAATAAAACACTACTGTCAGAAATACAACCTAAAGAATTGGAAAAAGCAATTATGAAACTTAAAGCTAACAAATCCCCAGGAGCAGATGGCTATACAGCAGAGTGGTACAAAAACCTTTAAACAGCAACTATCTCCTCTCCTCCTGAAAACATTTAATTATGTCCTCCACACAGGGGAAATCCCCCCCTCCTGGAGAGAAGGGGTCATTGCAGTTATACCTAAACCTGAAAAGAATAAACTAGAGTGCTCCAACTACAGACCAATCAGTGTATTAAATCAGGACTATAAGCTTTTTACCATTATCCTTGCCAAAAGGTTAGAAAATATACTGACAGACCTAATTCATTTAGACCAAACAGGTTTTATAAGACAAAGACAGACACAAGACAACATTAGATGCACTTTACACATAATTCATCATATAAAAAAATATAACTTAAATGCAGTCATATTGGGATTAGATGCTGAAAAAGCATTCAATTCTGTTGACTGGTCTTTTCTATATAGAATCTTATCCAGTTTCAATTTTCATAACAACTTCATTAGAACTATACAGGCATTATATAAAAAAACCAACAGCTAAAATAAGGATTAACGGTAATTTATCATCATCTTTTGAGCTGGAAAGAGGATGTCGTCAGGGCTGCCCCCTGTCTCCACTGCTCTTTGCAATCTTCATAGAACCTCTGAGCCAATGGATAAGACAAAATCAAAAACTTCAAGGTATTACACTTGGTCAGAAGGAACATAAAATAGCACTCTTTGCTGATGACATTTTAATATACCTAGGGCAGCCGGACACTTCTTTACCAGAACTAACCTCAGTTTTTTCAGAGTATGGTGATTTATCGGGGTACAAATTAAACATGCATAAAACCCAAGTTTTAACATTCAACTATGACCCAAATCATTATTCACTAAGCAAACTCAAAACTAACTGGGAGTCGGAATCTATGAAATATCTGGGGGTCAATATCCCGAAACAACTCAACAAAATTATAACACTAAACTATGATCCACTGGTGACAAAAATAAAATCCGACCTAGCAAGATGGAATATGATACCATTCTTGGGTACTGCACAAAGAATTGAAGCAGTCAAAATGAATATACTTCCACGTCTTCAATACCTTTTCCAAACAATACCGGTAGAACCTCCCAAAAAAACATGGCAGGAGCTGGACAGAAGGATCTCAAGATTCATATGGCAGGGCAAGAGACCTAGAATCAGACATAGAACCTTACAGCTAAACAAAGACAAAGGTGGGCTCGCGCTGCCAAATATCAGGGACTACTTTAAAGCCGCACAAATTAAAACTCTAGTAGAGATATGTAACCCAGTCTACACTGCACAATGGAAGGAGATCGAATGCCAAATAACAAGTGACATCCCCCTACAGGCGATAATAGGGAACAATGCCTTACCTAAACTTTTGAATAACACTAACCCGTGGATAGAGACCCCGCTAAAAATTTGGTTTAAGATAGTCAGAGAGAATCAAACTAAAGAACCCTATCGACTTCTGCAATGGATTGCCTATGATCAAGACTTTACTCCTAATAAAACAGACACCAGATTTAAAAAGTGGAAGGAGAAAGGGCTGATAAAATATCACGATTTTTTTAAAGGGCAAATTTTAAGAAGTTCTGAAGATTTGAAAAAACAAGGTCTAATAAATCAAGACCTTTACAGGTTCTTCCAGCTTAGACACCAAATAAACAATATACTTAAAAAGGAGGATTTGGAAAGGGCCCAGTCAGGTGTTCTGAAGGTCTTCTTAATGGCATATAAAGGGATCCCAGGGATCAGATACATTTCTAAAATATACCAAGGTCTTCAAGACTTAAAAGGAGACAACACATCATATGTAAAAGAGAGATGGGAAAAAGAGGGGAATTTCACTTTACAACTGGAAATATGGGAAAAGCTAAATAAACAGCAATGGAAAAGTACCTCATCCCTGCAGTGGAGAGAATTTGGATGGAAAAACTTGGTAAGATTTTTCAGAACACCTGCACAAAACAAATTTACCCATAAGGGATTGAACTGTTGGCGCTTGTGTGGTGAAAAGACTGCAAATCATTTTCATGTGTTTTGGTCATGCCCAGTTATCCACCAATATTGGACCAATGTACAGACAATATTGGGGAAAATATTTAAAATAACAGTTCCCTTTTCTTTTGTAACTTTGTATTTGGGTTTACTACCGGACTCACTGGAAAGACGAGGAGAAAAATACTTATTCAATGTTTTAATATTGGCAAGTAAAAAAGCTCTAACTAAAAAATGGATGTTGAAGGACTGTCCTACACCTGAAGATTGGATTAACGTGATCCAAGACATTTACTCAATGGAAAAGTTGACATTCGAACTGAGACAGGACATGGATGGGTTCATGAACTTTTGGCAACCCTGGATCGCATATGTGTCTTCCATTAGATCTAATCTTTGACAAATACCATTTCAATAATGGTTCCGCTCTTTGTTCCAACGCTACTCAGATGCTCTTTTACCTTTATTTACTTATTTTTCTTTTTGTTTGTTTTTTTGCTGGTTTGTTTGTTTGTTTTTATTTTATTCTCTTTAATTTCACTTTTTCTTTCACTTTAAAAAAAAAAGGGGTGTTGTAATAATTATTCTTCCAATGTTGTCAGATATCAGAAAATAAGGGAACATGTGATGAAAATGTAAACAATGCATTGCTGTAACGACCTGTATACCCTTTACAAAAACTTAAATTAAAAAAAAAAAAAAATTTGAAAAACTTTAAAAAACACTATTTTAAATGCCCCTGCTACTCCACTCTTACTGATTGATTTAACACTACAGCAGTCGAAACTGGAAGCTCTGCCCATAATCTTTCCTACAGAGGCACCCCCAGAAATAAGGTGGATAGACAACATAAAATCGATTGAGATCAGGTTGTATTTATATTTTTATACATGTAATATTTTTATTTTAACTTTATCTTGTAATATTGTGTTGTTCATCTGTGTAATCAGAAACAAGTGTTTAATCTGTATTCTTGTTCTTAAAGTCCATCCATCCATCCATCTTCTTCCGCTTAATCCTTTTCGGGTCGCGGGGGGGCTGGAGCCTATCCCAGCATCTTTGGGCGAGAGGCAGGGTTATATCATGTTGATATGATTTCTCTACTATTAGACAGAACTGGCAGACCAGTTTAATTGAAATTTAATGCCTTCTAATTAATCAGCCAACTAGCCAAACAATACTGTCATAAGAGTTTATTAATTTTGTGCATTTTAACAAACTCACCTGAGAAGCTGCTGGTAGGAAAAGGACAACAGGATAATTCAGTATTTTCTCACAAAATCTGGCGAAACCAATGTAAGGAGATTCAAAGATTCAAAAGGTTCAAAGATTTTTATTTGTCAATACTTCTATACGTACAGGACATACAGGAGAATTGAAATGCCGTTTCTTGCTGTCTTAGTGATGTGCCCAATATATAAGAAAAGAAGGCATAAGGATGAAAAACAACAGCAGTCTATGTACAGTAATGCTACCCATAGTGCAAATAAAGATAAATGATTAAACCCAGCAATCCTATATACAGAAAAAGTGGAGTAGTAATACCCATAACTACAAGTTCAAATACGGTAGTGTAGGTACCGACAGTGACAGATTGGACTGCACATGATCAATATTGCAACAACAGACAGACAGCAGCAGGTATGGCATTTGTGCAAATGGTTGCAGTAAGGTGCAGAGACATACAGCTGCAGATGTATTACTGTTGGTGTGCCAAGTCTTTTCGTGCAAACAGCTAAGGTAGTTATTGTGTGCGTGTGTGTTACGGTATTGTGGAGCAGTATTGTGGAGCAGACCTGGAGGCTCCGGGGCAGAGAGCTGAAGAGGAAGTGTGAGGGGTGGGAGGTGTCGTCTGCAATGTTGATGGGTCTGCGGGTGAGGCAGGTGTGGTAGATGTCCGGGGGGGGGGGGGCTGCAGAGGGGCACCGATGATCTTGCTGGCTGCTTTCACTATGCGATGTAGTGTCTTCTGGCAGGAGGCGATGCAGCTTCCGTACCACACCATGATGCAGCTGGTGTAGATGCTCTCAATGGTACCCCGGTAGAATGAACACATGATGGGGGGTGGGATGGGGGAAAAAACAGACACCCAAATATGTTGCCTCCCTCTGTGGTAAATGGGTGGTTTAAATAGTTAAGCCTGTGGGATAACCCCCACAACAGACTGGGACAAGCACAGCGCTCGACTAGAGCGATTAACATTACAGTGAAATGTGTGTATTGATGTCAACAGGCAGCCTCGCTTGGTCTGGCTTTTTCCTCCTCAGTGCTGTGATGTTGATGTGCCATTCATGCATTGTGTTCATGCTTCCTGCTCTTGCTGTGATGTAAATGTCCCATGCCTTTCATGTATTGTCTGTACTTGGGTATATAAGCTGCATCGCTCTGTAACTCATTCTCTCACTCTCTTCTACTGCACGCATTGCCTATCTGCTGGAGAGCCTCCGGACTCGCTCTGGCGCGCATGCACGGCGCCAGGGCGAGCTCCGTGATGGCGGTATGATGAATAAACCTACTTAAAACCCTCACTTCACTGCCTATTTTATCATCTGCCACACTGGTGACCCGACGCTGAAAAGAACACGCTGCCAGCGAACGCAGCACCCGGCAGTGATGCTCCGACGACAAGCGAACACAGCAGCCTGACGCAAATGATCTGCCCTCCCTTCTGCTTCAGGGAGACCTCGACGCAGAGCAACCACCAGGCGAACTCTCCAGACATCACCCATGACCGGGAAAGCCGCAGCAAGCTTCATGGTGAGATCTGCACGCCTGAGATCTGCACATCCACGCTGGGACCGGCCGCTCTCACAGCTCCTCCACACGAGAGCGCACGCACCTCGTCCTCTCTCCACGACGGTGACCTCCAGGGCCGACGGAGAACACAGCGCGTGGACCTGAACGCACCATGACCCAGCACAGCGAACTACCGCAACAACTACAACAGGGATGATTATCGGCGCCGACTACGCTGATCTCCAGCAAGCTCCCTGACCCTGACTCTCCTCTCCAGCAGGCCCACCCACGCACGGAGCCCCGGCACACGCACCGGGGAGTTACGAGGACGGCGCACCACGCACGAGACACATACGGCTCCACAGACCGCCATCGTCCTTCGCCGCTGCACATAGAGCCTTCAGGGTTGCTCGTACACCTGAGGCACGCACGCAGCTTGCTCACAGGATTTTCTAATGGTCTTAGCCATGGCGCACATAGGGAATTCAGCAGTCTGCGGTCCCCGAAGGCTTTAAGGTTGTGCCCGCACCTAAAGTCAACACGCCAAGTCCCTTTGCTTTTGTTTTTTTTTTCTTACAGCCGCTACGCAGCCTCGCCGCTCCTGTTTTTCTTCATGGCCGCTGTTAATCCTCGCCGTTCCTGTTTTTCTTCATGGCCGCTATTAATCCTCGCAGGACTTAATCGCGAGAGGAGTCAGTGACTAATTTTTTTTTTTTTCTTACAGCCGCTGTGGATCTCCGCACGTTCAACGGGACAGCCCCTCAACATCGCGGATCCACAAGCAATTTTTGCACGGCCCAGACGATTTTGCCATCCCGGGCCGGCACTTGCTACCCCCACCCCTCCACCTCCGCCTGCACAGAGCTTTCCCTGCTCGCTGCCAAAGCCGGACTATCGAGGCCTCAGCCGCCTGCTGAGCCCTGTGGGGGGGGGGGGGGGAGTAGTGTGGGATAACCCTCACAACAGACTGGGACAAGCACAGCGCTCGACTAGAGCGATTAACATTACAGTGAAATGTGTGTATTGATGTCAACAGGCAGCCTCGCTTGGTCTGGCTTTTTCCTCCTCAGTGCTGTGATGTTGATGTGCCATTCATGCATTGTGTTCATGCTTCCTGCTCTTGCTGTGATGTAAATGTCCCATGCCTTTCATGTATTGTCTGTACTTGGGTATATAAGCTGCATCGCTCTGTAACTCATTCTCTCACTCTCTTCTACTGCACGCATTGCCTATCTGCTGGAGAGCCTCCGGACTCGCTCTGGCACGCACGCACGGTGCCGGGGCGAGCTCCGTGATGGCGGTATGATGAATAAACCTACTTAAAACCCTCACTTCGCTGCCTATTTTATCATCCGCCATAAGGCCTACCCTTTTGTGGTGGGAATTATATTAACATTTTTTTTCTTTTTGTGATTTACAACTATTTTCGTTAGAAAAAAAAACATATTTTTCTTGAGAAAAAATATATTAAAACCAAAAAAGTCAGTTTGTATGAGATATTTTTATATTATAACAGCTCCTCTTTTTTTCTCCCCACTGATCGATGACCGCACTGCATGTACACGTGGAGTTTCTTCACCTGCACTCTGTAGACAGTCCAAGTTTCAGCACCGTACAATAGAGTAGCCAGTACTGTCGTTCTGTACACTTTGCTTTTCACACGGATAGACACATGTCGATTGTTCCACAGTCTCTCCCTCAAGTTTCCAAACACAGCGCTCGCTCTTCCCATTCTGAGAGATAGTTCGTCCTTCAGCCTAACATTCTCTGAAACAGTACTCCCTAGATACTTAAAAGTCTTACACTTGACTAGTGGCTCTGTACCAATGCTGATCTCTTCTGGTAGTGATGTTGATAATTGGAACTTTGGTGGTTGATAAAGGCACTCTGTCTTCTTGATGTTGATTTGGAGGCTGAATTGGCTAGCTGCTCTTGCAAATTTCTCCACTAAAGATTGCATATCTTCCACACTGTGTGCAACTAGAGCACTGTTGTCGGCAAAGAGCATTTCTCTTACTACCTTTATCAATGTCTAACTCTTGGCTTTAAACTGTGCCATATTGAACAAGTCTTCTTCTTTCCTTGTTTGAATGTATACTCCTTCTGAAGTGTCTTTGAAGGCCACCTCAATCATGGCTGCCAGATATAGCGAGAAGAGTGTAGGTGCCAGCACACACCCTTGTTTCACCCCGTTGCTTACTGAAAAGTCTTTAGATACTGAACCACCCATTGCCACGTTTACTTGCATACCTATATGGAGAGCCTCAATCAGGCTGACAAATTTCTCTGTACAGCCATATTTCTTGAGTATCTGCCAAAGTCCTTGTCACGAAACAGTATCGAAGGCTTTACTGCGAGGGCAAACGCAATCAGGGTAGACAAAGGCTCAGACTTAAGGACACTGTCACAACTCGCCGCTCTCAGGCATCCACCTCAGCTGCGCGCACACCTGCGCCTCGTCAGTGATGGGCTATTTATTCCACTCGGCCCTAAGCATCGGTCTGGAGCCGTCTGTTCTACTATGCGCTCAAACCCTCAGCAGGATGGTCTCTTCCCATCCTGCCACTCTTCGCTAGGACACGTAAGCTGTTTGCCACTTACCTGTCTATCAGTCTTCCCCTGTGCACAGGTGGATTCCCTGGCGATGGACTCTGCCATCTTCGCCATCTCCTTCTCCCGCATCTTCACGTCTCGTCGTGTGCGCAGCAGGACGCTGTCTCCCAGGCCGAAGATCCTAGCCAACGCCAGCCACCTTCCCTTCTGCAAGTGAGCATCATTCTGTATTATTTCCCCGTGTGGTTAAGCCCAGTTAATTTCCCTGTCTCTGTTCTTCCCATAGGGTTGTCTGGCTGCACGGCGTGCTGCTCTGTTCCCAACTCTCATCGTCCACCCACAATCCACATACATAGCTCATACACGCACCCAAACACTCCTTTGCTGTTAAATAAAGCTATCAAATCTTACCTGAGCCTGCGTGCGTGTTTCCTGGGCCGATAAATATGTCAGACACTGTAAAAAGAAACTTGAAGAAGTTGGATATAGACAAGAGTTCCTGGCAGCGGATGGCTAAGGACAGAGCTGTGTGGAGGAATCTGATCAGACCTAAATGAAACAGCCATTGTCGCCCACGACAGGCTGCTATGATGATGATGATGATGATGGATGGCAAACTCAGCGGTGGCATGTCATGGAAGTGCTGCTGCAGGGGCTTTGGCTTTCAATGTGACCAGTAAGCCTTAAGCCTTATTCATTCTGCATTTCCCCTCTAGTCCGCTTTGGTCCGCGTGCTCTTTGGACGAGCCCGGCACACATGCGGCGCTGTACATGCTCACTTTTTTCATCTATCCAAGCCAAGCGGTTGACGCATGCAAACAACCATCATTTATAGTTTCACTCCTGCCCTATAGGTAGCGCCAATGCACTGACGTGCCAGGACTTTCACCAGCGAAGAAACACCGCCTGCTTTTTGCTGTTTGACTTCCTGGTTTTCACTCCTTTGCCACGAAGATGCTGCTGCTGCTGCTGCTGCTGCTGAAGTATGTATGTATGATTCATGCATGTTAGTCTCGTCTTCCGCTTCCTCGTTGTCTTCTTCGTCTACTTTGTCTTGGTATGCTGCATTGCCACCTTGTGAATGGGACATTAAGTCTTGCGCATGCGCTTTTCAACACGTTCAGGTCATGGGCATGCGGCGCGGTCACAAAATTTGGGCTGCACGCAGTCATCCGCGGTCGAGCGTTGAGGACACTAGCGGAGTGGAGACGATGACGTAAATTTCGTCACACAAGGTTTCCGGTTACACATACACAGACAGCAGAGGTGCAGCATTGTAGATAAGCATAATCATCAAATTTATAACCAAGGTGGTTTTTACAATGAAATATGTACATCCCTTAAGTGGTGCTTACTTTTGCTGAATGATAAAAAAAAGTCACTATGGAGCAGCTGAAATAAAAACATTTTAAATACAGTTTTGTGCAGCTCCAAGCCTGTGCAACATCACCTTTTTTCTTAGTTGAAGGATAATCCTTTTTGAAAAGTTTTGAGTGAAGACTCCTTATCAAATATACTCACCAGCTGTCAGTATGTCTGATTTTTTCTTGCAATGCAATGTACACTCACTCATTCTTTCAATTTAAAAAAAAAATGGTAGTTGTTTGGCCAGTACTAGGCACTCTTCCATGAGCTGGACAGAGAATGTCAAAGATGAACCATAACCTCTTTACTGAATTGCTGCAGTGTGTCTCACCCCACCTAACCAAGGGACCAAGGTTAGTAGTATAATATTTATTTCAGTTTAATTTCGGTGTTGTCACTTTTAGAATTTTGAAAAATTCTACAATGACATACTGTATACTCATAGTATGATGTGTTATAGTATTATAACACATATAGTATTATCATGTTTTACCATGATTTTTCTTTTCAGCAGCCTTAAAAATCATACGTATGTTTAACATGCAAACTCCTTGCAGGTGAAACACGTCACACTTCTGATCTCTTGGTCACAGAGAATTCGTGGAGTTTGTTGGACATGTCCAACATCCTCCGTATGTCCTTACGTGTTCTAAATATTCACAAGAAACATTTGCGTGGCACTTGACATTTGGCCCAAAATCTGCATGCAGACGGGCCATAGCAATATGGCCTGTTGTGACTGAGGCTATAGTTGTAGTTTTTTAGGTGGTCGACCTGGAACAAGAAAGTTGCATAGTGCTGCTTCAGTGCTGTAATAACTATAAGACCCCAGGTGCAAGGTATGAAAATAAAGCAGAACATAATATGCCAATTATTGCCATTGATGAAACGTTCCAATGGCATTTTTGAAATTACTTCTAGGAACTGAGAACATTTCCCTGAAAAAAAGTAAACTTTACATCAAAGTAAAGCAAACTGCTGGTCGCGCACGCAGCGACCAGCAGCCGGTGGCTTGTCACCAGACTGCAAACCATGTCTACCTACGGGTACAAATAAGTAACAAAAAAAAAAAAAAAAAAAAAAAAAAAAAAAAGTGAATACAACAACCAATGGTTCTGTTTTCAGAAGACAGTCTGAGGGCTCATGTGTAAGTAGAATTTACAGAAATCTGATTTAGATTAGGCTGCGCTAATGCATGCAGGTTACAGTCGAACACAGCAGACCAACATATTGCCTGAGGGGCGGGCAGAGTGTTGAAGGCAGGGATTTGGGGGTGGGGGGGGTGTTGGTCTGAGCTCACAGCTGGGAGAATGGTGTGCAAACACTGCCAAAGCCTCTGCACATGACTCCCACCACTTGTCAAAATCACCATGTGTGCAATAATGTGATTACAGTCTGGTTACTATTATGATTTAAAACAACAGCTTGTGCAGAAGAAATGGAAGAAATGCGCTGCTTCATAGTGTGACTGTGTGTGTGTGCACGCGCATGTGTGAGTGTGCGCGCGTGTGTGTGTGTGTGTGTGTTAAAGGAGGGGCATGGGTAACATGAATAAGGAGGGAGTTCACTGGATTTGTGCCTGGACCCCCCCCCCCCCCATATATGCCCAGCAGGGTGACACTGGGTGTGGGTTTCTGGGTGACTGTCCGGGTCCTGTCATGGATTTACAAGTTGGGGGAACACTTTATGTCATGTTGTCCCCCTATGTAGCCTCTTACACTATCCCCAGTCCCCCCCTCCCCTCCGCCTTCCTTTTATTCCAGGTTACACAATCACTGCACTGCACACAAGGGGTTGTCATCACAGGTGCAGCAGAGATTGGCCAGGATAAAGGAACGTTTCCAGCTCAAGATGTTTTTCCCTCTTATTCCTTTTTTTTCCCCTCAACCAGCTCCTTTCCTTCCCTATTTTGTTTTCTCTGCTCTTTTCATGTCCTGTAATTCATATTTATTCATTTACTTTTTTTGAGTTTTCAGAGGTAAATTATTGTCATACTCAATCATTTTCTTCTCTATATTTCCTATTCTATGTCCAAGCAGGCAGTTTGTTTAATCACCACAGAGTTTGTTCTCGTCCTTAATTAAAAAATATTTGTTCTCTACCCTGTCCACTCAGAAACTCGGGCCAAACTTATGTCTCTCGGTGGTGCTTGCCTGTTGGCTAATTCCTGAGAAACAGTCAGGCAGCAAGTAGTCCAAAGGTGTGAGATCACCAGTTTGCCAAAAGTGCTAATACATGTGTGTTTGTAATTATGCTGGAAGGTGTAACAGCAGCCACAGAATGGCAAACCTCCTTTTCAGTGGTACAGCCTTGGCCACAAGGCCAGATGGAAAGGAAAGAGGGAGTGAAGAAGAAAGGGAGGAGTACAAACTGTAACCAGGCAGCCCAGCATAGAAGCTGGACCTGATCCACACGATGCCAGCCGGGCATGAAGGCAGCTCTAACGATTCCCTCCTGGGCATCTGGAAGTGGGAGAGAAGGAATGAGTGAGGCCTAGACCCACAATGCCACCCATCTCGGAGCTCAGCTAAGGAAAACAAATGCCAGCGGTCACAGAGAGGGGATTTCCGGTTAGAGTCACCTAATGCCTCAATGGAATCTCAAAAGTTTGGAATTCAAAGTTGTGGATGAGAGCGAGCCCAAAGATCCAGGCAGTAAGCCACAAAGCAGCAATGAAATTCCCTTTTAAGTTTCCCCTTTCTGTATTAAACTCAGCTTAGCATCAACTTCCATATCCCTCTGTCTGGCAGCTTAGCTCAGATGAAGGAAATAACAATGGATTTCACTGACAAGAACAGAAAGAAAGCAAATTCTCTCATTTTATGAATGACCCAAGCATGTGACTTCCAGACTTGTTCTAAGTTATAGGTCTAAGTCTAAGTCTTCCCAACATTGACCTGTATTTAACAAACTGGAGTGTTTTATTCTGGCATTTGGCATAACCTCACTACACTAGTCTGGAAGGTACAGTGAAAAAGGCCGGGTCTAGAATTACATGCCGACTTCAAACCAGTGAGCTGAAATCACGGGTTCAGTTAGCATAAATTAACACCTACGCAACCCTGGATGGCTTTTTTAAACTGTCAACAGACCAGGGTCTGATCCCCTGCAGATAACAGTGCATTTCTTCAGTGTATCACTTTCATGTCCTCACATTGCTGATGTCACACAAAAGCTCCTGGAAGCTGGTGATGCTGTGCATGGTCACCGGCTACTGATCTATATTACAATATAGTTGACTGTCACCGACATTTTTACAGGTCTTTTAATTGTTGACTCTTTGTTAAGCTTAGCCCAGATCAGTGGTTGACTGGAATACACAATCTGTTCAATGGTTGCTGCTCACTATTCTCTGTTTTAATCAATCAATCAATCAATCAAATTTTATTTGTATAGCACCTTTTGTACAAGTTAATGCAATTGAAAGTGCTTCACAGATGACTGACTAAGTGATAGAAAGGTAGAGTTTGTGAAGGAATTGGAGTAAAATAACAAATACATTCATTCATTCATTCATTCATCTTCTACGGGGGGGCTCTAGCCTATCCCAGCGTCTTTGGCCGAGAGGCAGGGTACACCCTGGACAGATCGCCAGTCCATCGCAGGGCCAACACAGAGAAACAGACAACCATTCACTCTCACAGTCATACCTAAGGACAATTTAGAATCCCCAGTTTGATGCCAATTAACCTAACTTGCATGTTTTTGGCATGTGGGAACAAACAGGAGAAATCCCAGAGTAAACCCACGCAGACACGGGGAGAACATGCAAACTCCACACAGATCACTGTTGGTCAGGGGCTGGGATCGAACCCAGGATCCCCCGGCCAAGGGTGAGTTGCTGTGCTGCCACAGTGCTTACCACTCCCCAGTTTGATGCCAATTAACCTAACTTGCATGTTTTTGGCATGTGGGAACAAACGGGAGAAATCCCAGAGTAAACCCACGCAGACACGGGGAGAACATGCAAACTCCACACAGATCACTGTTGGTCAGGGGCTGGGATCGAACCCAGGACCCCCCGGCCAATGGTGAGTTGCTGTGCTGCCACAGTGCTAACCACTCCGCCCTATCAAAATACATTACATATCAAAATATAGTAAAATAAGAAATGAAAATGACAATTGGAAATAAAAACACACAACATTGTTAAAAACAATTTAAAACCAATAAAATTGAATTAAAAACAACATAAAACTCATAATAATAAGATCACTGAAAAAATTTGGACAGCTTGGTGGTGCAGTGGTTAGCACTGTGGGAGCACAGCAAGAAGGTCACAGGATCAATTCCACCCCTGACCACTGTGGGTTCAATCCCACCCTCTGACCATTGGTGATCCTTCTATGTGGAGATTGCATGTTCTCCCCTTGTCTGCATGGGTTTACCCAAGGTACTCTGGTTTCCTCCCACACGCCAAAAACATGCAAGTTAGATTAATTGGAGACTCTAAAGTGGCCCTAGGTGTGAAGGTGCGTGTGAATGGTGAAGGGATTGGTGCCACACCTTGGCTGCCTCATCCATCCAGGTGGATGCCCTGTAATTTCCCTCTGGGATTAATAAAGAATACTAAAATAAACTAATAATAAATAAGAGAAAGTAAAAACAATAAAATTAAATTTTTAAACATGAAGAAGTTATTCTTTATCAAAAGCAAGTCTAAAAAGGTAGGTTTTGAAATTACGTGATTGAACTCAAATCCTCAGGCAGAGTGTTCCGGAGACTTGGAGCATAAAGGCTCCTTTGCCAAACATTTTGGTCCTACATTTTGGGACAATTAAAAGTTTGGAGCCTGAGGATCTGAAGGACCGTACTGGTTCATACACTTTCAACATCTCAGACAAGTATGTTGGAGCGAGACCACGAAGTGCTTTAAAAACAAGTAAAAGAATTTCAATCAATCCAATCAATACAAAAACTTATAGGCAACCAACATAGGGACTTTAGAACTGGAGTGATGTGTTCTCTCCTAGTTTTAGTTAGCACCTGGGCTGCAGAATTCTGGATCAGCTGAAGTGGATTGACAGAGCATTTTGGTAAACCAGACAGGAGAGAGTTACAACAGTCTAGCCTATATAAAAGCATGTATCAGTTTCTCAGTATCACCCAGCAAGAGAAATGGTTGCACTTTGTTGATGTTTATAAGATGATAAAAAGTAGATTTACACACAGACCTAACATGGGCTTTAAAATTAAGGTTTGTGTCAAAAAGGACTCCAAGGTTTTTTGCTTGTTGGGTTGGAGTCAAACCAAGGGAAATTAATTTTGTGGCTAGTCTGGGTTTCAGGACCTATGACTAAGATTTCAGTTTTATCCTGGTTCAGCTGTAAAAAAAATTCTGTGACATCCTATTATTAATATCTAAAATGCAGTTAAAAAGAGAATCAGTTGGCCCTGTGTCATCTGGGGATACAGCTACATATAGCTGTGTGTTGTCAGCATAACTGTGAAAACAAATGCTGTGTCTCCTGATGATGTCGCCGAGGGGCACCATGTACAGATTAAAAAGAAGAGCCCCTAAAATTGATCCTTGTGGGACCCCACAGGTTATTGTGTGGGTTTTGGAGAAGTTATCATCAATTGCAACAAAGAACTCTCTATCGGTAAGATAAGATGAAAACCAATTAAAAACAGTGCCCATAAGCCCAATATATCTCCTTAATCTATTTAAAAGAATTGTGTTGTCCACAGTATTGAATGAAGCACGCAAGTAAAAAAGCACCAGCACTGAAAGTTTATTGGCATCTAGATGGATCCTAAAATCATTGACTACTTTTATGAGGGCTGTTTCAATGCTATGATTAACTCTAAAATGAGACTGAAACATTTCCAGTTTGTTATCTGAATTGATAAAATTAATTAATTGTGTGTACACCAATTCTTCAAAAATTTTACTTAAAAAGGAAGACTCTAGATTGGTCTGTAATTCTTTGGTATCAAGGGATCCAGGCCAGTTTTCTTTAAAAGAGGCTTCACAAGTGCAGTCTTACAGTGCATTCAGACGGCCACTGTTTGGTCTGGACCAAAGGAACTCTGCTCCGCTTCCACTGATAGTTCAGTTTGTTTGGTTTTCCCCCTGAAAACCAGGGGTCTCTGTTTACTTGCAAACGAAGTCTGGTGTGCTTCGCTAGCAGTGTGAATCCAAACAGACTATCCAGCGGACCAAAGGGCAGAAGTGCCCCCCGGTGTTTGTGTAATCATAGCAACACGTAGTCTGAGAAGAGGAAGTGACGTTTACCGTTGTACATTTTGGATAGAAAATAACAATAAACACAACCGAATGAATCCTAGAAATCCTTTTACTGGAGAAAGATGAGGAGAAAAGTGAAAAAAATGTCTTGTTTGTGGTGGACAAACAACCCGGCTGAAGGAAATGGACTTCCGTTTTCAGTCCTGGCCAGTCGATGAGCCTTATTTCTCTTACTTCAACAAGATTTTTTCTTCCCGGTCAGTGGTGATTTCAACTACAGCGCCCCAAACGAGCAGTTGTTGTAACTGCATGACGTTGTCCAAGCAGTTTGGTCCACAGCAGTGTGAATGCAAACCAAACCAAACAAAGGTGTGAAAATTCTTGGTATTCCCCGCCCTAGTCGAACTGATCCTGGTTTGAATGCAGCCTTAAATGCCGTGGGGAATATGCCTTGTTGTAGTGAATGATTAAAAATAATGAGGACCTACTTTGACAATGAATTAAAAACATTTTTTAAAAAGAAGGTTGAGATTGGGTCAAGGGTGCATGTAGAGGACTTAAGTGCTGCTACCACTTCACTAAGCATTCCTGCGTCAACCAGGGTAAAACTGTTCAAAGTGGTTTCACTCCGTATGCTGGATGTTTCTTCAGCTGTTGCAGCATTATGGCATTGAGCAATGTTAGATCTGATGATGGCTATCTTGTCTCTACAGTAGTCAGCAAATGCATCACATTCTGAAGATATGAGATGGGTAGTGTGGTTAGAAGTCGGATTAATGAAAGTGCCAAGGTGCTGATGCCTCGATGCCAGAACCTTGGCGGAGGTATGGGTTCTCCGATCATCACCAAAATATTATGGGTTCTTCTCTACCCAAGGACCACCTCTGGTAAAAATTTCATCCAAATCCATCTAGTAGTTTTGGAGTATTCTTGCTAACACACTGTGAGAAGATAAGAGCTTTGGTGGAGGTATGTGTTTTGGAATCATCACCAAAATGTTATGGGTTCCTCTTCTAGCCCAAGGACCACCTCTGGTAAAAAATTCATCCAAGTCCATCCAGTAGTTTTGAAGTACACGCATGAGCAGTGAAAATAATCTGCAGTTCACATGCCCATACTGTTGACGGAAGCCAAGAGCCACCAAACTGATTTGAACCACTGCAATCCAAGCACAGAAGAGCACAGTGGCAGATGTTTTAAATGGCAAAGCGATGGAGGTACGTGAATACAATGACAATCAAGATGAACAGAAGCTTTTGCTGTTTAGTGGCAGAGGAAGAAAACAGATGGACAAAAAGACGGACATTTGTTCACCCAGTATTGATGGATTGCTGAGTACTTTGGCGGGAGTTTCTGGGCACATGCGCAGTACCGGTCCATTGACAGTAAAGGTAACTATTTTTGTGTTTATTTCAAAAACAAAGGGTTATTTCAAAATTCTAGCAAATTAAAAGTCGAGAAAATATGGTGATACAATGATACAAACCTTTAATTCCACTTAATTTTGACCGTGTGAACTGAAAAAAAGAGGCGGACTGACAGATAGACACACACACACACATACACACAGCCAGGAGTTTCTGGGTGCATGCGCAGTACCGTTCCATTGACGTAAAGGTAAAAATATATGGTGGTGGTCCGAGAGAGCTAGGTCAACAACCGAAGAAACATTTATATTTAACCCATGAAAAACTACCAGGTCTAAGGTACAGTAGGTATGACCTAGATTATGAGTTGGCTCATTTACTGTACATGTTGCTTAAAATTCGTGCATGTAGAAGAGCTTGGAATAACGAGGCAATGTGATTTATAAAACAAAGTTTATTATCAGCTTCGCTCCTCTAACAAGTCTCATCTCAGTGCAGAAGCAGAATAAGAGGTCGAACACATTCAGACCTTCATACTTATACCTACACACAACAAAAGACATTGCATATCAAAGCTGACATCCCGCATTAACTTAATCCCCCCTCCTTTGTCTTCCAACTCCTCCACCTGACCCTGGGTGGTCAGGGCGATCGATCTCCTCCATTGTCCTCTGTCTCCTCCACCTGGCCCTGGGAAGTCAGGGAGATCGATCTGGTCTCCACCGCTGCGACTCGTATGCTCTTTGATCTTCGCTGGTGGTTGAGACCTCCTGTCCTGTTCTGAGGCGTGAGGTCATTGCACATATGTAATCACTAAACATTCTAATATGCTTATACATATGTAGGTATGGAATATATGATTAATATAAATCACAGCCCCCCCCCCCCAAACGACTAAGAAAAGGACAATCAAAGTAAGTCTACAGTTTAAGATAATTTCTATGACATACTATACTGTTAAACCTCTTGACAGGGAAAACAAGGAAGAATCTTTCCAGCAGTCATGCTCCTGTAGAGAGTTCAGTGGTAACCATAACAGTGTAGTAATATCACAAATCAGCCTTAAAACTGTCACGGCACAATCTGATAAAATAGTTAACAACTCTTGGTTAATTTGCATCAGTCCCTGTGCTGTCTGGGTTTTAATCTTCTCCCGAATCTGCTGTAGGTCCGCTTTGGCGTCCTGGCGGGACCTTCCTGTAAGGAATCTGCAGCTTGGGGAGGAGAGTGGTTATTTGTTCCCTGCAGGGGGGTTGAGTCTTTTTTCTTGGGGGGTCTACCCCGCCAAGGTGCCTTCGCCACCTGTGCAGGTTCGTCTCTCAACAAAAAAGCAGGTTTAAGTCTGTCAATGCTGACTGTTTCTTTTCTGTCCCCTAAATCAAGCACAAAATGCTTATCACCAGGTTCCAGCACTCTGAATGGTCCGTCGTATGGTGGACGGAGGGTTGATTTTAAAGCTTCATGCCTAACAAAAACAAACTCGGCGTTTTTTAAAGCTTGGGGGACAAAAACCCGTGGGAAAGAGTGATGTGCCGGTCCGGGGAGAGTGTCTGGTCCGTTACTGTCTAACGGCCTCAGGGTTGGAAGATGCCCAGGCTCTGGGTTCTCTGGTAAAAACTCACCTGGGAGTCTGAGAGGTTGTGCGAAAACTAACTCTGCTGGGGAGGCGTCTAGATCCTCTTTAGGCGCAGCACGCAACCCCAATAAAACCCAGGGAAGTTTATTTACCCAATTTGTATCCGTTAGTGAGGCTCTGAGGGCGGCCTTTAAAGATCTGTGAAAACGCTCGCATAACCCATTAGCCTGAGGGTGATAAGTGGTGGTGCGGTGAATTGTCGCCCCTAAGCTGCTGGCCATGGCTGACCAGAGCTCTGAGACAAATTGAGGCCCCCTATCGGACGTGATGTCCGATGGGACGCCGAAACGTGCCACCCAGTTTGTCAAAAAAACGCGAGCGACTACCGCCGCTGTGGTTGACGCCAAAGGGACCGCCTCAGGCCAGCGCGTAGTACGGTCTATCATTGTTAACAGGTGTGTGAAACCTTGAGACGAAGGTAGTGGTCCTACGAGGTCGACATGAACGTGGTCAAACCTTCTAGCTGGGATTCGAAAAGGCTCTAGAGGGGCTTCTGTGTGTTTGTGTATTTTGGCGCGCTGACAAGACATGCAAGTTTTTGCCCATTCCTTTACATTTTTGCGCAGGCCCGGCCACACAAACTTTTCGGTGACCATTTTAACCGAGGCGCGCACACCTGGGTGCGCGAGGGAGTGAATTGAGTCGAAAATACGGCGGCGCCATGCAGCTGGGACTACCGGGCGAGGTCGGCCGGTTGAGATGTCGCATATTAGGGGGGGTACACCGTCACGTAAACCCCTTTCCTCCAGCCTTAACCCTGTTGGTCCAGACAGGAGCGCGCGCACATCCACGTCACTGCTTTGCTCCTCTGCCATGGCTGCGTAATCTATCCCTACGTGAATTGGGGCCGCGTACGTGTCCGCGTTGGCGAAGAGTTCTGCGGCTGAGGTAGTATAATCTGTCTCCTCGTGCTCTGGTGATGTCACAGTGCGAGAGAGGCAGTCTGCTACCACGTTAAGTTTGCCTGCCACATGTCGAATGTCTGTGGTGAACTCTGAAATTGCAGCTAGCTGTCTTTGATGCCTGCCTGACCATGGTTCTGAAATTTTAGCCATCGCAAAGGTGAGTGGTTTGTGGTCTACAAAAGCCGTGAAACGCCGCCCTTCTAACCAGAACTGGAAGTGGTGGATGGATAAATGAAGCGCTAGCAGCTCCCTGTCAAAAGTGCTGTATTTACGCTCGGTTTGGTTTAACGATTTGCTAAAAAATGCTAAAGGTTGCCAGGTTCCGCCAACGTGTTGTTCCACAACTGCCCCTATGGCCAGGTCTGAAGCGTCTGTGGTTAGCGCTATGCGGGCCGAGGGATCAGGGTGAACCAACAATGTGGCGTTCGCTAGAGCACTTTTTACTTCCGCGAAGGCGCGTTCGCGCTCCGGGGTCCATTCGACCGCGTTGGAAGGCTTTTGTTTTCTGAGCGCGGCATACAGGGGCTGCATGAGTTGAGCTGCGCGGGGGAGGAAACAGTTGTAAAAATTAACCATTCCCAAAAATTCTTGCAGCGATTTGACTGTTTGTGGTCGTGGAAAATTTTTTTACCGCGCAGACTTTGTCTGGCAATGGGACTGCTCCCTTCGGTGAAACTCTGTGTCCCAGAAAATCAATTTGTGACACGCCGAATTTGCATTTGGCTGGATTGATTATTAACCCGTGCTCTTCTAGTCTCTGAAAAACCGTAGTGAGGTGTTGTTCGTGTTCTTCCTCCGACAAGCTGGCTACCAGCATATCGTCGAGGTAGACGAACATGAAGGGGAGATCACGTAATACCGCGTCCATCATCCGCTGAAAGGTTTGAGCAGCGCCTTTGAGGCCAAACGGCATCCGCAAAAATTCAAAAAGACCGAAGGGGGTTATTACAGCCATTTTAGGAATGTCTTCCGCTCGAACGGGGACTTGGTGATAGCCGCGGACCAAGTCTATTTTAGAAAAAATGCACGCACCCACCAGATGTTGACAAGCGTCCCTCTCATGTGTGGCGGCAGAGTACTGAGGAAGATATGTTGGAAGGGGAAGTTGTCGTTGTCCTCTTCCTTGAGCTGCAGCATGTCCTCCATGAGGGCCTTGGGTCTGCATCCTCTGTGGCCGTAGATCGCCAGGAGCTTCTCTGCTCTCTCTTCGGCTGAGGGGATGAAATTCTCGACGATGGTCGCCTTAAGTTCTCTATATTTGTCATGGGCAGACGGCCGCTGGATTATGCTCCGCGCACATCTCGAAGTGGCAGCGTCGAGTTTGGCGACGATGTGATAAAATTTTGTGTCGTCTGCCGTTATGCCCGCCAGTGCAAACTGAGCCTCAGCTTGCTGGAACCACGAGCTCGGGTCTTCTTGCCAGAAGTCTGGCAGCTTGACGGTGACGGCGCTTGTGTGGGCCGTCCCTGATGTGTCCGCCGGGTGAGAGCGCCTTCCTTCGGCTCTCACGGCGGGGCTGGTGCTCGGTTGAGCCCTCTCTGTAGCTTCTGCCGTGGGGGAACGTCGTCCATCTGTTCCCCTGTATGCATGGGCGCCAGCGCTTGCCTGGGTCGCCGCTGATGAGTCAATCGCGGGAGAACGTCTCTGTTCCATCCTCGCGTCAGGGTCACCAGTGTAGAAGAGCTTGGAATAACGAGGCGATGTGATTTATAAACCAAAGTTTATTATCAGCTTCGCTCCTCTAACAAGTCTCATCTCAGTGCAGAAGCAGAATAAGAAGTCGAACACATTCAGACCTTCATACTTATACCTACACACAACAAAAGACATTGCATATCAAAGCTGACATCCCGCATTAACTTAATCCCCCCTCCTTTGTCTTCCAACTCCTCCACCTGATCCTGGGTGGTCAGGGCGATCGATCTCCTCCATTGTCCTCTGTCTCCTCCACCTGGCCCTGGGAAGTCAGGGAGATCGATCTGGTCTCCACCGCTGCGACTCGTATGCTCTTTGATCTTCGCTGGCGGTTGAGACCTCCTGTCCTGTTCTGAGGCGTGAGGTCATTGCACATATATAATCACTAAACATTCTAATATGCTTATACATATGTAGGTATGGAATATATGATTAATATAAACCACAGTGCACTCTTTTTTCCCCCTTGTCCTGTCAGGCAGCTAGGTGAGCAGAACAGAAATCTGCTTCCCTTACTGTGCCAAACAGATTTACTTTGCCAAAAGGAGCTTTATACAGTACATATACGTATATGTACTGTATATTGTTTATAAACTCCTCTTGTAATAGCTTTTAATAATACCTTATTTAAATTGTTTTATCCATGAAGGACTTGACGGGGGGAGGGGAGGGAGGGGGAAGAAAAGGGAGAGGAACAAACAAAGAAGACTAACAACTGAAACAAACAGAAGACAGACTGTTTCTTCCACTGAAGAGGTTTCAACACGAGTCTGGTATCTGCACCTGTTAAAGGAGAGACATACTGTATGTGTGTGTGCATACATGTGCGTGTGTATGAATGTGTGTACAAAATAAGTGTGTGCATGTGATTAGTTTGTCAGGGAACATACAAAGAGGGTGGCCGGTCACAGCAATTCTCCCCCTTCCCCAGAAACCCCGAGCAAGCAGGGCAATGCCACCAACCCCCACCGGGCACCGGCATCCTGATGCCAACAAGCCTCAGGACAGCCAGGCATCTGCCCCAGGGGGGACGGCCGAGGGGGGCTAGGCCACCAAGCGGCCGGTGTGGCTGGCCCACACCCACAGACGGTCAACCCCCGCCCGCTCAGCAGGGCCAATGCCAGTCCCCGGGCCCCAGGTGCCAGGAGGCCAGCATCTCCATCCCCTGGGTCAGAGACTAGCCCGCACCCCTGGCGTGAGCCAAACCAGACACCCCCACTATGGTTCCGCCCCCACCCCAGCGCCACCACCGAACACCCCAGGGACCCCATGCCCAAAGAAGGCGGCAGCAAGGCACAAGGGCCCCACGGGTGCCCCCCCCCCACTCAAGGGAGCCCAAGCAGCCAAGAGGCGCTACCCCCTCAATCCAGCACCTCCCGACTAGCACGCACACCCTTTTCCACACACTCACACTCTCATGTGCTCATATGCACCCACTTGCACCCACATACACTCACTCACCCTTGCTCGCCCTCTCCCCCACACAATCCCATACTTGCACTCCTGGACCCACCCCCCTCTCCCACTCCTGTACCCACAGTTATGCTGTTTCCACAGTTTCCACAGTTATGCTGATGATACCCAGCTTTACATTTCCTTGTCTCCTGATGACCCAGCACCAATTGATGTCCTTTTTAACTGCATTTTAGACATTAAGTCCTGGATGACAGAGAATTTCTGACAGCTCAACCAGGGCAAAACTGAAGTTTTAGTTATCAGTCCTGAAGCTCAGAGACAGAAACTTTTACCAAAATTACAAACATTGTCTTTTATTCCATCAAAACAAGTTAAAAACCTGGGCGTTATTTTGGACTCTGAGCTTACTTTTACTCCATATGTTAATAATTTTTAAAAACTGGATTTTATCATTTAAAGACTATAGCCAGAGTCCACCCGTTTCTCTCTCGAGAAAACACAGAGATGCTAATGCATGCTTTTATTTCCAGTCACATTGATTATTGCAATGCTCTCCTTTCTGGTCATCCTAAAAAGGCAATCAGTAATTTACAATTATTACAGAATTCAGCAACCCGTGTACTGACGAAGACCAGAAAGAGGGAGTATATTACACCAGTTTTAGAATCGCTGCATTGGCTCCCTATGAGTTTTAGAATCGATTTTAAAGTTATTTTATTAGTTTATCAAACTCTTTATGGTCTTGGTCCTTCTTATTTATTAAGCCTCGGTGAAACTGAGAGGCATGTGGTAATCAGTTAATGCGTGTGTGTGTGTGTGTGTGTGTGTGAGAGTGTGTTTGTGTGTGTGTGTGTGTGTGTGTCCGTCCGCCTCTCTGTTTCATCTCGCCTGGTCAAAATTAAGTGGAACTAAAGGCTTGTATCATTGTATCACCATATTTTCTCAACTTTTAATTTGCCAGAATTCCAGGATAAGGCTTTGTTTTCGAAATAAACACAAGTTTAACTCACCTTTAACGTCAATGAAGTCAGGGGAAAAGGTATTGTAATAACTATGCCAGGCCACTTCTGCCATTTAAAATGTCTTCCACCGTGCTCTTCTTTTCTGTTTGGATTGCAGCTGTTCAAATCAGTTTGGTGGCTCTTGGCTGCCGCCGACAGTATGGGCATGTGAACTGCAGATTATTTTCACTGCACATGCATGTACTCCAAAACTACTGGATGGATTTGGATGAAATTTTACCGGAGGTGGTCCCTGGGATAGAGAGAAACCCATAACATTTTGGTGATAATCCCAGAGGGCATACCTCCTACAAGACTTTTATCTTTTCACAGTGTGTGAGCAAGAATACTCCAAAACAACTAGACGGATTTAGATGAAATTTTTACCACATGTGGTCCTTCGGCTAGAGAGGAACCCATAACATTTTGTTGATGATCCGAGAATGCATACCTCCGCCAAGGATTGTATTTATAAGTTTTGTGACAAGCTGGCTGGCTACAAGGTGATGGTATTGTAACCCCCTGGATTATTGTTATAAGTGTGCACATAACTTCTAAATAACCCTTGCATAATATTAAATACAATGGATTGTAATACTTTTCACACATCTACAGATGTATTACTACATTAGTAATATTATTTTTCCTGTTCACAAATAGTGTAACATTCTTGTTTTGTTTTGTTTTTTTTGTATAAATTTTACATATTGAGTTTTAGTCTTTTTCACGGACATTCTACAGAAGCTCATATTTACTAGTGCAAGTAAATGGCTCATTCTCTCACTACCTCCTATTCGCTGCCTACTGGTCAGTCAAGGACAATATTTGTGTTTTAATTTTGTGGTTGGCTTTTGTTGTTGGGGGCAGGAATTGTGTAGTGGTTGCTGAGAGTTTTCTCTGGACGTTTTTTCTTCAGTTGGGCAGTGGCCACTCCTGGAGTAAGCTGTGTCTTTTGCTGCCCGTGGAGGCCAACCATTGGACCTGCTAAAATTAGCTAACTGAGAGCTTTCTCTGGACTTAACGTTTTTTTCTTCAGTTGGCCGGCGGCTGCTCCAAGAGTAAGTTGTGTCTTCTGCTGCCCGTGGATGCCGACCGTTGGACCTGCTAAGCTAGCTAAAGCTGTTTTTGCGGAGCTTTGGCTTACCGCAGAGATCTTTTGGATTGTACTGCCATTTAGAGCACCTTGTTAAGGAGCACTGGTCTTCTGAGACCTCTGCTTTTGTGAGCTGTTCAATGGGTGCCATGTTCCCACCAAGCCAACGTCCCACTGGAGGCGCTGCAGGGGTCTGGGTTTGGCCGAATTACCAAGCAACAGAGGATCTCCGCCAACGCTGAGGACAGCGCTGGAATATCCCTGACTACTTGACCCGCTGAGGACCTCGCTGGATGTTTGTTTTGTTTTGTTTTTTTCTCATTGAGGACATCGCTGGATTTTCCCTGAGTCCCCTTGTTGTTTTCGCACCACTTTCTTCTTCCACTGAGGCTGCTCCCCGTGGTCCGCCATTACAAACGGTAACTCTGGTATGGGTGAGTACCCCACTTCACCCCACGAGGTTGTTAATGGCAGCCACCATTTTGACTTGGCCGTTGGAGTGGCGTTTTAATATTAAAACAGGCCTGCAACGTCATAGACCTCTTCATTATCACTCGGTATAGAGTAGTGATCTATATAGACCTACAAATTAATAAAATGTGCCGGCTTAGATTTATTAAGAGTCCTATTTGTTTTGTGGATCCACCAATTTTGTGATTTATGGCATTTTCCCACTTTTGAGCATTTGTTTTTTGTTTTGTTTTTTTACTTTTCTTCCCTACATGCATGTTGTTTACCCAACAGTTATTTAATGATTTTGTGTTATATGTTTTGAAACTATTAGCGTTGCCTTTGGTTCCTTCTGCTGACCAGTAGTTAAAAAAAATTCTGGCCTTTTTGAAATATACCCAGTTGTTTGCTTGTTTTAATGAAGGTTTACAGCTATACACCCTACAGGTTTAAAGCTGCCCCACACCATTTTCACGCACAACCTAATCTTGATTAAAGTATCCCTTCACGCACTCTGCTTACTCTGTAGGCTAGTTATTTGTATTGACACTGGTTTAGTTGGGCCTAGTCTACAAGTTAGAGTGTAAGTACACGAACTTGGGCGCTGTTCATAGCGGTAAAGCAGAATAGCCGTTACAGTATGTTTTAATTGAATGTTTCACAAGTTTAGATTGGATTTTGAATGTCATAGTTATGAATTTAATGATTACTAACTACTGTGTCCACTGCTACACTACTGGTTCATGTGCGTAGCGTTTGGCCAATGCATCAACAGTCCCAGCTGCACATGTGTCTGCTTGTAGTCCTACCTGAGAGACCTGCTAGCAAGCTTGAAAAAAGCCTATTAAAAATTATGTAATTCTAAGATAATAGCGTTTTTGATGCAGCATTGCACATGTTGCCTCTGTACAAATGTTGTTGATCTCAACATCTTTTATACCCGCTTCAAGACCACCAGCCACAGCACTGAGAAGAGACACACACTCACCCCCCTCGGCCTTACTCTACTCTACTCTACTCAGTTCGGTTCGGTTGTGTTTCCATTGCAGCTGGGTACGCCGGGGGTGGGTGGGATTTTTTTTTACAGCAAGGCGGTGCCACACTCTCGTGACGTAAAACACGTGACCCAAGCAAAACATAACACGGCGACTGTACAAGGCGACTCCTCAGTCTCTGGCTTTTTGTCACCATAAAGGCCAAAAAGGACCACCAGAGAAGGGGACAGGCAGCGAGACGAAACACTCTGGAAAAGTACTGGAGCATCTGGGAAGCCATAGAGCGGAAGACTTGAGGATATGAACTAGATCACATATGATGGTAAGCTAATGATTGCTAATGCTAGTTTGCTTTAAGTCAGCCATACTATGTTGTAATGTCTGCAAGTTATCGCTACTAGGTACTAAAATATGTATGCTGTGTGTGTTTCAGATGGCTCTGTTGTGGGAAAATTACCGCTTCAAACCGTGGGTCTGGACGTTCAAGACAGCCTCTCACTGATGTCACCCCAGCTTCACAAACGATCAGTGGTTCTAGAGCTTAAGAATGTCTGTAGAAACGTTTAGCTTCCTGTACAACAAATTGCTCTGATCTGTGTGAAAATCATGGAGAGACTGTTGAGACATCATGTCATGTACCTGCTCCAGCAGCACTGAGTCTGTGGTGGTGTCATGGCAAAAGCTGTTCAGCTGACACAACTTGATTGCCAGGTTGTAGTTATGGGGTTATATTAGCCACTAAATATATATTCAAAAGGTAAACAGTACTGAGTTAGGTATAATAAGATATATTTGACAATTATGATGCATTTTAGGCCAAAACAAACTTGATCTAGGATTAAAAGCAATTAAAATAATGCAGTCACAAGGTTACATGGAAAATACTTGATTTACTAGATACATGTACTGTAGAAATATATATTCTCTGCATCAACAATGTACTATACATGTATTCATGCATTATTGCACTGGGAATTTTGACAATAAACCTTTGAAATTTTTGCAGATGTGTCTCTTTTGTTTTATATGTGAAGGTTACCACCAAGTGACAAATTAAATACTACAAGATTGGAAAAGCTGTCTAAGAACAATCCAGCAGTTTGAGAAATCACTTTTGGTTTGGTGTAAGTCTGTCAACAAAATTATGAACCATAAAGCAGTTTGTGTTAAAAAGTTAAATCCCATTAAACCCTAACCCAGGGGTGTCCAATCATGTGCCATGGAGGGCCAAGACCCTGCAGGTTCTCTCTTCTACCCAGTCTCTTCAGCAGGTGTTTCACTGATCAGCAGTCAGTGGAAGACATTCAGCAGAATCTGCTGTTGAAGACACTGGTTGGAGGTAAAGCCTGCAGAGTCTTGGCCCTCCATAGCACATGATTGGACACCCCCGCCCAAATATGATAAAGTACAGATGCTAATATGGCCCAGAATTCCTCCATATACTGGTACTGTCACTAAAGTGTGCAGTGTCTTCTGCGGTGGCACATCCAACAATACAGTCTTCAGTAAATAAAATAATCGGTTTGGTTACTTTTTCTTAAAAATGAGCCATTACTTTCAAAGTCACCGATAAATGGTTTGTACTGTTGACTCTTTTCCCACCGGTGCCTTAACAGACAAAATAGAAAATCATGATGCAAACACATAAGTCACTAAATTGTTTATTACGATCAGCAGCAAATTCCAGATTATTCAGAATGTGCAAAATTCAAACTGTAAAAAAACAACAACTTAGAATTGGTCACACACGCCGGCCACACTGCCTCACTGAGAAGCAGCTGGGATGTGCCACTCAAGCTGGTCCCAGTTCAGCAGATCTTCAGCCTGCATCTCTGTAAATACTGATGCATGGTCCAGTTTGGGGTGGATCGTTTCCCTCTTGCCTAGACAAAAGACAGAAATGGGTGGTGGTTAATTAATGCAAGTTTAAAACATATTTGGGAAATACACTTGTTGCTAAAAGCCAGTGGTGAAATGTGACAAAAAAGTGTTTCATTGTTGTATTTAACCACAATTTTCATGTAGCTGCGCTTCAGTAGATTTTACAAGGGCTGGGTTACATTTAAAATCAATTGTTTTTACTGTGGCCTCAGCAATCAGAATGAATTAATACATTCACTTGAATGGAATATAGTACTTTAACTGAGGGTGTGCATCACCGAGTATGGAGTTGCTCAGTCAAAATATGGAATTTTTATCAATAAAAGTTTATCCATCGCTGTGTCACCACTGTGTCTCTTCTTGCCCTGGCTTCAAGTGTGGGTGGTGTTTTGTATTTGTATTGCTAAAAAGTAAAAGGATGCACCACAATGGGTCTCAAATATATGTAATGTGTCCTGCTATTATAATACTGCATGAGTTTATTGATGATAGACTATAAACTACACATGTAAACTAAATTATATTGATGACTGAACTCCCATTCCCCAAGGTGCAGCATACAGTTATGAACGTAACTCACAAAGGATCACACAAGTGATCTGACAAAAAAAAATAAAATAAATAAATACATTAACAAGCAGTTTATTTTACAGTTGATGTGCCATTCATTTTCAATTACTCTGTAATTAATATTCACACAATCAAATAAATCTCAGCTCAGTCCCTTTTATATTAAGTGGAAATTGTGCTACTTTGGTTTTGGCACTTTACCTATAAAAGCAAAGGATTTCAGTACTTTCCACAGTGGCAAGGTCCGTTGTGGGGTGGCTGCTTTTCCTTTCCTCTTGCCTAGACCAAAGACAGAAATGGATGGTGGTTAGTTAAAGCAAGTTCAACACATATACAGGTACATCTCAAAAAATTAGAATATCATGAAAATTCAATATTTTTTGTCACTCATTTCAGAAAGTGAAACCCATATATAGAATCATTACACGGACAGTGATATATTGCAAGTGTTTATTTTAATTTTGAAGATTATGGCTACAGCCCATGTTAACCAACATTTCAATGGCCAACATTTCTATTTAAAAACTATTTTTTAAAATTAATTTTATGTAATATTCTAATTTTTTGAGAAACTGAATTTGGTGTTTTCAGGGGCTGTAAGCCATAATCATCAAAATTAAAATAAATAAACGCTTGAAATATATCACTGTCTGTGTAGTGAATCTATATAATACAGTGGGGCAAAAAAGTATTTAGTCAGCCACCAATTGTGCAAGTTCTCCCACTTAAAAGATGAGAGAAGTCTCCAATTTTCATCATAGGTATACCTCAACTATGAGAGACAAAATGAGAAAAAAAAAATCCAGAAAATCACATTGAAGGATTTTTAATGAATTAATTGGTAAATTCCTCGGTAAAATAAGTATTTGGTCAATAACAAAAGTTCATCTCAATACTTTGTTATATACCCTTTGTTGGCAATGACAGAGGTCAAACGTTTTCTGTAAGTCTTCACAAGGTTTTCACACACTGTTGCTGGTATTTTGGCCCATTCCTCCATGCAGATCTCCTCTAGAGCAGTGATGTTTTGGGGCTGTCGCTGGGCAACACGGACTTTCAACTCCCTCCAAAGATCTTCTATGGGGCTGAGATCTGGAGACCGGCTAGGCCACTCCAGGACCTTGAAATGCTTCTTACGAAGCCACTCCTTCATTGCCCGAGCAGTGTGTTTGGGATCATTGTCATGCTGAAAGACCCAGCCACATTTCATCTCCAATGCCCTTGCTGATGGAAGGAGGTTTTCACTCAAAATCTCACGATACATGGCCCCATTCATTCTTTCCTTTACACGGAGCAGTCATCCTGGTCCCTTTGCAGAAAAACAGACCCAAAGCATGATGTTTCCACCCCCCATGCTTCACAGTAGGTATGGTGTTCCTTCTCCTCCAAACACGACAAGTTGAGTTTTTACAATAAAGTTCTATTTTGGTTTCATCTGACCATATGACATTCTCCCAATCCTCTTCTGGATCATCCAAATGCTCTCTAGCAAACTTCAGACGGGCCTGGACATGTACTGGCTTAAGCAGGGGGACACATCTGGCACTGCAGGATTTGAGTCCCTGGCAGCACAGTGTGTTACTGATGGTAGCCTTTGTTACTTTGGTCCCAGCTCTCTGCAGGTCATTCACTAGGTCCCCCCGTGTGGTTCTGGAATTTTTGCTCACCGTTCTCGTGATCATTTTGACCCCACGGGGTAAGATTTTGCATGGAGCCCCAGATCGAGGGAGATTATCAGTGGTTTTGTATGTCTTCCATTTTCTAATAATTGCTCCCACAGTTGATTTCTTCACACCAAGCTGCTTACCTATTGCAGATTCAGTCTTCCCAGCCTGGTGCAGGTCTACAATTTTGTTTCTGGTGTCCTTTGACAGCTCTTTGGTCTTGGCCATAGTGGAGTTTGGAGTCTGACTGTTTGAGGTTGTGGACAGGTGTCTTTTATACTGATAACGAGTTCAAACAGGTGCCATTAATACAGGTAACGAGTGGAGGACAGAGGAGCCTTTTAAAGAAGAAGTTACAGGTCTGTGAGAGCCAGAAATCTTGCTTGTTTGTAGGTGACCAAATACTTATTTTACCGAGGAATTTACCAATTAATTCATTAAAAATCCTTCAATGTGATTTTCTGGATTTTTTTTTCTCATCTTGTCTCTCATAGTTGAGGTATACCTATGATGAAAATTGGAGACCTCTCTCATCTTTTAAGTGGGAGAACTTGCACAGTTGGTGGCTGACTAAATACTTTTTTCCCCCACTGTATATGGATTTCACTTTCCGAAATGAGTGACAAAAAATATTGAACTTTTCAATGACATTCTAATTTTTGGAGATGTACCTGTATTAGGGAAATACACTTGTGAAAGTCAGTGATGGAATGTGACAAAAATGCTTTGTTTCCCTGACCAGTGAGCACCCCAGGATCCACTCTATACATGTACAAGTACATTTTCAATCCAGGAATTTATGGAAACAGCATGAAAACACTGTTCCAACACTTTTTTGGAAAATCCACAGAATAGGTGTGTGGGTCTATTCTGAGGCTTTAGAAAATTATATGAATCACTTTATAAATCACTGGTTTGAAAATGCACTTGCATAAGTTGACATTTTGGATCCTGGGCTCCACTTGACCTGTATCCATATAAACACAACATTCTAACAGATTCTAGAAAGAAATTACACACAATTTAATGCACAGCACCAAAGTGCAACATATACACAAACCAGGACTTTAACCAGGATTAACATATTTCATCGTTTTGCTCTCACAAGCGAATACTTTGGACAAAGCAAGCGTGAATCAGCAGAGTTGGCTACTAGCTAGCTAGCTACTAGCTAACACTCGTTAGCCAGCACAGGACGGTGTTGTATTGCTCAAAAAAAGTGAGGTTACCACCAACAGGATAAATAAGCCAAAAGGTGCACAATATCACAAATCACTCACCATCGATGGTTCTCTCACTTTCATCTTCAGCTTGTCCGTAGTCCAGTTCTATGCTGGGCTGCCATCTGTATCGGTGTGGGGTACCTCCATTTCGCTCTGGATATTGATATCTGACACCAAGCACAGAAAACTCTGCACCTCTTTGTTGGACTACGTTGTAGATTTCCGCGAAACCTGCAACGCCATCTCTATTAATATCATGTTTACTCGGTGACCGAGTGAACTTTTGCAAATGGCAGTTTGGAAATTCTTCAGAAGATGGACGCTTTCATGACATTACGCCCTGACCAATCAGTGGCCTGCAATCTGTTGACGTCACATTTTCGGCCCGACTCGGCGCGGCTGTACCCTGGCCTCAAGTCGGTACTAAAAAAGTACCTGGTACCAGATACCAGGTGCTAATGCAATAAGGCAAGAAACCGAGCCGAGTAGAGTCAAGTAGGGCTTAGTGGGTAATAGTGGAAAAGGGCCGTAAGAGTCTCACCAGGCCAGGTAAACAAAGCACTGAGGAATATCAACCCCTGGAAGGCAGCAGGACCAGACAACATACCTGGGCGGGCCCTCAGAGCATGTGCTGCAGAGCTGACTGACATTCTCACATCAATCTTCAATCTCTCCCTCAACCAGAACATAGTCCCCTCCTGCTTCAAAATGACAACCATCATCCCCCTCCCCAAAAAGGAGCCAGCTGACCTGTCTGAATGATTACAGACCGGTAGCACTCACTTCAATCATCATGAAGTGCTTCGAGAGATTGGTGCTGCCCCTCATTCAGGACAGCATACTGGACACCCTGCAGTACGCCCACCGGCCCAACAGGTCCACCTCAGATGCCATCGCTGCAGCGCTCCAGTATTCTCTCTCCCACCTGGAAGAAAAAGACTCCTACATTAGGATGCTCTTTGTCGACTACAGCTCTGCCTTCAACACGGTCATCCCCCACAAACTCACCGACAAACTGTCTTCACTTGGCCTGCACCCCACCCTCTGCGACTGGCTACTGGACTTTATAACTGGCAGGCCTCAGTCTGTCACGATGGGTAACAGGACCTCAACCAGCATCATCACAAACACAGGTGTCCCACAGGGTTGTGTTCTCAGCACCATCCTCTACAGCCTCTTCACCCATGACTGTGTTGCCTCCCACAAGGACAATTTTATCCTAAAGTTTGTGGATGACACAGCAGTGATAGGACGCATCACTGGTGATGACGAAGTATCCTACAGGAGGGAGGTGGCCAACCTGGTGTCATGGTGTGAGGACAACAACCTCACCCTCGACACAGACGAGACAAAGGAGATGATAGTGGACATGAGGAAAGGGAGAAGACCCCCATCGTCTGCTGTTGATCCGGAAGCTTGAGCTGGAGAGGGTGAGCAGCTTTAAATACCTGGGCATCCACATCAGCGAGGACCTTAAGTGGACACACAACACCACAGAGCTGGTTAAGAGAGCTCAACAGCGACTGCACTTTCTGAGGAGGCTGAAGAAGTTTGGCATGTCTTCCAGGATCCTCAACGATTTCTACAGCTGCATCATCGAGAGGATCCTGATCAACTGCATCACTGCGTGGTACGGCAGAACCACTGCCCTGGAGCACAAATGCCTGCAGAGAGTGGTGAAGACAGCGGAGAAGATCATCAGGACTCCACTCCCCTCTCTGCAGAGCATCTACCACCGCAGAGTCCAAAAGAGAGCTGACGCCATCCTCCGGGACCCCACCCACCCCAGCACAGACTGTTCACACTTCTACCCTCTGGCCAGAGGTACAGAAGTGTGAAATGCAGGACAACCAGACTGAAAAACTCCTTCTTTCCCACTGCCATCAGACTCCTGAACAGATAACAACTCCCAAAACTCTGTAACACAGCTTTGCATATAGGAACTCACATACCGGCTGCTAAATTTGCACACTGCTCACCTGTACAGCAGATATAATATATCCCGTCTGATGTCCATATCATCTCTGCTGATACTTATCATGCACAGTTTACTGGTACTATCGTTACAGAAATAATTTGTAATTATACACTGCTCATTGCACAATGCTCATTTGCACACTGTACATCGGTTCATGCCATTTCAGGTTCACATCATCTCTGATACCAATATACCACTAACACTTAGTCATGCAGTGAATTTTCAGTTTCATTCCTCTACTGCCTAACTGTGTGTTGGTGTGTTATTTGCATCCATTAGTACTAGGATTGAATTACTGTGTTAGTGTGTCATGACCTATTAGAATTGTTGTTTCTGTACCTTTTACCTTGGCATTTGTTCGGAGAGCAAAGTAAGAATTTCATTGCTCAGGAAATGTAGCATTTCTTAACTGTGCACATTATAATAAAGCCTTTGTATCTTGAATCTTCAATCTCTGTGTTGTTGCTGTTGTTGTTGTTGTCTGTATGAATAGTATGACTCTTCTTTTATTTCTCTCCCTTCACCCCATCACCCCCAGCCAGTTGTGCCAGATGACTGTCCCTGCTTGAGCCTGGTTCTGCTGAAGGTTTCTTCCTATAAGGAAGTTTTTCCTTCCCACTATCGCTTAGTGCTTGCTCATAGGGGATCGATTGATTGTTGGGGATTTCTCTGAATTACTCATGATTAGGGCCTCATGTATCTAGCACTTTGAGACAACTTTTTGTTATGATCATGTGCTTTACAAATAAAGCTGAATTGAACTGACATGTCCAGGTGGTATCTTGCTGGTTATGAGCAGTATTGTTCGGTAACTCTGGTAGCAAAACCCTTTATTCAGGGCCTTGCCTTAATTCTTTCACCAAGTCTGTTTTCACAGCAGATGTTTGAGAGACAAAGCCCAGACTTCTAATAGAAATAGTTTTAAAAACTCCCTATTGACTTTTATGAGAGAGAACTGACTGTGAGGCATGTGTAAGGTCGTGTGTGCTGTTGGTTTTGGTCCAGTTGGTTTTATGACCACTTTTGTGTCTTGCGATGAAACATCTGTGCCGATTTGTGGACAGACTACAGTTAAGAGTGCTGTGTGTATATATATGTCCCACGTGTACTAGGTGCGGCCAAAGCCGTTTACATCTTGGATCAAGCCTGTACTGTGTTTGCACCAGAATGGTACATGTCCGGTGAACACTACAGTCTCAAGTTTCTCTTGAGCACTTCAATGAGGAAGTTTGTGTGCTTCAGGGACGCTGTGATGAGACAGCTGTGCGAAGGAGTATGCTTGCATTTATAAAGAAATATAATTGTGCAATCAGGTCGCCCTGGTGCTGCTCAAAGCCATGTGACCCTTCGCCCTGACACTGAATGACGGCGTGAACGAGCGAGGTCACCATGTACTACAGCCTGATGGGAATTGAGGTGTCTGTCTGCTGTGGTGAGTAACAAGCACCTGCAGTACTCACGGAAACCAGCAAAATTGAAAGATGGAGAGAAAGGGAGAGAAGAAAGTAAGTGTCCAGCTCCAAAAGTGGCAACAAGAGACCTCACCTGCTACACAGCATGGCGCAACAAAAACAGACTACCTGCAAACCTCCCATCCAAGATCATCCCACTAACATTATCAAACTCACACTCATGTGCACACTCCTGCTCAAGATGTTTTACTTTAGATGTTTGTCTTGCTAATGTGCAGTACCTCAGGGAGACTCAGACTTAATGCAAGGAGACTACAAACTTGGGACTCTGTGGTCTTAATAAAGACTAACCACTCATAGACCCTGGCCAAAGCTGAACCAGGAGTCAGACAGAGATGAGAAAGGGAATGAGTGATGGTGAAGAGTGAGAATGCAGGATGGAGGGAGGGAGAGTATGGATGGCAAGTGAGAGAGGTTGGGATTGTTTTACTAACAGAATTCCTTTAATTAATCACCCTGTTTGAACAGCTGGCTTCTTTGAGACAGGTCGTAATGGGATCCCTACATGGAAGTAGAGATTACAGATGCAGACTTTGCACAAAAAATATTAGCTGTCAAATGTTGCAGCCAAGAGGTGTGGGAGAAGCCCCCTGTTTCCTGGTGGTGAGAGAGTCACAGACGGGGGGTTGCTGAACATGGCTCCCCGAGGAGCGAGGCCGCTAAAGGCAATGTAGAGGCCTGCGGGTGGGGGAGTGGGGGCAGTCACCAAGGACCGAGACCAGGGGAGCAGTCTGGGGAAGAAGGTTCAGTGTTGGGATCAAGCTCTGATATGAGACTACAAACTTGGAGACCCCCGTCTTAGCATTCATGTACAAGCTGCACATAAACAACAGAGAGCAGCTGTCAAGAGAGTATGCAGTGTCCTACTGGTGCATGTTTATTATCGATGTCCCCGTAGAGGGCTTGACATCATGGTTGAGAATGTGGCTGTGAAATAGTTGGCTACCTACACTTTGTAAATAAATTTTGTAAGTAGGTCATGTTGTGAACAGGTCATTGGCATTTTGAAGGAAAGCTGGGAATTGCATTTGGTCTTAATTATCCACCAGTAAAGGTCCTGTATTAGTTTTTGGTTGATTTATGCAATCAACCATTTCTGGGCAACATCACATCATTTTTAGAAGAGCTGCCTATCAATAGAATCTCTCAAGGATGAAGAGTTGTAATTTTATGCTTTTACATATAGAGTTAAACTTTGTGGATTTAAATTGTTTACTATTTATCTCTGATGGAAACTTAGACAACACCATTCAATTTTACATTAACATTCTTCTGATAAATGAAGTAGCCCCCTTCATACAGTTCTCTTTCTTGTGCCATGATCTGTCCATCTTTAGATAAAGGGATGGTAATCACAGGCAAATTCACAAGCTTCATACAGTAATTATTAGGAAACTTAGGTTTAGGGAAAGCTTGTCTTCACCAAGTGAACTGCAGCCCATTTGGAAACAGTGGCTTGGTCTAAACTGACCATGTTAAGAGGTTGATTTGGAGCTTTATATTTCAGACATAAGTAGCAGAGCTGAAAAGGAAAACATAATTTCAGTGAGGACACCAAAGCAGCATTCTCAGGGACCTGAGACTCCATCAAATTAACCTGCACCTTGAAAAATCTTAAACACAGAGTCATCTTTTAAATCATTTACATAGTTTTTCAGAAAATCTGTATCGGATATATTTTACTAAGAAACCCTGTAGGGTTCCTGTGTTTCACTTCCTGCCCTCCACATCTACACCTGCATGGTGCTCTAGATGCTCAGTTCAAAGCTGATGTGTTTGGCTGGATGTCAGTTCTCATTCACAGGGGTGGTCATGGGATGCATGTGTGAGTTTTAATGAAGATGTTATAATCTGGGCTTGATCATAGGATCAAGTCCACACTTTATGCTCATTTATTGTTTCTCATGGATTACCTATTGTTCCAGCCCCTCATGTTTTCTGTACCCCTAGCCACTGGCCCCTCTGTATTACTCCTGAATTGTTGTCCTGTATGTTCATTGTTAGGGTTCATGTGCATCCCCTGTTTGTGATTGTTCGTGCAGCCCTGCCCATCCTGTGTTCTACACCTGCAGCAACTTCCCTGCTGCCCTTGACTGTGACCACCTGTTCTGTGTTGTGTTAATTATCCCCTGTCTATATGTGCTGGTTCCTATCTGTGTCTAGTGTGGTGTCATTAATGTAACGTTGTGTTGCTGTCCCTGCCGGTATCCTGTAAGTTATTTATTTCATGTCCTGAGTTGTTTTCAGCCCTTGTGCTATTTTTCGTTTCTTGTTTTTTGTTATTAATAAAACAATGATACGCTGGAGTTCTGCCCGCACATCTGAGTCTACTTATTCCCCTGCGCCTACCGGAGGGGACTATGACAGAATATGTTAGACATACTGTATGAAGATGTATTGTTTTCATAAAACTAAATGACTGGTTTTAAAGCATAGACCTTAATATTGAGTGAAAGCCTAATTTCCTACATCCTAATTTCAACTTTTTAGGTCTCTAAAACAGGCCTAGTATCACTGCACCTAGAGAGTCAAAGCTATGAAACTTCATTGTGTTATTGGTTGGAGAGATGCACAGCATCTGACAAAGTGTCATTATATTACATCCCTTCATGTGCACACTTCGAGGAGTGAAAAGATTCGAGATGCTGTCATAGCTACCCAGAGAGACATCTCCTTCTACAGCTCCACTGTACTGAACAACTGAAACTTGTGATAGTACTGTTTTGACTTTTTAAATCAGACCCCTAAAAACAGCCTTCTTCTGGATTTTGTCATTTATTTCTCTTATCAGCTTTTCTTTTCTTTTTAGTTAGCAAATCACTGTCTGGGAGAATATGATACAGCGCAGTCATCAAGTACTATGGATGATGATTATCTGTTCTGTTGTGGTCCAGAATTTCTACCATTGAAACTTGATTTCATACATGGTTGTCTATTTCATGGGTAGAACAGCCTGTAGGAACACTCTGATTGCCCTGCTTAATAAGTCAGGTTCCTTACTCTTTTTTATTTTTTCCTTCATTTTTTTTTTATTTGCACTTGGCAAAAAGTTGCTGGTTTTCCATTCAACTGTATACTTCTGTGTGGAAATGCACTTGACAGGATTACCAACAGTGTTTATTAAGACTGTATGTACTTGGCAGAGGTAGACAAAAACATGCATCAAGGTAAACTGTTAACTTTTGTGACCAAGCTCAACAGGTGACATTCAAATGGGGGTTTGAGCTCATATCCTCTTGTACTAAAGTCCAGCACTCTACTTGTGTCACCAACAGTATTGACCCACTTGGCAAGCCAAATAGTAATGTTTTTATTGACTCTGTTTTGCTTGCATTAACAATGTTGTTTCCATTCTTACACAACAAAAAATTGGAAAGAAAATGTGTATCATTCAGTTCCCTCTTAGGACTAGTGTGCACAATGTGCTGTGCAACTTTTTTACATGCCCAACGCCCAGCATTTGGCGCAAGCAGCCAGATGATGTCTCACAACAGCAATGTTCTGATGAGTTGACACAGGAGGTCGAAAGCCTGACGCAATCTATTTTAAAGATGGTCAAATCATGGTGCACATCTTCTGGAGAATTGAAAATTGGTAATAACGTTGCCATTCCATGAAATCTGCTCGTACTGTACCGTCCATCAGAACCGTCTGGATCACTCACACACCCACTGTTGGACATTTAAGAATGTGGTCCCTGTCTTAGTGCATTTCAATAAATTAAAATATTGTGGAAAAAAAGCTACTTGTTTTGCGGTATAATTTAAAAGACAAACATACATATACATTAGGGGTGTAATGGTACGCTAAATCACGTTTTGGCATGTACCTTAGTTTTAAGGCCACGTTTCGGTTCACTTTTGGTACAGTTAGGAAACAAAATGCAAAACATAAAACTGCTTATCTTTTGTATAAGCGGACAATTAACAAGTGAAATTTGATGATTAATTTCGCACAGAAACCTGAACATACCAGAGCACCCTTGAAAAACACAGGCCTAAAGTGCAGCATTAACATATTTAGGTTTTTCTTAAAAGGATGGTATTATTTTCTGGCTGAAGTGGCCACAGCAACAAACTTCATACCAGGGCTCAGTTACCTTCAGCATGTGTTTAAACCCGGTGTTCTCAATAACTGAATATGGCCTGAGATCTGCTGCTATTAAAAACACCAATGGAATTTGTTATTGCTTTGGCTCAATCTGAAAAGTCCTGGAAAGGCTGTCTAAATGCCGCTGGAAGCTGCGCTTGTACCACATTAGTCTTTTTTTTCGTGCTGTACGTTCCTGTGATGCCGTTTCAAATGAGTTAACAAGTTCAACATACTGCCAAAAGCATATCTGATGCTGTTTTCGTCTTATTCACTTACCTTGGTCCGTCTTCAAGCTCTGGCTTCTCTGTACAGCAAGCCTTGATGCTACTTGGGCTGAACTGTTTGTTTACATGTCTGGCGCGAGGCAGTTACACTTCATGTCCGTCACTCATCATGGTCCATGTGGAACCTCGGTACGCCTCTGTACCGTACTGAAGGTGTGGTACCGAAAAATCCAAATTATGAATACATAAACCATTACACCCCTAATATACATACATAAATACAGTATTTCACAAAAGTGAGTACACCCCTCACATTTTTGTAAATATTTTATTATATCTTTTCATGGGACAATGCTGAAGATATGACACTTTGATACAATTTAAAGTAGTCAGTGGACAGCTTGTATAACAGTGTAAATTTGCTGTCCCCTCAAAATAACTCAACACACAGCCATTAAAGGGTCTAAATCATGCAAAATCGACTTTTTTGAGCTTTTAAGCATGTTATAATGTTAATTCCACACCAAAAACACCCCCAAAGTGGTATTTTGCTCCATTCACACATCTCTGAGTATTCCTCCTCAACACTGCTCTCTGAGCTGCTGCTCCGCCCTGTCCCTGATAATGATTGGGTCCCCACGTTCATACGTATGAACGTGGGTGAGCCGCCCACTCCAGGAAGTGCCTGTGCTGCCAGCACCGCCCCCAGGCTAACACACACACCCACTTTCTCCGCGCAGCTAACAGAGCGGTGATCGGCAAAACTCTTTCACTTTAGCATTGACGCTGTGAAGAAGTAGTTCTTCTCGGACCTAATCTGCTCAGTGACAACAACTGTTTGCTTTTTTACGTAAAACAATGTCTTCTAAGTGGTGTAAATGTGTCTTTGGCTGTGAGAGATTAGGAGTTTGTTCAGCCTTCCTAAAGAAGAGCCTACTCGTCAGAAATGGTTGGAGTTTATTATCATCATGAAATGGGCGGCAGCCACAAGAAGGAGAGGCGGAGCCTCGGAGATCGAGGCATCTTAATTCCGGGTTGGAAAAGTAGCTTGCGAAAATAACTCATATTTCATAAGAAATTCATTCTCCAGTATACCAAAGGTAATATACTATCACATACATGCATATAGTTTACTCTGAAAGGCTTAAAATAGCATGATATAGGCCCTTTAATGTCTAAACCACTGGCAACAAATGTGAGTACACCCCTAGTGAAAATGTCAAAATTGTGCCCAGTTAGCCATTTTCCCTCCCCGGTGTCATGTGACTCGCTAGCATTACAAGGTCTCAGGTGTGAATGGGGAGCAGTTGTGGTAAATTTGGTGTTATCGCTCTCACACTCTCTCATACTGGTCACTGGAAGTTCAACATGGCACCTCATGGCAAAGAACTCTGAGGATCTTAAAAAAAGGATTGTTGCTCTACATAAAGATGGCCTAGGCTATAAGAAGATTGCCAACACCATGAAACTGAGCTGCAGCACGGAGGCCAAGACCATACAGCGGTTTAACAGGACAGGTTCCTCTCAGAACAGGCCTCGCCATGGTCGCTCAAAGAAGCTGAGTGCTTGTGCTCAGCGTCATATCCAGAGGTTCCATCCATTTTCTACGACTTTTCTGGAGGTCTGGGTCGCAGAGGCAGCAGTTCAAGCAGAGAAGCCCAGACTTCCCTCTCCCTAGCCACCTGCTCCAGCTCTTCAAAGAGGATACCAAGGCCTTCCCAGACCAGCTGGGAGACATAGTCTCTCCAGCGAGTCCTGGGTCTGCTCCGAGGTCTCCTCCCAGTGGGACGTGGCCGAAACACCTCAAGTGGGAGGCATCCAGGCGGCATCCTGATCAGATGCCCATACCACCTCATCTGGCTCCTTTCAATGTGAAGCGATTCTACTCTGAGCCTCTCCCGGATGACTGAGCTCCTCACCCTATCTCTGAGGGTGAGTCCAGCAATCCTCCAAAGAAAGCTCATTCCAGCCACTTGTATCCGCGATCTTGTTCTTTCGGTCATTACCCAAAGCTCATGACCATAGGTGAGGGTAGGAACGTAGATTGACTGGTAAATCGACACCTTTGCCTTAGAGCTTAGCTCCCTCTTCACCACAACAGACTGGTACAACGTCCACATCACTGCAGATGCTGCTCAGATCCATCTGTCAATCTCCCGCTCCATTCTCCCCTCACTCGTGAATAAGACCCCAAAACACTTAAACTCCTCCACTTGGGGCAGGAGCTTGTCCCCAACCCGGAGAGGACAATCCACCCTTTTCCGGCTGAGGACCATGGACTCAGACTTGGAGGTGCTGATTCTTATCCCAGCCGCTTCACACTCAGCGGCAAACCGTCCCAGTAAGACCTGTAGGTCATTGCTGGATGAAACCAGCAGGACAGCATCATCTGCAAACAACAGAGATGAGATCCTGTGGTCACCAAGCATGACACCCTCCATTCCTGGCTGCGCCTAGAAATCCTCTCCATAAAAATTGTCAACAGGCTCGGTGACAAAGGGCAGCCCTGGCGGAGTCCAACTCTCACTGGGAATGAGTCTGACCGAGTGTTGTCAATATGAACCAAACTCTCACAATGGTCATACAGAGATCGAATAGCTCATAACAACAAGCCCGATACCCCATACTCCCGAAGCACCCCCCATAAAACACCATGAGGGATGCAGTCAAATGCCTTCTCCAAGTCCACAAAACGCATGTAAACTGGTTGGGCAAACTCCCACAAGCCCTCGAGGATTCTCGAGAGGGTAAAGAGCTGGTCTGATGTGCCACGGCCAGGACGAAAACCACATTGCTCCTCCTGAATCCGAGGTTCGACCAATGGCTGGACTCTCTTCTCCAGTACCTTGGCATAGACCTTCTTAGGGAGGCTGAGGAGTGTTATCCCTCTAAAGTTGGAGCACACCCTCCGGTCCCCTTTTTTGAAGAGAGGAACCACCACCCTGGTTTGCCATGCCAAAGGCACTGCCTCCGACCTCCACGCAATGTTGCAGAGGCGTGTCACTCATGACAGCCCTACAACATCCAGAGCCTTGAGGTACTCAGTGCAAATCTCGTCCACCCCTGGGGCCCAGCCACCAAAGAGATTATTAACCACCTTGGTGTCCTCAGCCCCTGTGATGGGCGAGTCGTCCCCCTCGTCCACAAGTCCCGCTTCCTCTTTGAAAGACGTGTCAGTGGGATTGAGGAGATCCTCGAAGTATTCCTTCCACCGCCTGACGATATCCCCAGTCGAAGTCATCTGTGCCCCATCCGCACACCATACACAGTGTTGACAGGGAGCTGGTCCCCCCTCCTGAGACGCCGGACAGTTTGCCAGAATCTCTTCAAGGCCAACCGAAAGTCTTGTTCCATGGCCTCACCAAACTCCTCCCATACCCGAGTTTTTGCTTCAGCAACCACCTGAGCTGCACTCCACTTAGCCTGCAGGTACACTTCAGCTGCTTTGGGAGTCCCACAAGCCAACCAAGCTTGATCGGACTCCTTCTTCAGCTTAATGGCCCCCCTCACCACTGGTGTCCACCACTTGGTTTGGGGGTTGCCACCACAAGATGCCTCGACGATCTTGCGGCCGCAGCTCTGGGCAACCGCTTCAATAATGGAGGTGGAAAGCATGGCCCATTCAGACTCCGTGTCTCCAGACTCCCTTGGAATGTGGTTGAAGTTCTTCTGGAGGTAGGAGTTGAAGACATCACGGACAGGGCCCTCAGCCAGACATTCCCAGCACACCCTCACTCTATATGTTTGGGTCTACCAGGTCTGAATGGCATCCTCCCCTGCCATCGGATCCAACTCACCACCAGGTGGTGATCAGTTTACAGCTTTGCACCTCTCTTTACCCGAGTGTCCAGGACATACGGCCGCAGGTCTAATGACACGATAACAAAATCGATCATCGACCTGCGACCAAGGGTGTCCTGGTGCCAGGTGCACATATGGACACTCTTATGCTTGAACATGGTGTTCGTTATGGACAAACTGTGGTTAGCACAGAAGTCCAATAACTGAACACCACTCGGGTTCAGATTGGGCAGGCCATTCCTCCCAATCAACCTCTTCAGGTTTCATTGTCATTGCCCACGTGCGCATTGAAGTCCCCCAGTAGGACAATGGAATCTCCAAGAGGAGCACTCTCCAGCACTATCCAGAGGTTGTCTTTTGAAAATAGATGTATGAGTGCTGCCAACATTGCTGCAGAGGTTGAAGGGATGGGGGGGGTCAGCCTGTCAGTGCTCAGACCATACGCCGCACATTGCATCAAATTGGTCTGTATGGCTATTGTCCCAGAAGCAAGTTGTCTCCCCTGTTGTCTCCCCTTTTAAAGATGATGCACAAGAAAGCCCACAAACAGTTTGCTGAAGACAAGCATACTAAGGACATGGATTACTGGAACCATGTCCTGTGGTCTGATGAGACCTAGATAAACTTATTTGATTCAGATGGTGTCAAGCATGTGTGGCGGCAACCAGGTGAGGAGTATAAAGAAAAGTGTGTCTTGCCTACAGTCATGCATGGTGGTGAGAGTGTCATGGTTTGGTGCTGCCGTCACTGAGGAGTTACAGTTCACTGAGGGAACCATGAATGCCAACATGTACTGTGATGATGGCATACTGAAGCAGAACATTATCCCCTCCCTTCGGAAACTGGGCCGCAAGGGCAGTATTCTAACATGATAACGACCCCAAACACACCTCCAAGACGACCACTACCTTGCTAAAGAAACTGAGGGTAAAGGTGATGGACTGGCCAAGCATGTCTCCAGACCTAAACCCTATTGAGCATCTGTGGGGTATCCTCAAACGGAAGGTGGAGGAGCTCTCCGAACACCAAGATATCGTTATGGAGGAGTGGAAGAGGATTCCAGTGGCAACCTGTGAAGCGCTAGTGATCTCCATGCCCAAAAGAGTTAGGGCAGTGCTGGAAAATTATGGTGGCCACACAAAATATTGATACTTTGGGCACAATTTGGACATTTTCACTAGGGGTGTACTCACTTTTCTTGCCAGCAGTTTAGACATTAATGGCTGTGTTATTTTGAAGGGACAACAAATTTACACTGTTATACAAGCTGTACACTGACTACATTATATCAAAGTGTCATATCTTCAGTGTTGTCCCATGAAAAGATATAATAAAATATTTACAAGCATATGAGGGGTGTAGTCACTTTTGTGAGATACGGAGACTTGGGGAAGTTGGACGTAGACAGGAGTTCCTGGAGGGCTGAGGACGGAGCTGTGTGGAGGAATCTGATCAGACCTAAATGAAACAGTCATTGTCGCCCACGACAGACTGCTATGATGATGATATACTGTATATATATATATATATATATATATATATATATATATATATATATATATATATATATATATATATATATATATGGCCAGGTGTACAGTTTTTGGGACTCACACAGACAGCTCCTGAAAATGTGGATCCTATTTCCCGACTGCCCCAAGAATAAGACAGCATTAATTTGGTTTGATTTGGAGTTTATTGGGACATTTGAGTTAGGAAAAAGCAATATTTTGCCCTAACAAAGATCCCGTTTGTGAAAAAGACAATTTTGCCCCCCCACCCAAAAAAAACAAGATTTAAAAAAAAACAAAAACAACAGTAGTGGATTCTTCTACAAAAAAAAGCAGAGAAGACACTACTTAATGTAATTTTATGGGGGACCCATGCTGTGGTATTCATCTCAGACTGAAAGACATGGAGATGCAGTAATTTCCTCTGACAGAAGAGCATGGGGATTAATTGGCTGGGGGACAAAAGGAATTACCATGCGGGAATAAATTGTAATGCAGGACCTCGGGTAGCAGGGATGTGTGAGTGTTGTGATATAAAAGAGAGTCCCTGCTACATGATGTTAATGTTTGCTGATTCTGGAAGATGTGAGAGAGTGAATAAAGTTCATCTGGTCTGAATGCTCGGCCTGGTGATTCCTCTCTCCACACTGGTGACCCTTGACGAATAATGGAACACGAGGCAAACACCCCGGAGATGACCCGGACGGGAAGCCCCAGCAATGCGTGCGCCGTTTCGGTCAAACTACCAGACTTTTGGCTGCACGACCCGAAGTCTTGGTTCCTCCACACCGAGGCCCAGTTCGCGCTCAGGGGAATAACGGCAGATGACACCAGATATTACTACGTGGTTGCAGCGCTGGATGCTTGCTCGACTCAGCAAGTAATGAGCTTGCTCCAACAGCCCCCAGCCCGTGACAAATACGGGGCTCTCAAAACAGCGCTGACCCGGCGCTACACGCTCTTGGACTGTGAGAGAGCGGAGAGGCTCCTGACGCGCTCCGAGTTAGGAGACGGGTCGGCGGTCGAACTGATGGAGAAGATGTTGGTGTTGATGGGCACGGATGACGGGCATTTTCTATTTGCCCACCTTTTCCTCTGGAACCTCCCAACGGTGGCCAGAGCTGTCCTTGTCAACTCGCTGTTGCTGGCCGCGTGTGACTACCGTGCGCTAGCCCAGGAGACAGATCGGATCATCCTCACCACCAGAGCCCTCACAGTGAATGCAGCGGCATTGGAACCCAGCGAGACGGCCAGCGGAAGCAAGAAGCCAGCGATGGTAGCGGCAGCGGGGGCCAGGAAGCGCCAGAGAGACACGCTCTGCTCCTACCACCGCCGTTTTGGAGAGTGCTGTGGTATTTATCTCAGACTGAAAGACATGGAGATGCAGTAATTTCCTCTGGCGGACGAGCATGGGGATTAAAGGGCTGGGGGGAAAAAGAAACTGTCATGCGGGAATGAATTGTAATGCAGGACCTCGGGTAGCAGGGATGTGTGAGTGTTGTGATATAAAAGAGAGTCCCTGCTTTATGATGATAATGTTTGCTGATTCTGGAAGATGTGAGAGAGTGAATAAAGTTCATCCGCTCTGAACGCTCGGCCTGGTTTATTCCTCTCTCCACACTGGTGACCCTGACGTGATAGACCTGGTCCGTGGTTACCACCAGGTCCTGGTGCGCACGGAGGACATACCTAAAACGGCAGTAATAACCCTGTTTGGTCTGTTTGAGTTTTTATGCATGCCTTTTGGGTTAAAAGGCGCGGTACAAACATTCCAACGCATGATGGATGCGGTGTTGTGCGATCTGCCATTTGTGTTCGTCTACCTTGATGACATCCTGGTGGCCAGCGCCTCCGAGGACAAACACATAACCCACCTCAGGATGGTTTTCTGGAGATTACAGGAGCACAGGTTAATAATCAAACCAGCAAAATGCCAGCTCGGCGTGACAGGGATCGATTTTTTGGGACACTGCATCTCACCGGAGGGAGCGATACCCTTGCCGGACAAAGTGCGCGCAGTGGCGAATTTTCCTCAGCCTCAGACGATCAGGGCGCTGCAGGTTTTTGGGGATGGTTAACTTTTATAACTGTTTCCTCCCCCGTGCAGCCCAGCTCATGCAGCCATTGTACGCCGCGCTCAAGAAATGGAAACTGGCGAACAGAGTCGACTGGACTTCTGAGCGGGAGCAGGTGTTCTCTGAGGTTAAAACAGCCCTGGCAAACGCCGCACTACTGGTGCACCCGGACCCGGCGACTCGGATAGCGCTTACTACCGACGTCTCAGACGTGGCCATAGGGGCTGTCGTGGAGCAATGCGTCGCCGGTTCTTGGCAGCCACTCGCCTTTTTTAGCAGGTCTTTGCACGACAGTGAGCGTAAATACAGCGCGTTCGACAGAGAGTTACTGGCTCTTCACCTGACCATACGCCACTTCCAGTTCTGGCTGGAAGGGCGCACCTTTGCTGCGTTCGTAGACCACAAGCCACTAATGTACACTATGGCCAAGGTTTCGGAACCATGGTCGGGCCGGCAGCAGAGACAGCTGGCCACGATCTCGGAGTTTAAGACCGACATTCAGCATGTGGCCGGTAAACTCAACGTGGTGGCGGACTGCCTCTCGCGCGCATTAGTGGCCCCAGTCTACGTAGGAATAAATTAGATGGCCATGGCCGCGGCGCAGATTGGCGATGCGGACGTGTGCGCGCTCCAGTCTGGACCAACAGGGTTAAGGCTGGAGAGCAGGGTACTGCAAGACGGGGCCCCCCCCCCAATCTGTGACGTCTCCACAGGACGCCCGCGCCCGGTGGTCCCACGCGCTTGGTACCGCCGCATTTTTGAGTCATTCACTCCCTGGAGCACCCAGGAGTGCGCGCGTCAGTAAAAATGGTGGGAGCGAAGTTCGTCTGGCCGAGCCTGCGCAAACAGGTGAAAGAGTGGACTGCAGCCTGCATAGCGTGCCAATGAGCCAAAGTGCACAGGCACACAAAGGCTCCCTTGGAGCCGTTCCATATCCCAGCTAAGAGGTTCGACCACGTTCACGTGGCCCTCGTGGGCCCCCTCCCACCATCGCAGGGGTTCACGCACCTTCTGACAGTGGTGGACTGCACCACACGATGGCCAGAAGCAGTCCTGCTAGCTTCCACTGCGTCCGCAGACATAGCACACACTTTTTTGACAACATGGGTGGCATATTTTGGCACCCCTTCGGACATCACGTCCGATCGGGGCCTTCAGTTTGTTTCCGACCTCTGGTCCATGATGGCCCGGAGCCTGGGCGTCTGAATACATCGCACAACCGCGTACAACCCACAGGCTAATGGGTTATGTGAGCGTTTCCATAGGTCACTGAAAGCAGCGCTCAGGGCTTCGCTTACGGATGCAAATTGGGTGGACTGGTTGCCGTGGGTACTATTAGGGTTGCGTTCCGCACCGAAGGAGGATTTTTTTTTTTTTTGTTACTTATTTGTACCCGTAGGTAGATTTGGTTTGCAGTCTGGTGACAAGCCACCGGCTGCCGGTCGCTGCATGCGCGAGCGCCCTAAACCTACATGTTTTTGGTATGCGGGAGGAAACCGGAAAAATCCCGGAGTAAACCCACGCAACACGGGGAGAACATGCAAACTCCACACAGCTCACTGTTGGTCGGGGGCTGGAATCGAACCCACGATCTCATGATCCCCGCGATCCCCCGGCCGAGGGTAAAACTGTGCTGCCACAGTGCTAAACCATGGTGCCACCGTGCAGCCCAAGATTTGGCGGCTTCCCCAGCAGAGTTGTTTTTTTCTCAACCTCTGCGGCTCCCCGGGAAATTTTTACCAGATAACCCCGCGCCGAACAGTCATCCGTCCCCGCGTTCACGGCATAGCGCAGACGGAGGGACGCTACCTGGCCCGGCCCACCACTGTTTTCCCCGCGCTTTTGTGCCAAAAACCTTGAAGGACGCGGCGTTCGTGTTTGTCAGGTACGATGCCCACCGGCCCCCATTGCGCCTACCCTACGATGGCCCGTTTAGAGTGCTGGAACCCGGGGACAAACATTTTGTGTTAGACTTGGAGGGTCGCCGGGAGAGAATCTGTATAGACAGGCTTAAGCACGCCTTTGTGGTGGCAGATGAGCAGGTGGTGTTGGCCCGAGCTCCTCAGCGCGGAAGACCCCCCCCCCCCGAGAACTCCCCAGGTAAACGATTAATCAGAGCAGTCACACGAGCATGCTGAATGTTCCCTCCCCCTCCATTGTCCACCCACAGATGGACACACCCCCAGGAACCCTCCACCGGCACAGCAGCACCGCGGAGCCAAAGACCCCTCGTTATAGCAGCTATGTGCGGAGGCTGAAGCCGAGAGGACGTGAGGGTTAACACTCAGTCTGATACTCTGGTGGGGGGCGGTATGGGGGACCCATGCTGTGGTATTCATCTCAGACTGAAAGACATGGAGATGCAGTAATTTCCTCTGACGGAAGAGCATGAGGATTAAAGGGCTGGGGGACAAAAGGAATTGTCATGCGGGAACAAATTGTAATGCAGGACCTCGGGTAGCAGGGACATGTGAGTGTTGTGATATAAAAGAGAGTACCTGCTCCATGATGTTAATGTTTGCTGATTCTGGAAGATGTGAGAGAGTGAATAAAGTTCATCCGCTCTGAACGCTCGGCCTGGTTATTCCTCTCTCCACACTGGTGACCCTGACGTGATAGACCTGGTCCGTGGTTACCACCAGGTCCTGGTGCGTGCAGAGGACGACAGTAAACGACAGTAATAACCCCATTTGGTCTGTTTGAGTTTTTACGCATGCCTTTCGGGTTAAAAGGCGCAGTACAGACATTCCAACGCATGATGGATGCGGTGTTGCGTGATCTGCCATTTGTGTTCGTCTACCTGGATGACATCCTGGTGGCCAGCGCCTCCGAGGACGAACACGTAACCCACCCCAGGACAGTTTTCCGGAGGTTAGAGGAGCATGGGTTAATAATCAACCCGGAAAAATGCCAGTTCAGCGTGACAGGGATCGATTTTTTGGGACACTGCATCTCACCGGAGGGAGCGATACCCTTGCCGGACAAAGTGCGCGCAGTGGCAAATTTTCCCCGGCCTCAGACGATCAGGGCGCTGCAGGTTTTTGGGGATGGTTAACTTTTATAACCGTTTCCTTCCCCGTGCAACCCAGCTCATGCAGCCGTTGTACGACGCGCTCAAGAAACGGACACAGTCGACTGGACTCCTGAGCGGGAGCAGGCGTTCTCTGAGGTTAAAACAGCCCTGGCAAACGCCGCACTACTGGCGCACCCGGACCCGGCGACTCGGATAGCGCTTACTACCGACGCCTCAGACGTGGCCGTAGGGGCCGTTGTGGAGCAATGCGTCGCCGGTTCTTGGCAGCCGCTCACCTTTTTTAGCAGGTCTTTGCACGACAGTGAGCGTAAATACAGCGCGTTCGACAGAGAGTTACTGGCTCTCCACCTGGCCATACGCCACTTCCAGTTCTGGCTGGTAGGGTGCACCTTCACTGCGTTCGTAGACCACAAGCCGCTAACGTACACTATGGCCAAGGTTTCGGAACCATGGTTGGGCCGGCAGCAGAGACAGCTGGCCGTGATCTTGGAGTTTAAGACCGACATTCAGCATGTGGCCGGTAAACTCAACATGGTGGCGGAATGCCTCTCGCGTGCTTTAGTGGCCCCAGTCTACGTAGGGATAGATTACATGGCCATGGCTGCGGAGCAGACTGGCGATGCCGACATGTGCGCACTCCAGTCTGGACCAACAGGGTTAAGGCTGGAGAGCAAGGTACTGCAAGACGGGGGGGCCCCCCCAATCTGTGACGTCTCCACAGGACGCCCACGCCCGGTGGTCCCACGCGCTTGGTGCCGCTGCGTTTTTGAGTCGGTTCACTCCCTGGTGCACCCAGGAGTATGCGCGTCAGTAAAAATGGTGGGAGCAAAGTTCGTCTGGCCGAGCCTGCGCAAACAGGTGAAAAAGTGGGCTGCAGCCTGCATAGCGTGCCAACGAGCCAAAGTGCACAGGCACACAAAGGCCCCCTTGGAGCCGTTCCATATCCCAGCTAAGAGGTTCGACCACGTTCACGTGGCCCTCGTGGGCCCCCTCCCGCCATTGCAGGGGTTCACGCACCTTCTGACAGTGGTGGACCGCACCACACGATGGCCAGAAGCAGTCCCGATAGCTTCCACTGCGTCCGCAGACATGGCACGCACTTTTTTGACAACATGGGTGGCATATTTTGGCACCCCTTCGGACATCACGTCCGATTGGGGCCCTCAGTTTGTTTCCGACCTCTGGTCCACGATGGCCTGGAGCCTGGGCATCTCAATACAACGCATGACCGTGTACAACCCACAGGCCAATGGGTTATGCAAGCGTTTCCATAGGTCACTGAAAGCAGCGCTCAGGGCTTCGCTTACGGATGCAAATTGGGTGGACCGGTTGCCGTGGGTACTATTAGGGTTGCATTCCGCACCGAAGGAGGATTTGGCGGCTTCCCTAGCAGAGCTGTTTTTTTTCTCAGCCGCTGCGGCTCCCCGGGGAATTTTTACCAGATAACCCCGCGCCGAACACTCATCCGTCCCCGCTTTCACGGCATAGCGCAGACGAAGGGACGCTACCTGGCCCGGCCCACCACTGTTTTCCCCGCTCTTTTGTGCCAAAAACCTTGAAGGACGCGGCGTTCGTGTTTGTCAGGCACGATGCCCACCGGCCCCCATTGCGCCTACCCTACGATGGCCCGTTTAGAGTGCTGGAACCCGGGGACAAACATTTTGTGTTAGACTTGGGGGGTCGCCGGGAGAGAATCTGTATAGACAGGCTTAAGCCCACCTTTGTGGTGGCAGACAAGCAGGTGGTGTTGGCCCAAGCTCCTCGGCGCGGAAGACCCCCCCTGAGAACTCCCCAGGTAAACAATTCATCAGAGCAGTCACACGAGCATGCTGAATATTCCCTCCCCCTCCATTGTCCACCCACAGACAGACACACCCCCAGGAACCCTCCGCCGGCACAGCAGCACCGCGGAGCCGAAGACCCCTCGTTACAGCAGCTATGGGCGGAGGCTGAAGCCGAGAGGATGTGAGGGTTAACACTCAGTCTGAGACTCTGGTGGGGGGCGGTATGGGGGACCCATGCTGTGGTATTCATTTCAGACTGGAAGACATGGAGATGCAGTAATTTCCTCTGACTGAAGAGCATGGGGATTAAAGGGCTGGGGGACAAAAGGAATTGTCATGCAGAAATGAATTGTAATGCAGGACCTCGGGTAGCAGGGACGTGTGAGTGTTGTGATATAAAAGAGAGTCCCTGCTACATGATGTTAATGTTTGCTGATTCTGGAAGATGTGAGAGAGTGAATAAAGTTCATCCGCTCTGAACGCTTGGCCTGGTTATTCCTCTCTCCACAATTTCACAATAAATACATTACATTTGTCTAACAGTAAACTAGAACTCACTCGAAAATGGCGGACAGCCTGTCCTGCCCGAACCACTCAGAAAGACCCTGGACAGTGGTATCTCCCATCTGCACAAACCAAATGATCCACAAACTTGGTAAATTAAAAAAAAAAAAAAAAAAAAAAAAACAATAATTGGTACATTTGTAAAAAACTTCAGACAAATTGTTTTTGAACACTCACGACTTCACGTCATCCTCTATTCCACCTACACTGATAACTTGGCAGAAAACGTTACACTGGATCAGCAGCGAATCTACATCAATCCTCGTTTCTACAAAATCCAACAACCAATAATCTTAATACATCAGGCTACTTAAAGCTTTGTCTTAGAATATGTAAGATTATTCATGTGATTTATAAACACTTTATGTATATTTTCACGGACACTCACCATTAGTCAACAGTCTCTGACCGAGGGCGTTCAGCTGTCGCGCGGTGATGACGTAACACATGTGACTAAATACTCTTGCAAGTAAACACTGGATTATTTCAAAATACAATGGTGACACCTATTGGACATGATTGAAATGACAACTGGGTGAAAAAAGGAGAGATTTATAGATTTCATTTAGAAAGGCTAATTTTATTACTTGACCCAGCTACACTCTCCCCTGCCTGAAGTCAATGTCTCGGTGATTTCCTAAACATCACCCCTAGCATTAAATTTCAACGTGTAAAGGACCAGTCCCGCTAACTCCTGAGACAGTACATCTGGCGTGAACGAGACAGCATTATTACACGCACTGATAGACAAGTTAACCTGTTGAACTCTGTTCAACTTCCCTAAAAACGCCTAAAAATAACATGCCCAAAGTAAATCAAAAGCTGTTCTTCAACCCTTTGCAGCATCTTCATAGGGTTAGTCTCATTTAAAAGAAAACACTCTGAATTTTTTGGCAAAACAGTTATAATCTCTCTAAGTGCTCCTGCCACTGAGTAACAAGAAAGTTTGCCTGGGTGTTTTTTTAGATACAAATGCTTGCAAATAACATACAGCTGTCAGATACTGGCTGGAAAACACAACAGAAATGTAGAATCAAGTGTTTTCAAGCTCAGGTCAAAATTTTGTAAAAATACCACAAAAAATGAATATATTACACAGCTTTTTTCTCTGGTTGTAACAAGGCTGTGTCTGTACTGGAAGACCGGAAATACAGTTTTTTTTTTTTCAGTGCGCACTGAGACGCACTAAGATGCAGAGACGTGACCGCCCGTGGAATTCACAGAGTTCAAGGGGTTAAATGGGTTGCTGTGTTTGCCAGCGTTTGTCCTAACACTTCTGCGTGGGGCTGGCGTAGGCACGAATGTATTTGACTGTTCCACCTCCTGCCACGGCACAGGTACTGGTGTCTCCTCCAGTTCTTCAGACAAACCCGGACTTGATGCAACTGGTAGTGAGTGAGGAGAAGACTCTTCACCGGGCCTGTCACTCACTTCAACATCAGGCAGTCGTTCACTTTCTGTTTCACTTATGCTCTCCTCTTCAAAATGACTTTCTAAATTCTCCAACCTTGGACCAACAGGATCAGGAACTTGTTCCACCAACAGGAACTCAGGCTCTGACTCAATGGATTCGACTTCTGAGTCTAGATCAGTTTCATGCTCATTGACAGGAGGGACTACTTGGCAGTTTGGCCTTGGAAGCAGTATAGGGCCTACACAAAGGCGCAGATTCGACCTATGCACTCTCTTTAGTGGTCCTCCGTTCACTGGTGCAACTGTGTGAGTCATTCCTTGGATATCCATGACTTTATACACTTTGGATGACCATGCATCTTGAATCTTATTTCTGCCACTTGGGCGATGGCGAAGGTACACACACTGACCTATCTCAACAGGTGGACAGTGGACTTTTGCATTCTGGGAGCCATTCCTTCTGCTGTTTTCCTTTCAGCAAATTTGCATGGTAATGACGTTGCATGTGTGACTAAGTACTCTTGCAAGTAAACACAGGATTATTTCAAAATACGATGGTGACACCTATTGGACACGATTGAAATGACAACTAGGTGAAAAAAGGAGAAATTTATAGATTTCATTTAGAAAGGGTAATTTTATTACTTGACCCGGCTACATATGTGTGTGCGTGTGTGTGTGCGCGCGCGCGTGTGTGTGTGTGTGTGTGTGTGTGTGTACAATATTCATTACACATGCACAGTGAAATATTTTAAGCTTATTGAAAAAATTTTGATGATTATGGTTATAGTTTTTGAAACTAAATTACAAATGACAATATTCTGATTTATTACGATGCACTCGTAATTTTGAACAACATTATTGATCGATACTGACGATATTGACGATATTGGCAATTTGGATCATAATGTTATTCACCTCCTTGTTAGTTATATGTCAGTTTTTAAGTCAAGTAAACCTGAAGTCCACTCTGTTAAAGTGTGGTCAGCGGATAAATAGAGGAACTGAAAGGATGTTTTTTTTTTATGTACGGACTGGGATATTTTCTTCCACAATGAAGATATCAATGCGGTGACAGAAACAATTACTGATTACATCTCTTTTTGTGCTGATTCAATCATTCCTATGAAAACCATTATTGAAATACCCAAATAACAAACCTTACATCACTTGGGAAATAAAGGAATGTATTAATAGGAAGAAAAATGCCTTTAAATAAGGAGGCATTGCAGGTGTTAGAGCTGCACAAAAGGACCTTAACCAGAGGATGAGAGCAGCTCAGTGGCAATTTAAGGAACAGACTGAACAAGATCTTTCTGGGTTTAACACCAAGAGACTGTGGGACTCTATCCGTAGTATGACCAACATGGACTCAAAAAGGAAACTGGTGTTTGCCAATGATGAGGTCACAAAAGCAAATGAACTCAATGATTTTTACCTGCAGTTTGAAAAAGATAATAAGGAGGAATGCAGAAAGATTTTAGAGGAGGTTAGGTGTAATGGACATGAGGATAGGATTTTAATCAACCTGCAATCAGGTATTGGTGTTTTTAAATCAATGCATACTAACAAGGCGACAGGGCCAGATAAAATGTCAGTTTTTATGTTAAAAACATTTGCAGAGGAACTTGCTTCAGCATGGCATCAAGTCTTTCCAGCTTTCTATTGATACTTACATAGCACCTGAGCTTTGAAAAAGATCTATTATTGTTCCATTTCCTAAGAAAGTATGTCCCCAGGTGAACAACGATTTTAGGCCAGTGGCTCTTACCTCCAATAAGATAAGATAAGATAAGAAAAGCCTTTATTAGTCCCACAGTGGGGAAATTCCAGGATTGCAACAGCACAGGGATAGCCACTGTCCACTGTCCACCTGTTGAGATAGGTCAGTGTGTGTGTACCTTCGCCATCGCCCAAGTGGCAGAAATAAGATTCAAGATGCATGGTCATCCAAAGTGCAATGTTATGAAAGCACTGGAGAAATTGTTAATTCAAGAGCTTCGCATGGAGGTGGAGCACATTTGGATCAATATCAATTTGCGTACAAAAAGAAACGGAGTACAAGTGATGCCATCTTGACTATAATGCATTTAGTTTTAAAACATCTTGAGAGTCCCTCTGCATATGCCAGATTGTTTTTTATTGATTTTTGTTAGGCTTTTAATTGTATTCAGTCACAAATTCTTCTTAAAAAATGATTTAGTTGTGTGTGAATCCATTTTTAGTCAGGTGGTATCATTCTTTCTTGTCAAATAGGTCACAGCAGGTGAAGTTTAACTCTGTGCCCTCTGATATTGCATTGAGCAGTACCGGGGCCCCTCAGGGCTGTGTCAGTTCACCGTTGTTATTTACATTGTATACTAATGACTGTGTCAGTTCTCAGCAGGACCAATATGTGGTGGTTTTCAGATGACACTGTAATACTGAGTTTGTTAAAAACTAAGGTCAATTGAAATAGTCACAGATTTGGGGTAGATGGGTTTGAGAATTGGTGTGATGACCATCAGCTACAGATTAATACAGAAACGATGGTGGAGATGCTGATGGACCCCAGGGTCAGATGATTGATCACAGTCCTGTGGCCATACATGGTCATGATATCAAACAGGTTAAGTCATATAAATATCTTGGTGTTCACATTGGCACATGCAGGTGGCGAGTGTTTTGTGCCCATCAACCAGCGTCTGCATTTTCTTCACTGCTCAGACTGTTTGGCATCTGTGAAATATTATGTTGATTTTCTACAGGGCAACCATTGAATTCTGTGTTACAGTATGGTATTACCAGTTGGTTTGGAAATTTACAGTAAAATCAAAAGCTCAGATATTAAATCTGATAAGATAGCAGGTAAGATCATGGGCATGGCAGCACTTCCAACTCCCCAAGATCTCTTTGAACAAGCTACCCTCAGACAGGCAAATTGTCTTTTATCTGATGGTTCTCATGTATTGTATCCTGAATATGTCTTAATGAATTCGGGGAGAAGGTACAGTGTCCCTTTTTGTAAACACAATCAGTATAGCATTCATTTATTCCCTTGTCGGTGAAGCTCATTAATGAGCGGAATAAGTCAGGTGAACAGAAGTTAGGGAGACTGTGAGGTTGAGTAGATAATAGCACTGTATTCGCACCTTGATGAATAATGTTGATTTTATTTTGGTGGTTATTTATGTATTGGTTGTATGTATGGTATGTGTTTTTGCTGTGCAGCAGATCCTTTTGTCCAAGACAAATCTGTCCTAAAGGAGATCAATAAAGGTACTTTGACTTTGACTTTGATATAGATGTATAGATAGATGTGGGCAGCGCAGTGAAAAGTGGTTAGCACTGCGGCAGCACAGCAACTCAGCCTTGGCTGGGGATCTGGGTTCGATCCCAGCCCCGACAACAGTGATCTGGGTTGAGTTTGCATGTTCTCCCCCATTTCTGCGTGGGTTTACTCCGGATTTCTCCGGTTTCCTCCCACATGTCAAAAACATGCAAGTTAGGTTAATTGGCATCGACTGGGGATTCTAAATTGTCCGTAGGTATGGATGTCAGAGTGAATGGTTGTCTGTCTCTCTGTGTTGGCCCTGCGACAGACTGGTGATCTGTCCAGGGTGTACCCTACCTCTTGCCCAAAGATGCTGGGAGAGGCGCCACCCCACCCCCCCACCCCCGCGACCAAAAAGGATTTAACGGAAGAAGATGGAGGATGGATATTGACAGATATGACATCATATAATATTTCTTTAATGGAATTACTCCTACAAACTGATTTTCTGTAGCACATAATTCTATGAGAGGTGCACGAGTCAATCTCTTTCAGATCATTAATTTAAAGACAGGGATGGCAATTGTCCGCCGATCCGCGGATTTCCGCCGATTTATTTTCAAATTGATCATTTCTGTGAATCGTCTAATCCATTGAGAAAATTTTAGGGGGGCTAAGGTACCTTATTGTTACCGATTTTAGCGAAAATCAACACGATTACATAAGCGCCCAGCGCTTCCCCGGGTCAAGTCTCCCGCGATAACCCGGATGTACTCAAGCTACTGCTGAATTGTAAACAGCCCTGCGATTGGATAGTTGCAAACGATTGGACCAATCAAATGGCTCGTTGTATGCTTTGTCAAAAATTCATGGCGGCTTGTTCTCAGGGATGTGATTTTTCCGGTATTTCGCCGAATTCCGCTTTATTTTATCTTCCAGGAAGATAAAGTACGTTAAGTACGTTAGCGGCTTGTGGTCCACGAACGCAGTGAAGGTGCACCCTTTCAGGCAGAACTGGAAGTGGCGTATGGCCAGGTGGAGAGCCATTAACTCTCTGTCGAACACGCTGTATTTACGCTCACTGTCGTGCAAAGACCTGCTAAAAAAAAAAAGGTGAGCGGCTGCCAAGAACCGGCAACGCATTGCTCCACGACGGCCGCTATGCCCATGTCCGAGGCGTCGATAGTGAGCGCTGTTTTAACCTCAGAACGCCTGCTCCCGTTCAGAAGTCCAGTCGACTCTGTCAGCCGGTTTCCATTTCTTGAGTACGGCGTACAACGGCTGTATGAGCTGGGCTGCGCGGGGCAGGAAACGGTTATAAAAGTTAACCATCCCCAAAAACTCCCGCAGCGCCCTGACATTGATGTTGAGGAGAAAAAAATAGCAAAACAATTTAGTTACATTACTTTTATGATTCCAAACAGTTTGAAATTGACAGTGCACAGTGGATATTGACTCATAACTTTTGAATATTTCTAAGACTTGGCTGCATCAGTGATTGTGCAAAATGCACTGCTCAAGACTCAATGGAGATTGAAACTGGTGATCTGAAATGAATGCTGAAATTATAAAAAGTAATGGTATGTTGGAATTTTATTTCTATTATGGAATAGATAAAATTAACTGATTTTGATTTGATCAAGTGTTAAAGCATGTGATGGATAATGCTTGTTGGAATATTTTAGGAATGCTATCTTCTTGGAACATAAGTCAATATTACACAGTAATAAGTGGCATTCAGCTGTTTGTTTTATGTCATTTAAGCACAGTTCTGGTACTTAAAAATCATAAAAACCCAGGAGCCCCCCTTGCCCCCCCCCCGGGGCTCTGCCCCGGACCCCGCTGGGGGACTGCATCCCCCAGACCCCCTGCTAAATTTACAGATAATTTCCCCAACACCAAATCACATCCCTGGTTCATGTTGGAATTCTGAGCTTTCGGTATTGTTTTCAGCGGAATTATGAGATTTTTATCGAACGATCAGGAGTCATCAGTGCTAGAAATAGACTAAAGTGTCAAAAATAAGTTCCGATGGAATTGGCTTGAGAGAAAAGTGACGGTAAAGGTGAAAATTGGCTCAAAGTTCGACGAGGTAACAGAAACACTCGGACAGTTTCTGAAGAAACCAGAAAAGGAGATGAAGTTCAAAGTTCAGAGACTGATACAGCTTGCTGCCAAAAGGAAGAAAGTTTCACATTAGAAGTGACTTGGTGACCAGTGTAAATAGTGTAATAAACTCTTATAGAACTGTTAAATATGTTGGATTAAAGACAGTGAGACAATATTGAAGAAAAAGTAAGTTAACTTTTCATTAAATTTAATGATTTATCTAAGTCTAGTATTTCATTTATTTTTATCATTTTTTTCAGTCTAAATTACTTCTGTTTTACTGAAAACCTCCCAGCTTCATAGGGGGCTGTGTCCCCCCGGCCCCCCATAACTCAATCAACCAAATTAGACTTCAGCTGAAATCAGAATTTCCTGTTGCCATCCCTGAAAGAGAGCAAATGATGAAAAATTCACATTATTCACTGCTTTGTGCAACTTTTTGGAGTTTCTGGAGTGGCTACCAATATAAAAAGTCTTAGAAAACACAACCCTGTCACTTTGTTAGGGTCTGCCTAACTCTCAGTACCTCTGACTAAACAAGCAGTTTTAGTTTGGCTCTTGGTTGAAATGGAGCTCACTGGAATGATACCACCCAGCTTCATCTCCCCCCCCTTTCAATGATGGTGGGAGTATTCTTGTGTGTGTCTAAATCCACACAATTGACAGTGCTACGCTGGAGTTAGTATAGCAAGCTCATTTTTTAAAATTTTTTCTTTAAATTCTAGCTAACTCACTAGACATTCCTGTTACACCCTGGTTTACTAATCTACAATTAATATCTTGCATCATTCTAGCTTATTTTGATAAGATTAGACTGTTAGCATTAACCTGTTAGGTGGTCAGAGTCAGTCTACTGCATTAGAGCTTCTCTCAGTGGTGAGAAACCGATGAATCAGCCTAGCCCTGGCTTAACTGATGGGTCACAGTCAGGTCTTAATAAAGCTGTTTTCTATATATTCTCGCTATCCTAACTAGGCCACACTTGTTCATCTATCAAACACTTGATAATATATGTTGCTCCTGGATGTTATTTTAGCTTATTTCACTATAGGTTATATCTGACCTGGACCAAGGGCAGTTATAGTAACTGCTGTGAGCAGTTGCTTACTCACTCATTCATGGTTTCTGTCCTTATTGTATTCTAGGGAACAGTCATATCCTATTGACCACTGAAAATGACACATCCCTGCCCCCCCAGTGGTAATTAATTTTGTTCATTCTGTCAGACAGCTTTACTTAGTGTTGCCAACTCACTCTCAAAATCTGACTGCTTTAAATTAATTAGATATTACATACCTTACGAAGCAGCTGCACTGTATATGCATTCTATGGTTTTTTCTCATATATCATACTGTTTGACAGTCTGGGCTCAAGCAGCCCTTCACAATAAGAACCTATAGGTTTCATTATATAATCAAACCCTAAAAATCTTGGACAAAAAGCCCATTAGGTGGCATCACTGTAATGTTTTAAAAAAATACAACCTATTGAGTTTTGAGAGCTTCATTGACCTCTGTCTTCTGAAATTAACGTTCAAATGTTTCCATAAATCAGCACCGAGCCACTTGCTGGTTTCGTCCAAAGACGGACAGCAGCAGAGCCACCAGAGTTCTGTTAACAATAACTGTAAAATATTCCACCGCAGAACCACATTTGGACAAACAGCTTTCTCTATAAAGGGCAGTCACATCTGGAACACAATGCCAAATGAAATTAAAATAATAACGGACTTTAAACATTCACTAAAATGTTAAAAACTGGCTGAAAAATAAACAAGAATGTACTCATGTATGAATTATTTGTCTGCAAAGTGAGAGTGAATGAAGGGAAGGAATAAATGTGTTTGTTTATAGTGAGTGACGAGGGAGGAAGGCCTGAAATAGGCAAAATGTGAGTTATGTTATATGTGTTAAAAGTGAGGTCAGGCTGTTATATTTGTGTATTTATAATATTTATGTTAAAGGTGAGTCAGGCGTTATATTTGTGTATTTATAATATTTATAATATTTATAATTGTGTATTTATAATTTTTCTGTCATTGATGTAGGTGGTTATTGTGTATATTTTTATCTTGATTCTTTTTTCTAAAGCCCATCCAGGGACAAGAGTTGCAAATTAGCTAATTAGCTATACACTCTATGGTACAACACATCAGATTGATTGTCTTTGACTAATTGTCCTATGTTTATTGCACTGTCCCTGTCAAATAAACTAATCTACTACTACTACTACTCTTTTGAGTGAGTCTCACTCTTGGTGCCCCGTCTCTCACTCCACATTTTTGGAGTGACAAAAAATATGTCACTCCAAAATGAGGAAATTACTGTCAATATTATGCTGACTTTCTTTAGATTTTTCCACAAGAGCTCTCAAGGCAGCATAAAGCAGAATGAAACATGTTCTAAAACTTATTCTTAAGTAAAGAAGTGATTTTATTGAAAAAAAAAATAACTGTTATTGTGCACTGTGCACCTGTATGTCACTCCACCCCATCCCCTGGTCTCCACCAGTGCACAATTTCTTCTAAATCTCACTCCAAGCTTTTCTGAAAAGTTGAAAACTCTGTTTACATTAGTTAGCTCTGGCTGTATTCTGTACTGGAAGTAGGTGTTAGATAGCTAACATTAGCAAAATGGCATCAATTTCTGACCTCAGCAGCAACAAAAGTGGGAATGTGGGGTGAACTGGGGCTCATTTAAATCATTTAGAGTCATGCACTGAAATGAGCCACTCTGAGGAAGGCTGCATAAGATGGGTCAAAATGGTGCTGCAATAATGAAACCCTGAGGTATTTTGACTAAAGCTGTTAGACATTTCATGAATACTACTTCCCCGGCACCTACACGAGTCGGCTGCCTTTTTGTAACAGCGGCTCAATTCTGAGTTTTTTCTTTACACACTTTATACTTTATACACACTTTATACATCACGGACACACAGATCACCCCAAATGTCTCCCAAGCCGGCGGACGGAGCCACTGTTTACAGCAGGAGATGGTACAGCAGGGAACAGCTGCTTGCACTTAATCGCCACTCGGTGCTAACAGAAAAACTCAACGTACCGGGAGAAATAAGGCGAAAACGACGTGGTTGTCGGGCTGGTGTTAGACGGCGGACAAGGAGTATAAGGTACAGATCCACCCTACCATCCGTTGTTATGGGAATGTACGTTTCTATATTGGGAAATGGTAGATGAGCTAGCGGCTATCTCCCCGCTACGACAGCTTATACCGGATTGCTCCCTCCTTTTGTTTACCGAGTCGTGGCTATCTGAACTAGTAGCAGATGCTAACATTGAGCTGGAGGGTTTCCACGCGATACGGGCAGACCGAACACCAGACAGTGGCAAAGCAAGGAGTGGTGGAGTGATGATCTATGTTAATAACAACTGGTGCAGACCGGGACACATCACTGTTAAACCCAGCACTGCAGCAAAGACATCGAGTTGCTAGCTGTTAGCATGCGGCCCTACATATCTCCCGAGGGAATACTCACACGTGATCTGCATTGTTATTTATGCAAATCCAACGGCGAACGCTGGGACAGCGCGTGACGTCACCCACTCAGGTAACTGGCAGGCTGCAGACAGAACACCCAGATGCATCTTCTCCTCATCTCAGGCGATTTCAACCATGTTTCACTGTCTCCCAATTCTACCCATGTTTACCCAGGTATGTCACATGCCACACTAGAGACAATAAAACACTGGACTTATTCTACACAAACACTAAGGAGGCGTACACCTCATTACAACAACCCCACTCGGGAGATCGGATCACAACATGGTTCATTCTCCGGCTGGTGTACAAACTCCCTGAGTACACAGACAACCTCCGGCCATGCGCACATGTGAAGTTATGGTCTGAGGAGGCAATGACACTCTAAAGGGCTGTTTTGAAACCACCGCCTGGGAGCAGCTCTGCGATGCCACATGTGAGGACATCGATGGCCTCATCACAGACCATCAAGGACTACATCAGCTTCTGGTGTGGACAACACCGAGCCCACCAAGACCATACGGTGTTGCTCAAACAACAAAACCCTGGATCAACCCTGAGATAAAAACACTTCTGAGAGAGAAGAAGAGGATCTTCAGGTTGGGGAACAGGGAGATTCTGAAGTCCGTACAGAGGGAGCTGAGGAGGAAGATCAGAGAAGGCAAGGACAGCTTCAGGAAGAAGATGGAGGACAGCTGCAACAGAGCGACATCAGCGGGGTCTGGAGAAACCTAAAACCATCTCTGGGCTCCAGGAATACCTCCCCCCAGGCCACGGGGGGGCAGGGAGTGGGCGAACAATCTGAATTGTGTTTTTTCAATAGGTTGACCCACCGCCCTCCCCCCCGACTGCACAACAACCACTGCTGCCACTGAAGACATCAAGTCCTGCTGCCCACTCCCCACTCCACCATCACCCCCCACTCCCAACACAGCCCCCCCAAGCTGACCCTCACTAAGACCCAGGTGAGGACGGAGCTGAGGAAGATCAAGGCGAGGAAGGCGTCGGGACCGGACGGCATCAGTGCAAAGCTCCTCAGTCCTGTGCAACCAGCTGTGTGGAATTGTGGAGTACATCTTCAACCTGAGCCTGAAGCTGGGGAAGGTACCACAGTTGTGGGAAAACATCTTGTGTGGTACCTGTACCAAAGACTACCCACCCCAAAGATCTGAACAGCTAACAGACCAGTGGCCCTGACGGTCCCACATGATGAAGACCCTGGAGAGACTGCTCCTTGCTCACCTCTCGCCCCCTGGTGGGGTCCACGAATGGATCCACTCCAGTTCGCCTACCAGCACGGCATTGGGGTGGAGAATGCGGTCATCTTCCTCCTTCACTGTTCTCTGTTCCACCTGGAGAAGCCCGGGAATACAGTGAGGATCATGTTCTTTGACTTCTCCAGTGCTGTTCAACACCATCCAACCGATGATCCTGAAGGACAAGCTGCTGGGCGCAGGGGTGGACCAGCACCTGTCATCAGTGGATCCTGGACTACCTCACAAACCGGCCACAGTTTGTGAGAACCCGGGACTGGTGTATCCGACATGATCATCGGTAGCACAGGGGCCCAACAGGGAACGGTTGTGGCGCGCTTCATGTTCACCCTTTATACTGCGGACTTCTCACACATCACAACACACTGCCATCTACAGAAGTTCTCTGACGACTCTGCATCGTGGCCTCATCTCCAACGGAGATGAAGCTGAGTTGAGGGCTTATCCAGGACTTTGTGGACTGGTGCCATCGGAACTGGCCATCCAGATCAACGCGAGGGAAAACAAAGGAGCGTGGTGTGGACTGCCGCATGCAAGGACAACCCCTCACAGCACCAGTAAACCATCCAGGGAACAGACATTGAGATGGGTGACATCCGACAAGTACCGTGGGTGGTTCATCTGAACAATAAACTAGACTGGTCACACAAGACTGACGCACTTCTACAAGAAGGGACAGCGCAGGCTGTTCCTACTGAGGAGACTCAGGCTTTCAGTGTACAAGGGGGCGCTGCTGAAGACATTCTACGACACGGTGGTGGCATCAGCCATCACTTTTGGAGTGGTCTGCTGGGGCAGTGGCATTACAGCAGCCGATAGGAAAGACTGAACAAACTGATCAAGAAAGCTAGCTCTGTCCTGGGGCAGCGCCTTGAACCCAGTGGAGGAGATGGAGAGAGAAGGATGGTGGCTAAAACTGTCATCTCTGCTGGAGTCCGAATTCCACGCCTATGCAGGAACACACTGAATGCACTAAGGAGCTCATTTAGCAGCAGACTACATCATCCTAGGGGCTACAACCGAGAGGTTTCGCAGGTCCTTCCGACCACGGCTTGTCAGACTGTATAAACCTAAGCAGGGCTTGCTCACAGATAGCAAAAAGACGTGACAACCTAATAGTATTGAAGTGCAAAAGACGCAATAGACTTACACAATGGTCCCCTCCGGTATACAACTAGGAAAATACCGGTAGCTACGGAGGGTGACAATGTATGGGTACATAATCATACCATGTAGAATAACTAAGTTGACGGGTTATGCGTGTTTCATTCCATCTAGCTGCAATGCTCCGCACTGTGGTGTGGTGTGTATATTTATAATATTATTCCATCTAGCGACAATGCTCCACACTGTGTTTATATATGACATATTTATTCCATCTGAGGCTACAGTGCTCCGCACTGTGTGTGTTATATATTGTACATATTTATGTCATCTAGCTACGGTGCTCCGCACTGTGTGTGTTTATGTGTTTGCATTGTGTTCCATCTAGCTAATGCTCCGCACTGTGTGTGTTTTATATTTACATGTTTGTTTCATCTAGCTACAATGCTCCGCACTGGTGTGTTTATATATTTGCATGGTTTGTTCCATCTAGCTGCAAATGCTCCGGCACTGTGTGTGTGTTTATATATTCACATATTTATTCCATCTAGCTACAATGCTCTGCACTGGTGGTTTTATAGTGTTCATATATTTATTCCTCTAGCTAGAGACATGCTCCACACTGTGTGTGTGTTTATATATTCACATATTTATTCCATCTAGCTACAATGGCTCGCACTGGTGTTTATATATCTATATATTTATTCCATCTAGCTGCAATGCTCCGCATCGTGTGTCTATTTATTTATGTTTATATGTACATATGTATACTCGCTGCTCTTGTTTTTTTCTTGCCTTCTGATTGTTGCTCTGAGTGTTGCTATCCCTGTGCTGTTGCAATCCTGGAATTTCCCCATTGTGGGACTAATAAAGGCTTATCTTATCTTATCTTATCTTAATACCTCTGGGAACTGTGTCATCATGTAGATACAGTGCATCACATGACCCCTTTATATATATATCCTATGGAACTTCTGAAAACTGGCCATTATGACAGTGTGTGGTCTCTAAATAGACATTAGCACCAATAACCTCATTCACGAATGTTGCAGACTCACCTGCTTTAGTATGGAAGCTGACTTGGAGTCCTCAAAAATTAACAAGGCTGTGGGTCATTTTGTAAGCATAAGGTTCAGGTTCAGGTTCAGGTTACTTTATTTGTACCCGTAGGTAGATTTGTTTTGCAGTTGGTGACATCCATATTTACAAGCCACTAATTACATTCAACATAGACACAAACACAGGCAAACATCTTACAAAATAGGTAAATATAAAATATGTACAATATAATTTTTATAGCTTGTTCAACTCTTTGACAGCAGCAGGGACAAAGCTGTTTTTGTAGCGCTGGGTTCTACTTTTTGGGACAGCAAACCTCCGTCTGGAGGGAAGAAGCTGAAAGTTGCAGTGCAAAGGGTGGGAGTCATCATTTAAAATCGAGTCGGCCATCCTCTGTACTTGTCTGGTGTACAGGGATGTCAGGCTCAGCTGTGACTCACCAAGCAAACGACTGGACCATCTGACTACCTGATCCAAGGATTTCCTCTGTTTCAGTTTTATCTGACCAAACCATGACATTAAAGAAAAGGATAAAACAGATTCAATAAAAGCCCGATAGAACATAGTCATTATGGTTCGGTCAATTTGGAAGCGTGCAAGTTTCCTCAAACAATGCAAATTTTGCTGACCCTTTTTGCACACCCTTTCACAGTTCACCTCAAAGTTCAATCCACTATCAATAATTGTCCCCAAGATATTTGTACGATTGTACACATTCGGTGGTCTGGCCTTTTAGTATGGTGACTTTGTGCCTGGGAGTTTTCCTCCTAAAGTCAATAATCATATCTTTCGTTTTTGTTGTATTCTGCTGCAGGTAGGAATCCTCACACCAGTGAACAAAGTCATCAACTACTGGGCCGTGGCCACTCTCACCATCCTGGAGGAGACTGACAATGACTGAGTCATCAGCATACTTTATAATGTGTCTGTTGTCATGTCTGCTCCGACACATGTTTGTGTACAGGATGAAGAGTAGTGGTGACAACACACACCCCTGAGGAGAGCCAGTAGAAGAGCACTTTAGGTCAGACAATGTGCCATTGACCCTTACTCTCTGCGTCCTGTTGGTTAAGAAATCCAGAATCCAACCCACCAGATTATTGCTTAAATCAAATTGTTGCAGGAGCCTTTCAACTAAAATATGAGGTTGGATTGTATTAAAGGCAGAAGAAAAGTCCACAAATAAAAGCCTGGCGTGTGTCCCATTAAAATCCAGATGTTTAAAAAGCATGTCAAACAGAGTGACAGTGGCATCCTCCACTCCTCTGTGAGGCCTATAGGCAAACTGCAGAGGATCCAATGCATGTTCAGTCTGCCTTAGGACCTCACATCCTCACATCACAAGGTGTCTCTAAAACCCAAATTTCCAAAAGTTCGTACAAAGCAAACTTATGTTTGCACAGTGTTCATTGTTGTTCTGTGTCTAGTATATCTCTACTCAGTCAGCAAAGGACTAGAAAAGGCAGGAATCTTGGCACAGGTGCTTTTTTGAGCACTCATTATTCCATATTTTCATGTGCTGTAAGGCAATAAGCAAATAAGTATACAAGTGTATGACACAGCATAACCAAAATATTGCTCTGTGTGTATTACTCTCCAGCATCCCTCCCGACCACCACTTTGCTTTCCCTCTTGGTCGTGACGTAATTACCAAGGCACTTAATTAGTCATCGAGAGACTTGGAACTGACAAGGAGAGAAAATAAAATTTACCACATCATGAGGCTTATCCAGAATCTTATCCTAACTTTTTTAAATGAATGCCAGTCACAACAATAGTTTTTTGGAAGGAAAAACTGTTTTAGTCATTTAACAATAAAGCTGTCCACTACAATATACACCAGAGAAAGCCAAGACCTTTTTAGACACTTGAGAGACAGGGGAGAGCGAGAGCAGAGCTAAGCAGAAGCCAGGAGTCAAACCTAAAGTCATACTTTATCCATTGCTCCACTAACCCTTAAGTTTGCTGTTCCCATGTACAGTAAGTATTTTGGCTCAACATCCTTTAGCTGACATCATAAAGGAACAAGATGAGTGCCCCGTGAGAGACTCAGATTCAGCACCTTCAGATTACTGACACACTACCTATTGTGCAAAGACAGGGCTGTTCCACCAATATTGAGACCATATGTTTTAAGTTGCTTGGATCTAGTTTGGTTCTAGAACCACTGATTTTTAAGTGGTCCAGTTGTCCCTAACAATTGTTAACCAAGGGAATCGATATCTTGATCAAATAGATGTAGAAGGTGGGAAAATAAGTGGCAGTTTGTCTAAATAAGAGACTGGTTGAAAATGGTCAGGAAAGACATTGTCCAGAGAAATGATTTTTGACACCTCAGTGAAACAGCAGAGCTAATTTAGTCTGGAGTCAAAACTAGAGTCTAGCCGACATCAGAAATCAACAAAATGACTCTCCCATGTGAGGCTCAATCCCACAACATTCAGATTATCAGACTGACACGTCCATCTGAGCAACAGCAGTGCTTTACCACCAAATCTGAGAACACATGCTTTAAGTTGCTCAGATCTAGTTTGGTTCTGGAAGTGTTGGTTTTTAAGAAGTCCACTTGACCCCAACAACTAGAGAGCTGTAGCATCAAGACAATCCCACAAAGAAAGTGAAGTAAAGTTCTCCCCTTTTAATAGGGTGAGCTAATCGGCAGCAGGTAAAGGCTGATGAGGACAACTGCAGGTAGTTCAAAACAATTAGAGTTGCTTGATGTGCGTATGCGTGCTGTGCTCAAACAGAGACTATGACAACATATCTTCATTTACCATACTGATTTTCAACTATGAACTGCCACGCTGCTTTGGTATTACACACATGTATAAAACTGACAGCTATATACAGTATATCAAGAGGGAGCTGAGCATTATGGGGCGAGTAAATTTTGCGATAATACTGGTAGTGACTAGTTTCTTTGTTGCTCCATTGTTTGTAAAGACTACACTGATCATTTTACACATTCCTTTAAGCACTGCAACCCAGTGGAAGGGGGACAAAGAGGAGCCCAATGCTACTTGTCTGAATACACGATATACAGTGGGGAAAATAAGTATTGAACACGTCAACATTTTTTTTCATTAAACATATTTCTAATGGAGCCATTGACCTGAGATTTTCACCAGATATCAGTAACAACCCAAGTAATCCATATACACAAAGAAATCATGGGATCTGTGTTCACAAAACAAGTTATATTAAAAAAAAAAGTGGAATGACATGGGGAATAAGTATTGGACACATGAAGAAAAAGCGGTGCAAAAAGACATAGGAAGCCAAGAAACCAGCTGAAATTCATCAGAATTTAGGAAGCCATCCCATCCCTCATCAGTGCAAATTAATTTCAGCTGGTTAAGTCCCCACTGATAGCCTTTAAAAAGCTCTGTGAATATCAGATTATCACACCACAAAGAACTCATGATGGGTAGAAGCAAAAAGTTCTCTCTAGACCTTCACATCCTTATTGTTGCAAAACATACTGAGGATTCGTTACAGGCACATTTCTAAATCGCCGAATGTTCCAGTTAGCACTGTTGGAACCATCATTCGAAAGTGGAAAGAACATCATTTTACCATAAACTGGTCACGGCCAGGAGCTCCTCACAAGATTTCTCATAGAGGAGTCAAAAGAAGAGTTATCCAGGAGCCAAAGACCATTCATGGAGAGCTCCAGCAGAGAGATCTTGAGGTAGTAGGCACTGCTGTTTCAAAGAAAACAACAAGTACTGCAACTAACTGACATGGGCTCTATGCCCACTTGCCTCGCAAGACTCCATTGCTGAAGAAAAAGCATGTTGAAGCTCATTTAAAGTTTGCTGCACAACAATTGGGAAAAGCCAGTAAAATACTTGGAGATCTGGAATTTCCCCATAAAGGCTTATCTTATCTTATCATGGTGTATGGTTGTGTCCTTCTGTCACAAATTGCCCTTTTCAAAGGCTAAAACAGGATGCCAAACGCTCTCTGTGGGTTTGCACATTTATCAACATAAAGACTGACATGAATACTAACGTACAAGCACTAAATAATAAAGTGCTGGGCGCTAACATACAAGTACAAATTCATAAAGCGCTGGAGGAGAGCGGAGCTCAACGTCCAGGGGGACAGAAGCTGGGAACGCCTAGCAAAAGGGGCAGAATCCAGCTGGAGCACACCCGAAGACAGCGGGGCTCACGGCTGGAAATAAAAAGGGAAACTACCCTGGACAGAGCTCTCCACTCTCCTCGACAACGGGACCCAAACACACTCAGACTGTATGGCTCCTGAGAACGGGTAGCATTGATGGAAGGACACAACAACCCACAGAGGTTTGTCGTGCCCTTATATGCTGTTACACAATGAGTGGCAGGTGTGGATACATGAGTGGAGAAAATAACAGAATAAATAACAGGTGTGCAGCTCCAACTAGTTTGATAGCCAGAAGCTGCACAGCGCTGTCAAAATAAAACAACCAGAACCCATAAGAAAACAACAACACAACCCCAAATGTAAACATTACTACAAATGCACAATGACAAAAACTGGACAAAATAGCAGTGAAACAGACAGGAAAAGACTGAACTTAAACTAGAAACTGGGCACGGCACCACCTGTGCCCAGGATCATGACAGAAACTCAACTGGCTCCAAAGAAAGAAAATAAGCTGCTAGAACAGCCCAGTCAGTCAATTGATCTAAATCCAATTGAAAATCTATGGAACGAACTGACGATCAGAGGTTCTGTGGTTCACACCACAGAACCTTCAAGATTGAAGACAGGTTTGTCTGGAAGAATGGGCTAAAAATCACTCCTGAGCAATGCCTGTAGCTAGTTTCTCCCTACAGGAGGCATCTGGAAGCTATTATGCCAACAAAGTCTTTTCTACTAAATATTAAAATGAATTTCACCAAGTGTGTTCAATACTTATTCCCGTGTCATTCCACTTTATTAAATATAACTTGTTTTGTGAACACAGTTGCCTTGATTTTTATATGTATGGATTATTTGGGTTGTTACTGATATCTGGTGAAAATCTCAGGTCAATGGCTCCATCAGAAATATGTTTAATGAGAAAAATGTTGACATGTTCAATACTTATTTGCTCCGCTCTATATGAGTAGAGTTCAATGTTGCTGCTCTTTGTCCTCTGTTTCAGTGGAGAGGACTGCAAAATGCACCCAATGTTTTTTCGTATATCAGCGAAGGAACAGCTTTCATATTTACAAGAACAGACACTGTGTTTTGCGTGCACCGGCTGCACTTCTGAGTGTTGTATTTAGCGCCCACACAAAGCGGGACAAATTTTATTTTAGGAGGCAGGCTGTCACAGAAAAAAAGGGGAACAGAGGATATGCGAGGTAAACCGGGATGCATAGATTGTTCCTCACCAACAGAACAGGGCTGGTCTCTTCTTGACACTGCTGCAGGGCTCTGGGAGGTGACTGAAAAAATGCTCTTATGAAAGAAACTTTTTTTTTTTTTTCTGGCTTCTCCTGGGCCCACAGCAGGTTTGTTTTGTGCGGGTCTCTGGAGGAGGAGAGCAACAGCGAAAAGAGGAAGCTCCCTGGGGTGCATGGGCTATTTACAGGCTAGACTAGGGGTGTCCAAAACATACGGCCTGTCATGATCCGAGCCGTCTGTCCCTTCGGGCTCGGTTCTGACCTTCTGTGTCTCAGGTTCATCTTGGGTATTTGTGTATTGTTTTATCTTTTGAAATCTAGTTTCTATGTTTCCCCAGTTTTTCCATAGCTGTTGACACTGGTCTCTGTCCAGCAGCTGTGAGGCATGCTTTCTTTGGCCTGCACGTATGTGGGCGCTGCTGGACAGCCTACCAGTGCGACCATGCCCTCTCCTCTCTTAAACAATCAGCTGGTTACACTCCCTGTAATTACTTTTCCCGCTCCGTGCTCAGGTGCACCCAATCATTCAGTCATCTGTGTTTGTACGCAGCTCATTGTCAGTCAAGCATTGCTGGGTGATTGTGTTTACTGTGCTACTCTGTATAGCTGTATGTTACTACGTGTTAGCCACTTCCATGTCACACCATGGTTCTCTTGCGTTTGCTGGGTGATGTCGGCCCAGGAATGCCAATTGTAAGTCTATTTGTATTTTGTATGTCTGCATTGGTTTTTTTGAGGGACTTAATGTTAATAAATCTGTCTGTGGTGAATCCTGCACGTGAATCCATCTCTTCCCCTCCGTGCACTGCGTACAAGCGCAAGGTGTCATACACGGCCTGCGGATCAAAACTGCCCTTTAGGTTGTGTGGTGTGGTGAGTGTGTTTAGGTTGTTTAGGATTGATGACTGACGTGGAAATTGTGTAAACTTAAAGGTAATTTCACGATCTTGACAAGATGCTCTTAATCATAAAGTGAAATACAATATTTTTAATAATTAGCTGCACTAGCTGCACGGTGATACAGAGCAGCAGGGTTAAACAGTAGTTTGCACTGTTGCCTAACAGCTAGAAGGTTCCACGTTTGAATCCCCAGGCTGGCAGGGGTGTGAACCTTTCTTTGTGGAGTTTGGATGCTCTCCCTGTGCTGTGTGGGTTTACTCCAGGTGAGCTGGTTTCCTCTCACAATGTTAGGTTAATTGATGATTCTAAATGGTCCCTAGGTAACTCTCTCGCTCTCTTTAAGTAGAGGGTTAATGCTAGTGAAGCGCTTTGAGTGGTTTTTGAGCAGTCAATTTTAGAGAAGTAACAGATATTTTTTTTCGTACTACAAGTTTTTGCCTTGTGCAACATGGCTATGAACCTCTGTAGCACCAGTGCTATGAGCAAAAAAAGTTAATGTACAGCCCTGCTAGGGATGCAAATTATCAATTAATTTATCATTCATTAGTTAGTTCACCTTACAAATAATAATTAATTGAGAATCTGAACTTCCCTTGGTATCAATGTGGTCTTTCTATTACATACAAATTTTAATACTGTTTATGATATACTAAATAAAAATGCACATCATTTTCCAGTAATTAACAAACTTATTTTATTTGGGGATAAAGACAGGCATTGCATGTTTTGCAGTTAAAGGACCTGAACAGCTACAGGACCATGGCCCTCACATCACACCTAATGGACATCCCTGGAGAGGCTGCTCCTCGCCCACCTCTGGCCCCCTGGTGGGACCAGCAATGGATCCACTTCAGTTTGCCTACCAGCATGGCATCGGACTGGAGGATGCAGGGATCTTCCTCCTACATTTCCCCTGTCCACCTGGAGAAGCCTGGGAGTACTGTGAGGATCATATTCTTTGATTTCTCCAGTGCTTTCAACACCATACAACCAGTGATCCTGAGGGACAAGCTGCTGTGCGCAGGGGTGGACCAGCACCCATCATCGTGAATCCTGGACTACGTCACAAACTGACCACTGTTTGTAAGAACCCAGGACTGTGTATCTGATACCATCATCTGCGGCACAGGGGCCCCCCAGGGAACAGTTTCTGCTCCTTCCTGTTCACCCTCTACACTGCTAACTTTTCACACAACACTCACACTGCCATCTACAGGAAGTCTTCTGATGATTCTGTGATCATCGGGCCTCAGTCTCTGATAGGGATGATGTGGAGTACAGAGGACTTATCCAGGACTTTGTGAACTGTGCCATCAGAACTGCTTCCGATCAATGCGAGGAAAACTAAGGAACTGGTGGTGGACTGCCACAAGCGAGGACAACCCCCCACAGCACCGGTAAACATCCAGGGAACAGACATTGAGATGGTGACATCTTGCAAGTACCCTGGATGTTCACCTGAACAATAAACTGGACTGGTCTCACAGACACCAACGCACTCTATAAGAAGGGGCGGCGCAGGCTGTTCCTCCTGAGGAGACTCAGGTCTTTTGGAGTGCAAGGGGCGCTCCTGTAGACTTCTTCTACGATTCGGTGGTGGCATCAGCCATCACATTTGGAGTGGGTCTGCTGGGGCAGCGCAGTCACGGTAGCCGACAGGATGAGACTTGAACTGGCTGATCAAAAAAGCTATCTCTATTCTGGGGCGACACCTCGACCCAGTGAGGAGATAGGAGAGAGGAGGATGGTGGCTAAGCTGTCATCTCAGCTGGAGTCCGGAGTCCCACCCCCATGCAGGACAAGCTGAATGCACTGAGGAGCTCATTTAGCTGTAGGCTCTGCCATCCTAGGTACAACGACGGAGAGGTTTTGCAGGTCCTTCCTACCTATGGCTGTCAGACTTTATAACCTAAGCAGGGCTGCTCGTAGAGGTCGTATTAAATGTACTAAACGTAACAACTTTGCACAATAGAGATCGTCCCCTCCAATACACAACTAGGACAATAACAATCATTACTGAGGGTGGCAACAACACTGTTGATTCAAATTCAAAATATACTGTCTGGGTACATATTCATATTCTGCTCAATATGAATTGCAATATGCTGCAATGCTCCTGCTCTGTGTATACAGTATATTCTGTGTACCTATGAACGTATTTCATTCATTTATAGCTTTCGCTAACCAATTCTTATTATCTTATTTACTATTGCTCTGAGTGCTGCTATCCCTTTGCTGCTGTAATTATGGAATTTCCCCATTGTGGGACTAATAAAGGCTTGTCTTAGCTTATAAAATTCCGCATAGAAAATTTGATAAAATGTCTAGGCTATTTTGACATGAAAATAAATTGTGCACTGGCTTATCTGTTGGATGTCAAACATTAGCTGTATAACAAGATAAATTCTGAGTAGAAAATTTAAAGAACACTGTGCAGGCTTAGCCTACATAATAAAGTCATATGTTTACAACTTTTAAGCTGCTTTCAAACTACAATTGGAGAGCCACAGACGCGTGTTCCATTGCCGTAATTTAACACTTCAACATACAGTAGATCTCTCATAGATAACAGTACATTTCTCTGGTACCAAGTTTCATGTCCTCGCATCGCTGATTTCACAGGAATGCACCGGTCAGCCTGGAAGCTGGTGATGCCTGATTAGTTGTGAGTCACTGGCATTTTTAAGTCTTTTAATTTTGTCACTCCGTGTCAAACTCAGCGCAGATCACGGGTGGATATAGAAATACACGACCAAGATATATACTGTATTTCAATGATTGCTGCCCTTTGTCCTCTGTTATAATAGAGAGGGCTGCAAAATGCACCCAACATTTTACATACAGCCATGGACAAAATTGTTGGACCCCTCTGTTAATGAAAGAAAAACCCACAATGGTCACAGAAATAACTTGAATCTGACAAAAGTGGTAATAAATTAAAATTCTATGAAAATTAACCAATGAAAATCAGACAATGCTTTTGAATTATGGTTCAACAGAATTATTTTAAAAAACAAACTCATAAAACAGGCCTGGACAAAAATGATGGTACCCGTAACTTAATATTTTGTTGCACAACCTTGTGAAGCAATCACTGCAATCAAACGATTTCTGTAACTGTCAGTGAGACTTCTGCACCTCTCAGCAGGTATTTTGGCCCACTCTTCATGAGCAAACTGCGCCAGTTGTCTCAGGTTTGAAGGGTGCCTTCTCCAGACGGCATGTTTCAGCTCCTTCCACAGATGTTCAATAGGATTTAGATCAGGGCTCATAGAAGGCCACTTTAGAATAGTCCAATGTTTCGCTCTTAGCCATTCTTGGGTGTTTTTAGCTGTGTGTTTTGGGTCGTTATTCTGTTGCAAGACCCATGACCTGCGACTGACACCAAGCTGTCTGACACTGGGCAGCACATTTCTCTCTAGAATACCTTGATAGTCTTGAGATTTCATTGTACCCTGCACAGATTCAAGACACCCTGTGCCATATGCAGCAAAGCAGCCCCACAACATAACAGAACCTCCTCCATGTTTCACAGTAGAGACAGTGTTCTTTTCTTGGTATGCTTCATTTTTGTGTCTGTGAACATAGAGCTGATGTGCCTTGCCAAAAAGTTCCAGTTTTGTCTCGTCTGTCCATAGGACATTCTCCCAGAAGCTTTGTGGCTTGTCAACATGCAGTTCGGCAAATTCCAGTCTGGCTTTTTTATGATTTGTTTTCAACAGTGGTGTCCTCCTTGGCCATCTCCCATGAAGTCCACTTTGGCTCAAACAACGACGGATGGTGGGATCTGACACTGATGTACCTTGACCTTGGAGCTCACCATGAATGTGTTTAGAGGTTGTTCTGGGCTCTTTTGTTACTATTCGTATTATCCGTCTCCTCCTGCGGCCACATCCAGGGAGGTTGGCTACAGTCCCGTGGATCTTAAATTTCTGAATAATATGTGCAACTGTAGCCACAGGAACATCAAGCTGCTTGGAGATGGTCTTATAGCCTTTACCTTTAACATGCTTGTCTATAATTTTCTTTCAAATCTATTGAGACAACTCTCTCCTTTGCTTCCTCTGGTCCATGTTTAGTGTGGTACATACCATGTCACCAAACAGTACAGTGACTACTTGTCACCCTTTAAATAGGCCAACTGACTGATTACAAGTTTGTAGACACCTGTGATGTTAATTAGAGGACACATCTTGGTTGAACATGTCCCTATTGTCACATTATTTTCAATCAAAATCAAATTAAATCAAATCAACCTTTATTGTTATATTGCTGTACATACAACTGTAGTGCAGGCAAGATGAAATTGTGTTTCTCTCGGCATCCATATAAGTAAAAAAGAACATAATTTAAGACACACTCACACACACCCTCACCCCCCACCCCAACACAGCCATTCACACTTCCCTGAGACATACTTGAAAACTAACCAGAACTATAATATACAAATAATATACCTAATGTCCATAGGTGCAGTAGTACGGTATGTATGAGAGATTCCGGATCAACTGTTCAGCATCCTAACAGCTTGTGGAAGGAAGCTGTTAATCAGTCTGGTGGTTCTGCCGCTGATGCTCCGGAATCGTTTGCCAGATGGCAGAAGTTCAAAGTGTTTATGCAGAGGGTGAGAATGGTCCTTGACAATGTTCAGTGCCCTGCTCCTACAACGGTTCTGAAAAAGTTCTTGGACTGAGGGGAAGGAAACTCCAATTACCCTCTCAGCTCCCTTAACTATCCTCTGCAGGACTTTTTTGTCTGACATACTGCAGCTGGAGTACCATGTTGCAATACAGTACGTCAGAACACTCTCCACCACACCTCTGTAGAAGGTCCTGAGGATGCAGATGGGGAGAGAGGCCTGTTTGAGTTTCCTCAAGAAGTGCAGTCTCTACTGGGCCCGCTTCCTGATCCCCAAGGAATTCTTGCTCCAGGTCAGGTCCTGCCAGATCTGCACTCCGAGGAACTTGATGTTCTCCACTCTTTCCACTAAACGGCCGCCAATGCTGAGAGGGACGTGTTCAGGCTGTGACCGTCTGAAGTCGATAATCATCTCCTTCGTTTTGTCCATGTTGAGCACCAGATTGTTCTCCCTGCACCAGCCCTCCAGGTCTCTCACTTCTTCCCTGTACATTGATTCCTCATCGCTCTGAATAAGTCCCACCACTGTGGTGTCGTCTGCAAACTTAATAATCTGGTTCCCCTTGTGTCTGGACACACAGTCATGTGTTAGAAGTGTAAACAACAGTGGACTGAGTACGAAGCCTTGAGGGGATCCGGTGCTCAGCGTGATAGAGTTGGAGATATTATTTCCAACACGGACAGACTGAGGTCTCTCAATCAGGAAATCCAGGATCCAGAGACATGTGGCGATGTTCAGACCAAGAAGGAGTAATTTCTTCATCAGTCTCTGGGGAATAATGGTGTTGAATGCTGAACTGAAATCAGTGTACAGGAGTCTGGCATAGGTGTCTTTCTGATCCAGGTGGGTGATGACAGAGTGCAGGGTGGTGACTATAGCATCCTCTGTGGAGCGGTTTGAACGATATGCAAACTGGAGCGGGTCATGTGATGCAGGGAGGCAGGCTGTGATGTGTGGTTTGACAAGCCGTTCGAAACATTTCATCACAATTGGTGTCAGTGCAACAGGACGATAGTCATTCAGACAGGACACAGCTGGTTTCTTTTCCACCGGTACTATGGTAGAGGTCTTAAAGCATCTGGGAACGATGGCCTGACTCAGGGAGATGTTATAAATGTCAGTCAGGACATCCGCCAACTCGCTCGCGCAGTCTCGGAGCACACATCCCGGGATGATATCCGGACCTGCAGCTTTACATGGGTTGACCCTGGTTAGGGTCCTCCGTGTGTCCGCTGTGTTGATGGTGATAGCTGGCCCAACCAATGGTGGAGATGGGCCAGCCCTCCCTCTGATTGTCGGGTTTGATGCTTCAAAACGTGCAAAGAAGTTGTTGAGCCTGTCTGGAAGCGAAGCGTCGTCATCATTGACCCCCTGCCTAGACTTATAGTCCGTCAGTGCCCGAACTCCCTGCCACATCCGCTTGGCGTTCCTAGTGTCACAGAGGTGTCCCTGGATTTTCTCCGCATAGGCGCGCTTTGCCGCCTTAATTCCCTTTGAGAGCACAGACCTTGCTGAGCGGAGGGCGATCCTGTCCTTCGCTCTGAAGGCTGCATCTCTGGCTGTGAGCAGCGAGCACACCTCTGCAGTCATCCAAGGCTTATGGTTGCCCCGTGCAGTGATAGTCTTCACTATAGTGACATCCTCTGTGCACTTCGCGATGTAGCTGGTGACCGTTTCAGCATACTCCTCCACATCTGTCTTGTCTTCCTTGGAGGCTGCTGTTTTGAAGACCTCCCAGTCTGTGTGCAGAAAACAGTCTTTAAGTGCTGAGGTTGCACTCTCTGGCCAAATCCTGATTTGTTTCACTACTGGCCTGCTGCGCTTCAGTAAAGGTTTGTAGGCAGGCACCAGCATCACGGATAGGTGGTCAGAATGGCCGAGGTGGGGGCGAGGTGTTGCCTTATAAGTATCTGTGTTTGTGTACACCAAGTTCAACATATTCTCTCCCCTGGTCTTAAAGTCTACACATTGTTTAAACTTGGGGAGCACAGTCTTTAAACTGGTATGGTTAAAATCCCCCACAACCACCACAAAACTGTCCGGGTGTGAAGTTTGAATTTCACTAATAGCATTGTGCAGCTCTCCGAGTGCCTCTTTAGCATTAGCTTTAGCATTAGCGTTAGGCGCTATGTAAACAGCAGCTACAAACACGTTGGTGAATTCCATCGGCAGATAAAATGGCCGACAATTTACAATAAGGAACTCCGCCAATGGAGAGCAGTGTTTAGATACTAACATGACATTAACGCACCAGCTCTTGTTAACATAGATGCATATCCCCCCCCCCCCCCTTGGCTCTTACCAGAGCTAGCAGCTTCTCTGTCCACCCGGAACAATGTCGTCCCTTCCAGCTGAATGGCCGCATCAGGAATGTTGTCGTGGAGCCATGTCTCCATGAACGCAAGCACACAGCAGTCCCTCCACTCTCTCCGGGATTCTCTCAGCAGACGCAGCTCGTCCAGCTTGTTGTCTAGGGTGCGGACATTAGAGAGAAGGCGCAACGGTACTGCTGGTCTGGAGGAGTTAGCCTTTAGCCTAGCATGAATCCCAGCCCTTTTTCCTCGCTTTTGCTTACGTTCGCTCCACTTACGCCTCCTCCTTTCCCGGATAGCTTCCAGCGGAATCTCTGACAGAATTCCATGCTGGCGTAGAATGTCCCAAGTCACAACCGAGTGCTGCGATTCTTGCAGCATGCAGTACTTTGATGTTTAATAAGGTCTCACTGTTGTAAGTTTTACAGAATGTACGTCTGGGATGATCAAAACACTCAAAACTCTCACACTCGCTAATGCCAAGAGGGGCTGCTGCGTCCATGCGTGTCGCCATCTTCTTCATCTTTTCTAGGGGTACCATCATTTTTGTCCAGGCCTGTTTCATGAGTTTGTTTTTTTTTAAATTATTCTGTTGAATCACAATTCAAAAGCATTGTCTGATTTTCATTGGTTAATTTTCATAGAATTTTTATTTATTACCACTTTTGTCAGATTCAAGTTATTTCTGTGACCATTGTGGGTTTTTCTTTCATTAACAGAGGGGTACCAACAATTTTGTCCACGTCGCCATTATTTTCCATATCAGCATTGAACAATCAATCAATCAATCAATCAATCAAAGACTTTATTCCAGACTCAAGGTCCATCAAGAGAAAAATAAACAAGTAAAGTAAAAAAAAAAACAAGACAGTTGAAACAATCAAAAAGTTACAAGAAACACTAAGACATAACTGCTTAAAGAAGTACAAAGACAGTACAGACTTTAAAAAGACTTAAAAAGACTACTGTACCAGTGCCTTCTAAACTGTGACTGACAGCGAATAGAACTGAGCTTAATGCTAGACATGACTTGAATGATTTCATTTCTAGATACATCAAGCCGACAGATGAATTTATACATAAAATTCCTTATTACTGCATGCAGAGTATTTACACGTGATGAGACAAATAACTCGGAAGCACTGCACCATCGAGGCTTTTTAAGTAAAATTCTTAATGCATCATTGTAGGCAACCTGTAATTTCTGCATACTTAGTTTCCTATAATTTATCCATAAATGAGCAGTGTATAAAGGTGTACAATAGGTTTTAAAAAGAACCAGTTTCACCTCATCTGAACAAAAACCAAATCTGCGTGCAAGAATATTTGCTTGCATGTAGATTTTGCAGCGTTGTCTGAAAATATCATCATCATCAGTCATTCTATCATTAATAACATGTCCCAGATATTTAATTTTATCCCTGACAATTAATTCCCTGCCTGCCAATTCAAAGACAGGGAATTTCATTAACAAATCTTCTTTAGTGCGGCAGATCAGCACACAACTCTTATTTGTATTATATTTTATGTCATTTTCCTCTCCATAAGCACTACACACTCTTAATAACTCCTGAAGACCAGCACTACTTGGACTGAGAATAACTAGATCATCAGCATACATAAAATGATTCACTAACTTATTCCCTATTAAACACCCAGTTTTACAGGCATTCAGTTGCTTTGACAACTCATCCATGTAAAGATTAAATAGAATAGGGGACAATATACTGCCCTGTCTGACACCACTGCTCACATCAAATGGTGATGAATGACTCTTCCCCCATTTCACCAGCATCTTCTGTTGTGCTTACCAGTAAATCAGGATACGTACTAAGTACTTGGGCACCCCCCTGTCAATCATTTTCCTAAACAGTATCCTGTGATTAACACGATCAAACGCCTTGGAGGCGTCAATAAAGCACAGAAAAACTGAAGAATTTTGATTTCTGTATTTATTTATAATTTCTTTTAAGGCATATATGCACAGATCTGTTCCATGATGGGGTTTGAATCCAAATTGATGATCAGTAGATTTGATGAATACATTTAATTTTTCAAACATGATTTTTTCCAGTACTTTAGATATTATATTGGCTAAAGCTATGGGTCTGTAATTATCCAGGCTACACAGCTTGCCAGCTTTATCTTTAATGACTGGTACCAACACAACAGACAATAATGATTCTGGTAACATCCCATGAATCATGAAGCTGGTGAAACAGATTGCAAGAAGAGGAGCAATTCTTGAGCTAGCGTATTTAAGATGCTCAGCAGAAATACAGTCTAAACCACTCGCTTTGTTATCTGATAGCTCTCTAATGGCTTTGATCACTGCATGAGTGTCAATCAGGAGCGAATCGTCCCTTTCTACTTTCCCTACCTTGTAAGTTTCATCCTTAGTTGAATTAAATAATGAGTAAAAGTGTTGCCGCCAAAGATCTACAATATTTTCTGTACCTGAAATGCCTTCCAAAGTACAGGGCAAAGGCGTTTTACTGTTACTAATCCGTCTAAGCTCCTTCCAAAATTCTGTGACATTCTTATCTAACAATTTCTTGGCCAGGGAATTACTTCTCATAAGCTGCTCATTTTTAGAGATATGACGAATAGCATACTTAAACTTAGCATTTGTACATTTCTTCATCTCAAATTCTGGCCCTTGTCTGGGTCTCCCAGCCACCACCCATGCTTTATATGCTTCCCGAGCTTCAGAATAAGGCACAGCTACGGCCTCATTCCAGCCAGGTCTAACCTTATGTGTTTTACGTATTTTCTTATAATAAGGCTTGCTGTCCTTATACAGGGAGTTAACTATAGCATTGTACAGACTACAAAGGTCCTTCTTATGTTCAATAATGCTACAGTTCACATCGCTGCACATTACAGCATCTCTAGGAAGACATATTTTACTCAAGGATTTATCTGTACGACCACAATATTCTACAATTTCTTCCTCAGAAAGAGTGTCCCAGTCTAATTTTCCCACCTCATCCTGACTGACATTTTGATAAAGTGCAGGTAGACAGTCAACATTAATTATCATCTCAAACGGTATATGATCAGACATTGCTAACCCATAATAAATACTCATCCCACCCAAAGAAGCATGTGCATCACCCGTGCTGATGCAATGATCGAGCCAGGACGTAGTGTGCCAAGCCTCACTTATATAGGTATAACTATCAGGAGGCATTAGTACCTTACTTGACAAGATTAAGTTGTTCTCATAGCAAAAATGATACATATGTTTTGCAAATAAGGAGTCAGTGTCAGATATGTCTGCATTCAAGTCCCCCATAATAAAAATACAGGTATTATTATAGTCTTGCATATAAGAATTGATAAAGGCAAGCTTATTTAAATATTCATCCTCATTCTGTTGACATTCAAATGGCGTATATACATTGATAATAAGGAATTCCTTATCATTACAATTAAACTGCACACCAATACACCAATCTACACCAAGTTGGACCACTTTTATCAAGGAGTCCAGCTTCTTTCTCCAGAGAATAGCCACACCTCCAGGTAACCTCCCCCTGATAATTCCCTTGCTGAGGTCAGTTGTAGACTCCCCAGCACCATGGAAATCAGGGTTAAGACAGTTCAAACGTTCCAAGTCTTGTTCTGAAAGAAACGTCTCCTGAAGGCACAAAATATCACAATTGTTCAATAGATTGTCAACAACTAACCGGCGAGCTTTCTCCCCAGCACTTTGCCCCAATTTAAGGCCATGACAGTTGTAAGACATGACCTTAATACCCATCAAAAAAGGAGGAAGGGGGGATGGGATGGCTTCCTAAATTCTGATGGATTTTAGCTGGTTTCTTGACTTTCTATACCTTTTTGCACTTCTTTTTCTTCATGTGTTCAATACTTACTCCCTGTGTCATCCCACTTTATTAAATAAAACTTGTTTTTTGAACACAGTTACCTTGATTTATTTGTATGTATGGATTATTTGGGTTGTTGCTGATATCTGATGGCGACGAGACCAGAGGTGCTTTGAGGAGCTCTGAGACCTGAACTGAGACTTCCTGGTAAAACTGCTCTAAAGTCTTCTGTTGGACACCAGCAAATGTGAGGAATATTTGTGAGACAACTAAGCTGACCGGAGAAGGCCCTGATTCCGTTTCTGGTCACAAAGTGGATTAAAAGGACGGTGAAACAAGCTGGCACAAGATGGCGGAATCCACGCGTCCTGGCTGGAATGGCTCTATGGAACCCCCTGAGGTAAAACGGTCTCGTTTAAAACCTGAAGTATATAAAACTGCTGAGGGGAAAATAATTGTTGAGGATGAGCTGCTAAATTTCCTTGCAGTGAAAATTAAGACTCTGAGTCAGGATGAGATCGTCCTATTGGCCTCAAGTACTTTTGACTCTGAGTGGATTGAGGCCTCGAAAAAAGTCCTGTTTGAGCTCTGCCCCACTACACAAAGGTGTGTTACACACAAGGGGGCCCAGAAAGATGCAAATAATTTAAAGAGTTGCCTTAAGGTGATGAATAAATGTGGTGAAAAACTGCCTAGATTCGTCTCTCATTACCTGGATGATTTGCCGCTGGTTACATTTTCCAGCCTGGACTGCTCAAGCCTACTGAGGAGAATGGAGCAGCTACGTGCAGAGGTTTGTGCCATGAAACAAACCATGCTGTTACAGACTAGCTCCAGTGAAGATCTACGCACGATAACCTCGGATATTGCCCGCCGTGTAAGTGGCCTGGAGCAGTCTGCCGCATGAGCCGTGGATAAGGAAGCGCCCGCCCTGGGAGAGCCTGCCAGCCCCGCTAATGTCGAAGCGGAGGAGGTGGCCTGCCTGACGATCGACTCAAGACCTGGAGACACACGGAAATCTCACTTGACCGCTGGAGAGAAGGCTCTGGATGTGAATTCGGAGCCGGTGGATCAGCCTATAACCGGAGAAAATTCTGGAACAGTAGCCTCTGAACCAGGATCTCAAACATGGAGTCAAGTTGTGAAAAAGGGACAAAGGCGATCTGAGCGCGCCGCGGTTAAACCCAAGCCATCCTCTGCTTCAAACAGCCGCAGGAATAAAGGCAGCAACGCGGCCCCTGTTGTGGGTACGGGCTCTGGGAATATTAAAACAGTTCGGACCAAGACGGTGAGTGTGTTTGCTACCCGTTTTCATCGTGATTTGGAAGCTGACACTTTATCTGCATATCTTAAAGATAAGCTTGGACGAGAAGTTTTATGTCAGAAAATCATCACTGGGAACGGCAGGGTTAGCTCGTTTAAAGTAACGGCGGAATGCTCTGAGGTGGGGGACATGTACCAGCCAGAGCTCTGGCCAGAGGGCGCATTGGTGCGGCGATATTATGAGCCCCGGGGGGCTGGGAGGGCTGGAGCTAGTGGAGCGGCTGCTGTGGAGAATACGCAGGCACCCACGCATGATGGCGATCTTTCTTAACTCTTCCTCCTTTTTTGATGGACAGCTTTCACATCTGGAATTTCCCCATTGTGTGACTAATAAAGGCTTATCTTAGCTTATATTTACAAGAGACACTCTGTGTGTGTGTGTGTGTGTGTGCGCACGTGCATGCAAGTGTGTGTGTGTGTGTGTGTGTGTGTGTGTGTGTGTAAGAGAGAGAGAGTGCGCATGCGTGCATATGTGCATGTGGACTTGCACTTTTACTTCGTGGGGACATGCAATTGTGTGTCGGTTTTCATGTCCAGCACCACACAAAGCAGGATACATTTTATTTCGGAGGGGGCTGTCATGGAAAAAAGAAGAGGATAAATGAACGCAGGTTGAACTGAGATGCACGAATGAGCACAGAGCGGAGCTGAACAAGGACAGTGCCCCTCGCTGAACCAGGACAAGCTGGTTATCAGCTCCACAGCAGCCGAGGATGGTCAAAGCTGCTAGAGGCTCCTCAGAAGGGACTGAAAAAATGCTCTTAAAAAAGAAACCTCTCATTCCCAGCCACTGAGATATTTGTGTAATTGTGGCACATAGTTGTCTGCTGTAGCTTCTAAATTAATATAATCTGTTAGAATCGTGACAGACAGCCTTCTGATTAATTCCCACTCTCTGTCGCAGTGCTGTGGCATGGTGATGGTGACATCCACTGTGCGCTCATCTACGCTGAGGTAAGGTGAGGTGGGCAATGACCCACATCATTTGCAGATTCATTTAGTCCATGTTAAGCAGCATGGGTAACCTATGCAGACAACAGAGGAAATCCAGTCCGCACTGGGTTTTCCTGGATTGCAGGGGTACTCTGAAAGGGGCTTTACATTTTCTGCCATTTTTTCCTCATACTGTGGGGCTGTTGGTAGGGTGTGGTTTAATTATCTTATTTTATTTTATAATTCAGTCAAGTTATATTGTGAGAGTTGTCTCACATTTTTTAAATCAACTCTTTTCTTCTGTAAGAGTAGCCCGCTGAACCTGTATGAATTTCTAACTTTCACAGACTTGCTGGAATAATTGCTGTAATTTCTCCAGTAGCACAATTCTAGCATCCATGCTGGAGAGTTTATTTTCAATGGAAATAAGTTTGTCACTGACCTCTGTACTGCTGTATGTCAAGGCATGGGCTGAGCTGATGTCCTTGCCTTGTTTTGTAATTTATATTGTCTTGTTATCAGGACATGAGTCTCAGCTCATGTCCTCACCTTTAGTTCACATTTTGGGGTTCTCTGTATTAATATTATTTATTACACTGGTCAACACCAAATTTATTGTCTAAGCTTTTTTAGCTGATTTAGGACAATTTTGATGTGCTGAATCCAAAAATCACATTGGTTTTGCTCAATCAGGTTAACTTTTTGAATTATGGCTACATGTTTTGTTTTTTTATATATATATATATATACATTTTGTTTACAAGTACGGGTATTTTCGCTTTATATGATGCAAAATTCTTTTTTATGTCTTGAAATTCTCTGAATTTTGAACAATGATGACATAACATTCAATTTACATGTACTTACCTTTATACGTATAAAGGTAAGTACATGCACAGTTATTTATTTAGCGAATGCAAAGTCCTTAAGCCAAGCAGTTGCCTCCTGGTTTGCTGTATGGAGGGTGTGTAATCCTCCTTCCAGTCTTTGGAGCGGGCAAGCACAATGGATCAGCGTTCTCGTCGCGCCCTCCGCCAGTACCTGGGCTCGCCTGGGGAAGCTAATGATCCTACCAGCAGACTAAATTCGAAGAGACGACGCCTCTGTGCCAAGTCAAAGAAGAATCCTAGTCACAGTCCTAAAGCCGAAAGCAAACATGCACAGTACTAAGTAAGTACAGGTTTTTACTTAGCACCTGATCGAGAGAAACGGATGTTATTTTCGGATTCAGCGGTGCAAAATTGTCTTAAATCAGTTGAAAAAACACAGACAATTTACAAAAAAATTATTTTTGTAACCCTGTGTTATTATACTCTTGATTCTGGTCTTGTGTTTTTATTTTCCCTGCCGCAACTCAGTTTGGTCATTGTGTTTATTTTTGTTATCATGTCTCTAATTATGTTCCGTAGGATTTGTCCATGGCCGGTTCATAGTTGTTCATTATTATTATCATCTTGGTCTTAGTTTTGGCTTGTTATTTTTCTATACCTTGTCCTTAGTCCTAGTTTTTATTATGTCATCATTTTCCCTGCCTTTGCTCTAATTTATATGATCATTTGGTTTATTATTTATATCTGGTAAATGTCCCTGCCTCATCTTGTGCTCTGTATGTTCATTGTCGTTGTTGTCTGTGTCTCTGTCATAGTAATTACCTGAGTTGTGTCTCCCCTGATCCTCTGTTCATGTTTCTGTGTCCCCTGTCAGTGATTGTATGTGCAACCCCGCCTGTCCTCTTTTCCCATATCTGTCATCACTGTTCTACCCATGTGTCAGTTGTTGGTCTTGAGTAGCATTCCCACCAGTTCTGTATTCAATGATTACCCCTTGCCTTATTTAAACCTGTGTCTGCCTTTGTTCTGTCTGGTGTCCTGGTCATACAGCATGTTTAGAACCCTCGACTTGAGTTGGGGTTGACCAGCTCAAAATAAAAACTTTAAAACTTTAAGTCGAGCGTTTGGGTTCTGAAGCTTGCCCCGGACAGGCACACTCCGTCACACTGTGAGTTTTTTCGGGTGGAGTTGTAGGAGGCCAGGCTATATTGGTGCTCCTCATTATCATCCATGTGGCAGAAATTAAAACTTGTCAATTTGATCCTCAAAGTTTTTCCACTCATTTGCATTGATCTTGTGTAATCTTACAATCACAGCACCATCCTTCCCACACATCCATGGGCCATAGTGCGCTCACCTGAACAGGTGGTGCCACTACATTTCATGAATAAACTCCCGTTGAAAAGGACTGTGGGCTATTCAATTAAAAGACAACTAATTTAATCAACTTAATTCTTATCAACAAATAATTGATAGTTGAATAACTTAACATCCCTAATACACACCATGATTTCATGTCGCTCACTTTCATCATAAACTGTCTTGAAGAAGTGACCATCAGGGATATAAGGAAACAATTTGGGATGTGATGTCAGTCCATTAAAGTGAAACCACAATGGCAGTGCGGTGGAGCAGTGGATAGCACTGCAGCAGCACAGCAACTCACCCTTGGCCATGGGATCCCGGGTTCGATCCCAGCCCCTGACCAACAGTGATCTGTGTGGAGTCTGCATGCTTACTTGCATGCTTGTTTACTCCGGGATTTCTCCAGTTTCCTCCCACAGGCCAAAAACATGCAGGTTAGGTTAATTGGAGACTCTAAAGTGGCCCCAAGTATGAATGGGTGTGTGAATGGTTAAGGGATAGTGCCTTACCGTGGCTGCTTCATCCATCCAGGTGGATGCCTTGAATTTCCCCTCTGGGAATCAATAAAGTACACAAAATAAATAAAATAAATAAATGTGTTGACAATGACATACGAACACACAAATATAGATATTGACTCTTAAACTAGAAAAAAATTCAATGGTCCAGCCCAGTTTAGAAAATATCTTCCGTAATGTCTGAATGCACCATCACACCCATTTCCCAAGACACTTAACTGAGAAAATTGTTGTCTCCTCCTCCCAATGACACCAATCCCAAGTCTTGTGTCTGCATGCTCCCATGTTTTCTGACAATGCACGTTATTGACTTTTGCATGCACTCTTGAGGCTGGACTTAATTTTGCTTCAAGAAAACACAAGAACTCTCTGAATTTGTTTGCCTGTATGTGCTCCTATGGACGAAGCTGCTTTATAAGATAAGTCCTTTATTAGTCCTACAATGGGGAAATTCCAGGATTGCAACAGCACAGGCATAACAACACCCAGAGCAATAATTTAGAAGATAAGAAAATAAGAGCAGTGAATGTACATATGTACACATAAATATATAAATATATATACACAGTGTGGAGCATTGTAGCTAGATGGATCACAGTGAATTTGTGTTTTTGTGTTACATCTTATAGATTAGCACAGATGTTTATCTCATGTTAAAGTCATTATAATTAGGCAAATACATTATGCAATGTATAAAGAAGGGAAAATATGAAGAAAAAGCCAACTTGGCAGAACAAAGCTAAAAAAAAAAAAAAGTGTAAGAAAAATTCTTTGGTGGCCCATCTGGGAGACTCAAGGAGCTCTCATGTCCCTCTGCTCTTTCCCTGCGACGACCCTGCTCACCTCTGCCTGCACTGCGAGAAAGGAAACGGACGAAGGATTTACTGTTGGGTCCTGACTTGTACACATTCCTGGTGTTGTTTTTCTCCCCTTGGCCCCTCGGCCATACCAAAGGCCTCTAAAACAACAGGCTGTCAGGTTGTGACAGCTGGCTTCAAACGGCTCCTACAGCAGCCCTTCGCACAGGTTCCCAGCCTCACAGAGAGGCTATGTGTGCGAGTGCGTATGGGTGGTTAAGTGTTTGTTTGGTCTGTACATGTATAGCCACTTGTGTCAGTGTCTGTGTGTATCCACCACTTTAAGATAAGTAGGCCTTCAGTCGCTGAGCCTTAACATTTAAACCTCTTTGTTTTTGTATGAGGATGCGACACACACCTGATGTGAAGCAAAGAGGCCAGGTGGCAGAGTGGCTTTGAAGCAGTGAGTTTTCTTATGATTCCCCTGGCCATCCAGGTGTGTGTGGGCTGGCCCACCTGTCTCAACCAGAGAAGACCTTTTTTGTCTACGCTTTGTCAACCTGCAGAGCACCACTGTTCCCCGCAACCTCCTCCTCTTCATAGACCTACCGCCCCTCCACGATACTCCCCTAGCTTCAGATGTGGGGAGAAGGAAGAAACCAGCTCTGTCTGGAGGATGGTGCGGTTGTGCTTTGAGGGGCAGCAGTTTTGCTAGAGTTGTGTGCACGGATAAAGGCCTCCTCAATATTAATGGAATAACTGTTTGCAATCCACAGGTGTTCACTGTCCAATATTAGGGCACAGCTCAAATGTGGCTCAAGCAGAAGAGAAAGGTTTTTTTTGTTTTTTTTTTTTTTTTTTACTGGAGACTGGCAGTTGCTTAAGGAAAATGTGACACCTAACCACATTTTTGCAGACAGTTATATTTGCAGAGGAATCTCATTGTTCAAAGGTATCAGTCAGGAGAAGAGTACAAAAGAAGGTATTTTTTAAAATTAAAAAAGGCATTAAATACACCATGGAAAACAATGAAGACAGTCATCATCAAGTGGAGAAAATGTGGCACAACAGTGACATTACCAAGAACTGGACGTCCCTCCAAAATTGATGAAAAGACGAGAAGAAAACTGGTTAGGGAGGCTGCCAAGAGACCAACAGCAACTTTGAAGGAATTGCAGGAATTTCTGGCAAGTACTGGCTGTTTAGTACATGTGACAACAACCTTCCGTCTTCTTCATATGTCTGGGCTATGGGGTAGGGTGGCAAGATGGAAGCCTTATCTTACAAAGAAAAGCATCCAAGCCTCGCTACATTTTGCAGAAACACATTTGAAATCTCCCAAATGCATGTGGGAAAATGTATTATGGTCCTATGAAATCAAGGTTGACCTTTTTGGCTATAATTCCAAAAAGTATATTTGGCGCAAACACAACACTGCTCATCACCAAAAGAACACCATACCTATGGTGAAGCATGGTGGTGACAGCATCATGTTTTGGGGCTGTTTTTCTTCACCTGGAACTGGAGCCTTAGTCAAGATGGAGGGAATTATGAACAGTTCCAAATACCAGTCAGTGTTGGCACAAAACCTTCAGGCTTCTACTAGAAAGCTGAAGATGAAGAGGAACTTCATCTTTCAGCACAACAATAACCCAAAGCACACGTTCAAATCAACAAAAGAATGACTTCACCAGAAGAAGATTAAGGTTTTGGAAGGGCCCAGCCAGAGTCCATACCTGAATTCGATCAAACATCTGCTGGGTGATCTGAAGATGGCTATGCACAGGAGATGCCCTTGCAATCTGACAAATTTGGAGCATTTTTGCAAAGAAGAGTGGGCAAATATGGCCACATCAAGATGTGCCACGCTGATAGACTCCTACCCAAAAGGAGTGAGTGTTGTTACAAAAGACAAAGTGCTGCAACAAAGTATTAGTTTAAGGGTGTGTATATTTAGGTAACCAGGTTATTGTAAATTTTTAATTTTTGTTTTTCCCCTTAAAAGATTTCGTTTGTTTTTCAGTTGGGTTGCATAGGTTATAGGTCACATTAATGGTGGGAAAAGTTTTGAAATGAATTATCTTGGTCTTCTTTTTTTACATCACAAAAACCTGGCATTTGAACAGGGGTGTGTAGACTTTTTATATCTACTGTATATGTATACATATATTAGTGGTGTTGCCATTATTGCATTAATCGCCCTTTAATGCTTTGCCCCACTTAACGGCGACAAATTTTGTTGGTGTCAAATTCAAGGCAACCGGACTGCTGACGGGTGGACCAGAGGAAAAGTCAAACCAGTTCAAAGAAGTCATCACAGAGACAGCCAAGACAGTGCTAGGCCCCAAGAAGAGGCTCCACCAGGACTAGTTTGATGAAAATGACAAGGCCATGCAAGCACCACTGGACGAGAAGAGAGGCTTACATTGACTGGCAGAACCACCCCAACTGTTCCTCACAACGAGACAGATTCAAGGACTGTCAGGCCAGAGCCCAAAGAGAACTCTGTGCCATGCAAGATCGATGGTGAGAAAAGAAGCCTGGTGAAGTGCAGCTTTACACAGACACAAACAACTCCAAGATGCTGTTCAACACCATCAAGGCCATTTATGGCCCTTCACTGAGAGGAGCAGCCCCTCTGCTCTCTGCTGATGGCTCCACCATCATCAAGGACAAGGAGGGAATCAGTACAAGGTGGGAAGAACACTTCAGCCAACTTCTCAGCCAGCCATCTACTGTCAACCAGGTTGCCCTACAGCAGTTACCCCAGAAGCCTACACAAGAGGATCTTGACCTCCCGCCCACCGAGGATGAGGTCAGAACTGCTGTACAGCAGGTGAACTGTAGCAAAGCACCAGGAAAGGATGGAATTCCTGCAGAATTGTACAAAGTACTTGGAACTTCAACTTTCAAAGCATTCCATGATGTCCTCTCAACCATCTGGGAGGAAGAAAACATGCCGGCAGACCTCTGAGATGCCACTATAGTGGGGCACTGTATAAGAACAAAGGATCAAAGTCAGACTGCGGCAACTGCAGGGGAAATTCACTACTCTCCGTTGCTGGAAAGATCCTTGCCCACAGCCTCCTCAACAGGTTCATTACCAACATCTCTGAGAGTAACCTCGCCAAAGCCCAGTGTGGCTTTTGCCCTGGTCGCAGCACCATAGACATGGTGTTTGCTGTGTGTCAGGTCCAAGAGAAGTGTATCGAACAACAGATGGACCTGTATGCAGTGTTCATAGACCTAACCAAAGCGTTTTACACTGTTAACAGAGAAGCTTTGTGGACCATCCTCATGAAGCTGGGCTGCCCTTGCAAATTTTCTAAGCTGATACGGCTCTTCCATGACAACATGACTGTCACAAGCTCCTTCAACATCTCAAATGGAGTGAAGCAGGACTATGTGCTCGACCCCGTGATGTTCAACTTGTTCTTCACGCAAGTCCTACTCCACACTGTTAATGACCTCAACTTGTGCGTGTACATCAAGTACCACTGTGACGGATCTGTCTTTGACCTCTCTGCCAGAACCAAGACCCTGGAGAAAGTCATCCTTGAAGCCCTTTCTGTGGATGACTGTGCCCTCATGGCACACAAGGAAAACCACCTGAAGGTCATCGTTGACCGCTTTGCAGAAGCGGCAGGGCTGTTCGGGCTAACAATCAGTCTAGGAAAAGTGGAGGTCCTGGTCCAAGCCACCCCAAATACAACAAAGCCACAGCCATTCATAACCGCTGACAGAGTTGAACTAAAGTGCATTGAGAGCTTCAAGTATCTGGGCAGCACAATCTCTGCAGACAGTTCACTGGACAGAGAGATCATGTCCAGGACCTAGAAAGCCAGCCAAGAACTTGGACGACTGAGAGTGAAGGTTCTCCAGCAGAAGGGCATAAGACTGTCCACAAAGCTCAAGGTCTACAAGGCCATAGTCATTTCCTTGCTACTTTACGTGTGTGAGACGTGGACCTTGTATCGATGGCACATCAAGCAGCTCGAACAGCTCCATACAAGATTGCTGCGCACAATCATGGGCATTCGCTAGCAGGACAAAGTCACAAACTAAGAAGTGCTGGACAGAGCTGACTCCACAAGCATTGAGTCAATGCTGCTGGAGGCTCAGCTACGCTGATGTCATCAGAATAGATGACAGTTGCATCCCCCGACAACTGATGTATGGTAAGCTCAAGGAGGGCTCACCCAGACAGGAAAGGCCCAAACTGAGGTACAAAGACACTCTGAAAAATAACCTCAGATGGTGTAGGATCCAGCCACATGAGCTCGAAGCCTCTGCCGCAGACAGGAAAGGTTGGAGGCTGCTCGCCCACAAAGCAATAGCTGTCTTTGAGGAGGACGGACAACGGCATCTCGCTGCTGCAAGGGATAGACGTCACAGAGCTGCATCCTCCTCGATCCAAACTACAGACTACCGCTGTAACACCTGTGGGCACCTGTGTGCTTCCAGCTTTGTGTTGTGGAGCCCCACGTGTTCCCATCGCTGAGTCCACAGATTACGTCATTGTCGGACCCAACGGACTACCAAGAAGGAGAAAGACTTTCGTGCATTAAATATATTGTTTCTGAATTGATTAAATCTGTTGAGATACTACCATAGAAGTCAGAGAGCAGATAGGTAATATTTAATTCATAAAGGGGAAAAAAAGAGAAAATGTGTTTAAAGCTTGTTTTAAGATTACATGGAGTTGATCAGCAAATTAAAGTTGCTCAACTGCTGTGGAACTTTCCAGAACAAATTATTGTCATGGTCTGCCCGCCAAGCAGACGTGGGTTTGGAGCAAGGACTCGTTTGCAGACAGGATCAGGTTCAAAACAATAATTTATTAGCAAAACTCCAAGGACAAAATAAAGGCAGCACTAGGGCTGAGGCTGAACTAAACTAAACTGAGCTTGGCAATAACTAAACTAAACAAAAACTCTGCAAACACAAAGCAAAGCATAGCATGGCAAAACTTACATAGCAGGATCATAGCAGAGACACACGCTGTGTTCGAAATGTTCACTCCCTCCCCATATAGTGTACTATATAGTCAGTCATGTTGTAGTGCCGTTCGAAATCTTAACTGAAAATTTCATTCACTATATAGTACACTCAAAAATATCCCATAATGCATTTTGAAAAGGAGTGTACAACGGATTGTCACTACATTAGCCAATATATCCCACAATGCAATGCAAAGCTAACAGAGCAGTGAGAGGAGACCTTCACATCACAACATAAACTACCTTAAGGTATTTATATTTATTAATTCAGCAAAACGATTGGATTTAATACACATTTACTACAAATTACATGTAGGAATTCATTTTTTACCACCGTTAGTCTGTTATGTTTTATTGTCTCACTATGATGATGTCCTTAACCGTGCCATGAAAACAAGCCCAGTATGTCCAAAAGATGTTAATTTTATTGTTATATTGAGTTTACTATATAGTCCACTATATCTAAATTCACTATATAGCGAGTAGGAAGGGAGTGAGTGAGTGAACATTCCAAACACAGCCTCAGACATGGAGCACAGGGTAATTGACGCAGTGACCTCACAATGAACATAATGCAGAGACTCACATAAACAGGGGAAACCATAATGAAGTAACAAGAGACAGCTGAGACAATCAGGACAGCAGGTGAAGCACACCGGATGGGGAGGGCTGCACACACACTCACAGGCAACAGAGGATGGCCATACAACATGATTAAAGACAAAGAACAAAAATACTAAGCAGTAATAATAAACCGATGACAAACATAAGATAAAGACAACAGAGAAAGACATGACATGACAAACACTAAACAGGGAACACAGGGCACTTAGAAATAATCATAAACAATAATCAAGGTCAAAATAACAATAATACTGTGAGAAACTAAATTAACATAAAGTGTTGACATGGTCCTAGCCGTGCCCTTAACCTTGACAATTATGGCAGTCTTAAATAAATGTGCTATGAGATGACTGTTGTTGTGAAATGATGCTATATAAATAAAGTTGAATCAAATTAAATATTCCTTGGCCAAAAAGGAACTGTGTGACCTCTATCCACTGATGAAGACCATGTGATGAAAGGGCCTTTTGTCTGGAATTGTCTTGCTGCTGTTTTGAAAGTTCACAATGAGCTAGCAGGGTAACAAAAAACAAAAAAAAACCAACCACAATTTCGCTGTACTGCACAACTGTACAATGACAATAAAGCCTATTCTATTCTATTCTGTATGTTTTCATGTTTATAGTTTAGTGATCTGCTATAACTCCCGACAAAATTATACAATCACCAGTTTTTGAGGATGTGCATTCAGCTGAAAAAAGTCACAGACATAACACAAAACTATTGTTATTCAACCTGCCATGATCAGGTGAGCGCGCGCCCCCCTCCCTTCCTGCGAGAGAGTCCCCAGCTCCGCAGGTAATCATCACACCTCCATGAGTGGATGCACCTGCTGTCTCTGCCTGGCCAGCGCTTATAACGACCAATTTGTGAATGCTTCAGCACTGGCTCGTTGGGTATACTGCCTTCAAAAGCAAGCAAGTACGTTTTTATTAGTAATCTGAGGAATCGTGTTTGACTCTCTTCTCCTCCTTTTCTTCTCCTCCTCTCTTCTCCTCCTTTTCTCCAGGTTGCCGCCATCTTTGCGGTGCGTCTCCGGGCCTCGTTGTGCGCTGACCTGCTCCATCACTCTCATCACCGCTTCAGCATGGGGCAACCATAAGCTCTGGATGACCGCAGAGGTGTGCTCGCTGCTCACAGCCAGAGATGCAGCCTTCAGAGCGAAGGACAGGATCGCCCTCCACTCAGCCAGGTCTGCGACTCTCAAAGGGAATTAAGATGGCGAAGCGTGCCTATGCTGAGAAAATCCAGGGACACCTCTGTGACACTAGGAACACCAAGCGGATGTGGCAGGGAGTTCGGGCACTGACGGACTATACTGTAAGTCTAGGCAGGGGGGTTGATGATGACGACGCTTCGCTTCCAGACAGGGTCAACAACTTCTTTGCACGTTTTGAAGCATCAAACCTGACAATCATAGGGAGGGCTGGACCATCTCCACCATTGGTTGGGCTAGCTATCACCATCAACACAGCGGACACACGGAGGACCCTAACCAGGGTCAACCCACGTAAAGCTGCAGGTCCGGACAACATCCCGGGACGTGTGGTCCAAGACTGCGTGAGCGAGTTGGCGGATGTCCTGACTGACATTTATAACATCTCCCTGAGTCAGGCCATCGTTCCCAGATGCTTTAAGACCTCTACCATAGTACTGGTGGCAAAGAAACCAGTTGTGTTCTGTCTGAATGACTATCGTCCTGTTGCACTGACACCAATTGTGATGAAGTGTTTTGAACGGCTTGTCAAACCACACATCACAGCCTGCCTCCCTGCATCACATGACTCGCTCCAGTTTGCATATCGTTCAAACCGCTCCATGGAGGATGCTATAGTCACCACCCTACACTCTGTTATCACCCACCTGGATCAGAAAGACACCTACGCCAGACTCCTGTACATTGATTTCAGTTCAGCATTCAACACCATTATTCCCCAGAGACTGATGGAGAAATTACTCCTTCTTGGTCTGAACACTGCCACATGTCTCTGGATCCTGGATTTCCTGACTGAGAGACCTCAGTCTGTCCGTGTTGGAAATAACATCTCCAACTCTATCACGCTGAGCACCAGATCCCCTCAAGGCTGCGTACTCAGTCCACTGTTGTTTACACTTCTAATACATGACTGTGTATCCAGACACGAGGGGAACCAGATTATTAAGTTTGCAGACGACACCACGGTGGTGGGACTTATTCAGAGGGATGAGGAATCAATGTACAGGGAAGAAGTGAGAGACCTGGAGGGCTGGTGCAGGGAGAACAATCTGGTGCTCAACGTGGACAAAACGAAGGAGATGATTATCGACTTTCGGCAGTCACAGCCTGAACACGTCCCTCTCAGCATCGGCAGCCGTTTAGTGGAGAGAGTGGAGAACATCAAGTTCCTCGGAGTGCAGATCTGGCAGGACCTGACCTGGAGCAAGAATCCTTGGGGATCAGGAAGCGGGCTCAGCAGAGACTGCACTTCTTGAGGAAACTCAAACAGGCCTCTCTCCCCATCTGCATCCTCAGGACCTTCTACAGAGGTGTGGTGGAGAGTGTTCTGACGTACTGCATTGCAACATGGTACTCCAGCTGCAGTATGTCAGACAAAAAAGCCCTGCAGAGGATAGTTAAGGGAGCTGAGAGGGTAATTGGAGTCTCCCTCCCCTCTGTCCAAGAACTTTTTCAGAACTGTTGTAGGAGCAGGGCACTGAACATTGTCAAGGACCGTTCTCACCCTCTGCATAAACACTTTGAACTTCTGCCATCTGGCAAACGATTCCGGAGCATCAGAGGCAGAACCACCAGACTGATTAACATCTTCCTTCCACAAGCTGTTAGGATGCTGAACAGTTGATCCGGAATCTCTCATACATACTACTGCACCTATGGACATTAGGTATATTATTTGTATATTATAGTTCTGGTTAGTTTTCAAGTATGTCTCAGGGAAGTGTGAATGGCTGTGTTGGGGTGGGGGGTGAGGGTGTGTGTCTTAAATTATGTTCTTTTTACTTATATGGATGCCGAGAGAAACACAATTTCATCTTGCCTGCACTACAGTTGTATGTACAGCAATATGACAATAAAGGTTGATTTGACTTTTGATTTGATTTGATTTGATTTGAGCTGTTTATCTCCACCCAGTCAGACACCTTACCCAGCTCCACTCCTTCCCTACTCCATGCCAGCTTCATCCCGCTGGTTTGTCTATTCCTGCTGTCAGGTTCTCTGCTCAGCTCCCGTAAGTTATATTTTGTCATTCCCGTTTCCCGGTCGCCTCCTCCTACTAATCATCTCTCGTCTCCTTCTTGCAAACTGAGTCCTCCTCTGGTGAGTGGCGTCTTTCCCTAACTGCACGTTCCTTTTTGGATTAATAAATTGTGGTTAAATGTAGCTTCTCTGTGTCGTGTGTGTCTCCTCTGGTGTAGCACCCTGCACGTGAGCTAATCATTCTCTCATTATGACACAGCCACTGAACAATATGACTTTATTTGATTTAATTTAATTTAATTTAAAAGTGACAATGCATATTAATGAACATTAGTACAATATACTAGTGTAAACATACCGAAGTTAGCAAACTGCTAATTTACATTCATAGTCCCTTGGCAGGTTTTTAAATATAGTGTGGCGGTTTGGTGTAACCCCCACAAACAGACTGGACAGACACAGCGCTCGGCTAGAGCAATTAACAGAACAGTGAAATGTGTATTAATGTCTACAGGCAGCCCTGCTTCTTCTGGCTCACTACTGTGATGTTAATGTTGCCTTTCATGCATTGTGTTCATGTGTCCTGTCCTTACTGTGACCTAGGGACCGAGATCAATATGTCTCTCAAATGCAAATGTCTCATGCCTGTTCTGTTATCTCTTTGATCATACCAACTGCTAGGGAATGCTCTTTGATGTATTGTTGTAGTTGGGTATATATGCTGCAACTCTGTAACTCAAACCCTCTCTCATTCTGATTCTGCAACTGCTACTGCTGACACATTGTGTCTCTCTGGAGAGCCGCTGTGCTCGCTCCCGGTGCGCATGCATGGCGCCGGGAGCGGAGCTCGTGACGGCGGTATGATTTAATAAACTCTGCTTAAAACTTCACAACGCTGCCTTTATTTTATCATCCGCTGCAATAGGAGATAAACCATGAAAAACAAAGCTACACAAAAGATAGAAAAATGGAAAAAAAGATTTGAAAATAGTTCTAAGATAAGAAGAAAAGGCATATTAATTTATATCAATAAAAAGTATTAATGTAAATATCCTGAAGTTATCAGATATGCAAGAAAAACATACAGAAAAAAATAGATATCAGATCAACATGTTTTTGTTATAGGAACATCAGATATAAAGGTACTCATGCTTGTTAGTAAAGTGCTCGAGTTCATAAATGTAATTTCAAATAAGTAGAATAATGAAATAAATATTTGGCAAATATATTCTGATTCTAAAGTGAACAAATCCATTAATCAAGGAGATTAAGCAGTGAGTGAATACTACAAAAAAAAAGAGGGCAGCAGTAGCAAAAACACCAATGGCAGTAGTAAAAGCACAACAACCATAATGTAAGTAAACATATCTTTGGAAAATTAAGTAAAATTGCTGTGATTAATGACATTTTTTCCACATCAGATAGAGGACAAAATTACGGAATCATCTTGTAATTTCCATCGTTAAAACTAAGGATGAGCCGATCCAATCCGCTGTATCGTATCGGGTTCGAGCCAGGCAAAATGGCTTGCTCGGTATCGGTAAGGAATAAAAGTAATTTACAGATCCGATACATTAATAATAATAAAATGAAGGCATGAGCCAGTTCTCAGCCACGCTGTGCTAGGCTTCTGTAAACAGAGGCAACAAGTGTCACCTCATTGGAGCCTGCCTGTGGGACTCGCCTCAGTATGTTGTTGTGTGGTACCAGCATTTACAATTTTACACCACCAACTTGATAAAACGCTTGCAAAAATATCACGGCAAAGGAGTATGCTGAATTCTGTCAAAAACCAAGCAGAAGGGCATGTGCAACAGCAGCCGCTGCTTTTCCAGCTAGGGAGGCTGGGCGCTAAAAGTGAAACCTAAAAATGACACTGAAAGTAAAAACCAGACTAGAGAGTACCTTTTGGGGGAGAGTCTTACAGTTAATGAGAGGTAGGTGAGAGAAACATAATCATCTTTTTTTTTTTAAATAATTTGTTTGTATTTTGTATATTTCATTAATGGCAGAGTGTGCAAGGCTTCATGAACCTGAAATGGATCAGGAATGACTTCAAAATAAGAGCAAACCTAAAATCTAAGAATTGACAGAGAATAATATCATAAACACTACTGAATACACTGAGGCCAAGGACAATACTTATGATCATAATAATAATGGAAAACAAAAATGGAACTTTAAAGGTTAGTTCCTTTATTTTCAGATCTACAGCATTTTTTACTTCATGCATAAAGTGGCACTTTGAATTTCATGTGAATCCATCCATCCATCCATCTTCTACCGCTTTTCTGGAGGTCCGGGTCGCGGAGGCAGCAGTTCAAGCAGAGAAGCCCAGACTTCCCTCTCCCCAGCCACCTGCTCCAGCTCTTCAGAGAGGATACCAAGGCGTTCCCAGACCAGCTGGGAGACATAGTCTCTCCACCAAGTCCTGGGTCTGCCCTGGGGTCTCCTCCCAGTGGGACGTGCCTGAAACACCTCAAGTGGGAGGCGTCCAGGAGGCATCCTAATCAGATGCCCATACCACCTCAACTGACTCCTTTCAATGTGGAGGAGCAGCCGTTCTACTCTGAGCCTCTCCCGGATGACTGAGCTCCTCACCCTATCTCTGAGGGTGAGTCCGCCAATCCTGCGGAGAAAGCTCATTTCAGCCGCTTGTATCCGCGATCTTGTTCTTTCGGTCATTACCCAAAGCTCATGACCATAGGTGAGAGTAGGAATGTAGATTGACTGGTAAATCGACAGCTTTGCCTTAGAACTAAGCTCCCTCTTCACCACAACAGACCGGTACAACGTCCGCATCACTGCAGATGCTGCTCCAATCCGTCTGTCAATCTCTCGCTCCATTTTCCCCTCACTCGTGAACAAGACCTCAAGATACTTAAACTCCTCCACTTGGGGCAGGAGCCTGTCCCCAACCCAGAGAGGACAATCCACCTTTTTCCGGCTGAGGACCATGGACTTGGACTTGGAGGTGCTGATTCTCATCCCAGCGGCTTCACACTCAGCGGCAAACCGTCCCAGCAAGAGCTGTAGGTCATTGCTGGATGAAGCCAACAGGACAACATCATCTGCAAACAACAGAGATGAGATCCTGTGGTCACCAAGCATGACACCCTCCATTCCCTGGCTGCGCCTAGAAATCCTGTCCATAAAAATTATGAACAGGATCGGTGACAAAGGGCAGCCCTGGCGGAGTCCAACTCTCACTGGGAATGACTCCGACCGAGTGTTGACAATATGAACCAAACTCTCACAATGGTCGTACAGAGACCGAATAGCTCGTAACAACAAGCCCGATACCCCATACTCCCGAAGCACCCCCCACAAAAAACCACGAGGGACGTAGTCAAATGCCTTCTCCAAGTCCACAAAACACATGTAAACTGGTTGGGCAAACTCCCACGAACCCTCAAGAATTCTCAAGAGAGTAAAGAGCTGGTCCGATGTGCCACAGCCAGGACGAAAACCACATTGCTCCTCCTGAATCCGAGGTTCAACCAACGGCCGGACTCTCCTCTCCAGTACCTTGACATAGACCTTCCCAGGGAGGCTGAGGAGTGTGATCCCTCTAAAGTTGGAGCACACCCTCCGGTCCCCTTTTCTGAAGAATTTCTTGCCTTCCTCACAAATTCTTCCACTTCCTTCAACCATGGCTCTGCCAGATCAGAGGGAGAGCCAGGTGCTGACGGATGCTCCAGGCCAGCGATGGGTTCCATTATCTCACCCTTCTGGTTTGTGAAGGTTTTCTTTAAATGACTCTCCAGCTCCTCCCTCGGAATGTCTAGCACACCACTCCTGCTCTCTTCAAGCAACTTCTTTGTGAACCTATGCAGATTCTCATAGAATGCTGCTCTTTTCCTTCTCTTATTCTGTCTGATCTTCCTTCTTCTCTCAGCCTTCTTCAAGATGACTGCTTGGTGTCTGAAGTTGTCTCTCAGCTGAGACAAGCCTAACTTTGCATCAGGGTCAGTTTCCTTCCTCCACTGTTTCCGTACCTGCCGTATCCTAGCCTGTAATAAAATAGAAAATGTCCAACAAGAGAAATGTAAAAACAACAAGAACTACAAAAGCATCTCATAGAGAGCGTACCGGTGCCAAGGCTCCTTCCGTTTGTCATGGATCACCTCCAAAATGTAATGGGTTTGTGTGTAGGCCTGTAGCCACTTGTGGTGAAAATGGCATTAAAGTCTGTCCATCAGTTTTGGAGTATTGTTGCTAACACACTGTGAGAAGATAAGAGCCTTGGCTGAGGTATGCATTCTCAGATCATCACCAAAATATAATGGGTTCCTGTCTAGCCCAAGAACCACCTCTGGTGAAAATTTCATCCAAATCCATCCAGTAGTACAGTAGGGAAAAAAAGTATTTAGTCAGCCACCAACTGTGCAAGTTCTCCCACTTAAAAGATGAGAGAGGTCTCCAGTTTTCATCATAGGTATACCTCAACTATGAGAGACAAAATGAGAAAAAAAAATCCAGAAAATCATATTGAAGGATTTTTAATGAATTAATTGGTAAATTCCTCGGTAAAATAAGTATTCGGTCACCTACAAACAAGCAAGATTTCTGGCTCTCACAGACCTGTAACTTCTTCTTTAAGAGGCTCCTCTGCCCTCCACTTGTTACCTGTATTAATGGCACCTGTTTGAACTCATTATCAGTATAAAAGACACCTGTCCAAGACCTCAAACCGTCAGACTCCAAACTCCACTATGGCCAAGACCAAAGAGATGTCAAAGGACACTAGAAACAAAACTGTAGACCTGCACCAGGCTGGGAAGACTGAATCTGCTATAGGTAAGCAGCTTGGTGTGAATAAATCAACTGAGGGAGCAATTATTAGAAAATGGAAAACATACAAGACCACTGAAAATCTCCCTCGATCTGGGGCTCCACACAAGATCTCACCCCGTGGGGTCAAAATGATCACGAGAACGGTGAGCAAAAATCCCAGAACCACACGGGGGGGACCTAGTGAATGACCTGCAGAGAGCTGGGACCAAAGTAACAAAGGCTACCATCAGTAACACACTACGCCGCAAGGGACTTAAATCCTGCAGTGCCAGACGTGTCCCCCTGCTTAAGCCAGTACATGTCCAGGCCCATCTGAAGTTTGCCAGAGAGCATTTGGATGATCCAGAAGAGGATTGGGAGAATGTCATATGGTCAGATGAAACCAAAATAGAACTTTTTGGTAAAAACACAACTTGTCGTGTTTGGAGAAGAAAGAACACCATACCTACTGTGAATCATGGCGGTGGAAACATCATGCTTTGGGGCTGTTTTTCTGCAAAGGGACCAGGATGACTGATCCGTGTAAAGGAAAGAATGAATGGGGCCATGTATCGTGAGATTTTGAGTGAAAACCTCCTTCCATCAGCAAGGGCATTGAAGATGAAACGTGGCTGGGTCTTTCAGCATGACAACGATCCCAAACACACCGCCCGTGCAATGAAGGAGTGGCTTCATAAGAAGCATTTCAAGGTCCTGGAGTGGCCTAGCCAGTCTCCAGAGCTCAACCCCATAGAAAATCTTTGGAGGGAGTTGAAAGTCTGTGTTGCCCAGCGACAGCCCCAAAACATCACTGCTCTAGAGGAGATCTGCATGGAGAAATGGGCCAAAATACCAGCAACAGTGTGTGAAAACCTTGTGAAGACTTACAGAAAACGTTTGACCTCTGTCACTGCCAACAAAGGGTATATAACAAAGTATTGAGATGAACTTTTGTTATTGACCAAATACTTATTTTACTGAGGAATTTAAAAATTAATTAATTAAAAATCTTTCAATGTGATTTTCTGGATTTTTTTTTCTCATTTTGTCTCTCATAGTTGGGGTATACCTATGATGAAAATTGGAGACCTCTCTCATCTTTTAAGTGGGAGAACTTGCACAATTGGTGGCTGACTAAATACTTTTTTTCCCCACTGTAGTTGTGTAATCCTGCTGCACAAATACAAACAAAGCCCTTGGTGGAGGTATGCACTCTCAGATCATCACCAAAATGTAATCATCTGTTCCCCGTGCCATTACACACCTTTCCTGAAAATTTCATCAAAATGCATTAATAACTTTTTGAGTTATGTTAGTAACAGACAGACAGACAAACCCCGGTAAAAACATTACCTCCTTGGCGGAGGTACAGTAACTATAAAAACAAGCAGTCATGGAAGTCAGCATATGTGGCTGAATTGTAAGAAATGACCTGAAGGAAATGAGATTTACAAGCAAAAAAGGCAAATGTAAACCATCACTAAAACCTAAACAGAAGAAAACAGTAGCTCACGAGAAGTAGTCATGGACTGTGGATGACTGGATGAAAGTGATATTGAGTTAAGTAAACATTGAAGATGAAAGCAATTCTCAAGAGTACCACTATACTACCTCTGGCAAAAATGGACTGGTATGCACATTCATTTGTTTTAATTTTGAAGAAAAAAACCTTCAAATTACAGATATGATGCAAAACATTTTTTTTCATCTAGCAGCTGAACATTCTGGCCTCATTGAACCCATCTTAAAAGTAAATGAAATTGCTGTAATTAATGGCAACTTTAAGGAAAAAAAATATAGACTAATAATGGACTAATAATCACAATTAAGATTTAATTGCAACTCTGGCTTGAATTGTGTGAGCTGGGGACTTTACTAATGTAAAATAACATTGCTCATCAATCAGGTACCAACTTGCTTATATAGCAGTTGACAGATCAGATTTGCAGGATAGAACCTTGTTGTGAACCATTTTCCTCAATTTCCACAATAAAATTTAAATCTGATTGTGATCCGGACTGTTCGTTGGCCGTGTCATTGAGTTAATATGCCTGTCCCAAAGAAATGTTTTAATGCTGTTTGCTCTGTGATGAAATGCATCATCATGCTGAAAGATCACACCATCACCAAACTCACTTTCAACTGATGACGTGAGAAAAGTGTTCAAAACTTTAGTATATGCAGTGTATTTACAGTAGAGGAAATGACTGTTATCGCTCCTGGTCCTTTACCTGATATGCAGTACTATGACTGTGGAAATACTTTTGTTTTCTTCAGGTGGTCATCTTCATATACTTCACTGGAGTGACATCACTCTATATATCACTACATCACTCTATATATAATTGAAGAAATCTCTGTCCTTCACAATGTCACGATCATAGGACTCGCTAAAAGATCATAGGACTCGTGATGACATTGTAACCCAGTGTTAAAAACGCGAATAAAAATATGAATATTGATATCGCTTTTAAAAAGAAAAACACCCATTTCACAATGGGAGTAAATAATTTAAAGATGAATATTTAAATAAATATATATTCATAAAACAGTAGGGAACATTTTCTGGGGAGTTTTGATAAAGTTCCAAATGTTTTCATCTGGTATATCGAGCGACCAATGGCTGCGTCGGTTGTTTGGCAGTATCAGCCAATGGGTTAAGCGCTCTCTCTCCGGGTCTGGGTATGACTTGCATTTTTTGGCTCAGTCACGCCAGACGCCGAAAGACTCCGACCAAGAGAGAGAGACGGTCCTTGATGATATGGTGACGCTAACGTGCTAATAGCAGTCTTTGTCTCGGGTAAAACTTGAGATTGATTTGGATCCAAAGGCTGTTAATGCCGTTGAGCGCGGGAACCCCATGACACACGTGTCACTTAGCTTGGTCAGGTTTTTTCTTTGGAATGGTTTGACCAGAACGTGGATTCTCCAGATCTGGATTGCGAGCCGAAGCCCGAACCCGATTAACTGGTAGAGGTGATCCAGTTGGTCACCTGGGACAGATACAAAAGGACTGAACATCTTGTATATATATTTTGGGGTAGTTTATTTTTATTTTTTTTCCCCTTTCTATTATTGTGACAAGTGCTGTGGGGGTTTTTTATTAAGTGTACACATCTGTAAATAATACACATTTGTAAAAAAAATATACATAGTTGCAAGTTCCTATACTGCTGTATATGAGTCATCTGTTGTTACGCCCTCCAGGCTCCTACGAACCTAGGGTCTACCTGACCTGGCCCAAATGTCCCTTCCATCCAGGTAGTAGAGTTAAAGGTAACTACACTGCCATAACCCAATACTACCACAAGGGTACAAGACTGTGGACCAAAAGTAGTATTACACAAAGTAAGTGCTACAAGTGGTGTTACAACATCATCAAAGATCAAAGGCAGGCATCACAGATCAAAGGCAGACATCACTGAACAAGTGGTGACGTCAAAGATCAAAAGCAGGTTTCACCATGGTTACTGTTGCCATGGTAACAGTAACTTTCTACAGGCATGCAGAAATGCTTGCTTACACTTGCTTTCTATGGACATGCATGGGTATGCACGGGTATGCACAGATATGCACTAGTCAATTAAAAGTTCCAGCATCATGTCCTTGCTCAATGCACATTTATGATTACGAATTCAATATACTCAAGAACTGCAGTGGTGGCCTAGTTGGTAGAGCAGCCACCCCACAACCGGGAAGTCGTGGGTTCAAATCCAGGTCATACCAAAGACCATATGAAAATAGCACTTTCTGCCTTCTAGCTTGGTACTCATAATAGAATAGGGAAAGGAAAGTTAACGTACAGAGCTACAAGAGGACTGCCCCCACTGTAGCTTTCACAGCTTACAGTAGCTGTGTGGCCTAGGGTCAGTGAAATGGAGATAGGTGCAGCCCCATACACCACATGGTGTCCCACATGCTGAGGAAGGGATTAACTCAAAAAAGATGTTATTTATTCTGTGTTTTTCAACTTTGTCTATTCTTAGATATTGATATGTGAATTGTTACCCGCTTGGATGGGGAGGGCACCCACTTTGTCTGTCCACTGAAGCTAGGGTTACCAAACACAGGTTGGCCATGGGACTAGCCCTTGAAACTTTTGGGTTCAAAGGCCAGGGTCACAACCTCATGAAAACAGACAGTACATGTATGTTTGCTCATATGAAAGATGAGAAATAGTTGGAGGAGCTGCTCAGAGCAGTTGAATTCAGAAGAAAGACAAGGGTCTGCATCTCTGCTGAGTGCAATTCTAGTTTTACAGCTGCTTTTCAGTGTTCTGTTTTACAACGTAAAATCATATATTAACTTGCTTCCCTGTCCACAGGGAGGTCACATTCCCAAATCAGCCACAGATCAGCTTTCCTGGAACAGGATGGGATTTTTTTGCCTTGCCCACTGACACTTCAGCAGAACCTTTAAAGTTCAGATGGGGAGGGGTCTTAAGTGTTTTCTACTGTGATTGTAATGTAAGTAAAAATGTGTTTAGAACAGTGGAGTGCACTTTGGAAACTGTAATGTGGAATTAAAACAATCCTTCAAGGCCATCGCTCTTTCAGGCTTGATGCCACAGTGCAGACTGAAGCCACAATGGGAGACATCACAGTGTCACGGCCTGTAAATGTTAGCATTAGTTCCTCTTACATCAACAGTTTACCCATGTCTAATTGAAACACAGCCCCCCTCCCTTCTCTGTCTGTCTAAACACATGCACACGTACACATATACGCCTATGCACATGAAATATACACTGTTGCTTGCACATCCACATCCAGTGGAATTATGGGAACATCTGGAGGAGTTCATCCAATGCACAGACAAACGTTTCCTGGAGAGCACCAAAAGAAACATCAGGGCGGCTTCAAACAGCCCGCCACTGCTAACACAAACACACACATACTGCACATGCCCCTCTTGGCTGCAGAGGTAAAGACCATATCAGTTGAGTTGCAGGAACAAAGAGCATCTCTTTGCACTCTGTGGTATTGTAGCACTTACGGTTAACTCACCAAGCACCAGGGTTGGCTTTCTTCTCCTCCACCAGGGTCTCATCCACACATGCTCATATATATGCCTCTCTGTCAGGGTCCAAGGTCCAGCAGGACACAGACAAAGCCGTGGGGCATAGAGAGCTTCTTGTGAAACCATTTGAGTACATCAGAGTCAAGCTGTCTGGCCTCTGGTGAGCCCCTAACAACACCCAGGGTGAACTAGGGAGGGATAACTATTGTGCTGCATGTGGATGTGTGATAATAGTAGCTGCTTATCATACGAGGGGGGGCTGAAAAGTTCATAGTTGTCAAACTTGACCAAATGTGGTTTATTTTTCAACTGCAGGGATCCACGCGCTGCAACACTGATGGAAGAAGTGTGTAGACTGAAGGGGAGACCATGTTGAAAAATAAACCACATTTGGTCAAATTTGACCACTATGAACTTTTCAGCCTGTGAACTTTTCAGCCCCCCCCCTCGTACATCCACATCCAGTAGAAAAGAATACTTATTTACTACACACCAGGGTAGAACCTTTTTTTTCCAGTTCACCAAACACTGATAGGAACAGAATAAACAGACTAGTCATGAGTAAAGCAGACACTTCAATTTTACATAAAGCACATAAACAGGTCATGTAAATATGTGGCTTAAGTGTGTGTGAATTATATTTTCAATCATTCTTATCCATCCAACAACCTTATATGCCATCACATAAAAGGTGAGTGTTTTTATGAAAACAAATATTTTAAAAAATAATACATCAACAAAATGTTTAGAAAGACACAGAATTAAAGTCTTTATATTCTCCAAAAAATAATATATTGATGAAAATTCCTGACACAAACCTGCCCATTTATCTGGGCTTGGGACCAGCACAGAAAGTACACTGGCTTGTGCACCCTCTGTAGCTGGGTAACCAACTTTCCTTCCTCCATTCTATTTTTGCTGAGCACCAAGCTAGAAGGTACCATTTTTATATGGTCTTTGGTATGACCCTGCCAAGACTTGAACCCACAACCTCCGAGTTAGCTGGGGGGATGCTCTACCTCTAGGCCACCACTCCAGTACTTTTAAAAATGTTTCAGGTCCGAAATAATTATAGTATTTACATCTGAGCAGTTGGATGGTGAGACTGTGGTGGCTGGTATCATGGATATATATAAACACTAGATAGGACATGGCTGATATTTTCATGGCAATTTGAGGTGCCATATTCTGTAGGTAATTATATTGGTTGACAGCACCTGCAGCATTGTGATAACAAAATACACAAACAATTGTTTGTTGTATTAATTGTAATCTTATAAGTAAGCTCCCTCCATGAATCACCACCTTATTGTTGTGGAGGAGTTTAAGTGTGCTAATGATCCCAGGAGCTATGTTGTCAGGGACAAATTGTCCCTGGTAGGGTCTCCAAAGACAAACTGGTCCTGGGTGAAAGGCCAGACCAAGAGCAGTCCATTGGATCTTGATGAAAAAAGTTACATCAAGGACCCAGTGTACCCAAAGGAGCCACCTGGGTCTGCCCTCCAGTGGACTCATCACCTGCTGGAGAGATCTTGGGGATCATGGTGCTATATGAGACAGGAGGCAATCTGGGCTACTCAGTTTGGACTGTGGCCCCCTCAACCTGGATTCCTGGATAAGGAACCTTTCTGTGTGAAGCTTGCATGTTCTCCCTGTGCTGTGTGGGTATAATCCAGGTGCTCTGGTTTCCTCCCACAATCCAAAGACATGCATGTTAGGTTAATTGGTGATTCTAAATTGTCCCTAGGTATCTGTCTCTGATAGGCCCTTAGAATAGAGGGTTAGTACGAGTGATGTGCTTTGAGTGGTCTTTGAGACTAGAAAAGCATTATGTAAGTACAGGTCCTTATCCCCTTATCCTTATAAGCGGTAGAAGATGGATGGATGGATGGATGGATGGATGGACAGAGAGGGTGTGTCAGAAAGTAACAGGACGTAAGTGCAAGTTATGCACCCGCATCGACCTGACGCAGCTGTGATGGCGTTGACGCAGCTGTGATGGCGTTGACGCAGCGTCGACATGCGTACCTATTGCGTCGCCCAATGTGCACCTCTCCAGAGAAGGAGAGGTGCATGTCGGCAATGCAGGCTGTAAGAGCTGTGATTGGTCCACTTTGTCGTCTCGTTCACATTTCCTGGTTCTCACTGCTACTCCACTCTGCCTGTTCACGGCGGCAAGGCAAGTCTGTCAGGGGTGGAAGTATTGTATTGTGGGTTTTTTTTGGATTTTATATAGTATTAAATTTATGTTGCATGGTTTTTTTTTTACAAGTTTGCATGTTTTGCAGTTTTTATATTTTAATCTGTGTGTTTTTAGTTGGAAAGCACTGATTCAGCACGCCCACAGTCACATGATCGTAGCAAGCAAGGCCTTTTTTTTTGTTTTTTGTTTTTTTGTTACTTATTTGTACCTGTAGGTAGATTTGGTTTGCAGTCTGGTGACAAGCCACCGGCTGCTGGTCGCTGCGTGCGCGAGCGCCCTAAACCTACATGTTTTTGGTGTACGGGAGGAAACCGGAGAAATCCCGGAGTAAACCCGCGCAACACGGGGAGAACATGCAAACTCCACACAGCTCACTGTTGGTCGGGGGCTGGGATCAAACCCACGATCTCATGATCACCGCGGTCCCCCGGCCGAGGGTAAAACTGTGCTGCCACAGTGCTAAACCACTGCGCCACCGTGCAGCCCTTGTTATGTTGGTCACATCATGTGACTTGAGGGCTCAAGGGAAATTTGAGAGGGTTCTATTGGAATTAGGGGTTTTTTTTGGTTTGCTTTGGATTGTTTGTTCCTGCCATCCAATTTTGAATAGACCTTGGATGGGCAAATGCTCAAAAAAAAAAAGTATTGAGATTTTTTTTCAGGTTTTCAACTCAAATGCAGTTCCGGCACTCAGTCAGCAGATGGCACTCTTTATTAAATGTTTCATAACACTGTGTCGATCATGAAAATATTGTCTCATAGTTGTTCATTGTTTTATAAGGCCTCAGTTTCACCATCACTGATGTATCTATGTGTAATATTTAGTACATGAAATGTGTTACTAAACCTAATTGTAACTTGTGTAATACTGTCCCTGACTTCTACTGAAATAGCGAAAGCAATGATGATAACAAATCTTCTCTCAAAAAACCCTCAGTTTGAGTGGTGAATCAGACCCCTTTTAAATCCTTCACTATTGATGTATGCAACACCCAGCCCTCTCAAATTTCTCGTCAGGTTTCAAATCACGTGATGTGACAACAAGGCCTTGTTCGCTACGGTCACGTGACTGTGGCCATGTTGGCACAGTGCTTGACACTCTGTTTGCGACAATTCCGTGTTATATTGCTCGAATCAGTGTCGAGTGGGCAGTGTCGAGCGAAACATCACTAGATGAGGGCCTTCTTGGAGGACAGGAGGAGGATGCTGGTCCCAGGAAAGTGGCTGAAGGAGGGCATGGCTGAGAGGAGGACCAGTAATGACCAGGACCACCATGATGCCAGCATTTGGGGGAAGACACTTCTGTGTGGAGCAGTTGGTGGTGCTGCAGACAGGCGAAGGATAGCAAGAGGCAGAGTGAGGAGCTCTGCCTGGGCTGTAAGTATCTTTAGTTTCTTAGTTTTAATTCTTAGGTTTTAGTTCAGGCTTTTTATTTTTTTTAATTTTTTTAGTGGGCATTTGTATATATTTTATTGTAATAAAATTCCTTTGAACATCCACTTAAGTTTCTCCTTTGATTGCTACCTGTGACTCTTCACCTGGTTTTTAAAGAACTTGCAGGTTATGTTTTTAATTACGCCTCGGCCTCCATCTTACAAGTTGCTTTTTCTTGACATTTAGCTCCAACTGCATCACAATCTGCTCTTGTCAAGTTGCTGTTTCATCCATCCATCCATCTTCTTCCGCTTAATCCTTTTCGGGTCGTGGGGGTCGCCATTTCATAAACAAAAAAACACGACGAACATAAATCACTCTAGAGATTGGCTGAAACCTGTTTTGGTAACAGAACAAAGCGTTTCACCTAACACACAAGAAAAAATTGACAATCACTGCATCTGTGATGGACGTTGATAATGGTGTCGATGTGATGCGAGTGCATAAATCCAGCTTTAGTGTGCTGTGTGAGCTATGACTGGGGTAGGGATTTACGCGTTGCCACAGGGCCAGACATTCAACCAGCATGTCTACAAAAAGATTATGCGAAGTTTGTTCCGTTCGGTGCTGAGAAGAGGCAAGAGTAGCAAAACAAGTCATGGCTGCTTCAGCACAACAACGGACAAGCTCACAAAGCCCTGAGCATCTGACAGCTCCTGCCTGAGAAAAACATCGCCATGCTGGAGCAACCTCCCTAGTCACCTGACTTGGCTCCGTATGTTTTTTGTTTTTTTTTCTTTTCCCCAAGCTCAAAGGGGTCATCAAGGGGATACACTTTCCGGGTGTGGAAGCCACCAAGACGGCCGTGACGACGGAGCTGCCGAGAATCCCAGGAAAATTCTTCCAGGAGTGCATGGAGGCATGGCGGAGAAGGATGGGAAAGTGTGTTTGACTCAAGGGGGACTATTTTGAAGGGGAAAAGTTGTAGTCTGTACTTTACTTTTGAAGTCAATTTTTTGTGACCCCAGTCCTGTTTCTTTTCTGATACACCATGGCTAGCTTTGCTGCTAACCATGTCCTGTCTAGTGTTTACATAGACAGTTTATCTATGGCTGATAAAGATGTCACAGTCGATCACATTCAACACTATAACTGGGCAGATGTCATGTGTCTCTACCAAGCAGATGGGGCAAGAGTAAGTGTGACACCTACTGGCCTGGAGGTTAGAATGTTGTCTCTTTACCTTTAAACAAATATTTGCAGTTCACATATTTTTTAAACTATTATAAACTAATAACTTGAATGTTAAGTATTCTCCAAAATCTCTTGTGCCACCACAACAGCCAATCCAAACCATGTCATGAACATGACTTTTATTTCAGCAATGCTGGTTTTCTAAATACTAAATTTACTCTGACATTTTTCTTACCGTTTTCATCGTCTCTCTCTGGAGCAGTCATGGCAGAAAAACACTGTTTATCATTATCACCCCCTCTCACCTGAGACCTCACCTCTTGCCTTCCCTCTTGCTCTACTTCCTGACACCCCCCCCCCCCCCATCAGTCCGACCATTCGGTCCTTTCACCCATTCTCTCCCTTGCCATGACCCATCTCTTCACACATTCTCTGCTCCCCTCCCTCACCCACCTCACCGCCCTACCACCTAGTGAGCACATTTCCTTACTCCTTCCCAGCCAACAAAGAGGTAAAAAAAGCTTTTACTCATTAGCGGATGACCCTTGGCCTTAGGCCACATTTTAAGAGGCTCTACTTGACTCCTGACATGGCCGTCAGCAATCAAAACATGTGTGTTCAATGCATATAGACCTGGAAAAGGAGGGGGGCGAGCTGGTGTGTATTGATACTTACCTCAGTGTATGTGTGACAGCAGTCTGACAGCAGACAGACAGGTTTGCGAACTACTGCACAAGCTCAGCGGTGGTTCCCTCGTTCCTGCCCAATGCTGCTGATGGTTACCTACAATGGAGATGGATCACTCTGGCTCTTTACAGGAACCCCATTAGTTTTATCGTCGATGTGTGTGTTTACTCATTGGGAGAGGTGAAGTGTTTAGGCATAGCGTATCAGAGTCACTGCGTAATGGCGTCAACACTTTTCTAATTGCAAGCAGAAGTTGGACAGTGTTGGACAGCTTGTTTAAGATCTAATGTGTTTGTGTTTCTAATTTTGCAGACAGGATGCAAACACACATATGTTGTTTATCCCACTGTTGGTCTCTCTGAATTCACCACACACTCACATTTATGCACACAGACTTTTATATTGAGTTTTTTTAATCTCTTTGACTTAGTTTTTAACTTTTTTTAATATGACCCTTCTCTCTTATCTCTTTGTTTTTTCTCTTATCTCTTTGTTTTATGCCCTGATTGGTGGAGCCTTGAGTACTTTTATCATGTTTATAGTCAGCTTCATGTGTGCCTGTGTTTGTGTTAATGTTGAATGTAATTGTGGTTTGTAAATATGTGTCTAAAAGGATGTCACCTGACTGCAAAATAAATCTACCTACGGGTACAAATAAAGTAACCTGAACCTGAACCTGAACAGTCTACAAAACCAAGGATCTGTAACATACCGCTCCAGTCACATGTTAAAAAGCCACAGTAGAAAGGTCTCCATTTTAAAAGAGAATTTTTAATTATATGAGGACAAAAAAATCTTAAATTTGCACAAAAAAAAATTTGCAGAAAAGGATACCAAATTTCCCAGAAACTGCTCCAATTTAAAAAAAAAAATAAAAATCTTAATTATGGTGGGGGGGGGGGCTGAAACTTATGGAAAAAAGTCTCAAATTATCCATACTAATATAAGATAAGATAAGATAAGCCTTTATTAGTCCCACAATGGGGAAATTCCAGGATTGCAACAGCACAGGGATAGCAACACTCAGAGCAACAATCAAGAAGACAAGAAAAACAAGAGCAGCGAATATACATATGTACATATAAAATATATAAACACACAGTGCGGAACATTGTAGCTAGATGGAATAAACAGCATAACCATCTACTTAGTTATCCTACATAGTATGAATATGTACCCATACATATTGTCACCCTCCGTAGCGACCGATATTGTCCTAGTTGTATACTGGGGGAATATCTCATATACATCTCAATATCTCTTTGAATATCTCAAATTTACTGGCAAAAAGTTGCAAATTTACAAGAAAAACACTGCACTTTTAAGAGAAAAAAGGCCAGTTTATACTTTATATACATTTAAAGTTCAAAAATGTTTTGGGACTATTTAGTCAAAATGACTCTTTAAGAAGTAGAGGTTGCCACTGTGCAAGAGTCAGACAGAGAAATTGTTTTATACTGTATATAAATTTGTAGATAAGTGTAGTGTAAGCCAGCAATGGAATTGATGTGAGTAACTCGAGGATCTCTCCTGCCCATGCAGGTCAGAATCTTAATGATGAGGCTGACAAGCTATTCCCAAAGGCAGGGTGCTGCTACTGTAGTAATAGCCCTTCACTGTTGACAGATTCATACTCTCTCCTCGTTTGATGTGGCTCTTTCCTTCTTCTTCGACCTCAGCTTGACTTCTTTTGGAAGGTTTTTTCTCCAAAGAACACTGCACTTCTCAAAGGACAGCAGCCAAGTAATTAAGCTCTTCTTTATCCTGTTTTACTGCGATCATATGTAACATACCTTTGGGTATTGCAGACATGAATGTAGATATATCTGTTTCTATATAGAAGCAGAGGGTTATTTATAGCAACAGAGCATAGAACTATTCAGTACAAAAAATAATGAACACCAAAGCCATCGTTTTTCCTTTTACTGTGATCAAAGCAACGTATTTAAAGGATACTCAGATACAGGATTTAATAAATGTCAGCCTAAAGATTTTCTCAACTTAATTCATAGTATACTTCAGCCCATAAGACTGCACAAGCCAAAGATCCAGCTGATATAAGGGTTGATGTTTGGGCTCAAAATGGGCCAAGCTTGGATAAGGAAACACAGAACAGACTGCCGCAAAATGTTGAATTCACAGCCTTTCCCCGGACTGAGCTTGGATTTTAAGGAAATGGCAGTTGTTGGTAGAAACCTCATGTGTGGACTGTCTTTGCTAAGCCATAACCCAAGCCCTGTATTTGGAGAGGGTTTATTTTCAGCCCCTCTGCCGATGTTTAACACGAAAGCCAAGCAATAGCAAAGCACTGAGCAGTGCCAGCAACATGTGGCAACCAGACTGCTTTGCTCCTTCTTCTACTCCTCCTCCACCCTCCTCCTCTTCCTCCTCTTCTGAAAACACTGTGTCCCATGACATGAGCAAACATGCTGGCTACCTTCCCATGAGCCCAGTAATGGCAGGACCCCCTCTTCACAAAGCCCATAAGACATTCAGTCCTCCTTTGGTGCGACAACAAACCTTGACGTTTCTGTAACCTTTCGAAGGCACTTTAATGGTCCTATCTTCCTCGCTATTGAAATATTTGGTGTGGCAGGGTAAATTTGTCTGGAAAACCAGCTAATGCTGTTTGAATAGGCTACCCTCTAGTGTTTGAAATCTGGCAACATGACTTTGAAAGTCATCTTCCATACTAACTAGAATTAATCATAGCTCATGTGGTGCTCCTAAACAAACACCACACCAAAGCTGCATCTTTAGAAGGGCTGTCACAACACTCCAGCCCACTGCTGCCTGGAGGAAATCACTAATTACTGAATATAGTAGTTTCATATTGGTTTCAAAAACAAGAAGCATGCAGTTATAAATTATAAAGTTTATCTGAGTTTCCTGCAGACACAAAGAAATAGACTTTTATTTTTAGCTTTGTGGTCACCTTTGCCCAAGACTTACACAACTTTTACTCTACAAATAGCCTTATGTTGCTGCAGGGGGGGATTGCTGTCCTAACATGGATATGCACTCTGTAATAGCCAACATGCAGACACTAAGAAGGTGTTGTGAGAAGTTTTTAGTTTTTTCTTAATAAAGGCAATTTCTTTTTTAATTCCCACAGTGCCAGTGTTGGATGTGTATAAGAAATAAATGTTTGGATAAAATATAGCATGTACTTCTTGTCATAGTCACTTCCTCCATTGAGTGAAGTAAGCAAATGCTATATGCCCCCAAACTATAAGTTGAATCTCAACATTATAGCGTTTAGAGCTGCAGTCATTGACTAATACTTCTGAACTTTGACTATCATTCTTGTTTCACTAGGGGGTAACATCCGTCTCTCACAGTGCTGCAACAAAGGGGGGCTCTATCCCAACCATACCATGTACAGTGACGATGGTGAAAAATATTAAAGTTACAAATATCCCAACAGAAACAGCTTTGACATATGTACAGTCAGGGCTTCACATTAACACTGGCCAACCGGCCAGTGACCGATGGACAGCTTGGTGGTGCAGTGGATAGCACTGTGGCAGCACAGTAATAAGGTTGTGGGTTCAATCCCACCCCCTGACTATCAGTGACCCTTCTGTGTGGAGTTTGAATGTTCTCCCCGTGTCTGTGTGGGGGTGCTCTGGTTTCCTCCCACAGGCCAAAAACATGCAAGTTAGGTTAATTGGAGACTCTAAAGTGGCCCTGTGTGTGTGAATGGTGAAGGGATTGGCGCTGCACTGTGGCTACCTCATCCATCCATGTGGATGCCCTGAATTTCCCTCTGGGATTAATAAAAGTATAAAAAAAAAAATAGATAGCCACTATGACAGGTTGTAGTTTTCTCAAATGGCATCTAAATTTATTAAACCTATTGCAATGTGAGACTATGAAACTACAACTCCCATAAGCACTTTGCACATTTTCACATCTTTGCACATTGGTCCACTGTCACCCTGGACGGAGTCTGGAGAAACCGCAGACGGCTTCACAGATCAGTTTTCCGTCTGTTACAATGTGCCCCTCCGGGGCAGAAGGCTGCATCCAAACACTGGACTGAGTTTGCAGGGTTTATTAATCAAAACAGAAAATAATACAGCTTGAGGGCTGAAACAAAGGCTAGGCAAGGCAAAAAACTCAAGACACAAAAAAACTGGCAGGACAAGGCAAAAACCAAGACAAGGCAAAAGCATGTAATCAAGCCAGATTCACACAAAAACACCACACCCAGGTAAGGGGCGGCATTCCTTAAATAACGCAAAACCAAATCAAGACAAAACACAAACAGCTGTGGGCAATAAACAAACAAGGAACATACTGTTACGTATGGCTCTCGCGAGCCATACAATGAGAGCCAAGGGCAGACCAGTGAGTTTGCGCATTTTATTGTGATAAGGGGAAAGGAACAAAGGAACAGGGCCTTGTGGGGCCAAAACACAAATGATCGTACAAGGATAAACACTTACACACAATGCAGAATGATGAGCGGGTGGCTGGCGCCAGACGAAGGGGTTCCAGCCTTACCCACGCCGGAGAAGAGCGTGGATAATGGTGCGAGGTCACAGCCCCGAATGATCGGAGCTGCTCCCTTTTATACTGGTTGACAGCGCCTCAGCTGATGAGAGGTAATTGGGCTCCAGCCGTCCTGTAGAGCTTGACAGCTGGGAGCCCGCTGAGACGCTGTCACAATAAGAGCTAGGCTGAGGAGGAATATGGCCTGAGCGCCGGATAACACGGCGTCTCGCCCATATGACACATACAAAGGAAACCAGAAATAAACACGACACAAACTCAAACCTAATACCAGAATAAAGAACATAAACATGACTATGACAAAGACAAACAGAGAACTAAGGCAAGGATAAAAATATAAGCATGACTATGATAATAATAATATTGTGGATGACCATAAAGAGCTAAGACAGGAATAATAATAATAATGAGAAACCATAACTTAAGGACAATGCATGGATAAAAATAAAACAAGAACATGATAAGAATAATACTAATAAACTTGATCACATAATCAAACAAAGCTTTATTTGTGCCACACTTTTCATACAAAAGTTGTAACAAAAAGTGCTTCACACATTAAAATAAAACACAATTAACCTCCCCATACACATACATGCACACACTTGCATACATACATGCACACACAAACTTTTGTCTATGTGAGACTTATTACTGAGCACCGAGCACATAGAACAAACCAAATTAAGGATAAGGCAAGGAAAAGAATATGATAGAATTAACCCCTTGCACTGTGGTCAGTTTCCCTAAAATAATGTACCCAAAGTAAATCAAAAGCTGTTCTTCAACCCTTTGCAGCATCTTCATGGGGTTGGTCTCATTTAAAAGAAAACACTTTGAATTTTTTGGCAAAAGAGTCATAATCTCTCTAAGTGCTCCTGCCACTGAGTAACAGTCATCTAAACATACTGAACTTGAAGAAAATAAAGTTTGCCTGGGTGTTTTTTTAGATACAAATGCTTGCATATAACACACAGCTGTCAGATATGGGCTGGAAAATGCAACAGAAATGTAGAACCAAGTGTTATCAAGCTGAGGTCAAAATTTTGTAACAATACCACAAAAAATGAATATATTACACAGCTTTTTTCTCGGGTTGTTCCCAGGAATTTTTGAACTGTGCCAAATTGTGCAAAATGGCACAGTTTGGAAAAACGTCTATAACTTTTGAATGATTCAATATAGAAGCTTGATCTTGGGCTCTAATGAAAGGTGACACTCAGGGCTGTGTGTGTATGTGTGTGTGGGGGAGGGAGGTTTGTTTATTCATTCATGAATTAATGAATGAACAAACAAGCCCCCTACACACAAAGAAGCATGCCACGTAAAAAATGTGTGGCTTTTTTTTACAAGAAAAAATAACCTACAGTGCAATAAAAATTATACTAAAATATCTGTAATGTAGAGGATAACAACTCCCCCCCCCCCCGCTACAGAGGAGCACGGACTGGACCGTGCGCCGCGGTCTGTCATGTGGCGATGACGCACAGTTGTAATTTACCGATCGGTCAAAAGTCTTTTTAATTACTATTTTCAGTGATAAAAAATAATTTAGCTTATAACACTTACCTGTCCACAACAGCAGTGTCGCTGGCGAACATCTCTTCCTCATTGTCAGACGAACATGAAGCTGGTCCGCTTGTTACGACTCGTGGTTCTGGTCACGCGACCCGGTCAAACCATGATTCCATTATTGCGGTTTTGTGCTTCCATGATTGCGGTTTTGGCGAACGATTTTTCAAAACAAATAAGAACAGTAGTAATAAAAAAAGACTGGCGAACGCTACCGTTACACACAGCGGCTTAGACAAAACAGATTTTACGCACGGGATGCACGCTTTCAATCGCTGAACTTCTCTGCTTCAACTGCCTTGCTGTATTCGCAGCCGTTGATAGGCGGGTCCTTCTTGCTAGGTTTTCAGTCATTGGTTCTTCAAGGTTTCAGAAACCCAATTCAAGGCTCTTATTAGTCAAATGAGAGGTCAATCAAATCTAAACCAATCAAAGCACTCCTTTGGCTTTCTGTTCGCGGCTGTGTCTGTAGTGGAAGAACGGAAATGCAGCTTTTTTTTTTTTTTTCAGTGCGCTCTGAGACGCACAGTGCACACTAGGACGCACGAGGATGCACTAGGACGCAGAGACGTGACCGCCCGCAGTATCCCGGAGTGCAAGAGGTTAAGATAATAATTATAACAAATAGGGAATCAAGACAAAACTAAACTCAAAGTGAGAACGTGGGCTAAGTCCATGTCCTAATCACAAGAAACTATAAACAAGAAGATAAAGCTAGGACATGGGCCCAACCCTCGTCTTGACACCGTCCTGCCCTGTTCAACCCAATGGGAAGAAATGCCGTGGTCGGTGGCAGCTTCTCCTGTATCAAGTACGGAGTGGAGCCAGACTCTGCCCACGATGAGCTCATTTTGCAGCCAGTCTGGAGAAACAGCAATGAACAGACAGCAGCCAGCAGAACACATCTGTCCCCACTCTCAGCGATCAGATTACCAGGAGAACTGCTCCTGATCCCCATTGTCCCAGTGGTGAGTAGCTAATCCCTGTGCAACACACACACACACACACACACACACACACACACACACACACACACACACACACACACATCAGCTCCTCCCTTTGTGGTTAAACATGGTTATTTTTTAGTGGAAGAAGTTATTGTTTACCCTATAAATATATATTTCTAATGGGTTGGTCTAGGGGTGTCAAACATATGGCTCGTGGGTCAAAACCAGACACCAGGGGGTCCCAATTTTTCTCTGTGAACTTACAGCTTTCTTTCTAGTAAATTTCTGACCTTTTCTACTGATTAGAATAGTTCATGTAAATTTGAGACATTTTTCTTCTTAAAATAAGACTTTTTCTAATCAGTTTTCTTTTTCTTTCTCTTCTTTTTGCTGATGAAAACTGCAACTATTAATCCATCAGCAACTACTAATGGTGTAGTGCAGCCATGAAGGGGTGTCCCAATTCACAGGGGTAGGAAAAGGAGTAGGGGTACAAATGAGAATCGGGACACCCCCCCAATCTACTTGTACTTCACTCTCACATTACAAATATTTTTCTATACTCTTTTACAGTGTTTACTGTTGTTCATAAAAAAATAAAATAGAATACAATACAATACAATAGGCTTTATTGTCATTGTACAGTTGTACAGCAACGAAATTGTGGGTGCTCCACCAGGGTACTGCGCAATAAAGTAAGAGAGAATATTTTTTTTCCTTCTTTTCTTTTTTTTTTTCTCTTTTTTTCCCCCCTGTGAGGAGAGGGGGCCGATGCTGTGATCGCGAGACGTTTTGAGACTATTGCGCAATAACCCAAAATGGTGACTCCCATCGACCGAGCTTAAAACAAACTTTTCCACAGGTAGTTTTTTTTTTCTTTTGTAATTAATTTATTAACTGATTGTCTGTGTCTATCTTTCTTTTTTCGTATGGAGCTGGAGGAACTAGAGAACTACATCGATGAGTTTTAATACCATTGCTGTGTCATGGAGCAGACAAGTGTGTGTCCCGTCCCTGCTTCTCAGTCTAAACAACGAGACCCGCAGATTCGCCAAAAATAGCGCTTGAGGAATCACCGAGGTTAGTGACATCCTTTTCTCTATTGAGAATAAACTTACCAGCATGTATGGTAGACTGGCGCTGGTCGAGCTGCTTCATAAGGAGTTCCAGAGTTTGCAGGAGAGTTTAGAGTTCAGTCAAACACAGCTCGTCTCTCTCATAGAGGAAAATAACAGCCTGAAAAAGTCAGTAAACACACTAACCACGCGGCTTGGCGTTGCTGAGGGAGAAACCCTTTATATTGCACATAATTTAGTTACCTATTTATTAACTCCATTTTATATTTGCTTATTTTTGTAGGACTTTTATTTGGGCTCTAAATCTTTTATTGGGTTTTAGACCTTTGAGTTTTTAACCTCTTTGACTAGTCTTTAACTTTTTAATATGACCCTTCTCTCTTATCTCTGGTTTTTCTCTCATCTCTTTGTCTTTATATCCTGATTGATGGAGCCTTAACCCTTTAACGCCTGAATTTATTTCCAATTATGAAAAGAAAAATTTCACTTGTGTTTTTGCTTTCAAGTAGATGCTAAATTAAGTTGAGAAAGTTAATTTGACTATAGCACATAAAATAGATATAATTTTAGGTATGTTGCAAATTAGCGACAACAGGCATCTATGGTAAAAAAAATGGTAAAAAAGCACCTGTTCCCATCTCAAGTATGAAGAGTCTTTTATTTATGCAACAAAGTTATTTTCAGTATTTTAAACTCATGACTCCCAAACTATAACCCTAGCAATAAGGAAATGGATGGTGCTCCGTCTCTGACCGTTCCTACGAGAAACTAATGCTTGCAAAAGGTTCCTAGGTATGTGTTGGAAGTGCTCCAACCAGAAGTGGAGGAATACAGACGGTATTTTGGTTGCATTTGGAGCGGAAGCGGTTTGATACGAATTCGCGACGACAGGCGTCAAGGGGTTAAGTATTTTTATCATGTTTATAGTCAGCTTCATGTGTGTCTGTGTTTGTGTTTATGTTGAATGTAATTGTGGTTTGTAAATATGGATGTCACCAGACTGCAAAACAAATCTACCTACAAGTACAAATAAAGTAACCTGAACCTGAACCTGAAAACCAAAAAATGAGGGTGACAGTTCTCAATTTGCAGTCACGCAGCATGAGAAATAACCTTGTTTTTTCTGGAATCGTTGAAAAAAATAATGAAAATCCAGAACAGCTGGTCCGTGAATTTATGTCAACACAACTGAAACTATCCCCCGAAGTCACAAATTCAATTACCTTCCACCGAGTCCACCGAATTGGGCAAAAAAATTCCCAGAAGAAACGTCCCAGACCTATTGTTGCCAAATTTGAGCATTTCAAGCAAAAAATTTTGGTACAGAGGCAGGGCAGGCAGCTTAAAAACACCAATTATGGTCTAAATGATCAATTTCCACAGGAAATCTTGAAAAGGAGAAGGAAGCTTTTTCCTATTAGGAAACAAAACATCCAAGAAGGTAAACGAGCTATTGTTTCTGTGAATAGACTGTATATAGAAGGCAAGCTGTTTATGGATGAAACTATAATGCCCTGGTTATTCTAGAGCCTATTTTGTGTTGTTGTTTTTTTTTTTTTTAGCTACAGGTGGAAAGAGTGTGATTGTGCATAGGTCTCTTACTCGATTTCAGTTTAATTTGTTAACATTTGTCAAAATGTTTTTTTTTCTTTGTTGTTGAGGTTGTTGTTGGTTTGTCTGTTGTAGTTAATTTTTTTTTAAATTGTTAGGTTGTGGAGAGTGTAAATAACGGAGGCAGATTTATGCAGCAGACAACTTTATTCACTCTCACATCAGTCATACACAGAAAAAGCATGTCTCAATACACCAGGGGCTCTCCTTTTATATCAACCGCCCATCTCACATCTGCATGACATCTCGCATCACAATACATTCATCCCTTCTCCCCCAACTCCTTCTTCCTGCTACCTCACCATAATCTCCATACCTATTGTCCTTCTCTGTTTACACAGTCTGAGATGATTAACCCAGCTTCTACACCGCCCCCCCCAGAATCTCAGACCGAGTTTCAGTCCTCACATCCTTTTGGCTTCAGTCTCCTCCCATATCTGCTGTAACAGGGGTTTACCGCCTCCGCAGCGCTGCTGTACCGGCGGGGGGCTCCTGGGGGTGTGTCTGTCTGTGGGTGGGCCATGGCGAGGGGGGGAAACCTTCGACTTGCCCGTGTGGCTGCTCTGATGAATCGTTTACCTGGGGAGTTCTCAGTGGGGGTCTTCCACACCGAGGGGCCCGAGCCAACAGCACTTGCTTGTCCACCACCACAAAGGCGGGCTTAAGTCTGTCTATGCATATTTTCTCCCGACGACCCCCCAAGTCTAACAAAAAATGTTTGTCCCCTGTTTCCCGCACTCTGAACGGGCCATCATAGGGTGGGCGCAATGGAGGGCGTGTGCATCGTGCCTGACAAACACGAACACTGCGTTCTTCAAAGTTTTTGGCACAAAAGCACGTGAAAAACAGTGGTGGGCCGGGCCGGGCAGCGTGCCTGTGTCTGCGCTATGCTGCAAACGCTGAGACGGACAGTTGTCCGGTGCGGAATTATCTGGCAAAAATTCCCCAGGCAGCCGCAGTGGCTGAGAAAAAACAAGCTCCGCCGGGGAAGCCTCCAAATCCTCGTTTGGCACGGAACGCAACCCCAATAAAACCCACGGCAACCGGTTTACCCAATTTGCATCCGTCAGCGAAGCCCTGAGCGCTGCTTTCAATGACCTATGAAAACGCTTGCATAACCCATTGGCCTGTGGGTTGTACGCGGTTGTGCGATGAATTGCAACACCCAGGCTACAGGCCATCGCGGACCAGAGGTCGGAAACAAACTGAGGGCCCCTATCGGACGTGATGTCCGACGGGAAAATGTGCCACCCATGTCGTCAAAAAAGCGCGCGCCACGTCCACGACGTGGTTGCCGCCAGCGCGACTGCTTCTGGCTAGCATGTGGTACGGTCCACCACTGTCAGAAGGTCCGTGCACCCCTGCGATGGCGGAAGGGGGCCCACGAGGTACACGTGAACATGGTCGAACCTCTTCACCGGTATACGAAACGGCTCCAAAGGAGCCTTCGTGTGTCTGTGTACTTTGGCTCGTTGGCACGCTACGCAGGGTGCAGCCCACTCTTTCACTTGTTTGCGCAGGCCTGGCTACACGAACTTCGCTCCCGCCATTTTGACTGACGCGCGTACTCCTGGGTGCGCCAGAGCGTGAACTGACTCAAACACTCGGCGGCGCCAAGCAACTGGGACCACCGGGCGTAGGCGTCCCGTGGAGACGTCACAGATTAGGGGGGGCTGCCGTCTTGCAGTACTCTGCTCTCCAGCCTTAACCCTGTTGGTCCAGACTGGAGCGCGCACACGTCCATATCGCCAATCTGCTCTGCGGCCATGGCTGTATAATCTATCCCCACGCAGACCGGGGCCACTACTGCGCGTGAGAGGCAGTCTGCCACCACATTCAATTTACCCGACACATGCTGAATATCGGTCGTAAACTCCGAGATCGCGGCCAGCTGTCTCTGCTGCCGGCCCGACCATGGTTCTGAAACCTTGGCCATCGCGAACATTAGCGGCTTGTGGTCCACGAACGCGGTGAAGCTGCGCCCTTCCAGCCAGAACTGGAAGTGGCGTATGGCCAGGTGGACAGCCAGCAACTCTCTGTCGAACGCGTTGTATTTACGCTCACTGTCGTGCAAAGCCCTGCTGAAAAAAGCGAGTGGCTGCCAAGAACCGGCGACACGTTGCTCCACGACGGCCCCTATGGCCACGTCTGAGGCGTTGGTAGTGAGCGCTATCCGGGCCGCCGGGTCCGGCTGCGTCAACAGTGCGGCGTTTGCCAGGGCTGTTTTAACCTCAGAGAATGCCTGCTCCCACTCCAGAGTCCATTCGACTCTGTCCGCGGGTTTCCGTTTCTTGAGCGCAGCATACAATGACTGCATGAGTTGAGTTGTGCAGGGGAGGAACCGGTTATAAAAGTTAACCATCCCCAAAAATTCTTGCAGCGCCCTGACCGTCTGAGGCCGGGGAAAATTCGCCATGGCGCGCACTTTGTCGGGCAAGGGTATCGCTCCCTCCGGTGAGACGCGGTGCCCCAAAAAAATCAATCCCCATCATGCCGAATTGGCATTTTGCCTGGTTGATTATTAGCCCGTGCTCCTCCAACCTCCGGAAAACCATCCTGAGGTGGGTTACTTGTTCGTCCTCGGATGCACTGGCCACCAGGATGTCATCCAGGTAGACAAACACAAACGGCAGATCACGCAACACCTCATCCATCATGCGTTGGAATGTCTGTGCCGCTCCTTTTAATCCGAAGGGCATGCGTAAAAACTTAAACAAGCCAAACAGAGTTATTACCGCTTTTTTGGGTATGTCCTCCGCGTGCACTGGGACCTGGTGGTAACCACGGACCAGGTCTATTTTAGAAAAAATGTGTGCCCCGGCGAGGTGAACGAAAAAATCCTGAATATGGGGAATCGGGTAGCGGTTGTGCGCTGTGGCGTTATTCAACCTGCGGAAATCTCCGCACGGTCGCCACGATCCCTCGGCCTTAGGGACCATGTGTAGCGGGGATGCCCATGGGCTGTTTGAGCGCCTGATGATGCCCAACCCTTCCAAGTTGGCAAACTCCTCGCGCGCTATGGCCAGTTTAGCTGCGTCCAAGCGTCGAGGTCATGCGAAAACGGGCGGCCCGGTGGTGGTGATAAAGTGTTCCACCCCGTGTTTAGCGATGGCCGCCGAAAACGTCGGGACCGTGAGTGCTGGGAACTGAGTGAGCAGTGTGTGGAACTTACCGCCTGGAGCTGTGACGTTGGCTTGTGTTATTGGCCCGGCCCCTCGAGCTGTACAGGGGAGAGAATCAAAAGACATTGCATTAACCAAGCGTCTGTTAGCAACATCGACTAGCAACCCGTGTGCACACAGAAAATCAGCTCCCAGGATTGGGAAACTCAATGCCGCTATGACAAAAGTCCACTTGTACATACGACCGTGTAGGGATAAAATCAGTTTTCTCTCACCAAAAGTCTTAATGTCCGAGCTGTTTACTGCTACCAGCCCGGGACCGCTAGCTCCCGCTAGCCGGTCGGCATAGGACGGCAGGTTGATGCTCTTCTGGGCGCTGGTGTCTACGAGGAACCATCTCCCCAAGCGCGAGTCCGTCACGTAGAGCAGCTTGTTCTCTTCACCGGCGGTCGCAGCTGCTACCGACTGCCGGCCTTGGCATTTCCCGAATGCTTGAATTGGCATGGTGGCACACATCTGCGTGCGTTCTCTCCAAAGCGGCGGTGGTAGAACCAGAGCGTGTCTCTCTGGCGCTACCTGGCCCCCGCTGCCGCTACCGTCGGCGGCTCCTCTCCTCCACTGGTCGTCTCGCTGGGTTCCGACACCGCCGCGTTCACTGTGAGGGCTCTGGTGGTGAGGATGATCCGATCTGCCTCCTGGGCTAGCGCATGGTAGTCATGCGCAGCCAGCAACGGCAAATTGGCCAGGACCGCTCTGGCCACTGTTGGGAGGTTCCGGAGGAAAAGGTGGGCAAACAGAAAATGCCCATTGTCCGTGCCCATCAATGCCAACATCTTCTCCATCAGTTCGACCGCCGACCCATCTCCTAACTCGGAGTGCCTCAGGAGCCTTTCTGCTCTCTCGCAGTCTGAGAGCGTGTAGCGCTGGGTCAGCGCGGCCTTGAGAGCCCCGTATTTGTCATGGGCTGGAGGCTGTTGGAGCAGGCTCGCTACTTGCTGAGACGTGCGAGCGTCCAGTGCTGCGACCACATAGTAATATCTGGTGTCATCTGCCGTTATTCCCCGGAGGGCGAACTGAGCCTCGGTGTGGTGGAACCAAGACCGCGGGTTGTGCAGCCAAAAGTCCGGTAGTTTGACCGAAACAGCGCAAACGCTACTGTGGGTTCCCGTCCAGGCTGTCTCTGGGATGCCTGCCGCATTGGTGGGGCTTCCCGTCCGGGCCGAGTCCGGGGTTCTTGCCTCGTGTTCCATAATTCATCAAAGGGTCACCAGTGTGGAGAATGTAAATAACGGAGGCAGATTTATGCAGCAGATGACTTTATTCACTCTCACATCAGTCATACACAGAAAAAGCATGTCTCAATACACCAGGGGCTCTCCTTTTATATCAACCGCCCATCTCACATCTGCATGACATCTCGCATCACAATACATTCATCCCTTCTCCCCCAACTCCTTCTTCCTGCTACCTCACCATAATCTCCATACCTATTGTCCTTCTCTGTTTACCCTCTGCATCCAGTCTGAGATGATTAACCCAGCCTCTACAAGGTCGTTGTTGTATGTTATCTGCATTTTTTCACCACTTACTAACCTTTATGTCTGTTTTCTCTCATACTTCTGGTTTATAGGAAATAACTTTAAGTACATGCACCCCATGTTCTTGCAATTGCAGGCAAATGGAACAGAGACATCATACGCGCACACCCAATCAGGTATATGTAGGTGTATATTTTACACACAACAAATATATATGCACACATATACATACATTACGGACATATAATCACATAGGCACGTTTAGTTAGTCTTTAGTACATAACCAGTTAGTGAATACATGTCCACATTTAAGTCTGTCACGTGGAACATACGTTTTTAAAAAGTTTTTAATCGACTGAAGGATCTACAGGCAGACTTTGTCTTATTGCAGGAGACACATGTCTCTGAGTTGTCTGTAGATGCGCTCACCTCCCCGGAATTCCCCCACATGTACTCAACCGGCTTTAATTCTAAACAAAGGGGGGTAGCTATACTGGTAAACAGAAGAATGCGCTTTGTTGTGAATAATACCATAACAGATCCGGAAGGTAGATTTATAATACTAAAAATCTCAGTTCAAAATTTGGATCTGTGTATTGCAAGCGTTTATGGCCCAAATGTTGATGACCCATCCTATTTTCACACTTTTTTCACTTTCTGAGCACTTGGACACTACACTCATAATAAGAGGAGACTTCAACCTGGTATTAAACCCTGCAATCGACAGGCTCAGTGCATCAGGGAATTACCGAAAATGGCAGGCTACTGACACTCTCAAACAGTACATGAATGATTTTGGTCTTTGCAATGAATGGAGTTCTCTTCACCCAACCCAAGATAGCGACGAGGCCCGTGGATCTTTGAGGCCAGAACCGAGACTTTCTGGTTTCCCCCGGATGACTGATACGAAGGAGCCGCTCCTTTTCTTTCTGCCTGTCCACCACCTCTTCTCGGGCACGGAACACTCCCTCTTCAAGGCGTACAGGAGGGTCTCGGACAAGCCCGGACAGACGGCGGCAGGACGACGCAGCCAGCTAACGGCTTCTGCTCATCTGTGCGGGGCGCCGGAGAGGAGCAGCGTGGAGGTGTCCCGGGCAGCAAGACGAGCACCGCGGGAGCCAAGGACGCCGGAGGGCCAGCGGTGCTTCGGTAGCTGGAGAGGGACGTGGCTGTGGCATCTGTTCACCTGGGTGAGCTCGGAGCTCAACTACAGCAGGCGGTGGGCGGTGGGGCTCGGTGGAGGAGCTGCCAGCACCCCAGCTGGACAGGAGCTCAATTGCAGCGGCGGTAAGCAGAGGGACTAGCAGCGGAGGGGGCTAGCTGAGGCCCCAGCTGGATTCGAGGTCGGTCGGTCAGATCGGATACCGGCGACATCAGCAGAGATTGTTTTACTCCCAACAGGTCAGTAAAAATGCCACCAAAGAAGGAGGAAATGGAAGAGATAAAAAAATCTCTAAACTTCTTGTCAGAAGAACTGACCAAAGTGGCTAGTCAACAGCTAAAACTATTAGGACTAATGGAAGAAGTCCGAGAATTAAAATCAACAATTAAGGAAAAAGACAAAAAAACTGCAGACTTGGAGCGACGCGTCGAGGATCTTGAACAATATTCTTGTATGGATGATCTAATTATAAGTGGGCTAGACATTAAATATCAATTATATGCCAATGCTACAGCAGGAATGAGAGGTGAGGAGGGTCCCCTGAGTGAATCAGTCTCCCTGGAAAACCAGGTGCTTCAGTTCCTTGAAAGCAGAAACATAAATGTTGAAGTAAATGCAATTTCAGCCTGTCATACGTTACCCAGAAAAGATAATAAAACAAAGAAATCAATTGTGATGCGCTTTGTGAACAGAGGGGTAAAGAATGACATACTGAGGCAGGCCAGAAAGCTACGGGGAACAGAAGTCTACCTAAATGAACATTTAACAAAGACTAATGCTGAAATAGCACGGCAAGCACGGATGCTGAAAAGACAAAATAAGATACAGGCAACATGGACAAGAAATTGTAGAGTTTGGATCAAACTTAATGGAACACCTGAGGAAGCGAAGACCATAATAATCAGAGATCTTACTGACTTAAAGGGCCTATATCATGCTATTTTAAGCATTTCAGAGTAAACTATATGCATGTATGTGACAATATATTACCTTTGGTACACTGGAGAATGAATTTCTTATGAAATATGAGTTATTTTCGTGAGCTACTTTTCCAACCTGGAAGTAAGATGCCTCGATCTCTGAGGCTCCGCCTCTCCTTCTTGTGGCTGCCGCCCATTTCATGACATAACCCCTGAGCCGGCTGCTGCAGCGTGTCGCTGAGTTCCGCCCACAAAAACTTAGAAGACATTGTCTTACGTAAAAAAGCAAACAGTTGTTGTCACTGAGCAGATTAGGTGCAAGAGGAACTACTTCTTCACAGTGTCAATGCTAAAGTGAAAGAGTTTTGCCGACCACCGCTCCGTTAGCTGCACGGAGAAAGTGGGTGTGTGCGCAGCCTGGGGGCGGTGCTGGCAGCACAGGCACTTCCTGGAGTGGGCGGGGACCCAGTCATTATCAGGGACAGGGTGGAGCAGCAGCTCAGAGAGCAGGATTGAGGAGGAATACTCAGAGATGCGTGAATGGAGCAAAATACCACTTTGGGGGTGTTTTTGGTGAGGAATTAACATTATAACATGCTTAAAAGCTCAAAAAAGTCGATTTTGCATGATATAGGCCCTTTAAATAAATATAGATGAACACTGATTAAGAAAATTAAGAGACTATGATAATCCATATCCACACACACTGCAAGAATAGTTTTACTTACTTTTGTGGCATACCATGTCAATATACTTTAAAAAAAAACTAAACAAAACAAACAAACAAACAAAAAAAACTTATGACTGACTTGAGTAGACATCAATTATCTCCAGTTGGAGGAAGTCATCTGACTCAGAGAGAGGAAATTCGAACTCTGAAAATATGCCAATATGCATAACATATGCCATTATGCAGAACATAAACTACAAGAGATGGAGAATGATATTGATCCTGATAACCACTTTTTCAATAATATCCATAATCATTGTGAATATATGAATATTACACTGAAAAGCAATTCAAAAGTCAAGTGCAACTAGATGGTAAACTATCAATAATACATTTCAACAGCACAAGTCTTAACAAAAACTTTCCACAGATTCAGGACTATTTAAAACAGCTAGACAGAAAATTTACAGCTATCGCAGTCTCTGAAACTTGGCTTAATGAAGAGCAGGCTCCTCTGATGGCAATAGAGGGATATCAGATGTTTCATATTAACAGATCTCAAAAAAAGGGTGGTGGTGTTGCACTGTATATTGATGACCTGTATAGGTGTAAGCTTGTAAATGGAATGTCCTTTGCTCTACCAGGGATTCTGGAGTGTGTTACTGTTGAGATTGACCAAGATAAAACAAAAAATCTAATTATTAGTTGTATATATAGAATGCCGGGAACTTGCATTGAGACATTCAGAGATAAATTAGTCGAGCTGTACAATAATATTACTAGTAAGAAAATGGTTGTAATTTGTGGAGATTTCAGTATTGATTTACTAAATCCATTTCAACAAAATATAATTACAGAGTTCATGAATTCTATGTACAGTATGAGTCTATATTGTCATGCGGTGACCCTCGCGGATCACCATAAGACGCCAAGAGTCCACCAGTGAGTTTTGCGAAGATGGTGATTTATTAACAAGACGAGACAGGACAAGACTGTGAGCCGCTCTCGGCAAAAACACACATAAATCAATACATGGGCTCGCAGGGCTAACCCCAGCCACTACGAGCTAAACTGTGACATAGCATGAAAAGCACGAACCTGACATGAAGGTCTAACGATGCTTTGACGAGGTTTGACGAGATCTTGACAAGGCTTTGACAAGGTGTTGATAATACTCCAGCAATCTTACTGCCGCTAGTGCCCGCTTTATGAAGGCGAACACTAACGAGCAGTAATGACACACAGCTGGCCAGCTTTGACAGGCGGAAGCCCCACTGAGCACCTTCACAATAAGAGCCCGGTGAGGCCAGAATACAGCTCACAGCTGTCAAGGCCGGCAGCGAGTTGAGCTTAGCCCGAGCGCGAACAGAACCCAGCGCTCGGGTCATAACAGTACCCTCCCTCCGAGGGCGGGCTCAGAACGCCCCAAGGACCACCCTGCCCCCCCACCCCCCAGGGTGGGTGGCTGGGGGTAGGTGCGGAGGGAGAGAGACCAAACCCAGAAACAAAACAGCGACAAGAACAACTACATACAGGACAGTGACAAGACTAACTACTCAGAATAAATCAAAAAATGCACATGAAGAAAACCAAAAAACCAGAACTACTGGGTCAGACATACTAAACACAAGACTATGACAAAATACCAAATATTCAAAATTCAGACAAAATACACAGAGAAAAACAAGGCAACAGTAGAACATAACACATACTAGGGCAACTGCAAGACATAACCAAACACAAAATACACAGGACAGCAAGGACAAGAAAAAAAAACCCAGAACAATCGCTGTGACGGATCAACCCAGAAAAACCACTACCCCCCCCCGACAGATTATGCTGACCGGCGGAGACCAAGCGCCACAGGAACAGTTTAGGTGGTCTCCCCGCGTCCAACAGCCGGCGGGTGGTCATAGGATTCGGGACATGACCAGGCGGCTCACCACAGTCCAACGCCCAGCACGTCCACTCCTCCGGTGGTCGAACCAGGTCACCCGAAGACACACACAACATGTCGGGTGGCTGACCCGAGGCGCCAAACTGGCGAAACAGTTCCTCAGGCGGCCGACCCGTGTCCCTCAGCCACCAGTCCCGGGAAAAAACAGCCCGCGGTGGCCTCCCTGACGAGGACAAAACTCGGGAGAGCCGGGGCGAGTGAACAGGAGCCCCCATGGCCCCCGGCGATGATGCACAGGGGCGATGACTCAGTAGAGGGGACAGATGGCCAGGATGATCCTGTAATCCGTTCAGCGGTGAAAGGTCTGCAGCTCCTCCCCGGTCCGTGGACCACGCTGGCGCTGCACCTCCGCTGGACCCCGATTGGGTCCCAGCCGCACCCACGTCGGGCCCCGATTGGGCCAGAACCGCACCCACGGTTGACCCCAATTGGGCCTCTGACGCAACCACGTCGGACCACGATTGGGCCAGAACCGCACCTGCGGCGGACCCCGATTGGGCCTCCGGTGCACCCACGTTGGACCCCGATTGGGCCAGAACCGCACCCGCGGTGGACCCCGATTGGGCCTCTGATGCACCCACATCGGACCCCGATTGGGCCACAGCAGCCTCCACAACGGACCCTGACTGGGTCGGTGCAGCTCCACTGACGATCTCCACCCCCGAAGCTGGGACCTCCAACCCAGTGACCCCGACTGGTTCCACGCCAGCGACACTGCAATAAACCTCACAAACAGGAAAACCGGGATCAGAATCACCGGTAGCAACAGAACCCAGCGAGACGAGCTCGGGCGCAGCAGACGGCTGCCCCTCACTCGCCTCCCCGAGAGGCAGGCAAAAATGCTCCAACACAGGGGACAGAGACACAAGAGGGAGCACTTGCCTGCACTCGGGTTCTGTTGCCACCCAGGACTCCGACGATCCAGGTTCAGGGCGGCGACTCTCGTCAGCAGGCTCGAACTCAGCTGCGTTGGGCTCCGCAGCTGGCAGGGTGTCATTTGCAGCCTGAGGTTCCTCCCAAGCTACTGTCCACGCCGATGACCTGTATGGCGTGGGGGCAGGGGACCCTCGACCCATTGGCTCGGACCGCTCCGGCGAGGAGACCCGGGGATGCTTCATCGTCGGCTCTGGCTCCGGGCCGCAGTCCGCTCTTCTCCTCCGTCCATGACGTGGCTGCAGGGCCAGATCCAGGTTTTCCAGCACTGCAGGCCCCCTCTTCATCCGACGACGTTGGCCTGGCGTCGCAGACCACTCAACCGGGGGGGACACAGAGGCAGCAGGTTTAGTTATTTTCGATACAGCAGGTGGAAGGAGCTCGGGGGACTGTGAACCCCGAACTCTGCCCCCAGGAGTCAGACAAGGCAGATTATAATCACGATGTAATGAATTATCATACACTTGCTTTACTCCCAGGGAAGAGATGGTTCCTGCTGTAGGGGAGGTTGTTCCTCCTTCTCCCCGCTGGATGGCGACAGAGGGCCCCCTGGAAGGACGAGGTGGAGCCGCTCTCCGAAGTTCGCTGACGGGCTTTGCCAGCAGCGAGTCCAGCTGGGGATTCTGCTGAGGTCAATTGTGGTGGTGACGGCGGTTTCTGGCAGAGGGCGAGGCAAAGGTAAGGTCCGGGAATCGCCGCTCCTGTGCTGAGACCGAGGTGAGGAGGTCGGCAAACTCCGGGAAGTCACTTAAACTAGGATTCCTCTCCACCAGTCTGACTGCCGCCGTCACATGTTTAATAATCAATGAGGGGTGAGTTGCGGAACGAGCAGCCGCCACTCGGTCCCAGATGGAAGCAGCTGCGAGGTGGAGCTTCTCTGGGGGATTCCCGAATGACGACGTTCTCTGGTGGGGCTCACCCCTGGGCAGAGCAAACTCCTGGACCGGAGTAGAGGCAGGAACGGGATCCGGACATGAGGAGCGGGGATGCCTTCTCTTCGGCTTCCTGCCGAGATTTCCCTCCAGCCCACGGAGTATCTCGCGCTGAATCAGAATCAGAATCAGAATAAGTTTATTGCCAAGCACATTTACAAGTAAATAACAGGTAAATATACGAGGAATTTGACTTGACACTGAAAACGTCATAAATGACATTCTCAATGATGCGGCGAGCCGTGGAGGCGCCTGTCAGCCTCTGTGAGGCGAGTTCAGCCCTCCTCCTCATAACCTCCAGGTGGTTGTTGTAGTGAAGAGGAAGGTCGTCCAACAGAACCTCAGCGCAGTCCAGGTGCCAGCGTATGTCGCTGGGAATGTTGTACAGCGTAGCGGTGAATAGAGTCCCATTCACGTACTCCAGAGCCTCCGCTAGCTCCTTGCCCAGGCGCCGACCGCGGCCCCTGGATGACGGCATTCTCCCAGCAATAGACACCCAGACAGGGAAGAACAACAGTCCAATAAAGGCAAAAACTCACGGTGAAAAGGCATCTCAGTGTGGCGTCTCCATTTAGACGTCCTGGCTGGAGTATACTGTCATGCGGTGACCCCCGTGGATCACCATAAGACGCCAAGAGTCCACCAGTGAGTTTTGCGAAGATGGTGATTTATTAACAAGATGAGACAGGACAAGACTGTGAGCCGCTCTCGGCAAAAACGCACATAAATCAATACATGGGCTCGCAGGGCTAACCCCAGCCACTACGAGCTAAACTGTGACATAGCATGAAAAGCACAAACCTGACATGAAGGTCTAACGATGCTTTAAAGAGGTTTGACGAGATCTTGACAAGGCTTTGACAAGGTGTTGACAATACTCCAGCAATCTTACTGCCGCTAGTGCCCGCTTTATGAAGGCGAACACTAATGAGCAGTAATGACACACAGCTGACCAGCTTTGACAGGCGGAAGCCCCACCGAGCACCTTCACAATAAGAGCTCGGTGAGGCCAGAATACAGCCCACAGCTGTCAAGGCCGGCAGCGAGTTGAGCTTAGCCCGAGCGCGAACAGAACCCAGCGCTTGGGTCGTAACATATATCCCACAATAACACATCCCAGTAGAATCACAGTTCACACTGCTACACTTATTGATAACCTGTTTGTTAATATTATTGATAAGAAAGTAGAAATTGGATTATTGATAAATGATATAAGTGACCATTTGCCAGTCTTTGCACTTTTTTTATTTAGCGAATGCAAAGTCCTTAAGCCAAGCAGTTGCCTCCTGGTTTGCTGTATGGAGGGTGTGTAATCCTCCTTCCAGTCTTTGGAGCGGGCAAACCTCTATGATGTGTTCCATTGTTTGCTCCTCTCCACATGCGCACAGTGGGCTAGGGCTACTGCCCCATCTGTGAAGGCTGGCCAAGCAGGGGCCATGTCCAGTCCTGAAGCGATTGAGTGTAGACCACTGTCTCCTTGGGAGGTTGATGCCCGGGACCTGTTGGTTGGGGTTTATCACCAGCTGTTTGTTTGGGACCTCCTTGGTCTCCCATTCCTCTTGCCAAGCTGTCTGGATGGTAAAGTCAGCTGGGGGAGGGTTTTTCCAAATCGGCCGTCTGGATGAAAGTCGGGCAGTGGGTGGGGTGTAGATATCTGTATGGATTGGCAAGTGAGGAAAATCTTTAACTTTTTGGAGCATCCTTTGAGTTAATGCTGCTCGCCGGATGTGTGGAGGGGCTATGTTTGACAGTACAGAGAGCCAGGGGAGTGGTGTTGAGCGGATTATTCCAGTTATAGTTCTCATGGTTGAGTTGAGCTGGGTGTCTACATGGTGTGTGTAAGATGACCTGGACCAGACAGGGGCACAATATTCTGCTACAGAGTATGAAAGGGCCAGTGCTGAGGTGTGCAGGGTGGAGACTGCCGCCCCCCATTTTGCACCAGCGAGCTTGCAGAGCAGGTTGTTTCGTACCTTCACCTTAGCAGCCGTCCCCTTTAGATGTTGCTTGAAGGATAAGGTCCTATCAAGGGTCACTCCAAGATAAGTTGGATTTGGGGCATGCTTAAGCTTGAGTCCGCTCAGGTGGATGTTTAGTTCTCTGGCAGCTTTTGCATTGTGGAGATGGAATACACTGGAGACGGTTTTTGCTGGGCTTGGTTTTAGGCGCCAGATTTTGCAGAACTGGTCCAGTTTGGCAAGATCTTCCGTGAGCACCCGTTCCAGTGGTTCAAAGTGTGGTGCTTGGAATGCCAAACAGATGTCGTCTGCATAGATGAATTTGCGGGATTTTGTAGTAGGCAGGTCGTTTATGTAGAGGTTGAACAGAGTTGGAGCTAGAACTGAGCCTTGTGGGAGTCCGTTTTTCTGCATTCTCCATGCACTTGTGTTCTGACTGAGGTGGACTCTGAACCTTCGGTTGGTCAGCAGGGTTTTTATAATTGCTGTTGCCCAAGCAGGGATCGCCTTTATAAGTTTCAGGAGGAGGCCTTTGTGCCAGACCGTATCATAGGCGGCTGTAAGATCGAGAAACACAGACCCTGTCTTCAGTCTGCTCTCGAAGCCATTTTCGATGAAGGTGGTTAGGGCCAGTACTTGTTCTCCTGTACTGCGGTCCTTGCGGAAACCTGCTTGATCCACACAGTCTTTGCACTTATCCATGGCCACACGGGGGCCAATACAGAAAAAACTTTAAAATCTTTCAGATTCAAATCACAAAATGCAATCAGTTCTTTTAAAGAAGACTTGCTGAAGCAAGACTGGACAAAAGTCTATATCAGATGTAAATGAAGCCTATGACACATTTATGAACATTGTAACCACTCTTTATGAAAAAAATTGTCCATTAGTAAAGAAAAAGCTAAAACATAAATTTGTCGACAAGCCATGGTTAACCAAAGGATTACAAAAGGCGTGTAAAAAGAAAAAAAATTATTATATAAAGCTTTTCTAAAGAAAAGGACAAAAGAAGCAGAGCAGCGGTATAAAACATACAAAAATAAGTTAACATATATAATGAGATGTAGTAAAAGAGACTATTACAGTAAAGAACTGGAGAAAAACAGAGACAATATTAAAAATACATGGACAATACTTAACAATATTCTTGGAAATAAAAATAGAAATATAAGCTACCCAACCAATTTAAAAAAAAATAATAATAATAAAACGACTCAGAGTGTGAATGTAGTCTCACCTGCAGATGAATTTAATAACTTTTTTGTCTTTTTTAATTTGGCTTGAGAAATACCCATTATGGCACCTACGGGTGATACAGTAAGCAAAAACACTGCTATAAAAGACTCCATTTTCATAAAGAACACAGACGAGAGAGTGGTCATCGGGCGGAGGAGAGGGAACCACGATGGTGTCTGGCAGAGGAGGGCGAACCACAACGTTATCTGGCAGAGGAGGGGGAACCACGATGAGGTCAGGCAGAGGAGGGGGAACCACAACGGCATCAGTCAAAGGAAGGAGAACCACGATGGCATCAGGCAGAGGAGAGGAGACCACGATGGCACCTGGCAGAGGAGGGGGAACCACGACACCCTCGGGCTGGCCAGTAGCACCCTCGGTGGTCCCAAGCTGGGACATTGTAGCACTCTTGGTGGACCCGGGCTAGGACATCGCAGCACCCGTGGTGGCTCTGGGCTGGAGCAAAGCAGCACCCGAGGTGGTCCCGGAATGGGACATCGCAGCACCCGCAGTGGCTCCAGGCTGGAGCAAAGCAGCACTTGCAATGGCTCCAGGCTGGAGCAAAGCAGCACCTGTAGTGGACCCAGTCTGGGCCAGAGCTCCATCCACCGTGGACCCGGACTGGGCCAGAGCTACATCCACGGTGAAACCGGACTGGGCCAGAGCTGCACCCACGGTGGGCCCAGACTGGGCCAAAGCTGCACCCACGGAGGCCCCGGGCTAGGACGGAGCACCCGCGATGACCTCAACTGATGGGGAAGCAGCACCCTCGGAGGCCCCAGGCTGGGACGGATCACCCGCGAAGACCTCAGCTAGAGGGGGAGCAGCACCCACGGAGGCCACGGGCTGGGATGGAGCACCCACGAAGACCTCATCTGGAGGGGGAGCAGCACCCATGCAGGTCCTGGGCTGGGATGGAGCACCCACAAAATCCTCTATTGGTGGGGGAGCAGCACCCACAGAAGTCCTGGGCTGGGACAGAACACCGTCGATGACCTCAACAGGGGAAGCTGGACCCACGGAGATTTCAGGTGGTGAGGCTGGACCCACGGAGACCTCTGGGGCAGTTAGATGAACCTCAGTGACTCTGGGGAAAGGCTCAGACAGGAGAGGTAGAGAAGCAGGGTCAGGGTCACCGGCGGCAGTGGAGCCTGGTGAGGTTAGCTCAGGTGCAACTGATGGCTGCACTTGACTCTCCCCATCAAGAGCCAGACAAGATATCTCCAGTACAGAAACAACAAAAACAAAGGCGAACACTTGTCTGAGCTTGAGCTCCACCACCGTCCAGGACTCCATCAATCCAGACGATGACATCGCCGGCCCGGCCCTCTGGAGGTCCAGCTTGGACTCTGCTGTGGCGGCCCCAGCAGCAGGCATGGTGGCGGATGCAGTCCCGAGACCCCCTAGCGAAGTGGCCCACGCAGGTTGCTCACCCGACGTGGACACAGGAGTTCGGCTTCCTGCTGGCACTGGATCCTGTTCTGCTGAGGCCAGGGGATGCTCCATCATCAGCACAAGCTGCGGGGCTGGCACCAGGTCGTCCAGAGCCACAGGCTCCCCCACCATCTGGCAGCTCAATCCTGGGGCTGGTGGACACTCGGGGGGGAAAAGAGGAGACACGGAGAAAGCAGGTGAACAGTCTAAAGCTGCAGCAGATGGTGAGGACTCAGAGGACTGCCTAATCTAAGCCTCACCATCAGGAGTCTGGCAAGATAATTTATACTTAATTGAATAAGAGGGAAAAACCACTTGCCTGAACTCCTGGGCTGTGATGTCCTGTGCTGCAGCAGGTTGGGAATCAGCCTTTTCCATGACTTCAGTAGAAGAGGGCCTCCCAGGGAACCCTTGAGGAGCCGCCCCTGCAGCCACAGCGATGGGCTGAGCCAGGGAGGAAACAGCCGGACCCTCAGCAGCAGGAGGAATCGTTGAGGAGGAGGAAGAAGCAGCAGAGGAAAAAGCTGACAGGACAGCCGGAGAAGAAAAACTAGATAAGGGGACTGCTGCGGGAGTTTTCGACCTCGGTGATGGGGAAACTGCTGACGGGGAAGTGGAGGCGCTCTTCCGGCAGGATTTCCTTGAGTGACAATGGGGAGCGGGAGGCGAAGACGTAGGCTCATGGTGAAGAAGGAGAGGCTTCAGAGTCAGGGGATGCTCATTCGTCGGCTCAAACTCAGGGCCCCCGGGTGAAACCTCTTCCAGCTCCTGGGCAAGATCCGGGAGGAGCCATGGCTTATATTCCAATAAAAGCTCTGTCTCCACTAAAATAACCTGCCTGTGCTCCTCTAGCTCCACAGTCGATGGTGTGGGGCAGTGTTCGGGAGGAAGAGGCGGAGCTGCCGCCAGAGAGCAGTGAGAGGCTAGAGGCTTCTGTGTCCACAGGCTCTTTGTCAGCGTAGGCACAGGCATCAGTGTGATCTCCCTCAGCCTGTGACTCATGGATGGTGGGGTGATTATGGAGAGGAGTAGGTCTGCGAGCTCCGGGTGGTCCCACAGGCTGGGGCATGCCTTGAGTACCTACGCCGCACCTTCCAGACACTCTCGGGTTGCCTCGGGAGTACGGGAGGCACGAGCCTGTGAGAGAATGTCCTCCAGGACACATACAGTCCACCGCTCCACTTCGCTCAGACCAGGAACTGAAAAATCTGGGATAAGAGACATGACTAAACCCCAGGTGAAAAAACAAGAAAAACTACAAACTGCAGCAGCTGGGTCTCTAACTAGCTGGAGTCTTCTGTCATGAATTGCACCTTGGGACAGGGAGGACAGACCCACGCGCTGGACTGCTAATTTGTGAAATGTATTAAGAAAACAAAACACAAAGTCCAAAACTGCTCCAAAACAAAATCCAAACTGACAAGCAAACTTACAGATTAACCACACCAGAACAAGGGCTGGGTTCTGTTGGAGACAAGGGAGGTGTAACTTAAGACTCTGGCAAAGAGAAATGAAAATAACAGCCCTTAAATAGGATCAGAAACAATTAAACACAAATAGTAACCAGTGTGAATCACATGAGAGGGCTAGGGAGAAAATGACAATCAGCTCTGAGTCATGAGGAGAGGAGACGGGGCTGACAGCTTGACAGGGGCACCACCCACAGCCAGGGAAAAACCCGGAAGTGCCCATGACAACTGCAACCCCCAGAGAGAGAAAGAAAGAAAAGACAACTGGCAAATATAAGATAAGATAAGATAAGATAAGCCTTTATTAATCCCACAATGGGGAAATTCCAGGATTGCAACAGCACAGGGATAGCAACACTCAGAGCAATAATTAAGAAGATACGGAAGATATAAATAAGAGCAGTGGATATACATACATAAACATCAATATATAAATATATATACAAAGTGCGGAGCATTGTAGTGAGATGGAATAAACAGCACAACCGTCTACTTAGTTATCCTACATAGTATGAATATGATGTGGGAACAAATAAAGATAAATAAACCTGAATATGTAAATAACAAAACTACAGTGAATGTAATCCGGAAAATATTATACTGTAGCACCTTGGGAGAGTCAGATTCTAGCATCTCAGATGAGAGACAGTGAATAAGCATAGGAGACAAAAGAGAGGAGTCTCCTGGTGAGAGACTGGGAAGGAGTCAAGGATGTAGGGGGTTGAATGCAGTGTGAGGTAAATGTCCTATTGTGTGTGATGTAAGCCGTGAAACTTAAGAGGAGAGTCTCTGGTAAAAAAGTTGAGTCTGTTCTGTGCTCATGAGATGGAGTGTGAAATAAAATCATTTTGAAATGAACCTGCTTGTGGTTTCACGCACTCCACAATACAAAGAAACACTACAGAATGTGTGAAAACAAACTAGAGATAACATAACAGGCAAAGATCTCAAAAATACAACATTATACAAATCGGGGAAAAAACAAAAGGCAAAGAGAGCACTGTGGAATCCCCCCCCCCCCCCGCACTCAGATTGTGACAAATGACATATGGCATTAGCATAAATGACCCAACAATGAAATGAAAGCAAAAGGCAGCATATATAGGGTGGACACTAATCAGGGGAACACGGGACAGCTGGGATGGCAATTAGGAGCTAAAGAGGAGCACACATGAGGGGAGGTGTCTACAAGTATGGAAAACATGAGGAGCTGGAAACAATGGAATAAACCAATATGCACACAAGACCAAAAACCCGACAAGAGACAAAAACAGAGGCAGGGAAACACTTAAGGCACTTTTCCACGGGCCCCGGTCAGCCTCGGCCCGAGAACACGACTCCGGTCGGCGCGGCTCCATGGTCCCTCGATTGGTTTTCAACAGTAATGCAGCCCGGCCGCGGGTGGGTGGGATTTCTTAACAGCCAGGCGGCGCCTCACTCTCGTGACGTGAAGCGTGTGACCCAAACAAACATAACATGGCTGCTCTACAAGGCGACTCCTCGGTCTGTCTTTTTTCGCCGTAAATACCAAAAAGCACCGCCAGATAAGGGTACAGGCAGCGAGACTAAACACTCTGGAATAGTTCTGCAGCTTCTGGGAGAGCCGAAGACATGAGGATACAAACTAGGTCATAGGACAGTAAGCTAATGGTTGCTAATGCTAGTTTGCTGTAAGTACGTCGTGCTACACTGTAATGTCTGCAAGTTAGGTACTAAAATATGTATGCTGTGTGTGTGTGTTTCAGATGGCTCTGTTGTTGAGAAATTACCTCTTCAAATGGTCGTTCTGGCTCAGCAACGCCTCTCACTATCATCAGCCTGTCACTGATGTCAGCACAGCTTCACCAACAATCAGTGGTTATAGAGCTTAAGAATGTCTGTAGAAACGTTTATTTCCTGTACAACAAATTACTCTGCTCTGCGTGAAAATCATGGAGAGACTGTTGAGACATCATGGACGTACCTGCTTCTGCAGCAGAGTCTGAGATGCTGTCATAGAAAAAAATGATCAGCTGACACAACTTGATCGCCAGATTAATAACTATATTAGCCACAAAATATCTATTCAAAAAGTAAACAGTACTGAGTTACGTATAATAAGATATATTTTATAGTTATGATGTATTATAGGCCAAAACAAACTTGATCTAGGATTAAAGGCAATTAGGTAAAATAGGTAAAAATAGGTAATGTTAATGAAGGCCTGTCTTTCTCTCTTTCCCTGTTTTTTTTTGTTTTTTTTTTTTTTTTTCTGGGGGTTATTGCCTTCCCTCACTGATATTCTTGCTTTGTAATCACCCACATATACAGTATATGTTTTTTCACCCTATTTATTTATCCTTTTTGGAGACTGATGTGATACTTGGAAGTTCAGTATGTGTAGTACCATCTTGTATAAAGTCAATAAAAACTTTAATTACAAAAAGGCAATTAAAATAATGCAGTCGTAAGGTTACATGGAAAATAATTGATTTCCTCGATACATGTACTGTAGAAATATATATTCTCTGCATCAACAATGTACTATACATGCATTCATGTAGTATTGCACTGGGAATTGCACTGACAATAAACCTTTAAGTTTTTGCAGATGTCTCTTTTTTATATATCTGAAGGTTACCACCATGTGGCACAAATGAAATACTGAAAGATTGGAAAAGCTAAGAATAATCCAGCATTTTGAGAAATCACTTTTGGTTTGGTGTAAGTCTGTCAACAAAATTATGAGCCATATTATATTATATAATATATAATATATAATATATAATATTATGAACCATAAAGCAGTTTGTGTTAAAATGTTAAATCCCATTAAACCTAATCCAGGGGCTTCCAATCAGTTGTCATGGGGGGCCAAGACCCTGCAGGTTCTCTCTTCTACCCAGTCTCTTCAGCAGGTGTTGTCACTGATCAGTCAGTGGAAGAAGTTCAGTGGAATCTGCTGTTGAAGACACTGGTTGGAGGTAAAGCCTGCAGGGTCTTGGCCCTCCATGGCACATGATTAGACACCCCTGCCCAAACCCATTATGATGAAGAGCAGATGCTAATATGACCCAGAATTCCTCCATATACATCCAACAATACAGTCTTCAGTTAATGAAATAATTGTGTTGGTTACTTTTTTCTTAAAAATGAGCCTTTATTTTCAAGGTCACAGATAAATCCTTTGTACAGTTTACTCTTTTCCCACCGCTGTCTTAACAGACAAAATGGAAAATCATGATGCAAACACTTAAGTCACTAAATTCTTTATTACAATCAGCAGCAAATTCCAGATTATTCAGAATGTGCAAAATTCAAACTGTAAAAAAGAATAAAACTGGAATGGGTCACACACGGCTGCCACGCTCCCTCACTGAGAAGCAACCGGATCGGCCCCTGGTCCTGGTCCTGGTCCTGGTCCAGCAGATCTTCAGCCTGCATCTCTGTAAATAGTGAGGCAAGGTCCAGTTGGGGTGGACATTTTCCGTCTTGCATAGACAAAAGACAAATGGGTGGTGGTTAGTTAAAGCAAGTTTAACACATATTTGGGAAATACACTTGTTGCTAAAAGCCAGTGGTGAAATGTGAATTAATGAATGAATCTTAATTTCGGATTGATTAAAGGTAAAGATTAAAAGAAAATAGAATAATATAACAAAGGGGAAAAAATTTAACAAGGTCAAATTAAACAATAACTCCTCTGATTATACAGTTCAACATAGGTTATCTGAAATGGGTGATGGCTGAAGCTGCAGCTTATATTGCCCACCATATTTCATCCAAGAATTCAAAAGAAAAACAAAACAGGAGGGATTACAATTTGAATGTGACAATAAAGTACTTTGTTGTTGTATTTAACCACAGTTTTCATGTAGCTGCGCTTCGGTAGATTTTTCAAGGGCTGCGTTACATTAAAAATCACCTGCTTTTACTGTGGCTTCAGCAATCAGAATGAATTAATACATTCACTTGAATGGAAGCTAGTACTTTAACTGATGCTGTGAATCACTGAGTATGGAGTCACTCAGTCAAAATCTGAAGTTTTTATCCAAAAACACAAACCAGGACTTTTACCAGGATTAACAGATTTCATCGTTTTGCTCTCACAAGCGAATATTTAGGAGAAAACAGCGCGATTCAGCAGTTAGCACTAGCAAAAAAAAAAACGTTAGCTAAAAAACGTTAGCTTAAAAACGTTAGCTAAAAAAACGTTAGCAGCACAGAACAGCACACAATTTAATGCCCAGGACCAAAGTGCAATACAAAACTCAAACCAGGACTTTAACCAGGATTAACATATTTCATCGTTTTGCTCTCACAAGCGAATATTTAGGAGAAAACATGCGCGATTCACCAGTTGGTACTTGCTAGCTAGCAAATTAAAAACGTTAGCTTTAAAACGTTAGCCAGCACAGAACAGCACTGTAATGGCTCAAAAAAAGTGAGCTTACCACCAATAGGATAAATAAGCAAGCAGATGCACATTATTACAAATCACTCACCATGATGGTTTTCGTCTACAGCTTGTCCATAGTGCGGTTTCTATATGCTGTGCAGCCATAGGTCCGGGTCACTCCTCACTGTGGATCTGCCACAAAGCAGAGAAAACTCCGCACCTCTTCATTGGACCACGGTGTAGAGTGCCGCAAAACCTACAACGCTGTCTGTATTAATATCATATTTACTCCATGACAGTTAGTCCATGACAATATTGCAAATGGCGGTTATCAGAAGACGGGGAAGACGTCGCTTTCATGACGTTACAACCAGACCAATCAGTGGGAAGCAGTCAGTTGACGTCACTTCGCGGCCGAGTCGGGCCCTGGATGGACCCTGCCCTAGATCAGGTACGAAAATAGCGCCTGCTAACCGGTGCTGGGGCTCATGGAAAATGCACAAACCCCGGGGCCCTGGTGCGGTGTTGGGGAAAGCGGGGCTCGTGGAAAAGGGCTAATAGATCACTATAATGACATTAAAGACAAACAGAGGATGATATAATAAGCTGGGGAGACACTGAAGGCAGAGCTATAACAATAAATAATAATAATCCACAGAAGACAGATAATAATCAAAGCGGGGAGAATACCAAGACATCAAAATGATAATAATAATAAACAGAGAACCATACAACACTAAAGTCAAACACCAGACCAGAATAAAGAACATAGCATGACAATGATAATGAATAATAATAAATACAGAGAATTAAAAAAAAAACTGAACTGAGGCAGGGGAAACACAGACTAGCAAAAACAAACAAAATGTGGAGCGTGGTTCCCAACCCATGCTCCGACCCTGATAGAAATGGCATGTGGCAGGAAAGATTTCCTGCACCTGACCCTTTGGCAGCAAAGCTGTATATAAACTTGCATATAAACTGCTTGTATACAAACAGGTTGAGTAATGACTTCAGTCTTGAAGGTTTGAGGTTTTTCTCCTAAATTTATAACAATTTTCTTATAGTTTTCTACTTTTCTCTGTAAATCTATATAAATTTGCAACCATTTTCCTCATTTGTAATTTTCTCTTTTAAAATTATGACTTTTCTTGTATATTTGAGACTTTATTATAAACTTGTGGATTATTTTATAGCTAATTTTTGACTGTTTTGACTGTTTTTATAAAATTACAGGATTTTTTAAAAAAATATATAAAATAAACGAGAAAAGTAATCATATAGCGCATACCTCCACCAAGGCTCCTTCCGTTTCTCATGGATCACCTCCAAAATGTAATGGGTTTGTGTGTAGGCCTATAGCCACTTGTGGTGAAAATTGCATCAGTCTGTCCATCAGTTTTGGAGTATTGTTGCTAACACACTGTGAGAAGATAAGAGCCTTGGCTGAGGTATGCATTCTCAGATCATCACCAAAATATAATGGGATCCTCTCTAGCCCAAGAACCACCTCTGGTGAAAATTTCATCCAGATCCATCCAGTAGTTTTTGTGTAATCCTGCTGCACAAATACAAACAAAGCCCTTGGTGGAAGTATGCACTCTCAGATCATCACCAAAATGGAATCATCTGTTCCCCGTGCCATTACACACTTTTCCTGAAAATTTCGTCAAAATCCGTTCATAACTTTTTGAGTTATGTTGGTAACAGACAGACAGACAAACCCCGGTAAAAACATTACCTCCTTGGCGGCGGTAATAAGGGAGTTTTTCCTCTCCACCGTCACCAAGCGCTTGCTCACAGGGGATCGCCTGATTGCTGGGGTCTTTCTGCAATTGTGGGGGTTTCCCCTACAGTTGAAAGTGCTATGAGATGACTGTTGTTGTGAAATGGTGCTATTGAGGTGGCATGGAAAAATAAGCAGCCAGTGCTGTGGTTTTAAGCAGGTTTTATTATATCATGTCGCCTTCACGGGATCCCCTCTCCGGTGCATAGTGGAGCAGCCCGGAGCGGGATCCCTAAGCTCTCAGAGAAGGAGAGGAGGACACGTGTGTGTCTACCAGTTGCAGGATCAGAGTGAGAGAAGAAGAGTAAGAGAGAGATTGCGTTACAGAGTTGCACCTTAAATACTTGATCATAACAATACATCAAAGAGACGTACCCCACAGTTTAGAATGATCAAAGGGACAACAGAACAGGCAGGAGGTATTTGCATTTGTAAGACATACATCACAATGGGCAGATTAGCTAGACCTCGCTCCAAGTGTCAGACAAAGAGGCTAACAAGCACATCTACATATTGATCCGAGTCTCTAGGTCACAGTAAGGGCAAAATGCATGAATACAAAGGATGAAAGGCATCGATTAACATCACATAGGTGAGACAGAAGAAACTCATCTACCTGTAGACATTAATACACCAAAGCACATCTAAGATGCTCAGAAAAAGCATAGTAAGGACAAGCCATATGCACACTATATAGAATGGCGCATTACATCACAACACATGCATGTTTGCATCACAAATACATGAATGGCACATTGCTTCTCAGTAGTGTAGCAGGAAAACAGAGAAAAGAGGGCTGAGTGTCCTTAGTCTGTTGTGGGGTTAAAACGAACCGCCACACACGCTCCCCCCCAGAGGACGCGGCAGGGGGTCGCGACCTCGATAATCCATCTGTGTGAGCGAGCTGTGGGAGAAGCTCGCTGCAGGCGGAGGGGGAGGGAGGGGAGGGGTAGTAAGTGCCGGCAGGAGCTGTGAAATCGTCCTGAGCCGCGCAAAAATTGCTTGTGGGTCCGCAATGTCGAAGGGCTGGTCCCGTTGAACGTGCAGCGGTCCACAAGAAGAAAAATTAGTCTCTGACTCCTCTCGTGGCCATGAAGAAAAGCAGGAGCGGCTGTAAGAGAGAAAGTAAACAAAGCAGGGGGACTGTTGGTTTTGGGTGCTGAAGCAACCCCAAAGCTCCCGGGAACAGCTGACGGCTGAAATCCCATTGTGCCGTGGCTAAGACCATTAAAAAATCCAGTGGCGAGCTGCGTGCTTGCTTCAGGTGAACGAGCAACCCTGAAGGTTCTGAGGGCAGCGGCGGAGGACGATGGCGGTCTGTGGCGTGGCTGAGACTGTTAACAAATCCTTCCAGTATGCTGTATGCGTACCTCAGGTGAGCGAGCAGCCCTGAAAGGCAGCGGCGAAGGAGGAAGGCAGTCTGTGGAGCCGTTACTTGTCCCATGCGTGATGCGCCGTCCTTGTAACTCCCCGGTGCGTGCGCGGGGGTTCAGTGCGTGGGTGGGCCGCTGGAGTGGTGAGTCAGGGTGCAGAAACTTGGCGGAGATCAGCGCAGACGGCGCCAATAAAATCCAGGTTGAGCTGTTGCTGTAGATTTGGCCATGGTGCGTTGGAGCGTTGAGAGGAAATAGACGATCTTTAGTCCCTCAGGCCCGTGCAGAGGCGTTGGAGCGGCGGGAGGGAATAGACGATCTTTTGTTCCTCAGGCTCATGCAGCTGCGTTGGCGCGGTGTGAGGAAGTGGACGATCGTTGTCGCTCGTGCGGCCATGGTGCGTTCAGTTCCACGCGCTGCACTCCCCGTCGGCCCTGGAGGTTGCCGTCGTGGAGAGAGGACGAGGTGCGTGCGCTCTCAGTGAGAGCGGCCGGTCCAGCGTGGTTGTGCAGATCTCAGGCGACGGAGCATTCATGCCCGGGTGTTGCGTTCGCTGGCCGCTCGTTTTTTTCAGCGTCGGTTCGCCAGCGTGGCCATCCAAAACAGAAGGCTGCGTTGCACAAAACGTGTGCGTCTTCAAGGGGCCACCAACGCAGCTGTGTGGCTGTCCAGCTCGGAAGGTTGCTTTCGCACAAAACGTGTGCGTGTTGGAGGGGTCACCAGTGAGGTGGCATGGAAAAATAAGCAGCCAGTGCTGTGGTTTTAAGCAGGTTTTATTATATCATGTCGCCTTCACGGGATCCCCTCTCCGGTGCATAGTGGAGCAGCCCGGAGCGGGATCCCTAAGCTCTCAGAGAAGGAGAGGAGGACACGTGTGTGTCTACCAGTTGCAGGATCAGAGTGAGAGAAGAAGAGTAAGAGAGAGATTGCGTTACAGAGTTGCACCTTAAATACTTGATCATAACAATACATCAAAGAGACGTACCCCACAGTTTAGAATGATCAAAGGGACAACAGAACAGGCAGGAGGTATTTGCATTTGTAAGACATACATCACAATGGGCAGATTAGCTAGACCTCGCTCCAAGTGTCAGACAAAGAGGCTAACAAGCACATCTACATATTGATCTGAGTCTCTAGGTCACAGTAAGGGCAAAATGCATGAATACAAAGGATGAAAGGCATCGATTAACATCACATAGGTGAGACAGAAGAAACTCATCTACCTGTAGACATTAATACACCAAAGCACATCTAAGATGCTCAGAAAAAGCATAGTAAGGACAAGCCATATGCACACTATATAGAATGGCGCATTACATCACAACACATGCATGTTTGCATCACAAATACATGAATGGCACATTGCTTCTCAGTAGTGTAGCAGGAAAACAGAGAAAAGAGGGCTGAGTGTCCTTAGTCTGTTGTGGGGTTAAAACGAACCGCCACACTATATAAATAAAGTTGAACTGAAATAAATTTGAAACACATTATGGTAAAATTTTGACTTTTTTTCCTTTGTGGCACATATGTTGGGTACATATTTTCCACAAATGTATTGCTGAATGTTTATTGTGTGCTTCAGGTCTCAGGGACAAAAGGACTGAGCCTGCAGGAGGTATCAAGGAGGTGTGAGATTTGTCCTTTGTCTCAGAGAGAGGCCCTGGAAGGATTTCCGGACCATTGAAGGCTGAGAGACAATGGTGGAGGATCAAAGGGGTTACAATGTGACTGTATGTTTGCTCAGACACCATGTGACTTGAGTTTCGATGTTCCGGAGTATAAGAGAGTGATGTGACTGTGATCTGTCTCTTTTCTTGCTTGGAGGTTGATAGAGAATGTGTTCTGATAATAAAACTGAACCTGAGAAATAAACCCAGCGTCATCATTGAACACATCCTCTACACCTGATGCAATTTACACTTTTGACCATAATTTTGCAGAGCCAGAACTGAACAATAATTTAACTCAGATTTCAAAGAAAAAAATTAATAAAACTAGAAAAGCACTCATAGAGTGCATACCTCCGCCAAGGCTCATTCCGTTTCTCATGGATCACCTCCAAAATGTAATGGGTTTGTGTGTAGGCCTATAGCCACTTGTGGTGAAAATTTCATCAAAGTCTGTCCATCAGTTTTGGAGTATTGTTGCTCACACACTGTGAGAAGATAAGAGCCTTGGCTGAGGTATGCATTCTCAGATCATCACCAAAATATAATGGGCTCCTGTCTAGCCCAAGAACCACCTCAGGTGAAAATTTTATCCAAATCCATCCAGTAGTTTTTGTGTAATCCTGCTGCACAAATACAAACAAAGCCCTTGGTGGAGGTATGCACTCTCAGATCATCACCAAAATGTAACCATCTGTTCCCCGTGCCATTACACACCTTTCCTGAAAATTTTGTCAAAATCCATTCATAACTTTTTGAGTTATGCTGGTAACAGACAGACAGACAGACAGACAAACCCCGGTAAAAACATTACCTCCTTGGTGGAGGTACTTATGTTTAATGAAATAAATTAACTTAAATTACCAAAGATGCAGTTTTTTTCTGTTATAATATTTCTATATATTCATAATTTTTTAGAACTCTCCTCACCAATAAGACAGCAGGAAAAACCTCCCTTATTTTGAAATCCAAATGTTGGCACGTTTAATTTGTCTGAAGGCTGTTGACAGATTAAAGTCACTGACTTCATGAATTTCGTTCGTCTTAACCTGCCAGGTACATAATAATGAACATAAGATAAGATAAGCCTTTATTAGTCCCACAATGGGGAAATTCCCGGATTGCAACAGCACGGGGACAGCAACACTCAGAGCAATAATTTAGAAGATAAGAAAATAAGAGCAGTGAATATACATATGTACACATAAATATATAAATATATATACACAGTGCAGAGCATTGTAGCTAGATGCAATAAACAGCATAACCGTCTACTTAGTTATCCTACATAGTATGAATATGTACCCATATATATTGTCACCCTCTGCAACATAAATTAATAGTTAATATTGTAGTAAATGGTGAAGTAAATCCTCAGCAATTCATCAGTCACTCTTGCCTTTCCCTGCAAATGAAGCCTAACCACACTTGTTTGCTAAGTGACTCTTCATTATTGTTCCCATTACCAGCGGGTTAAAACCAAATGCCTCCACGGCTTACATACCTCTTCTGCTTTTTTCCCCCCACGTTTAAAGTACTTTAATAAGCTCATGCTTCTCTTGGACAGCGACACTAGATAGACACTCTGCCTGGCGGCTGACGATCACGTGGGCAGCACGCTTCCATGCTCCGACGCGTGGATGACTGCCACACACATTGTTCATGTATGTGCTTACGGAGCGTCATTCCTTAATTTATTTTCCTTAAATTTATATTTTCTTAGCATGGTGGCATAGTTTCAGGGGTGGCGGTGTGCCTCGTGGAAATGTTACCAGTGGAAACTCTGCCACTGTCATTGTCTGTGGAGTGAATGAAAAATGGAGTGTGTCTTTGTAAAGTGTCTTTGGTTGTCATGAAAAGTGTTATATAAATGCAATCCATTATTAAAAACATGGCTATTACACATTTTTAAACTGATATTCTGTTGGGGGGGAGGGGGGTTACAAAACTTTTCAGCGACAGCGCCTAAAGGCAAGTTAAGGTGGCCCTGGCAATCGATATATCCACAGAGCTTGAAGTACTTCCAATATAACAAGGTCACTTCATCTTTATGCATTTGCTGTGTTTCTGTCAAGTTGCTGACACGTCACAGAAAAAGTTCACGTTTCAAAAATCCAACAGCAAAAACAGTAGAAATTAAGTTGAGAACTCTGCAGATAATTTATGATATAGAATATATGGCTAAATAATTTTACTGTTTTTACACGTTATTCTGTTTTTTAAAGTGCTGTTTAGATTTATTTAGTTGAAAAAAATAGCACTTAGGCTGCCTAAATGATTTTTTTCTTTTGTGCATTTGTTTCAAAGTGTGCTTAGTCATTTTATTTTATATCTGGTATTCTGTTCTGTTGACGAACTGGCTGTGGGGCGATACGGTGCAACCCCTTTGCATATAGTTAGTTGAATGGCGAATAAAGGACAGTTCAGTTCATATCGGTTGTCAGCTCGGTATTCCCAAACATAACAATGGTGACAAGGATAACGGACATCTGGCACATCTGAACCCATTCCTTGCCGTGCCAGGTGAGCCGTCGGTCACCTTGGCCCTGCTGGCATGATTTGTCCGAGAATTTTATTGAAGCTATTAACCTAGCTGATGCTAGCGATGAGAGGCTAAGGGATGTGCTAATTCACAACTTTGGCAGCGAGGGGCAACGTGTTTTACGCTCCCTTGGCTCTGCGGACATGTACGAGGACTGTGTTGCTTTAATGAAGAAACATTCCACTGACACACGTAATGTCACAGCACAAAGAATTGCTTTTAGTCAACACTACCAACGTGTGGATGAGATGGCTCAACAGTATGTCACTGAACTCCGTTTTCTGGCTAGCATGTGTGCCTTTGGCCACCTAGAGGAGTAGTTGGTGAGAGACAAGTTAGTGGAGTATACCACAAGCCCAAGGCTTCGGGAGCAGCTGCTGCTGGCATCAGACAACCTGCGACTAGACAAGGCTGTGGAAATGTCTCAATTAGAAGCAGCCATTAAGCTAGCATTACAGCAAGTAACACTCCACCTAGAGAGCACGGGCAATCACCACCGCCACCCAGCGCTCTGTCCCCGCACCTCCCCGCTACAACCATAAGAAGAAAAGTAGGAAGTGTAATGATCAGTGTTTACCACTAGGCGTCGCTGCTACCTTGTTACCGCTTGTTGGAATGATGCACTCAGTAGAATAAGAAACGGCCAACATGGGAGCCGACGTGAAAGTGTCTGTGTGAGCTGCCGCTAAAAAATAAAGTTACGTTGGTTCAACTGCAAGTCTCTTCTCTCCTCAATGAACACGAACACAACATGGTACCAGGAGTAAACTGCATGAACTGAGCGACCATGTGAGAAGTCGTCATGGAGTTGAAGCTGCCGGAAAACCTGAAATTGGCAGGTAACGTGGATGAAAAATGGCGGGCATTCAAGCAGCAGTTCAACTTGTATGTCACGGCCATGGGACTGGACACGAAGCCGGACCTGAGAAAGGTAGCACTTTTGCTGAACTTAGCAGGGCCACAGGCCATTGAAGTGTACAACACGTTCGTGTTCGGAACGGGTGAAGACCCAAATAAGCTGGATGTCGTGCTCGCTAAGTTTGATGCTCACTGCACTCCTAAGAAAAACGAGACATATGAAAGATACATGTTTAGATCTCGTATGCAGCAACAGAGTGAGCCCTTTGACAGTTTTTTGACAGCTCTCCGTTTGAAAGCACAATCCTGCAATTTTGGGACATTGAAGGACTCAATGATCAGAGATCAAATTGTTTTTGGTGTTGAGGACAAAAAGTTAAGAGAGAGACTGCTTCGTGAGACGGAGTTGACGCTGGAGATGGCTGTTAAACTCTGCCAGGCAAGCGAACTGTCCCAGAAGCACATGAAAACGTTCTGCGGCATGCCAGGCGCCACACCTCCGAGTGAAGGAGCAGCGGTCGGCGCCGTGTCATCTCAGAGCGGGAGGCGTCGCTCACGGGCCGGGACTGCACAGCGGACCGAGGATCCCACGTTCTTCTGCAAGCGTTGTGGATTACAGCACAAGCCAAAGCAATGCCCAGCGTTTGGTAAAGTATGCTCCAACTGCCATGGAAAGAATCATTTTGCCAAGCAATGCTTCACCAAAAGAAAGGAAGGAAAGAAAGGCAAAAACGTGAATGTAGTCGAAGACACAGACTTAAGTGACACTTTCTTTGTGGGCATCGTTGACTGTGAAAATGAAGAAGAAAAAGTCAACAGCATTACCAATGAGGACAAGTGGACCACTCCTCTGCTGGTTAACGGGACTATCGTCACTATGAGACTGGACACTGGTGCAAAAGCCAACCTCATTAGCATGTCTGATGTAAAGGAAATGCAGGTTAAGCCACACATATACGGAAAGAAATCAGGGTTGAAAGATTACAATGGGCAACCCATACAGTGTTTTGGTACCTGTAAACTGAATGTTGTTGTTAAAGGTAAAGTGCACAATGTAAACTTTTCTGTTGTGAATGAGAAATGTGAATCACTGTTGGGTGATAAAAGCTGTGAAGAGCTAGGGTTAGTGAAAAGAGTGTACTGCATTGAATCAGATTCCAAGTGTGACACTAACGCTATTGTGCAAAACTTTTCTGATGTGTTCAAAGGTTTTGGCACACTGCCCTTTACATATAAAATCCAGCTAAAAGAAGGCGCCCAACCAGTTGTGCACGCACCACGTAGGGTCCCAGCTCCACTGCGTGAAGCCCTCAAACGAGAACTGGACAGGATGACCAACTTGGGCGTGATCAAAAAGGTGCAGGAGCCCACAGACTGGGTCAACTCGATTGTCGTCACAAAGAAAAAGAATGGTGAGTTGAGAATGTGCATGGACCCAAAAGATCTAAATGAGAACATTAAGCGCGAGTACTACCAAATCCCCACACGTGAGGAAATAGTCAGTGAGATGGCAGGAGCTAACTACTTCACAAAGCTCGACGCTTCTCAGGGTTTCTGGCAGTTAAAACTGGATGAGAGCAGCACTAAGTACTGTACTTTTAACACACCTTTCGGTAGATACTGTTTTCTTAGGCTGCCATTTGGAATAAAATCTGCACCAGAAATATTCCACAGAGCGATGGAACAGATCATTGAAGGCCTAGAGGGAGTCAGAGTTTACATAGATGACATTATTGTATGGGGCTCGACTCTCCAAGAGCACAACCAGAGACTTAACAAAGTGATGGAGCGCATTCAGAAGTACGGGCTGAAACTCAATAGAGCCAAGTGTGAGTTTGCAGTACAAGAGATTCTCTTCCTCGGAGACAAACTCACAGCTCAAGGCATACAACCAGATGGCGATAAAGTGAAAGCAATACTGAACATGCCAAGACCAACAGACATCGAGACGCTTGTGAGTAGTTGTGAAACGTGCCAGAAACACCGAAGTAAACAAAGCAAAGAGCCAATGGTGATATCTGAAAGTCCTGCATCCCCTTGGCACAAAGTAGGGATAGACCTGTTTCACCTTAAAGGCAAAGACTACTTAGTAGTCATGGACTACTTTTCCAACTTTCCAGAAATGGCACTACTCTCAAGCACTACATCAGCCTGTGTGATCACTCATACCAAATCCACATTTGCTCGGCATGGCATCCCACACCTTGTGGTGACAGATAATGGACCATGTTTCAGTAGCAGGGAATGGCAGCAGTTTGCAGAACAGTATGAATTTCGGCATGTGACGTCAAGCCCACACTATGCACAATCAAATGGACAAGCAGAAAAAGGCGTCCACATTCTGAAGCAACTGCTTAAGAAAGCTGCAGACAGCAACTCGGATCCATACTTGGCTCTACTCAGTTACCGCGCCTCTCCACTTCAGTGTGGACTGTCACCTGCTGAGCTACTAATGAACAGAAAGCTGCGTACAACGCTTCCCAGCTACCCAAATGCTACTTCACAAAGGAAAGATACAAAACTCAGAAACAAGCTTGAGAAGCAGAAACTGAAACAAAAGACATTCTATGACACTTCAGCCAAACCACTCTCTCCACTGGCCAACAACGACCTAGTTAGGATCGAGGATGCATCTGGCTGGAACACTAAAGGAGTTGTATTACAGGAAGTTGCTCCAAGATCATTCACAGTGAGAACCGAGGATGGACAGGTGCTCAGGCGCAATCGCCGCAGTCTCCTCAAGACTCCACAAGCACCTGGTGGGCCCAATAATGCTCACCCAGAATCTCCCACAACCACACCTCTTATGAACTGTGAAGCAAATGTTCCACCTGACAAAGATGAACCGAGAAGATCAAAACGAGAAATAAAGAAACCAGATAGGTTGGACTTATAAGAAAAAAAAAAAAAAGCAAAAAGCAAAGAATAAGAAAAATGTAACAGATGTTAATTTCTTTGGGCATGTTGATTCAGGGAGAACTGAAATTTGTGTTTTGTATTAGTCCATTCATACTGAATACATATACACTGTTTTGCATCAATGTTTATTAATGTTTATTCACCTCAAAGAAAGGGGGATGTAATGATCAGTGTTTACCACTAGGCGTCGCTGCTACCTTGTTACCGCTTGTTGGAATGATGCACTCAGTAGAATAAGAAACGGCCAACATGGGAGCCGACGTGAAAGTGTCTGTGTGAGCTGCCGCTAAAAAATAAAGTTACGTTGGTTCAACTGCAAGTCTCTTCTCTCCTCAATGAACACGAACACAACAGGAAGCAGACTGGCACGGAATAACGTCAGCCCTGCTGTGACTGGTTTGTACACACACTGGGCTTGCACGTCCGCTTGTCCAACAAGGGGGCAGAAATGTCGCCGCTGTAAGAAGGTCAACCATTTTGCTGTTCCGTTGGAAAACTATTGCAACTAATGCAGGGGACTTGTTTGGCTACGGGCACGTGAAGATTTGCATGGCAGGGATGGTAACTTTTTCAGTATGCTGCCGCTCTAAATTCATCCCAGCTTTCACATTCCAAGTGACACACCAAGGGGCCAACCTGTTGGGCATCGACTTAACCAGTGAGGCTGGGCTTCTCCATTACCGACCCAATGGGTTCCACCGTACTGACAGTGACCTCAACTTGGCATCACTGTCGGCCGTCGCTCTTTGCGGGATTGGTCTGCCTCAACTCCCAGAAAATCCTACCCCTTCGCCGGCTCCCCTTGCACTGCGAGACGATGTCACAATGGAATTACAGAAGCTCTTGGATGCCAGCATCATTGAGCGGGTCAACACATCCCCCTGGATCTCTAACTTGGTGATGGTGAAGAAGAAGTCGGCCGATCTGCGGCCGTTCATTGACCTCAGGATGGTAAACAAGGCGGTGATACGTGACAAATTTCCCCTGCCCATGACAGAGGAGCTGACGGTGGCGTTCCACAGCTTGAAGGTTTTTTTCCAAGCTTGACCTCCTTCAAGGTTACCCGCAAGTTCCCCTACAGCCGGACAGCCGCAACCTAGCGGCCTTTGTCACCAACATGGGAGTGTTCAGGTACACCTGCATGCCTTTTGGCCTCAGTTCAGCCCCGAGCTGTTTTCAAAAAATCATAGCCACCATCCTCACCGGCCTCCCAGGGGTAGTGGTGTATTTAGATGACATTGTGGTGCACAGTGCAACATCGGCCTCCTATGTTGCCTGCCTCGATAGAGTAATGGAAGTGCTAGCAAAACACGGCCTCGTGCCCAACATTGAAAAGTGCATCTTTGACGCATAAATCATCGATTTTGTGGGATTCTGCCTGACTGCCGAGGGCCTGAGCCCCCTACATTCAAATATAGAGGCAGTACTGCACCTACCCGAACCATCGTGCCCCACACAGCTATCATCTTTTCTGGGCATGGTGAACTTTTATGGGTGCTTCATTCCCCGCTACTCAGAGACGATAGAGCTACTGCACACCCTCCTGAAGCAGGATGCGCCCTGGGTGTGGACCCCGGCATGCTCCACTGCCATCTGCCAACTGAAGACACAGCTCACTTCCCCACCAGTTTTGGCCCATTTTGACCTACAGAGGCCTATGTTTGTGGCCTGTGATGCCTCCAACAGGGTAGTAGGAGCAGTACTGTTCCAACTTCAAGGGGGGGGGGGGGGACTAAACGCTGACTTCGAGGTCACTCACTTCAGCCGAGCAGAAGTACTCAATGGGGAAGAGGGAAGCATTAGCATGCGTCTGGGTGTGCGAACGCTGGCATATGTACCTGTACGGATGACGCTTCACTCTTCAGACAGACCATAGGGCCCTTGTGGCACTGTTGGGAACATCAGGGTTGGGACATAAACCTCTGCGTATCTACAGGTAGACAGAAAGGTTACAAGTATTTAACTTCACCACCCAGTTCACGTCGGGCAGAGAGAACGTAGTGGCAGACCTACAGTCCCGGGCCACGCCCAACACCTTAGAGCCGGAGCTGGTCCACATACTGCACAGCCCACTTTAGACTGCCGTCTCCCTGCAGGAACTCAAACTGCATCCAAAATAGGACCCAATACTGACCCAGCTCCACACCTTTATACACGAGGGCTGGCTGTCCAACCTGCCAGAAGAGCTAGCACCCTTCCACAGAGTCAGAGATGATTTATCATGCTGGAACAACATCTGTGTGGCAAGAGGGCTCTGTACAGTGATCCCGAAAGCACTAAAGGGCCACATCCTGACCATGGTGCACGAGGGCCACCTAGGTGTCGTCAGAGTCAAACAGCACTGTAGAAGCTTGGTCTTGTGGCCAATAATCAACAAGGACATGGAGATCATGGTGAAAGACTGCATGGCCTGCCTAGCTAGCGGTAAGACCAGTGTGCCACCACCTCCGCCCCTGCAGCCTCTGCCATGGCCATCAGCCCTGAGGAAACACATCCAATTGGACATTTGTGGTGAGCTGCACAGCAACCCCCTGCATCAACATTTCTTGCTGGCAGTTTACAACCTCCACCCAAAATGGCCCAAGGTGTTGCCCACTGGCTCATTCACCACTGACGTAGTCACTGTTTTCCTCTCCTCCCTGTTTGCTCGCTGGGGTGTGCCAGACACAATCACAACAGATGATGAACTGCAGTTTACATCAGCAGACTTTGCAGCATTTGTGAAAGGAAGAGGCATCAAGCATATAAAGACTGCTTTCTACCACCCTCAGGCAAATGGGCAGGAGGTTCAATCAGACCCTCAAGAACAGTGTCAAGGCACATTAAGCAGATGGACTCCCATTTTCAGCCGCACTCCAGAGCACCCTGGTACACTACAGTGACACCACATGCCATTACAGGTAGCTCTCCAGCCCTTTTGATGCTGGGACATGAGATGCGCTTTTCTCTGGATTGACTGTGCCCCCCACCGGACAACACCTCGACGGAAATGTCCTCACCTAGGGGAAGAGTGGTCGAACAACAATGGTGCAGGAAGCAAAGGTTTGACAAGAAACACCAAGCAAAGCAGCCCCAGTGCACGACTGGGTCCGGATCCGGCGCCCCAACCACACACACAAACTGCAGTCATTCTGGGCAACACCGATGCAGTTCACAACTCAGTTGGGACTAGCCACCTTTCATCTTGCTGATGGGTCACGGTGGCACGCCAGCCACCTCAGGAAGGTGACACCGACCTCGGCCACGGATCAAGAGACGGCGACCAATCTGACGGGATTGGACTGAGACATCAGCAGTGCAGGACCCGCAGCTCCCAAAGGACGTCCACCGAAGCCTACAGTAGCAGCACAGCCTGAATGTCGCTCGCCCCGGGTTCGAAAGAGACCCTGTCACCTGGAGGACTTTATAACTGACTTTTGAACTGTTTGATGATAGTTAGAACATGACCAATCAAGTGGCAGAATAATCAACTCGGTCATGGGGGCATACCGTCAGTCTACCTGGGTGCCCAGTTAGTAGTATTAGTTTTAGTTAGTTATCATAAGTTATTTGGGTTTTTTGAGGGGAGGAGAATGTGGTGTTTGTTCACGCAGGTGAGGTCACCAAGTGGTGAACTGGCTGTGGCGCGATACGGCACCACCCCTTTGCATATAGTTAGTTGAATGGTGAATAAAGGAGAATTCAGTTCACATCGGTTGGCAGCTCGTTATTCTCAAGCATGGGGGGGGGGGGGGCAAACGAAGTCTTGCAAAGAGGCCCCAAAAACCTCGAAACAGCCCTGCCTCTTGTCACTTTAAATAAATAGGGTTTACCATCTATCCCAGCTGTCACGTTGCAAGAATCATTAGGAAAGATTACCAGTAGCCTAAACACAAACTACTGTCAATATAAAACAACTTGAAATATTCTCCTGGGTATGAAAACAGAAGTTAATGTGATAGTGCTTTAAAAGTGGATTGGATTCATGAGGTGGCTAAAGATTCCCACCCCTAGACATAAGCTAAGCTAACTGCACTTAAGCTATGTGAACGCTGAGGCTGAATAGGAAGCCTTCTCTTCTCCTTTGAGAAGCAATGCCAGACTAACCAGGAGGCAGAGTTGTATTAGGTTTGTTAGGTGAAGATCTGATAACCTCACAGAAAAGAATAAACAAATCCAAACAGGGCCTTTTAGGCAGCTTGATAGTCCTATGTTCTGTAAGAGAGCACCCCTGTGAAGGCGGACTTTGGGCTGTTTGACTTTGTAGGCCATATAATGTCATAAAAATCCTACATAACCTGTTAAAATAAGTATAAACCCCAAAAAGCATCATCAGGCTCCTTCAAGTTATGTTTTTAAAGGTGATATAAGTACATCTTTTGTGTAAAGACAACAACATAATCATTTATTTAACAAAAAATTAAAAAAAAATAAAGATGCTAAATTCCAGCAACTTTGCCCTCATGTTTCACAAGACCATAGCCACTGACCTGTGAAGATTCTTGTGAAATTTTTCAATTGCGAAGGAAACTTTTTCCATGTCTCATGAAAATATGGCTTTAAAATCAGAAATGTTTATAAAACCTTTCCCACAGGTGTTGCAAGAGTGAGGTGTCTCACCTGTCTGGCTTGTGTGATAGTTCCTCATTTGATATTTGCTTTTCTACATGCTGTATGTCACATTTTATAAACTTTTTTACTGTGATCACATTTACACTGATCCTCTGACAGCATGTCAGAAACTTGCTGAGCGGTCAAGGTACATCACAGAAGAGCGAGACTCCCAAACGTTTGCAACAAGCCTTTTCTCATTTATTACAGACACTGTGCAAGCAGCAACTGACTTTAGAACATCTGACACCCAGCCCCCAACCAAATGAAAAACACCTGTTAATATATTTAGTGAGATAATGAGTCCAATTGGAACATACCAGTGCCCCAGGTAAGACACTAAATATTCACATTCCCACACATACCCAATAATATCTAAAAAGAGATTCATAAATACATAAATAGTTCCCACAATATTTACAAAGTACACATAATAAATAAACACCATAAATAATACAATAAATAGTATAAACCCCTATTTACATAATAAATCCACCAATCTTCCCCCTCTACTCAACCATTACATACTTCCTCCTCCTGGCATCCTTTAAAGGGCACTCAAACCCCTGGGGAATCTTTTGGCCAGGCACCACCAGGAAGCATGCTGGCAAAGGTACATGGTTCTTAGATTATTAATTTGCCTCACCTAATTAACATAATTAACATTAGCATTTTATCTCACACAAGTGGACTTCAATTCACCCAAACAGATCTCAAACTATATGTGCATTTTATGCATTACAATACATGTTAACATTTAAAATTATAAATCCTTTTACACATATAATATAGTACTTAATTAAAGAGGTCCATAGCAGTGGCGACACTCCGTCGTCACATTTCCTTCCCCCCCCTCCCGAGAGTACAGTACTCTAAGAGTCATGTACTCTGGAGAGGCTGTCTGCCACAAGGTTGGCTTTCTCTGCCATATGCCAAATAGTAAAGTCATAAGGCTGTAGGGACAAATACCAACCTGTGGGACGGCTATTGGTGTCCTTCATCCTATTCAGCCACAGTAGGGCCCAATGATCTGTCTCTAGCGTGAAATAACGCCCAAGCAAATAATACCTCAGAGACCCAATTGCCCATTTCATGGCAAGACACTCCTTCTCCATCGTAGAGTATCTTGTCTCCCACTCCAACAACATACGGCTCAAGAACAGTACTGATGTCTCTCTCCCTTCACCTCAATTCAATTCAATTCAATTCAACTTTATTTATATAGCGCCATTTCACAACAACAGTCATCTCATAGCACTATCAACTGTAGGGGGAACCCCCACAGTTGCAGAAAGACCCCAGCAATCAGGCGATCCCCTGTGAGCAAGCACTTGGCGACGGTGGAGAGGAAAAACTCCCTTTTAACAGGAAGAAACCTCCAGCAGAACCAGGCTCAGGGAGGGGCAGTCATCTGCTGCGACTGGCTGGGGGGTGAGGGGATAGAGAAGAAGAAAAGAACAGACATGTAGAGAGCAAACAGCACGATGGGGACTCAATCTATGGGAGAGAACAAACAAATGTTAATGACCAGCAAAAAAAAATATTTCATTGAGAGTGAGAAAAGGAGTGAGGCCCAGTGCATTACTGGAGGTCCCCCGGCTGACTAAACCTATTAGCAGCATAACTAAGGGAGGGTTCAGAAACACATGATCCCTCCCTAATTGTAGGCTATATCAAAAAGGTAGGTTTTAGCCCTATTCTTAAAAACAGAGATCGAGTCTGACTCCCGAATCCAGATTGGCAGCTGATTCCACAGGAGAGGAGCTTGATAACTGAAGGCTCTGCCTCCCATTGTACTTTTGGAGATTCTAGGTATTACAAGTAATCCTGCATTTTGGGAGCGTAGTGCTCTGTTAGGATAATACGGTAGTATCAGATCTTTTAAATAAAAAGGAGCCTGATTGTTTAGAGCTTTGTAAGTAAGAAGAAGGATTTTAAACTTAATTCTAAACTCTATGGGAAGCCAATGAAGGGAGGCCAGAACCGGAGAGATATGATCTCTCTTTCTAGTACCTGTTAAAACTCTTGCTGCAGCATTTTGGATCAGCTGAAGACTTTTTAAAGATGTTTTAGGACAGCCTGATAATAAAGAATTACAATAACCTAATCTCGAGCTAACAAAAGCGTGGATCAGTTTCTCAGCATCACTCTGAGACAAGATGCTCCTAATCTTGGCAATATTACGCAAATGATAGAAGGCAGTCTTAGAAACAAATTTAATATGTGAATTGAAGGACAAATCCTGATCAAAAATAACTCCAAGGTTCCTCACAGAGCTATTAAGAGAAAGAGTAACCGCATCCAAACTGAAAGTTTGATTTGGAAAGGAATTTCTAAGGTTTTTTGGACCAACAAGAATGACTTCAGTCTTATCTGAATTTAATAGCAGGAAATTACAAGTCATCCAAGCTTTGATTTCCTTAAGACAGGCTTCTAACTTGGCTAATTGATTACTATCATCTGGCTTCATTGACAGGTATAATTGTGTGTCATCAGCATAACAATGAAAATGTATACAGTGCTTTCTAATAATGTTGCCTAACAGAAGCATATATAAACTAAAAAGAGTAGGGCCTAGCACAGATCCCTGTGGAACTCCATGACTGAGCTTTGAGTTGAAAGAAAACTCATTATTTACATGAACAAAGTGGAACCTATCAGATAAATAAGATCTAAACCACTGCAACGAAGTTCCATTAAGTCCAACATAGTGTTCTAATCTATCAAGTAGAATATTATGATCGATAGTATCAAAAGCTGCACTAAGGTCTAAAAGGACAAGTACAGAAACTAGTCCATTATCAGATGCAATGAGGAGGTCGTTAGTGACCTTCGCTAAGGCTGTTTCAGTACTATGATGGATTCTAAACCCGGACTGAAACTCTTCAAGGAAACCATTTCCCTGTAGGTGGTCAAATAATTGCGTAGCAACAACTCTTTCTAAGATTTTTTAAATGAAAGGGAGATTAGAGATTGGTCTGTAGTTAGCTAAAGCTCCTGGATCTAGCGTTGGCTTTTTGAGTAAGGGTTTAATTACAGCCATTTTAAAAGCCTGCGGTACATGGCCTAAAGTTAATGAAGAATTGATTATATGAAGAATAAGGCTACCAATAAGTGGGAAGACTTCTTTAAATAACCTGGTGTGGCCGACACACATTGTGGGCTCACGCTGCCACAGAGACAGAACTGAATGTGTATTGTGGAGTGTCACGTCTGCAAGGACTGAGGACTCAAATCTACAGGAGGTAACAAGGAAGTGTGAGATTTGTCTCTTTGTCCCACAGAAGACGCCCCGGAGGGTATTCCGGTTCATCAAGAAATGAGAGACAATGGTGAAGCTTCAAAGGGATGCTTTGTAACTGTATGTTGACTGAAGACACCATGTGACTTGAATTCTGATGCTGGAAATGTATAAAAGGGGGTTGAAGTATGATTCTTTCTCTTTCCTGCTTTGAGAATGCTAGGAGCTTGTGTTCTGTCAAATAAAGCTGGTTTATGACTAAAACTCAGCCTCGTTATTTGAGCATGCTCCTACACTGGTGACCTACGACGGAGAATGAGCAATGAGAATTCTTCCGAACCGGGCTCGGTGGAAGCCAGCCTGATGGCCGCCTCCACGCTCCGGCTGCCCGATTTCTGGCAGCACAGCCCGCGCTCATGGTTTAGCGCAATCGAGGCGCAGTTCAACCTCCGGAGAATCTCCAACGACGACACAAGATTCTACCACGTGGTAGCGAAACTGGACAGCGACACGGTCCAGAGAGTGGAGGATTTGGTTAATCATCCACCAGACAGCGACAAGTACAGCGCATTGAAAGACGCGCTGATCAGCCATTTCACCCCCTCAGTCCAACAAAGAGCAGAGGGGCTCCTGGCGCTGACGGAGGCAGAAAACGATAGACCTGCGGACCTGATGGTGAAGATGCTGCAGCTCAAAGCCTCCGAGGATGGCGAATTCATTTTCGCCCACCTATTCCTTCGAACCCTGCCACCAGCAGTGAGAGTGGCCCTGGCAGAGTCACCCCGATTGGCCAAGCGAGACTACCATGGGTTGAGCAAGGAGGCGCAGAAGTTGGTCGACGCCCACAAGCAGAACGCGGTTTCGGCCACGGCGGCTAGTTCGGGAACGGCGTCCGGAGACAGCTTGGGTCCAGCGGCACCAGACGCACCAACAACGGCGGCGACCGGAGCCAGACGACGCGGAGCGGAGAACGGCTCGTGCTTCTACCACCGCCATTTTGCAGAGAGAGCGCACAGGTGCGTCCCACCGTGCAATTTTAAACGCCAGGACCGAGGGCCGGTAGCAGCTGCGACTCTCGGCAATGAGAACAGGCTGCTTTACCTGACGGATGCACGCTCGGGGAAACAGTTCCTCGTGGACACGGGCTCGCAGCTGAGCTTCGTCACGCCCACCTACGCGGAACGGCTGTCGCCTTCTAAAGCCCCCTGGGTGTCAGTGTCAGCAGCGAACGGCTCCACAATTAAAACGTTTGGTGAGAGGACCATGCTTCTGTCCTTACAAGGCCGTTCATTTGAGTGGACATTTATTGTAGCAGCAGTCAGTTTCAACATGTTAGGGGCTGATTTTTTGTGCTCACATGGTTTATTGGTTGATCTTGCTAATAGACGTCTGATTAATGCACTGTCTTTTCATTCTATTCCCTGCACAGCTCGGGTGGCCCCGCCAACTGCACATGCCAGCGTCTCAGCCGCGGGTGGTAAGTTTCACACTCTGCTTGCTCAGTTTCCAGCACTCACAGTCCCCACTTTTTCAGCAACGGTGGCCAAACATGGGGTAGAACATTTCATAACAACCACAGGCCCTCCCGTTTTTGCAAAGGCTCGGCGTTTGGACCCAGCTAAACTGGCCATCGCGCGCGAGGAGTTCACTAATCTGGAAAAACTAGGCATCGTTAGACGCTCCAAGAGCGCTTGGGCTTCGCCGTTACACATGGTCCCAAAGGCTGACGGCTCGTGGCGGCCTTGCGGCGATTTCCGCAGGTTGAACAACGTTTCAGCTCATGACCGCTACCCGATTCCGCACATTCAGGATTTTTCTGTTCATTTGGCGGGGGCGCGCATTTTTTCTAAAATAGACTTGGTGCGCGGCTATCACCAGGTTCCAGTGCGCGCGCACGATGTACCCAAAACAGCGGTCATAACTCCTTTTGGCCTTTTTGAGTTCTTGCGCATGCCTTTTGGCCTCAAGGGGGCCGCGCAGACTTTCCAACGCATGATGGATGCAGTTTTACGCGACCTGCCTTTCGTGTTCGTTTATTTGGACGATATTTTGGTAGCCAGCACGTCCGAAGGCGAACATGAAAAACACCTCACAGCAGTTTTCCAGAGGTTGGCAGAGCACGGGTTAATAGTGAACCCAGCGAAATGCCAGTTTGGGGTGGCGCAGATTGATTTTTTGGGACATCGCGTTTCGGCAGAGGGAGCAGTTCCCCTTCCAAATAAAGTGCGTGCCATAACAGATTTTCCGCAACCTCAAACGGTTAAGGCGCTTCAGGAGTTTCTAGGGATGGTTAATTTTTACAACCGTTTCCTCCCAAGCGCAGCACGACTCATGCAGCCATTGTACACCGCGTTAAAAAAACAAAAGCCCGCAAATAAAGTCGAATGGTCTCCGGAGCGGGAGCGCGCTTTTGCCCAGGTCAAATCAGCCCTGGCAAATGCAGTTTTGTTAGCGCACCCAGTTCCAACGGCCCGCATGGCGCTCACCACTGACGCTTCCGATGTAGCGGTGGGGGCGGTAGTTGAACAGTTTGTGGCAGGTACCTGGCAACCCCTCGCGTTTTTCAGCAGGACCTTGCACGATAGTGAATGGAAATACAGCGCGTTTGACAGGGAGCTTTTGGCCCTACACTTGGCCATCCGTCATTTTCAGTTCTGGTTAGAGGGGCGACGTTTCACCGCTTTTGTGGATCATAAACCGCTAACGTTCGCGATGGCCAAAATTTCAGAACCCTGGTCAGGCCGGCAACAAAGGCAACTAGCCGCAATATCGGAGTTTACTACTGATATTCAGCATGTCGCGGGTAAACACAATGTTGTAGCAGACTGCCTCTCGCGTGCAATAGCACCACCAAGCCCTATAGGGGCAGACTCTGTAGCCATGGCCGCGGGCCCGGGCAGCGACGCGGGAGCGCGCGCAGCCCCGGTCTGTGTTGGGTTAGATTATGCAGCCATGGCTGCGGAGCAGGTTAACGACGCGGACGTGCGCGCGCTCCAGTCTGGACCAACAGGGTTAAGGCTGGAGCACAGGGTGCAACAAAACGGTATGCCCCCGCTAATCTGCGATGTCTCCACGGGACGGCCCCGCCCTGTGGTGCCAACCGCGTGGCGTCGCCGTGTTTTTGACTTGGTCCATTCTCTCGCGCACCCGGGGGTGCGCGCATCGATCAAATTGGTGGGGGAGAAATTTGTTTGGCCCGGGTTGCGCAAACAGGTCAAGGAATGGGCAGCAGCCTGCGTAGCGTGTCAGCGAGCTAAAATACACAGACACACTAAGGCCTCGTTAGAACCTTTCCACATCCCCGCTAAGCGTTTTGATCACGTGCGTATTGACCTGGTCGGCCCGCTTCCGTTATCACACGGGCACACACATCTTTTGACAATGGTAGACCGCACCACGCGCTGGCCAGAGGCGATTCCTCTGACATCAACCACAGCGGAAGAAGTTGCGCGAGCATTTTTAACAGCATGGGTTGCGCGTTTTGGTGTACCGTCGGACATAACGTCCGACAGGGGTCCCCAATTTATTTCCGAGCTATGGTCATCGATGGCCCGCAGCTTGGGGGTGAAGATTCATCGCACCACCGCGTATAACCCCCAGGCCAATGGTTTATGCGAATGCTTTCACAGGTCATTGAAAGCAGCCCTCAGAGCGTCGCTAACGGATACAAATTGGGTAGACAAACTTCCATGGGTGTTATTAGGGTTGCGTTCTGCACCTAAGGAAGATTTGCATGCTTCCCTGGCTGAATTAGTTTTCGCTCAGCCGCTCCGTTTGCCCGGGGAATTTCTTCCTGATAATCCCGCACCTAATGGCCCCCCCACTCAGCCGTGGCAGAGTGGCTCAGGAACAAACACGCTTCCTGGCCCGGTCCATCACAGTTTCCCACACGTTTTTGTGCCCAAGGCTTTAAAAAATGCAGAGTTTGTTTTTGTTAAACATGACGCCCAGCGTCCAAGTTTGCGGCCGTTTTACGACGGACCGTTTCGAGTGCTGGAGACCGGGCAGAAGCATTTTCTGCTAGATTTAGGGGGCAGAAGGGAGCTGATTTGCATTAACAGGCTCAAACCCGCTTTTGTTCTGGCTGAGGAGGAGGTGCAGCTCGCGAGGCCCCCCCGCCGGGGCAGGCCGCCGAGAAGACATTCTCCAAAGTCTTCACAGAGAGGTGCTAATAGCTTTAATCCACAGGTGCAGAGAGATGTTGCAGAGGCAGCCAAGCCAAGTTGCAGCAGATTCGGCAGAAGATTAAAACCCAGGCAGTTGGTGGATTGATTAGCGATGTATGGAGTGTTTTGTGTTTCTCTTTTTGTTATGCCATGCAGATTTTGCCTTACTCGACGTTTGGGGGGGGTAGTGTGGCCGACACACATTGTGGGCTCACGCTGCCACAGAGACAGAACTGAATGTGTATTGTGGAGTGTCACGTCTGCAAGGACTGAGGACTCAAATCTACAGGAGGTAACAAGGAAGTGTGAGATTTGTCTCTTTGTCCCACAGAAGACGCCCCGGAGGGTATTCCGGTTCATCAAGAAATGAGAGACAATGGTGAAGCTTCAAAGGGATGCTTTGTAACTGTATGTTGACTGAAGACACCATGTGACTTGAATTCTGATGCTGGAAATGTATAAAAGGGGGTTGAAGTATGATTCTTTCTCTTTCCTGCTTTGAGAATGCTAGGAGCTTGTGTTCTGTCAAATAAAGCTGGTTTATGACTAAAACTCAGCCTCGTTATTTGAGCATGCTCCTACACTGGTAGGAATAGGGTCTAAAAGACAAGTTGAAGGTTTGGATGAGGAAACTATTTTGTCTAACTCACAAAGGTCGATTGGAGTAAACTCATCAAGACAGACATCAATAGAAGGAGTTGTAGTAGTTACAGTATTTAAGCTAACTGTGGGAAGAATCTGATTGATTTTATCTCTGATGGATGAAATTTTATTATTGAAAAAGTTCATAAAGTCCTGACTAGTAAGCTGTAAGGGAATGCTACGATTGACAGAGTCCTGACTCTTTGTCAACCTGGCTACAGTACTGAAAAGAAACCTGGGATTATTCTTGTTCTCTTCTGTTAATGCAGAGTAATAACTCGTTCTAGCTTTTCTAAGAGATTTTTTATAAATTAAAAGATGATTTCTCCAAGCTAAATAGATTTCATCTAAATTAGTGGAGCGCCATTTTCTTTCTAATTGACGAGTCTTCTGTTTTAAGCTACGAGTTTCTGTGTTGAACCAAGGAGTTAGAAATCTCTGATTAGACTTTTTCTTTTTTAAGGGGGCCACCAAGTCTAGAGTCTGATGCAGAGAAGCTGAAACACTATCCACCATGTTATCAATTACAGAAGGAGCAAGCTGTCTATAGCTTATTTCCGTTGTGTTGACACATGGCATAGAGGAAACAATCTGCATAAATTTGGTAACAGCATCATCTGAGAGGCATCTATTATAATAATATTTTTCTTTAGGAGCCAAATAGTCAGAAATAGTAGAATCAAAGGTTAACAGACAATGGTCTGACAGTGCAGGGTTATGAGGAGACACTACAAGATTTTCTATTTCTATGCCATATGTCAGAACAATGTCCAATGTATGGTGGAGGTAATGAGTAGAATTTCCTACTTTCTGAGAAAACTCAATCAAGTCTAATATTGAATTAAAAGCCACATTAAGGCAGTCACTATCTACATCCACATGTATATTAAAGTCCCCTACTATAATTATTCTATCAGATTTCAGCACTAAATCAGCTAAGAAATCAGCAAATTCGGATAAAAATTCTGAGTAGGTTGATGGGGGACGATAAACTATGGCAAATAAAATTGGGTTTAACCTAAAATTGCTAAAGTGCCCAATACTGAGGACCAGGCCCTCCTGGAGACCTCCTGGAGAAGCACTGCTCCAATACCCACTCCTGAAGCATCAGTTTGTAGAATAAACGGACGGGCAAAATCTGGACTGTAGAAAGCCTCCTCACCAGAAATAGCACCCTTCAAATCGTCAAAGGCCCTACCACATTCCTCTGTCCATTTTACCTTAGTCGGTGCTGAAGCCTTAGTGAGGTCAGTGAGAACTGCTGCTCTTTCAGCAAAATGGGGGATGAATTTATTATACCATCCTATCAAACCCATGAATGACCTCACCTTCTTCTTAGTAGTAGGCACAGGATAGGCCTGAATGGCATCCACCTTACCCACTCGTGGTTTAATGACCCCCTGTCCAACCACATGTCCCAGGTACTCCACCTGCTGCTGTCCAAATGCACATTTGCGTGGATTAACGGTCAGACCCGCCATCTTAATTAAATGAAGGACCTGCCGAAGATGCAATAAATGCTCCTTCCAGGTCTGACTATAGATGACCACGTCATCCAAATAAGCAGCTGCAAAGCCTGATACCCCTCTCAATACCTGGTCCATGAGTCTCTGGAAAGTTGCAGGCGCCCCCTGGAGGCCAAATGGCATAACCTTAAACTGCCATAAGGTGTCTTAAAGGCTGTCAATTCTTTGGTTTCTGGTGCCAAGGCCACCTGCCAATACCCCTTGCTTAGGTCTAGAGTGGAAATAAACCTAGCCCTGCCCACTCTCTCTAATAGCTCGTCAATTCGGGACATGGGGTGCGACTCAAACTTAGAAACTGCATTAAGGTATCTAAAGTCAATGCAGAACTTCAAGGAGCCATCCTTTTTGGGGGCCAACACATTAGGGCTACACCATTCACTGACTGATTCCTCAATCACCCCCAGCTGCAACATCAAATCAATTTCCTGCTTCAGTTTAGGGACCAAACGTTCAGGGATCCTATAACACTTCCTATGGGGAACAGCCTCTTTCTTTAAATGAACTTTGTGGTGAACCAATGTGGTGAAACCAGGTCTCTCCTGAAACAGTTCTAGATCCAATAGTGTCTCTAACTCTCTTTGCTGATAAACCTGCAAATGAAACACCTGCACTAAACAAGGCTCTGTCCAGTTTGTGGGAAAGGACTGTTCTCTCTCCGCTCATCCACTTCAGACGCACAAATGAGGAGCTGATGCTGTGTCTGCTGATGAACAGGCTGCTGAAACTCCTTCAACAAGTTAACATGAAAGCATTGATATTTTTTCTTTCCGTCAGGCATATATAGTTCATATGTCACTGAACTTAGTCTCTTAGAAATCTCATAAGGCCCCTGCCATCGAGCCAACAGCTAACTGTCACAAGCGGGAAGAAGTAGCAACACCTGCTGACCTGGATGAAAAACCCTCTTTCTGGCCTTCTTGTCATACCAAGTCTTTTGCTTAGTTAGCGCTGTCCTCATGTGCTCCTGAGCCAAAGCAGTCATCTGATCGAGTCATTCTTTCATCTTAATAACATATGACACCACATTGTCCTGATCACTCAGTGGACTCTCCCAGTGCTCCTTTAAGATAAGATAAGATAAGATAAGCCTTTATTAGTCCCACAATGGGGAAATTCCAGGATTGCAACAGCACAGGGATAGCAACACTCAGAGCAATAATTTAGAAGATAAGAAAATAAGAGCAGTGAATATACACATAAATATATACATATACATATATATATATATATATATATATATATATATATATATATATATATATATATATATATATATATATATATATATATACAGTGCAGAGCATTGTGACTAGATGGACTAAACAGCATAACCGTCTATTTAGTTACCCTTCATGGTATGAATATGTACCCATACATATTGTCACCCTCCATAGCGACTGATATTGTCCTAGTTGTATACTGGAGGGGACCATTTGTGTAAGTCTGTTGCGTCTTTTGCATTCAATACTATTAGGTTGTCACGTTTTTTTGCTATCTCTGTGAGCAGCCCTGCTTAGGTTATACAGTCTGACAGCCGTAGGTAGGAAGGACCTGTGAAACCTCTCGGTCACGCATCTAGGATGATGTAGTCTACTGCTAAATGAGCTCCTCAGTGCGTCCAGTATGTCCTGCATAGGGTGGGACTCGGACTCCAGCAGAGATGACAGTTTAGCCACCATCCTTCTCTCTCCTATCTCCTCCACTGGGTCAAGGCGTTTCCCCAGGACAGAGCTAGCTTTCTTGATTAGTTTGTTCAGTCTCTTCCTATTGGCTGCTGTAATGCCATTGCCCCAGCAGACCACTCCAAAAGTGATGGCTGATGCCACCACCGTGTCGTAGAATGTCTTCAAGAGCACCCCTTGTACACCAAAAGACCTAAGCCTCCTCAGTAGGAACAGCCTTCGCTGTCCCTTCTTGTAGAGTGTGTCGGTATTGTGTGACCAGTCTAGTTTATTGTTCAGATGAACACCCAGGTACTTGTAGGATGTCACCATCTCAATGTCTGTTCCCTGTATGTTTACTGGTGCTGTGAGGGGTTGTCCTTGCCTGTGGCAGTCCACCACCAGCTCCTTAGTTTTCCTCGCGTTGATCTGGAGGCAGTTCCGATGGCATCAGTCCACGAAGTCCTGGATAAGTCCTCTGTACTCAGCTTCATCTCCGTTGGAGATGAGGCCAACGATCGCAGAGTCGTCAGAGAACTTCTGTAGATGGTAGTGTGTTGTGTTGTGTGAGAAGTCCTCAGTATAAAGGGTGAACAGGAAGGGAGCCAACACCGTTCCCTGGGGGGATCTTCCTCCTTAGCTCCCTCTGCACGGACTTCAGCATCTCCCTGTTCCCCGACCTGAAGACCCTCTTCTCTCTCAAAAGTGTTTTTATCTCAGGGTTGATCCAGGGTTTGTTGTTTGAGCAACACCGTATGGTCTTGGGTGGGTACGGTGTTGTCCACACAGAAGTTGATGTAGTCCGTAATGGTGTGAGTGAGGCCATCAATGTCCTCACCATGTGGATCGCAGAGCTGCTCCCAGGCAGTGGTTTCAAGACAGTCCTTTAAAGCGTCCATTGCCTCTTCAGACCATATCTTAACCGTGCGCATGACCGGAGGTTGTCTGTGTACTCGGGGTTTGTACACTGGCAGGAGATGAACCAAGTTGTGATCCGATCTCCCGAGTGGGGGGAGTGGTGATGAGGTGTACGCCTCCTTAATGTTAGCATAGAATAAGTCCAGTGTTTTATTGTCTCTAGTGTGGCATGTGACATACTGGGTGAACGTGGGCAGAATGGGGGACAGTGAAATATGGTCAAAATCACCTGAGATGAGGAGAAGAGCATCTGGGTGTTCTGTCAGTAGCCTGGCAGTTACTGAGTGGATGGTGTCACGCGCTGTCCCAGCGTTCACCGTTGGATTTGCATAAATAACAATGCAGATCACATGTGAGTATTCCCTCGGGAGATAGGTAGGCCGCATGCTAACAGCTAGCAACTCAATGTCTTTGTTGCAGTGTTGTTGTATAACCGTGATATGTCCCGGTCTGCACCAGCTGTTATTGACATACATTATCACGCCTCCGCCCCTTGCCTTCCCACTGTCTAGTGTCTGGTCTGCCCGTATTGCGAGGAAACCCTCCAGTTCGATGTTAGCATCTGTTGCTAGTTCTGTTAGCCACGTCTCAGTAAACAACATCAAGCTCATCTCTCTGAAGACGCTCTCGTAGCGGGAGATAGCCGCTAGCTCATCTGTCTTATTGAGTAGCGATCGAACGTTCCCCATAATAACGGATGGAAGGAAGGGTCTGTACCTTATATTTCTCGCCCGCCATCTTGCTCCAGCATGGCATCCACGTCGTTTCTGCCTTATTTCACCCAGTATGTCGAAGTCTTGCGCTAGTATCTTGGTCTGGTTAAGTGCAGCTGGTTTCTGCTGTAACGTATCCTGCTAAAAACAGTGGCTCCGTCTGCCAGCTCAGGAGACATTTGGGCGATCCATGTGTCCGGCCGATGTATAAGGTGTTACCGGATCAGAAAGATTAGCAAGAGAAGCCAGATAGTAAATAGTCCACTGGACTTTAACAAGCCCAGTGGACCCCTCACCTGACGACCATACAGTATTTCAAAAAGTGAGAATCCTGTTGAAGCCTGTGAACCTCCCGATAGGCAAATAACAAATACAGCACCCATTGGTCCCAATCAGAGCCCGTACTGGAAACAAACTTCTGCAGCATGTTCTTCAAAGTTTGGTTAAATCGTTCAACCAGTCCGTCTGTCTGAGGGTGATATGGGGTGGAATTAATTCCCTTTATACCCAACAGCTTATATACCTGCTGCAACAGTTTTGACAGGAAATTCCTTCCACAGTCTGTCAGGACCTCTCTAGGTATGCCTACCTTTGAAAATAGTTGTATGAGGCAGTTGGCAACCTGCCTAGCCTTAATAGATTTTAACGGGAAGACTTCTAGGTACTGAGTGGCATAGTCACAAATAACTAAAATGTTTCTACTACCAGAGGAGCTTCTCTCTAGGAGGCCCACTATATCCATCCCAATTCTGTCAAAAGGTGTTCCAATGACCGGTAATGGCTGAAGTTGGGCACGGGCTACTCCCCTAGGTGATGTAATTTGACATGTTTCACATGATGCACAGAACTCCTTAATCTGGGTGTACATTCCCAGCCACACAAACCTTCTAGCAATTCTTTGTAATGTTTTTTGGAATGCTAGATGACCTGCCCAAGGATCAGCATGTCCAAGCTCCATAGCCATCTGTGTGAGGCCTTGTGGCAAAGCTATGGCCATAACTTCCCCTTGCTGTTGATACAAAATGCCATTTTTGATCACATACACGGTCTCAGCCAAACAGTCTACTCTGCCCTGTTTCACACCCTCAATCTCAGAGACTCTATCAAACCAAGGTGTTAGCAATGGGTCAGTCTTCTGCAGCGCAGCTATGTCAGAAGGGATGTCAAAGTCTATTGACTTGCTTAGCTGTGGTATTTCTTCACCCAAGTTCTTAACTGTAGCTAAAACTTTGTCTCTTCTTCTCTGGGCCTTGGATTTTGGCTGCTTAATTGGGCCTGCCTCTACCCCAGAATCATAAAAGGGTAACTCCTGGAGAACATTGCCAGCCCTCTGGACTCTAGTTGTGACCATGTTACATTCTCTTTCCACTGGTGCATTTATTCTCTGCTCATTAGCGCCACCTGCCTGTCCCTCCTCAGTTTGCTGTTCGTCCCTGACCTGTTGTATGATATCCAACAAAGTTGGAACATCATTGCCAAGAATAACTGCATATGACAAATCAGGCACAAGGGCTACAGGAAGGAGATAAGTTTGACCCCACCCCCACCGTTAAATAGACCTCATTGGTTGGGTACAGCTTCTTATCCCCATGTACACAACTGATATTCACTGTAGTCTCACTCCACAGATCTCTGGGGACCAAGCTGGGCAGAGCAACAGTCTGAAAACAGCCAGCATCTAACAACGCCTCTTCACACTGACCATTAAGCAACACCTTTGTTCTATATACAGTATTTCTCTCTGAACTGGGGCTGAGAGGGTGGGTCTTGGAACTGAACACAAGAGTGAAGGTTTACTTTGCTTTGTGGCTGAACATGTACATTGAGTGTGACCGATTTTATTAAACTGGTACCAGTGTATATCTTGATTAAAGAAAAAAACGTGACTTTTTACTGACATTGTGTTTGCCATTTGTGACCTGACTGGAACTGGCATACGGTCTAACCTGAGCTTGACCACCCCTTTCACCCCCATTAGACTTACTCCGTGTGGTGAAAGAGCCATCACGGCTGAAAGCAGGTCTCCTGTTGCCAGACCTGGCTGACAGAAAGACTTCTGCAAGTCGAGCAGCGCCCTCTGCAGTCTTCACGTCCCGCTCTCATATCCAGATTCCTAGTTCTGGGTCCACCATCCGCAGAAACTGCTCCAGAATCATCAATTCTGAAATGTCTTATCATTGAGGTCTCTGGTTTAATCCATTTATTAAACAGGTCTTTTAGATGTACATAAAGTTCACAAGGGTTTCGTCCTGATGAATGTCCAGGGAACAAAACCTTTGTGGTGACCCATCACAATCTGCATGGACATTCAGTCTTCACACTCAGCCAGCCTGCACTAAGCAGACGACAATTTGCATATGGACAGAGAGCCCCAGGAGACAATCAGAACAATGACTATTGTTATACATCCCCGGATTAAGGAGAGGAAGTCCGGCGCCAGTTAATCACGCGATTGACATGTATTTACTGATATGTATATCAATATGCAAATGTGCCATGCATTCTCTCTTGTCTGTATAAAAGAGCTTACTTTACATGCCTCACAGAGAAGACACACAGGACACACAGCCATAGTGCACAGCGCTACAGTGTGTCTCATGATGAAGAAAATAAAAATCTGAAACCTTCCAGCTCGTAGCGTCTTGCCTGAACTTATTTGTTCCTCCACACTGGTGACCCTTGACGAAGAATGGAACATGAGGTGAACACCCCGGAGATGACCCCGACCGGGAAAGCCCCAGAACGCGTCATGGTGCGACCCTCACCTGATCTCTTCCCTCCACACTGGTGACCTGACGAGGGAGAATGACCGTCTGCTCCATCTCACTGCGCTGAGGACAGAGAGGACCAGAGAATGCCTGCAACCTCTTCATCCTCACCGGAGCGCAGCGCTGGGACCAAAACGCACCATGAACGACACGAGCGAATGAAGGAAGCAGCCTGAACGGGGACAATCATCGACACCGACTGCACTGATTTCCACCGAGCTCCCCGACTTTGGCTAAACTCCGGACAGCAGACCTCCCGCGCACCGAAGCCCCGCACACTCACCGCGGGATTACAAGGACAGCGCAACTGCCAGTTATGTGGTCACTGCGCCAAGCGTGCACCACGCATGGGACAAAACCGGCTCCACAGACTGATACATCGTCCTCCGCCACTGCACATGCCCCAGAAAAACAGCCGATCGCCACCCTCGGAACCTTCAGGGCTGCTCAAGCACCTGGAGCAGACCTGCAGCCCGCACACAGGACGTTGTATGGGTTTCTCAGCCATGGCGCACAACAGGAAGTTTGCCGATTGCTTTCCCTGATGACTTTAGGGCTGTTTCCCGCACCTAAAGCCAAACTGCTGAGTCCCTGACACAGCTTCAGTTTATCACAGCCACTACGCATCCTCGGGGAATTTGGCCGCTCGCTTTCCCCACATCCTTGTTGGAACGAGCCGCAGGAGGAGTCAGACAAAATGTTTTTTTTCACAGCCGCTGTGGATCTCTGCCAGGTCTACCGGGAAAATCCCTCACCATCGCGGATCCACAAGCAATTTTTGTGCGGCCCAGACACCTTTGACATCCCGGGCAGGTACTCGCTTACCCCCAGCCCCCTCCCCCTCCTCCTGCACAGAGCTTTTCCCGCGCCTCACTCCCTAAAGCCGGCCAATCACCGTCTGGTTCCATTACGCATGACTGCACACCGGCCCGTGCGCCCACGATCCATGGCCGGTCAATGTGCTGGGACTCGGAGTGGAGCACATTTTTTTCCACCCCTCCCCTGTCCCCTCACAGACTGACATGCCCTCCAACAGTTCTACCGGAGCTGGAGCCAAACGGGGGGGGGGGGGGGTCACAACCCCTGCTGAGTGTTCTGGGGGGGAGCCCTGTGGTGACCCATCACAATCTACATGGACATTCAATCTTCACACTCAGCCAGCCTGCACTAAGCAGATGACAATTTGCATATGGACAGAGAGCCCCTAGGAGACAATCAGAACAATGACTATTGTTATACATCCCCGGATTAAGGAGAGGAAGTCTGGCGCCAGTTAATCACGTGATTGATATGTATTGACTGATATGTATATCAATATGCAAATGTGCCATGCAATCTCTCTTGTCTGTATAAAAGAGCTTACTTTACATGCCTCACAGAGAACACACACAGGACACACAGCCACAGCGCACAGCACTACAGTGTGTCTCATGAAGAAGGAAATAACTCTGAAACCTTCCAGCTCGTAGCGTCTTGCTTGAACTTATTTGTTCCTCCACACCTTCTTCTATAGGTGTTGGGTGTTATTTTATATTTCATTAAAACTGCTTCTTTCACTTTCTCATACTCTTCCGTGTCTGAAATGTCCATAAGCACATACGCACTACGTGCTTTACCTGTGAGCAGAGGAACAAACTGAATAGCCCACTCTTCTTTTGGGCAGCGGCAGACCGTAGCAATTCTTTCAAACGTTGCCAGATAGTGTTCAATATCGTCGTCGGGAGAGAGCAGATTCAGCCTGGGCTCGCGGTGCATCTGCGTTGTCCTCGGCTGCAACTGCAGTAGCTCCTCCTGTGGGCCGACCCTACTGGCCGTCACCCTGGAGACTTCCCCCGAAGCGTCGTTGTCACCGTTGCATTCAGCCCGGCTCTCATACTCCTCTCTGAATTCCGTCACCTGTGTTTGCATCTGGCGAAACTGATACTGCATAGCCTGTGTAGCATCATCTCACTTTGGCTCAGCAATAATTATTCTTCTGCTTAAAGACATTTTTGTTTCACCCAGGAGTAAGACAAAAAAAAAAAGGATTTTCTTCCTCGAGGCCACAGCTGAAATCCCCCTTCTTTTGTTAAAACCAACCTAAGGAATGTCCCCAATGTCCGGCTTCACTTTTATTGCCCCCATAAAACATGCAACAGATCCACGACTCAGCTAATTTCCTTAAACTCTGGACATGCTGGATGTAACCAGTGAATTTTAAAGTACATTATTACACACTCAATTCTAAACCTTCTTCTTTTCAGAACTATGAAAAGAAAATGGACTCTGATGTTTTAATGTGGAAAATCCATAATATGTGTGAATCTCATCTCATCTCATCTCATCTCATCTCAAATGCATTAATCTGTGATTTTATATATATGCTTGTTAATGTTTAAATGAATGTTTATTCCTGCATGTTGACTTAGAAGCACTGCTTATAATTTATACTAATCACTAAAGTTCTTAGTTTAATACATAAAGGGAAATATTAACTTCCAGTATGTATCAAAGTTTTGCCTCTAAAACCATGTGACTCCAGCAGCCAACCTCTGCATGACAACTCTTCATCCCAAAGAACTCCAAACAATAGACTGTTTGTTCATTGGACTAAAAGTTCATCGAGCCCGCCCACGAAGGACACTCATTGGCTGAGATTCCGGAAGCCCGCGAAGCTCAATGGGACTTAAATAACAGAGGGACCCCTGCTTCTGCCTCTTTTCGGCTGCTCTCTCTTTTGCTCTTTTGCTCCGGACTCTCTTCCCCGGATCTCTTTTCGGCTGCTCTCTTTTCGGATCGCTCTTTTCTGGCTCCCCTTTTCACTTATCATCTTCTCCATTGTCTACACACAGCAAGGAAGAACAAAGGACCGTCTGAACAAAGACTCGACCACGTGTCGCTTTTCTGAACACAGAGCAGATAACTCGTAATTTGTTTATGTAACTGTATTTTTAATGCCTTTTTCTTTTTCTCTTAAATACCTAGGAATTCCTATTTCTTTGAGCTCAATTCTTAATCGGAGTTAAACTCCAATTTTTACTCATCTCTTTTTCTTTGTTAAACTTTCTGTAAAACCACCGTTTGTTTTAATTTTAATGTAAACTTTAATCTTAACCACTTGCACTCCGGGCAATTTTCCTAAAAATTCCAAAAAAATAACGTGCCCAAAGTAAATCGAAAGCTGTTCTTCAACTCTTTGCAGCATCTTCATGGGGTTGGTCTCATTTAAAAGAAAACACTTTGAATTTTTTTGCAAAAAAAACATAATCTCTCTACGTGCTCCGGCCACTGAGTTACAGTCATCTAAACATACTGAACAGACATCGAGATGGTGACATCCTATAGGTACCTGGGTGTTCATCTGAACAATAAACTAGACTGGTCACACAATACTGACGCACTCTACAAGAAGGGACAGCGCAGGCTGTTCCTGCTGAGGAGACTCAGGTCTTTTGGTGTACAAGGGGCGCTGCTGAAGTCATTCTATGACACGGTGGTGGCATCAGCCATCACTTTTGGAGTGGTCTGCTGGGGCAGTGGCATTACTGCAGCCGATAGGAAGAGACTGAACAAACTGATTAAGAAAGCTAGCTCTGTCCTGGGGCAGCGCCTTGATCCGATGGAGGAGATAGGAGAGAGAAGGACGGTGGCTAAACTGTCATCTCTGCTGGAGTCCGAGTTCCACCCTATGCAGGACATACTGGATGCACTGAGGAGCTCATTTAGCAGCAGACTACATCATCCCAGGTGCACAACCGAGAGGTTTCGTAGGTCCTTCCTACCAATGGCTGTCAGACTGTACAACCTAAGCAGGGCTGCTCGCAGAGATAGCAAAAAGACGTAACAAACTAATAGTTTTTTGAATGCAAAAGATGCAATAGACTTACACAATGGTCCCCTCCGGCATACAACTAGGAACATACCGGTCGCTATGGAGGGTGAGAATATGTATGGGCACATAATCATACCATGTAGGATAACTAAGTAGACGGTTATGCTGTTTCATCCCATCTAGCAACAATGCTCTGCACTGTGTGTGTTTATATATTTACATATTTATTCCATCTAGCTACAATGCTCAGCACTGGGTGTGTTTATATTTATATATCTATATATTTATTCCATCTAGCTACAATGCTCCGCACTGTGTTTTTATATATCTATATATTATTCCATCTAGCTACATTGCTCCGCACTGTGTGTGTTTATATACTTGCATATTTATTCCACCTAGCTGCAATGCTCCGTACTGTGGGTGTTTATATATTTACATATTTATTCCATCTAGCTACAATGCTCTGCACTGTGTGTTCATATATTCATATATTTATTCCATCCAGCTACAATGCTCTGCACTGTGTGTCTGTGTGTATATATATATTTTATAGTAATATGTACATATGTATATTAGCTGCTCTTGCTTGCTTGTTTTTTTTCTTGCCTTCTGATTGTTGCTCTGCGTGTTGCTATCCCTGTGCTGTTGCAATCCTGGAATTTCCCCGTTGTGGGACAAATAAAAGCTTATCTTATCTTATTTTATCTTAACTTGAAGAAAAAAAATTTGGACACAGTGTTTTTTTGGATACAAATGCTTGTAAATAACACACAGCTGTCCGATCCGGCTGGAAAATGCAACAGAAATGTAGAACCAAGTGTTATCCAGCTGAGATCCAAATTTGGTAACAATACCACAAAAAATGAATATTTTACACAGCTTTGTTCTCAGGCTGTTCCCAGGCGTTTTGGAACTGTGCCAAATTGTGCCAAATGGCACAGTTTGGAAAAACGTCTGTAACTTTTGAATAATTCAATGTAGAAGCTTCATTTTAGGCTCAAAGGAAAGGTCACACTCAGGGCTGTGTCTGTGTGTGTGTGGGGGGGGGGGGGGTCGTCCCCCCCCGCTATCAAGGACAGAGTTCGGCCCTCGCTACATGACAGATTACACTCGTTGCATGTTTCCACAGCAACGCTGTCACAGCGGCTCCCCCCCCCACTACTGTGTGTGTGTGGGGGGGGTTGCCCCCCCCCTCGCTAGGGAGGATGGACTTTAGCCATCGCTACACAACGGATTAGCCTTATGTGGTGATGTAGGACAGCAGTGCAGTCACCGCGGCTCCCCCCCCTCGCTGCAGAAGAATAGCGGGGGTGGGGGGGGGCGTTCACAGCCTGTACACTGCAAGCAACCCCTTGTACCGCAGCGCACGAACTTCAGACTTCGTGAACCGCACAGCTGTAATTTACTGATCGGTCAAAAGTCATTTTGGATTACAATTTTCAGGGATAGAGAATAATTTAGCTTATAACACCTTACCTCTTCACAGCGGAGTCTGGGCGAACTTGTCTCCTCATTGTCAGACAAACGCGACGCTGGTCCGCTCTGGTTCTGGTCTCGCGACTCGATCAAAACATAATTCCATTATTGCGGTTTTGTGCTTCCATGATTGCGGTTTTTGGCGAACAATTTTTCAAAACAAATAACAGTAGTAATTAAAAAAAGACTGACGAAGGCGTGTGTGTCACTCAGCCTTCGTCGTCAGCCTCCGTCTGTCTATGATGACCATGGAAGAAATCATAACGTCTACTCTGCTGGAACCAATACAAAATAAGCACCGCCTGGGGCCGAACATGCCGATCCACGAATGGCACTCCCTGTCACACAGGTTGCATTTGTGGATGGTCTCCATGCTGCTGGGTCTGTGGAGCTCTTCCTGTGTCCTTTTTTGATCCGCTCCAGCAGTCAGTCTTCACCCAGCCTTAAAAAAAAACAGCTCACGAACTTCTCTGCTTCAATTGGCTCACTGCATTCAAAGCGTTGGGAGGCGGGTCCTCCTTCCTAGGTTTTCATTCATTGGTTCGTCAAGGTTTCAGAAACCCAATTCAAGGCTCTTATTAGTGGAATGAGAGGTCAATCAGATGAACTAATCTGTTCGCGGCTGTGTTTGCAGATTTTTTTTTCAGTGGCGCTTGGAGGGCACACCACCTACACCATCACCATCAATATCCTTATCATGCGTCATGCGCACGAGGGCGCACGAGCGCGCTCTCGTGCGCCTTCGTGCGCCTTAGGACGCAGAGACTTGCCCGCCCGCGGAACAACGGAGTGCAAGTGGTTAACTTTATTTTTATAATATTTTTCTTGACCAAGCACCCACCAGAAGCTACTATTTTTATCTAAAGTCCGAAGCCTTTTTATTTGAGATTGGATTAGATATCTCTTAATTATTATCGAAGACCTCTTGAGAAGACGCAGCTCCCACATCACGTGCAGCTGAGGAATCAACGCGCAGCTGTCCATCACACGCTGAAGAAGCATCGGCACCATCTGGCTAGAGCCCAGTTTCAACTGTGGGTCATACGGCCAAGATCCAGCCCTTCGACCGCTTGAATGTAAAGGTCGAACTGTGGATGCTGAAATATCTGCGGGCAGACATTTCCTCTAACATCCACGAAATCTTGGGCTGAGGACGACGACAGAACCATCATCGACCGAGGATCACGTGAGCTGCAAAAACTTTAATTCATCTGCTGAATTAAACTTGAGGTTCGGTAATAATTTGTATATCTAATCAGATGCAAATTAAGAAGCCCTTAACATAACTCTTCTTTTCATTAAAATTCCGTTTTTTATTTTCTTAAGATCAATCAAGGACTTTTCATATAATTAGTAAACTTTCTCCATAAATTTGCGTTTTTTTTTTTTAATCTGTTAACTCAAACTGATAGAAATTCATTTCTCAGTTTAACCCTGGTTCCGAAAATATTGACATTGTTAATCTATCATTTACAAGATTGATTTTATGATTAAGGAAATTACTGCAATGTCTGTTAATCATTTCGTTTAATAAATATTTTAAAATGAGAGAAGTTGTTGGGAATTTATTTCATTCTGAGTCTGTTTCAAGCCCAGGTATCGAATTCACGGAAAATTTTTGAGACTGATTATTGATTAATTTATTGAGTAATTAAACAGGTATAAAGTGAAATTAAAGATCAAATTGCTTCTTAAAGATGGAAGCTGGTGCCCCTTACGAGTGTTATTAACTTTTCTGATGTATATGAAATGAGATTTGAGCTCAGATTCCAATACATCAATATAAATTAAATAATTCATACCTGATCATATTTATTATTTATTAATATTTCTATTTTATGCTACACCTGCCATCTTTGCCCCTGAAGAGAGGCTTCTTCCTCTAACTGACAATCTCTGGATGTCTGCAAACACACCAAGGACTTCACCAAGCTCATTAATTCCTCCAGCTTGTCCAGTCCACTGGCCCCCTACTCCTCAGTTGCCATACCTGCTTCATAGTCCTCTAATTGCTCCTGTTGCTTCTTCATATTTCTTTTGGCCATCGCTCCTTCTGTTCAGTGTTGTCACTCCTTAACTTTAACAACACTTTCTTTTGACCATATGTCACATAGTCCACTTTCTTTCTGACACCATCGTCATACCTTCCACTTTCTCTTCTCAGTAGCCGCGGTGGGAGTGGAAGACTTCTGACACCACTCGTCAGGCTGCACTTGTCTTCTTAGCAACAGCTGTGAGAACGGACCATACCTGACGCCATTTGTCAGACTGCGCTTATCTTCTTAGCAACAGTAGTGGGAACGGACCACTTCTAATGCCATTTGTCAGAAATTTGCTGAGCGGTCAAGGTACATCACAGAAGAGTGAGACTCCCAAAAGTTTGAAACAAGCCTTTTCCCATTTATTACAGACACTGTGCAGGCAACAACTGACGTTAGAACATCTGACACCCAGCCCCCAACCAAATGAAAAACACCTGTTAATATACTTAGTGAGATAATGAGTCCAATTGGAACATATCAATGCCCCAGGTAAGACACTAAATATTCACATTCCCACACATACCCAATAATATCTAAAAAGAGATTCATAAATACATAAATAGTTCCCACAATATTTACAAAGTGTGCATAATAAATAAATACCATAAATAATACAATAAATAGTATAAACCCCATTTACATAATAAATCCACCAATCTTCCCCCTCTACTCAACCATTACATACTTCAATTCAATTCAATTCAATTCAACTTTATTTATATAGCGCCATTTCACAACAACAGTCATCTCATAGCACTATCAACTGTAGGGAGGACCCCCACAGTTGCAGAAAGACCCCAGCAATCAGGCGATCCCCTGTGAGCAAGCACTTGGCGACGGTGGAGAGGAAAAACTCCCTTTTAACAGGAAGAAACCTCCAGCAGAACCAGGCTCAGGGAGGGGCAGTCATCTGCTGCGACTGGCTGGGGGGTGAGGGGATAGAGAAGAAGAAAAGAACAGACATGTAGAGAGCAAACAGCACGATGGGGACTCAATCTATGGGAGAGAACAAACAAATGTTAATGACCAGCAAAAAAAAAATATTTCATAGAGAGTGAGGAAAGGAGTGAGGCCCAGTGCATTACTGGAGGTCCCCCGGCTGACTAAACCTATTAGCAGCATAACTAAGGGAGGGTTCAGAAAACACATGATCCCTCCCTAATTGTAGGCTATATCAAAAAGGTAGGTTTTAGCCCTATTCTTAAAAACAGAGATCGAGTCTGACTCCCGAATCCAGATTGGCAGCTGATTCCACAGGAGAGGAGCTTGATAACTGAAGGCTCTGCCTCCCATTGTACTTTTGGAGATTCTAGGTATTACAAGTAAACCTGCATTTTGGGAGCGTAGTGCTCTGTTAGGATGATACGGTAGTATCAGATCTTTTAAATAAAAAGGAGCCTGATTGTTTAGAGCTTTGTAAGTAAGAAGAAGGATTTTAAACTTAATTCTAAACTCTAATTCTAACTTCCTCCTCCTGGCATCCTTTAAAGGGCACTCAAACCCCTGGGGAATCTTTTTAGCCGGGTACCACCAGGAAGTATGCTGGCAAAGGTACGTGGTTCTTAGATTATTCATTTGCCTCACCAATTAACATAATTAACATTAGCATTTTATCTCACACAAGTCGACCTCAGTTCACCCAAACAGATCTCAATCTATATGTGCATTTTATACATTACAATACATGTTAACATTTAAAATTATAAATCCTTTTACACATATAATATAGTACTTAATTAAAGAGGTCCATAGCAGTGGCGACACTCACTCGTCACACAGCAGCAATTATTATTATCGCGGTAGTATAAGCCCTCATTCTGAATATTAGTACATCTCAGGAAATTAGAATACCATGATTTGTAATGTAATAAAAAAAGAACCATAATTATCACAAATGAATTAAAACAACTTAAATATTTTACTGTATGTGTAGTAAAGGCTTACCTTCCTGCACTGTCACTTAAAGCATTTGTAAAATGATATTTCTTTTAATTTGCATCTGAAGCCTAATTAAACATTTAAATTTTTAGACCCCACAAGGTTTCAAACAGCATGGACTTGTCATGATTAAGGCACGGCCAGGGACCGTGCCCAGGCTTTATGTTCATTTTGGTCTTTGTGTTTTCCTTCTTAGTATCCTTATTTGTCATGAACTTGGGTTTGGTGTCCCAAACCCACTTCTGACACTTGGGCTATTTTGTCTCTTTCCATTGCTTATTTTCCATCAGGCGCTTCAGGGAGCCCTTTGGGTCCTCCACTCCCTGAAAGCTCGGCCACGCCTCTTCCTCCTGTCAGTGTAACCAGCTGTTTCTCATTATTGGTGTTTCCCTTATGCATGCGCACACACACACACACACACACACACACACACACACACACACAACCACACACCTCCATTCACACGCTCAGACACTCACTCATGCACACCTGTTTTCTATTCGATCCAGCCCACGCACTTCCACACCAGCGGTCTCTTCTCTCAGTAGTATTGTCATTACTTAAGCTCTGTTTGAGTGGGAAGAGATCGCGCAATATACACAGTAGTACTTCCCTCTGTGTATGTAAGCCTCCACTCCCTACATTCTATTTTCAGCCTGACTGGCTAAGTCTTCTCTAATGCTATTTGACTGTTGTTGGTTATCTGGTGTTAGCGGCTGTTCCTGTCTTGCCCGCTCTCACCAGACAGCACGGACTGCCTCGGACCACTCCAGCCCGTAAGTTCATGTTTGCCTTTCTCCTTGTGCCGACAGCTGTTCGGCAGCACTAGGCATCCCCCTCCCTCAGGCTGTTGAGCATCCGAGTGGCATCCCTGTTTCCCTGGTGTTCTCCATTACTTTAATATCAACCCTCTGTTTAATATTGTGACTGTTTGCTGGACAAAGCTTTGTGTTTGTTGTTCAATAAAGTCCACGTACTACTTCTGCACGTGGGTTTTTAATTCCTTCCTCCGTGCACTGCGTAATGGCGCATGGGGAATCATAACAGAATGATCCGGTCCGTAAAAGAAAACCCAGCAGAGCAGTCATGCGTCTTTCTTTTCCTTTTCACCCTTTTTCTTTTTCCCCTCCGAGCTGCGCTATGGTGGTCTGGACGGACGAGGAGCTGAGAGCGCAGGACCTCCTGGAGCAGGCTCTCTTTTCTGCTCAGTGGCCGCAGTTTCCCGAGGACGTTCGGCTGGCGCAGCTCACCGCTGAAGACATCATGCGGTGTCATCCCAACCTCTGGCAAATCCCCAGACACGGGGTCGGAGTGGGCCTCTCCGACGACTCCCACCAGAGGAAGCACTCACAGCAGAAGAAGCCACCCTCTTCCTGCAGCTCTCCCACTCCTGCGTCATCCCTCGAGCCTGGGTACACTCCATCCACTTGTGTTACGACGGAGAAGGAGAAACAGGCTTTGCTAGCCCAGCTAGACCACCAGATGGAGGACAAGCGCCGCGAGAAGAAGCAATGGAGACACGCTTCGCCGGCTGAAACTGCCTCGTCCTCCGGACCGGGGTCCACCCAACCCAAGTTCATTATGACGGAGGAGGAGAGGCTGGGCCTACTGGCACAAATTGACCATCAGATGGAGGAGGAACGCCGCGAGGGGGAGGAGTAAAGGAACTTGGACAGGCTGTTTGTTCCCCCTGCAGCTACTTCTCCCTCAACCTTGACATCCACAAAAGTGGAGGAGGAAGTTTTCCCTCTTCCTCACCTTCCCGGGTGCCCGCTTGGCAGGCTCCTCCACCACCTACCAAGGAGTTCAGGCCTGGGGTGGTCTTTCAGAGGAGAGGAGACGTCCCGTATGCCACTGGGAATGTCAAGAGCCAGGAGAACAGGCAAGTTCTTTCTCATTTAATTTCAATTTTTGATGAACAATTTTGCCTGTCCCCTGGCCAGGAGACTTGGGGTTTGAGGTCCCCTGAGTACTCCTTTCCAGCGGCATGTAATAACTCTTCACCTGACCACTCCAAATCCCTTCTGTGTGCACCTATAAGTTCACCAGTCCCCAAAGTAATGAGGCAATCCCCGGCCGCCACGCTGGATGGGTCGTTGGCGTGGAAGACAGCGCACAGAGGCATGGAGACTGCAACAACCATCACACCTGCTGTGAGGGCCGCCGCAGCAGTCACCCAGCGGACCAGACCTCCAGCCGACTCGGCCCCAGATGTCGTTGTTGGGATCGACGGAGTCCTGGATGGTGGTGGAGCTCAAGTCCAGGCAAGTACTCTCATTTGTTTCTCTCCCCTGGAAATTGGAGCAATCTTGTCTGGCTCTTGGTGAGGAGAGTCAGGTGCAGCCCTCAGCTGCATCGGATCTCTCCTTGCCGGGCTCCGCCGCTGCCGGTGACCCTAACCACTCTCCTCCTGTCATCCTCGAGCTCCTTCCTAGGGTCGCCGGAGAGGATCCGCCGCAACCTGGGGTGCCTGCGGATGACAACGACATGAGCCCAGCCACCTCAGCGGAGGCCGACGTGGATACGTCTTCTCTTCATCCTCTCTATCCCCTCACCCCCAGCCAGTCGCAGCAGATGACTACCCTCCCTAAGCCTGGTTCTGCTAGAGGTTTCTTCCTGTTAAATGGGAGTTTTTTCCTCTCCACCGTCGCTAAGTGCTTGCTCACAGTGGGTCATATGATTGCTGAGTCTTTCTGTAATTGTGGGGGGTTTTTCTGCATTTGGTAGTGCTATGAGATGACTTTTGTTGTGATATGGTGCTAGATAAATAAAGCTGAATTGAATTGATACAGCATCTCATGGACCTCCAGAACCAGCGCACCCTAGATCGCCGGAGACCTGGGTGGCAGTGGAGCCTGAGTTCAGGCAAGTGTGCTCCATAATGTCTCCTGTGCCTTTGTTGAAGTCACACTGCCCGACTCATGGTGAGAAGGGCCCGGGGCAGCTAGCCGCAGCCCCCCAGGCTCACCCACCTCTAAGTTCCCCGGTGGGTAGGCCACCCCCTCGCTTTCCCCTCCGGTCCTGGTGGTTCAACAACGCTGGCCAGCCACCCGAAAAACTTGGTCTTTGGGTAGGGTGGTCCATCGGTCCTGGCAGGCCTCCTGACGCTGTTCAGCAGGCCGCCTGCTGGGCTTGGGACTCGGGCAGGCCACCCGGTCAGTCACCCCTCGCCTTGACTGGGGCCTGGGACTCCGGTCGGCCCCCTGAACTTTGGACTCCTGGGTTGGGGGGTTAGTGCCCTAGGTTGGGGGCTGTTATGAGGTTCACCTCACTTTAGTTGTATTGTAGAGGGTGTAAGGGAAGGATGTGTAGGCAAGGCACAAGCGTAGGTTGACACAGATTCATTATTAAATGCTCTAACATAATGGACAGCCTGGGACCCCAGTGTAGCCCGCTGGGGCCAAGTCGTGTAGAAGAGAATCCCCAGCTTCCTCTTACACAAAGCCAATGTGTGGCACGATTATCATAACACCAGTTACATACAAAGGCAATGTGTGGCATGATTATCATAACATGTTACCTTCCTAATATACATTCGCCTCCCTGTGCTGTAGTCTAGAGCAGCAGGCAGCGAATGCCTTAGAGTCTGGTCTAATTAACGCTGTGGGGTGCTACCCCCTCAGTCCATTATTCAGCCCCTCTGTCTGCTTGTGGGTGTGAGATAATGTCCATCTGCGGTGTTGTGCTGGTGCCACCACAGTATATTATTTTTGTATTATTTACTTGTTGCTTCCCTCCTAACCTGTTTTCCCCCACTTCCCACCCTGGGTGGTTGTTTTCTTCTGGGCTTGGGGGGGGGGGGGGTCCTTATTGTGTTTTGTGAAAATGAGCCGAACCATGATCTTAAAACCAAGGTACATACCAAATGTGATTTAGGCATACCGTTACACCCCTAATCCTAGGCAATAGCCCCAATGTTTGCACACTCATGCACAATGCTCTTTAAGAGGGTTCACATCTAGGTTTTGCTCAATGTCATAGTCAACGTCAGTGGTCAGGAGATCATTAAATAGATAATATGGCTTGCATTTTTTAAAATCAGTATATCATAAGCAATATTTAGCATTTTATGTTATAGACTGCGATGGACTGGCGATCTGTCCAGGGTGTTGTCATGAGTTGCCCTGGCAAGGGTGGACTGAAGACACCAAGCGCGAGCTGTGAGTTTGCACATTTAATAACAAAAAGCACAACATACACAGAAACACTAACACTTACAGCTAAGGCAGGACACAACAAGAAGAACAGCACAAATGCTGAGGTATATAGGAACGCCGGTGAGACAGGGCATACCCTTGAGTATAAAATACAGAGACGGGGACTCTGTCTGCTCACAACAGAGACGTAAAAATTAACGTCTGGATATGAGAAGGACACTGCGAGGAGTAATCCACGCAGCGATCCTTAAATAGGGAAAAAGAAAATGAGGATCAGGTGTGGGTAACATGAGTGAGGATAATCAGGTCAAATAATAGACAGGTGTGACAGCCCGTGAACAGAGTTTGACAAGGGGATGTAAACAAAGTGACTGTCAAAATGAAAGCACAAACCGGGGTGAATGCTAAAGAACTAACAAGAGAATTAATAAGAACTGATTACAAAAATGAGCAACAAACCAGAGAATGCAAACAAGGAAAAAGTAATCACCTGTCATGATCCTGGGCACGTGTGGGGGTCGTGCCCAGTCTTCAGTTTGAGTTCAGTCTTTTTCTGTTTGTTTGTTTCTTTATTTATCTTGGACTGTTGTATTTTATCCCCTCATGGATCGTCACCTTATCGTGGTGGGGGGGTTTGCGTGTCCCAGTGATCCCGGGAGCTATGTTGTCCGGGGCAATTTGCCTCTGATAGGGTCTCCCAAGACAAACTGGTCCTGGGTGAAGGGCCAGACTAAGAACGATCCAACAGACTCTCATGAATTGTATATCAAGGATTCAGTGTACCCCGCCCGGTATGGGGTTACTGGGGCCCCACCCTGGAGCTAGGCCTGGGGGAGGGGCTCGAAGGCTAGCGTCTGGTGGCCGGGTTTCCACCCATGGGACCCGGCCGGGCTCAGCCCGAAGGAGTTACATGGGTCTGCCCTCCAGTGGGCTCACCACCTGCAGGAGGGATCATGGGGGTCCGGTGCTATGTGGATCAGGTGGCGGTCAAAGGCGGAGACCTTGGCGGACTGATCCCAAGCTTTCTAAACTGGCTTTTGGTACGTGGAATGTCACCTCTCTGGTGGGGAAGGAGCCTGAGCTGGTGTACGAGGTTGAGAGATACCAGCTAGATATAGTTGGCCTCACCTCAACACACAGCTCCGGTTCCAGAACCAGTCTCCTGGAGAGGGGCTGGAGCTTGGCCTTTTCTGGAGTTGCCTCGGGCGAGAGGCGACGAGCAGGGGTGGGTATTCTTGTATCGCCCCACCTTGCTGCCTCTATACTGGAGTTTTCCCCGGTGGACGAAAGGGTTGCTTCCCTGCGCCTTCGGGTTGGGAAACGGGTCCTGACCATCATTTGTGCCTATGCACCAAATGATGTTTCAGAGTACCCACCCTTTTTGAAGTCTGTGACAGGGGTGCTGGAGGGTGCTCCTCTTGGAGACTCCATTGTCCTACTGGGGGACTTCAATGCGCACGTGGGCAACGACAGTGAAACCTGGAGGGGGGTGATTGGGAGAAACGGCCTGCCCGATCTGAACCCGAGTGGTGTTCAGTTATTGGACTTCTGTGCTAACCACAGTCTGTCCATAACGAACACCATGTTCAAGCATAAGGGTGTCCATATGTGCACCTGGCACCAGGACACCCTAGGTCGCAGGTCGATGATCGATTTTGTTATCGTGTCATCAGACCTGCGACCGTATGTCTTGGACACCCGAGTAAAGAGAGGTGCAGAGCTGTCAACTGATCACCACCTGGTGGTGAGTTGGATCCGATGGCAGGGGAGGAAGCCATTCAGACCTGGTAGACCCAAATGTATAGTGAGGGTGTGCTGGGAGCGTCTGGCTGAGGCCCCTGTCCGGGAGGTCTTCAACTCCCACCTCCGGAAGAACTTCAACCACATTCCGAGGGAGTCTGGAGACATGGAGTCTGAATGGGCCATGTTCTCCACCTCTGTTGTTGAAGAGCTGCGGCCGCAAGGTGGTCGGTGCATCTCGTGGTGGCAACCCCCGAACCAAGTGGTGGACACCAGTGGTGAGGGGGGCCATTAAGCTGAAGGAGTCCTATCAAGCTTGGTTGGCTTGTGGGACTCCTGAAGCAGCTGAGGTGTACCGGCAGGCCAAGCGGAGTGCAGTTTGGGTGGTTGCTGAAGAAAAAACCCGGGTATGGGAGGAGTTCGGCGAGGCCATGGAACAAGACTTTTGGTCGGCCTCAAAGAGATTCTGGCAAACTGTCCGGCAGCTCAGGAGGGGAAAGCAGCTCCCCGTCCACACTGTGTATGGTGTGGATGGGACACTGTTGACTTCGACTGGGGACATCGTCGGGCGGTGGAAGGAATACTTCGAGGATCTCCTCAATCCCACTGATACGCCTTCCACAGAGGAAGCAGTGTTTGGGGACGAGGGGGATGACTCGCCTATCACAGGGGCTGAGGTCGCCAAGGTGGTTAAAAATCTCCTTGGTGGCCGGGCCCCAGGGGTGGACGAGATTCGCCCCGAGTACCTCAAGGCCCTGGATGATGTTGGGTTGTCATGGTTGACACGCCTCTGCAACATTGCGTGGAGGTCAGGGGCAGTGCTTTTGGCATGGCAAACCGGGGTGGTGGTTCCTCTCTTTAAAAAAGGGGACCGGAGGGTGTGCTCCAACTTTAGAGGGATCACACTCCTCAGCCTCCCTGGGAAGGTCTATGCCAAGGTACTGGAGAGGAGAGTCTGGCCGTTGGTTGAACCTCGGATTCAGGAGGAGCAATGTGGTTTTCGTCCTCGAGAATTCTCGAGGGTTCGTGGGAGTTTGCCCAACCAGTTTACATGTGTTTTGTGGACTTGGAGAAGGCATTTGACCGCGTCCCTCGTGGATTTTTGTGGGGGGTGCTTCGGGAGTATGGGGTATCGGGCTTGTTGTTACGAGTTATTCGGTCTCTGCACGACTGTTGTGAGAGTTTGGTTCGTATTGCCAACACTCGGTCGGAGTCATTCCCAGTGAGAGTTGGACTCCGCCAGGGCTGGAAAAAGGTGGATTGTCCTCTCCGGGTTGGGGACAGGCTCCTGCCCCAAGTGGAGGAGTTTAAGTATCTTGGGGTCTTGTTCACGAGTGAGGGGAGAATGGAGCGAGAGATCGACAGATGGATTGGAGCAGCATCTGCAGTGATGCGGACGTTGTACCGGTCTGTTGTGGTGAAGAGGGAGCTTAGTTCTAAGGCAAAGTTGTCGATTTATCAGTCAATCTACGTTCCTACTCTCACCTATGGTCACGAGCTTTGGGTAATGACCGAAAGAACGAGATTGCGGATACAAGCGGCTGAAATGAGCTTTCTCCGTAAGATTGCTGGACTCACCCTCAGAGATAGGGTGAGGAGCTCAGTCATCCGGGAGAGGCTCAGAGTAGAACCGCTGCTCCTCCACATTGAAAGGAGTCAGTTGAGGTGGTATGGGCATCTGATTAGGATGCCTCCTGGACGCCTCCCACTTGAGGTGTTTCAGGCACGTCCCACTGGGAGGAGACCCCGGGGCAGACCCAGGACTCGGTGGAGAGACTATGTCTCCCAGCTGGTCTGGGAACGCCTTGGTATCCCTTCTGAAGAGCTGGAGCAGGTGGCTGGGGAGAGGGAAGTCTGGGCTTCTCTGCTTGAACTGCTGCCTCCGCGACCCGGACCTCCGCAAAAGCGGTAGAAGATGGATGGATGGATGGATGTTGTATTTTATCTGTTTATTTTTGGAGTAATTGCATTCTTGCTTTTGACCTTATTGTCTTGTCTATTTATTGTGTTATTTTGTATTTATGGTTTTAGTTTCATCTTTTTAGGGTTGCGTTATCGTACTCGTGTGTCAGCAATTAGTTTCCGGTCCATACTTTTATTTTGACAGTGTGTGTGCAGCTTTTGCCTGTCAAACTGTTTCACAGGCTGCGCAGCTGTCACTCATTGGTTGATTATTTTCTCACTCATGTACCTACACCTGTGATGGATTTGTGATCGGGGCAGTTGGCTATTGATGGATACGGCAACACTTCTCAGGTTGCCGTGTCCTACTTTGACGTCCTCAGAAGTTCAGCCAGTCTCTGAGTGAAGTGGGTTTTTCTGCAGAAGTAGACGGGATGCTCCGATCAGGTATTTTCCCCTTTTCTGTTTTTGTGTTGTGAGCCCCGGTTCCTTTCGGGTGTGACTCCAGCTGAGTTTATCTCTTTTCCCTGGCATCCCCGTATGCCCCAGCCTTTTTTCCCCAGGCTGTTTCTCCTCCTGTAATCGTGAGCCCCATCCTCCTCCAGTGCATCTTCCTACTTATTATATGTAAAGTTAGTGTTTTGTGTCATGTTCGTCTTTATCTTAATAAATGTGCAAAACTCACAGTGTGCATTTGTGCATTTGGTGTCCTTCTTAGCTCTTTAAAAGGACGATTTATGACAGAAGGACACGGCCTGGGTGTGGACACCAGCCGCTGTGGGTTTTTGCTGATTTGTTTTTCTATTTTCCTCCAGTACCATATTTTCCCTTCCGATTTTATAGTCTGTTTTTGCGGTACAGTATGTCTGGCGGTACGAACTAAAGGATTTTTGGGCTGGATGAGGAAGAGTGTTGAGCGGCTGGACTAGTGGAAGATATTATTTCAGACGTTCCCCTAACTCATACTCCCGAGGAAGCGCTGCAGGTGTGGGATGGCGTGGCACAGGTGATTGAGGCATACCCCAGCCTGTGGAGCTATCCGGAACTGGCAGATCTTCTCACCTCAGTTCTCCACACACAACACCGGCTCCGTGGGTTGGAGGAAGCCCATTCGCCAATTGAACCTGTGTCATGGAGGAAGCATTCCCGAGGATGGAAGCCTCGAGCCCTGTGCCACCATCCAGGTGTAGTTTCATCTTTCCCTGCTGAAAAGTGGCCCGCAGCCTTTATGCCCTCTGACGGTCCTAGCGCAGATTAGCTGGAGGAGCGCCAGTGGTTTTTGGCGGTGGAGACTGAGCTCCTCTTGGAGTATAAACCATGGCTTCTACCAAAGTTAATTCCACAGCTGGAGGGAGGTTCATCAGGGAAAGTGGAGTCGGTGCCGTTGAATCAGCGTTCCCGGACTCCAGAGCGTCATCAGTCTCCGCCTCCTCACCAGATGATCTCCACCGTGCCTGGAGGAACAACGCTCAGTTCAGCAGCAGCAGTCACCATCGCACCCTGGGAAATAAGGCAAATGTGCTTTCATTCTCTTTCACATAATGATGAAATTCCTTGTCTTATTCCCGGTTATTCCCGGTGGTGAGGCTCAGCATCAGCAGCCCAGTTTGGCTGAGTCCTCTGCCTGCTGCTGTAACCGGTTCCTCACCCATCCCTTCTGTGTGTCCTCCCGCCTTCCCTGAGCATCTGCTGGTCCTTGGATGGAGCTGCTGGACGTCGGAGGAACCTGCAGCCCTGGAGAACCCCACGCCAACCCCGCACCCACGTGTTGGACAGGAGAGGAGCGGTCCCGGATTCCTGAAGCGTGAGCCAACAAAGGGGTGTCCCCTGGTTTCAGCTGCCCGGGACTCGGCACCAGTGATGGGGCAACCTCCAGTTTCAGTCACCATGCCAGGAGGTCCACCTGCATCAGTCACCATGCCTGGAGGTCTGAGGGGCTGCATCCACCACCATGCCTGCTGCAGGGGTCACCGCAGCAGAGTCGTTGGAGTCCTGGACGGTGGTGGAGCTTGAGTCCAGGCAAGTACTCGGTTCTGTTTTAACATCTACAGACCTTGTGAATTCTTGTCTGGCTCAGGGTGGGGAGAATCAGCTACAAATATCCTCTGCTCCTGAGCTCTCGTCACCAGGCTCCACTGCTGCCGGTGTTTTTCTCCTCGTCCCTGTTTGAGGTCTCCATGTTGGAGGGGAAACGTCAGACAAGAGAAGTCAAGACGCCCATGTTGGATTCGCCGGTGTCTTCTTCTTCCCTGTCCAAAGCGGCCAAGCAAGGGTCTGAGCATCAGACGGAGAGAGCAGAGATGCCTCAGCCTGGATCGCTGGAGTCCTGGACAGCGGTGGAGCTCGAGCTCAGGCAAGTTCTCTTTTTTGTTTTCACTTTATCTGTCTTAGAGAGGTCTTGCCTAGCTCTTGGTAGGGAGGACCAGGTGCAGCTGTCAGTTGTACCTGAGTTCTCCTCACCGGGCTCCACTGCTGCCGGTGACTCTAACTCGGTGTTTGTTTGTTCTCTGGCTGAGTCTTGTCCCGAGGTCACCAAGGATCCTCCATCTCCACCTGAGGTCATCACGATTCCTCGATCCCCACCTGAGGTCACCATGGGTCCTTCCTCTCTGTCTTCGTCTGGCTCCCCGCTGATTGACCATCTTCTTTGCCTGGTGTTCTCGCAGGTCAGCCATTTTGTGTCGCCTGGGTTCCTCATGGGTCCTCCATCATCGCTAGAGTTCATCATGGGACCTCCGCCGTGGGTCCTCCACCTCCACCCAAGGTTGTCAAGGGTCCTCCATCTTTGCCTGAGGTCTCCAGGGGTCCCCAACTGCTATTGGAGGCATGCGTGGGTCCCTCCTCCCTGCCAGGGGTCACCATGGGTGCTACGCCTCTGTCCAAAGCCACTGAGGGTCCTCCATTCACCGACGCCTGAGGTTGCCATGAGTCCCTTGCCTTTGTCAGAGATCGCCAAAGGTCATCGGGTGTCGATGGAGGTCCCCGCTGGTAGGTCACCTTCACTGCCTGGTTCCCTCGCTGGTCAGCTGGTTTCCTCATCTGGCTCTCACGTCGGGCAACTATGTGGGTCAGCCACGCCTACGGACAGTCTTCTCGCGTGTCAGCAACCTTTCTCATTAGAGTTCCCCATCCCGGCTCCTGTGGCCCTTGGGAGGCACTGGGTCCGGCTGCCGCCCCCAGGGGGAAGGGCGCATTGTGCGCCATGGCTTGCTGGCTCAGGCATGCTGGGTGGTCCTGATACATGGGGAGGCCACCCGACTTGCTCCAGCACATTCGCCAGTGGTCTTGGGACTCTGGTAGGCCGCCCAAACTGCCTCATCCACTTGTCTAGTGGCCCTAGAGTCCTGTTCTGCCATCTGTTGAACTGTGTTGTAGGTCATGAGTGTTTTCTTTTGTTTTCTGGTTGGGTTTGGTCCCTCTGTGCCTAGGTTCCCCCTCCTCCCGCCTGGGGTGGGTTGTTTTTCTTGTTGGGGGGGGGGGGGTCTTTTCGTGGGCGGGCCCTCTTTCCTTTTTGATGTTGCTCTGGGGTGTCTGGGAACCACCCCTCAGGGGGCGGGGCACTAGCATGATCCTGGGCACGGGTGGGGACCGTGCCCAGTCTTCAGTTAGAGTTCAGTCTTTTTCTGTTTGTTTGTTTCTTTATTTATCTTGGATTGTTGTATTTTATCTATTTATTTTTGGGGTATTTGAATGCTTGGTTTTATCCTTATTGTCTTGTCTACTCATGTCATATTCGTGTGCTTTTACGCACGCACGAATGAGAGGAGATGAGCCCACTTGCAGGTGAAGGGTGGTTTTATTTACAATGAGTCAAAAGCAACTCGTGTCCAACAAAAGAGTCCAAAAGTGAAAACACCACAGCATGCTAATATTGTTCAGCAGAGACTGATTTGGAAATGAGGAAGCCAGTTCATGTCAGCCCCAGGGTGAAACTGACCACTGGAGGAAAACAAGAAACATGAACTGAGAAATGTAGGACTTAAACTTAGTCCCGTGAAAAATAGTCCAAACACAAAACATTGGCTGAACGGAGCACTGACTGCTGGCAGGGTGCTGACTAATGCCGTGACAATGGGTGAATGAACAGACAGGGAATAACTACACAGTCCACTAATGGTGCAGCGTGAATACAGGTGCGAGAGAGCAACAGGTGTACTGATTGCAGGCTGCACACTGCAGCGGCCAGCTGAGCAGCCAATAGGAATCGCCTGGAGGAAGAGCGAGAGCCAGAACAGAACACAAACTCAATCTAGACAATAAGTGGACAAAACAAGGAGACAAAATACACAATAGTCTGTGTCTGGGGTCTGCAATGACATAAGCCCCCAGACACATGACAATTGATTGTGTGTTATTTTGTATTTCAATTCAGTTCAATTCAGCTTTATTTATATAGCGCCATTTCACAACAACAGTCATCTCACAGCACTTTCAACTGTAGGGGAAACCCCTACAATTGCAGAAAGACCCCAGCAATCAAGCGATCCCCTATGAGCGAGCGTTTGGAGAGGGTGGAGAGGAAAAACTCCCTTTTAACAGGAAGAAACCTCCAGCAGAACCAGGCTCAGGGAGGGGCAGTCATCTGCTGCGACTGGCTGGAGGGTGAGGGAAAGAACAGACATGTAGAGAGCAGACAGCACGATGGGGATTCAATCTATGGGAGAGAACAAACAGATGTTAATGACCAGCAAAAATATTTCATTGAGAGTGAAGAGAGGAGTGAAGCCAAGTGCATTATTGGAGGTCCCCCGACTGTCTAAACCTATTAGCAGCATAACTAAGGGAGGGTTCAGAGACACATGATCCCTCCCTAATAAGCGACTTTCACATTACGAGTGCGCATGTGCAGACTATGTGAGTTCAAAGTTCACGACTACCAAACATTCTGGTAGCCGCCTTGATTTTGTATAGAGACAGTGCTGTCACACCTGAACAACTGCCGTTTAAAGTGCTTCAAGCTCTCAATCGTCGTTATGCCAGGTGCACATTGTGCCGTAGTTAAGTGTAGGAACGGCATGTATCATCTGGAGTGGTGGAAAAAACAAACTTGCAGCATACATGCATGTAACTTCGGGACCAGAGTGTGCACATGTCCGCCACCATTCACATTATATACATTCTCCATGGAGCTGAAGGATCCGGACGGACGTAATTGTTGGATTAAAGCAGTAAGTCTATAGTATAACATTGTTAAATAGTGTCGTGTATTGTTCAAGTGTCTAAACCCTGAAGTAGTAGGTATGGACAGGCAGGCCTGGATCTAGGATATAGTTCTTTGTATATTGATAATGAAGCTTGATTTGCACACACATGTAATTAAGGCCATTGATAAGTAAGCTGGTATAAAATAAAATTGCAAATCATTGAAAACGTGTGGTACTTAAACTATAGTAGTATCGACTTATAGATCTAAGTAAGCAGGCTATGCCTTGTAGTGAAATTTACTCAAAATGACAAAACCAAAGTTGAGCTGTCAAACCACTCGCTTACCTTCTTTGTAGTCGTTTCGGAGTCTCGCAAGTAAGGGTGCTTGGTCCTTTGACAACAAAAAATCTGCTATGTCAGCGTATATACAGGGGGGCCATTTTGGCCATTTTCTGCAAGGTGGCCGCGAATACACGCAACTAGTTGATCCTTGCATTTGCAGGTACAACCGGGAAGACCCCTACGCATATAATATGCTCGTAGATCAGGAACTTTCCATAAATTAAATGTGTCAATAGAGCATGTTTGGTAGTCACGTTCCCATAATACTTTGCGCGAGCCGAGATGTGAAAGTCACTTATTGTAGGCTATATCAAAATGGAAGGTTTTAACCCTGTTCTTAAGAACAGAGATTGAGTCTGACTCCCGAATCCAGATTGGCAGCTGGTTCAACAGGAGAGGAGCTTGATAACTGAAGGCTCTGACTCCCTTTGTACTTTTGGAGATTTTAGGTATTACAAGTAATCCAGCATTTTGGGAGCATAGTGCTCTGTTAGGATAATAGGGTAGTATCAGATCTTTTAAATAAAAAGGGGCCTGTGCAGCGGCATGATATAATAAATGCGGCAATGAGGTAGTTTTAAGGAAGTTTATTAAATCATACCGCCGTCACGAGCTCCGGTCCCGGCGCCGTGCATGAGCGCCGGGAGCGAGCCCAGCGGCTCTCAGTGAAGAGGGGACACACGGTGTGTGTCCAGCAGCAGTTGAAGAGTGAGTGACAGAGAGAATGAGTTACAGAACCTGTGCAGTATTTATACCCAACTCAGACAATACATCAAAGAGGATTCACAGCAGTTGGTACGATCAAAGGGACTGCAGAACAGGCATGAGACATTTGCATTTGAGAGACATACATAACAATAGGCAGACTGCTCGCCTCTGCTCCAGCTTGCAGGGCAAAGAGGTTACAAGGCACATCTACATATTGATCTGTCTCTAGGTCACAGTAAGGACAGGACGCATGAACACTATACATGAATGGCACATTACATCACAATACATGAATGGCACATTACATCACGATACATGAATGGCACATTACATCACAATGTATGCATGGCACATTACATCTCAGTAGTGCAGCGGGAAAAACCAAGAGAAGAGAGCTGACTGTCCTTAATCTGTTGTGGGGGTTAACCGAACCGCCACACGCTCCCCCCCAGAGGGCACGGCAGGGGGCCGAGACCTCAATAATCCATCTATGGGAGCGAGCTGTGGGAGAAGCTCGCTGCAGGCGGAGGGGGAGGGAGGAGGGGGGTAGTAAGTGCCGGCAGGGGGACGGTGAAATTGTCCGAGCCGCGCAAAAATTGCTTGTGGGTCCGTGATGTCGAAGGGCTGTCCTGTTGAACGTGCAGAGGTCCACAAGAAGAAAAATTAGTCTCTGACTCCTCTCGGGGCCATGAAGGAAACAGGAGCGGCGAGGCTGCGTAGCGGCTGTAAGAAGAAAAAAAAGAAGCAGAGGGACTTGGCTTGTTGGCTTTAGGTGCGGGCGCAGCCCTAAAATCCTCGGGAAAAGCTGACGGCTGAATTCCCTTATGTGCCGTGGCTGAGACCATTAATGAATCCTGTGGGCGAGCTGCGAGCGTGCCTCAGGTGTGCGGGCAGCCCTGAAGGTTCCGAGGGTGGCGATCAGCCGTTTTTCTCGGGCATGTGCAGCGGCGGAGGACGATGGCGGTCTCTGTAGCCGTTATTGTCCCGTGCGTGGTGCGCCGTCCTCGTAACTCCCTGGTGCGTGTGCCGGGGTTCCGGGGTGGGCCAGCTGGAGAGGAGAACCAGGGTGCAGAATCTTGGTGGGGATCGGCGCAGACGGCGCTGATAAAATCCAGGTTTGAGCTGTGGCTGCAGCTTGGCCATGGTGCGTTGGAGCGGTGGGAGGAAATAGACGATCTTTGTCACCGCTCGGCCGTGGTGCGTTCAGGTCCACGTGTTGCGTTCTCTGCCGGCCATGGAGGACACCGTCGTGGAGAGGGGACGAGGTGCCTGTGCTCTCGTGTGGAGGAGTTGCGAGCGCGGCTGGTCCAGCGTGGATGAGCAGATCTCAGACGTGCAGATCTCATCATGAAGAACGGGTCACCAGTGCAGCTGTCCAGATCAGAAGGTTGCTTTGCACAAAGCGTGTGCATGTTCGGGGTCACCAGTGCGGCGGATGATAAAATAAATGCGGCGATGAGGTAGTTTTAAGGAAGTTTATTAAATCATACCGCCGTCACGAGCTCCGCTCCCGACGCCGTGCATGCACGCCGGGAGTGAGCCCAGCGGCTCTCAGTGAAGAGGGGACACACGGTGTGTGTCCAGCAGCAGTTGAAGAGTGAGTGACAGAGAGAATGAGTTACAGAACCTGTGCAGTATTTATACCCAACTCAGACAATACATCAAAGAGGATTCACAGCAGTTGGTACGATCAAAGGGACTGCAGAACAGGCATGAGACATTTGCATTTGAGAGACATACATAACAATAGGCAGACTGCTCGCCTCTGCTCCAGCTTGCAGGGCAAAGAGGTTACAAGGCACATCTACATATTGATCTGTCTCTAGGTCACAGTAAGGACAGGACGCATGAACACTATACATGAATGGCACATTACATCACAATACATGAATGGCACATTACATCACGATACATGAATAGCACATTACATCACAATACATGCATGGCACATTACATCTCAGTAGTGCAGCGGGAAAAACCAAGAGAAGAGAGCTGACTGTCCTTAATCTGTTGTGGGGGTTAACCGAATCGCCACACCTGATTGTTTAGAGCTTTGCAAGTGAAAAGAAGGATTTTAACCTTAATTTTAAACTCTATGGGAAGCCAATGAAGGGAGGCCAGAACCGGAGAGATATGATCTCTCTTTCTAGTACCTGTTAAAACTCTTGCTGCAGCATTTTGGATCAACTGAAGACTTTTAAAGGATGTTTTAGGACAACCTGATAATAAAGAGTTACAATAATCTAATCTAGAGCTAACAAAAGCGTTGATCAGTTTCTCAGCATCACTCTGAGACAAGATGCTCCTAATCTTGGCAATATTACGCAAATGATAGAAGGCAGTTTTTGAAACGAGTTTAATATGCCAATTGAAAAACAGATCTTGATCAAAAATAACTCCAAGGTCCCTCACAGAACTATTCAGAGAAAGAGTAACTGCATCCAAACTAAGTGTTTGATTTGGAAAGGTATTTATAAGTTTTTTTTGGACCATGATGTAACTAAAACCATAAATGGTTTTAGTCACATCTTTTTGGGGTTGTGTTATTGTTCTTGTGTCAGCAATTAGTTTAGGGTCCATGCTTTTATTTTGACAGTGCCTGTGCAGCTTCTGCCTGTCAAACTGTTTCGTGGGCTGCGCAGCTGTCACTCATTGATTGATTATTTTCTCACTCATGTACCTACACCTGTGATGCGCTTGTGATTGGGGCAGTGGCTATTTAAGGATACAGCAACACTTCTCAGGTTGCCGTGTCCTACTGTGATGTCCTCCAGTGTTCAGCCAGTCTCTGGGTGAAGTGGGTTTTTCTGCGGAGGTGGACGGGGTGCTCTGATCAGGTATTTTTCCCTTTTCTGTTTTTCTCAGCCAGGATCCCAGTTCCTTTCGGGTGTGACTCCAGCTGAGTTTATCTCTTTTCCCTGGCATCCCCGTATGCCTCAGCCTGTTTTTCCCCAGGCTGTTCTCTCCTCCTGTAATCGTGAGCCCCGTCCTCCCCCAGCGCATCTCCATACTCGTTATATGTAAAGTTAGTGTTTTGTGTCAGGTTCGTCTTTATGTTAATAAATGTGCAAAACTCACAGCGTGCATCTGATGTCCTTCTTAGCCCTTAAAAAGGGCAATTTATGACACCATCATGACAAAGACAAGATAAAACAAATGCAAAAGATGCAAATAATATAATGCTACTAGCAATACACACGGCAAGAATAGTTCTTTTGACATACCATGTCAATGTACTTTAAAAAAATAAATAAATAAAACTAAACAAAACAAACAAAAAAACTTATGACTGACTTGAGTAGACATCAATTATCCCCAGTTGGAGGAAGTCATTTGACACAGAGTGAGGAAATTCAAACTCTGAAAATATGCCATTATGCTGAACATAAACTACAAGAGATGGAGAATGATATTGATCCTGATAACCACTGTTTCAATAATATTCATAATCATTGTGAATATTACATTGAAAAGCAATTCAAAAGTCAAGTGCAACTAGATGGTAAACTATCAATAATACACTTCAACAGCACAAGTCTTAACAAAAACTTTCCACAGATTCAGGACTATTTAAAACAGCTAGACAGAAAATTTACAGCTATCGCAGTCTCTGAAACTTGGCTTAATGAAGAGCAGGCTCCTCTGATGGCAATAGAGGGATATCAGATGTTTCATATTAACAGATCTCAAAAAAAGGGTGGTGGTGTTGCACTGTATATTGATGACCTGTATAGGTGTAAGCTTGTAAATGGAATGTCCTTTGCACTACCAGGGATTTTGGAATGTGTTACTGATGAGATTGACCAAGATAAAACAAAAAATCTAATTATAAGTTGTATATATAGAACGCTGGGAACTTGCACTGAGACATTCAGAGATAAATTAGTCGAGCTGTACAATAATATTACTAGTAAGAAAATGGTAGCAATTTGTGGAGATTTCAATATTGATCTACTAAATCCATATCAACAAAATGTAATTACAGAGTTCATGAATTCTATGTACAGCACGAGTCTATATCCCACAATAACACATCCCAGTAGAATCACAGTTCACACTGCTACACTTATGGACAACCTGTTTGTTAAAATTATTGATAAGAAAATAGAAAGTGGATTATTGATAAATGATATAAGTGACCATTTGCCAACCTTTGCACTTATCCATGGCCACACGGGGGCCAATACAGAAAAATTTTTAAAATCGTTCAGATACAAATCACAAAATGCAATCAGTTCTTTTAAAGAGGACTTGCTGAAGCAAGACTGGACAAAAGTCTATGTATCAGATGTAAATGAAGCCTATGACACATTTATAAACATTGTAACCACTCTTTATGAAAAAAAATTGTCCATTAGTAAAGAAAAAGCTTAAACACAAATTTGCCGATAAGCCATGGTTAACCAAAGGATTACAAAAGGTGTGTAAAAAGAAAAATTTATTATATAAAGCTTTTCTAAAGAAAAGGACAAAAGAAGGAGAGCAGCGGTATAAAACATACAAAAATAAGTTAACATATATAATAAGATGTAGTAAAAGAGACTATTACAGTAAAGAACTGGAGAAAAACAGAGACAATATTAAAAATACATGGACAATACTTAACAATATTCTTGGAAATAAAAACAAATACAAGCTACCCAACCGATTTTTCAAAAAAATAATAAAACGACTCAGAGTGTGAATGCAGCTTCACCTGCAGATGAATTTAATAACTTTTTTGTTAACATTGGTCCTAATTTGGCTCGAGAAATACCCAGTACGGTGCCTACAGGTGATACAATAAGCAAAAACACTGCTATAAAAGACTCCATTTTCATAAAGAACACAGACGGGAGAGAGGTCATTGAAATTGTTAAATCGTTTAAAAGTAAAACATTCACGGACTGTGATGGTATTGACATGCTCTTAGTCAAAACTATTATTGAATGCTTAGTGAAACCACTGATGCATATCTGTAACCTGTCTCTCAAAACAGGTATCTTTCCCAATGCAATGAAAATAGCTAAAGTAATTTCGATATACAAGACAGGTGACAGAGGAGAATTCTCAAACTATAGACCAATTTCACTATTGCCGCAATTTTCCAAGATACTTGAAAAAATATTCTATGAGAGAATTGATAACTTCATACTGAAGAATAATTTATTGTGTGAGCAGCAATATGGGTTCAGACACAAGAGGACAACTGCATTTGCTCTAATGAAATTAATAGAAAAAATGTCAACTGCCATTGAAAATAAAGAGTATTCAGCTGGAGTATTCCTGGATCTTAAAAAAGCATTTGATACAGTGGATCATAATTTATTATTAAAGAAACTACAAAATTGTGGTATTAGGGGGGTAGCACTGTCCTGGTTATGTAGTTACTTAAAGAATAGATATCAGTATGTATGTGTTGGTAACAAAAACTCAGTTACTGAAGGTTACTTGTGGAGTCCCGCAGGGTTCAGTTTTGGGGCCATTGTTATTCAATATATATATAAATGATATATGTAAAGTTTCAGAAAAAATGAATTTAATGTTGTTTGCCGATGACACTAATTTATTATGCAGTGGAAGCAATTTGGAACAACTTTTGGATACACTCGGAAAGGAATTAGGGAAGCTTAAACTGTGGTTTGACTCAAACAAATTAAGGCTCAATTTAAGTAAGACAAAATTTATAGTTTTTAACAACCATCACAACAACTTAGTATCTAAACTCAGTGTAAATGGTGTAGAGATTGAAATGGTATCCAAAACTAAATTTCTTGGCATAATAATTGATAATAAACTGTGTTGGAAGTCACATATTAATTATATTAAAGGTCAAATATCCAAATCAATTGCAATACTACACAGAGTGAAATATTTGCTGAATCAACCCACACTATATACGTACCTTGTATCATTCATAAATACTCCCATACATGACATATTGTACTGAAGTATGGGAAAATACATATAAAACAAACATATATCCAGTCTTTATGCTTCAGAAGAGAGCTATTAGAATAATAAACAAAGCTGCTTACAGGGAACCAACAAACCCACTTTTTCTTAAATTAAAAACTCTCAGGTTGAAAGATCTGGTTGACTTTAAAACTGCAGTAATAATGTTTAAAGTGAAGAATCTATCACTGCCCGCAAATATCCAAAAGCTGTTCCAAATAAGGGAGAAACAGTATCATTTCAGAGGAACATGTATATTTCAAAAACCTTCAGTGAGAACTACCACCAAGCAACACTGTGTTTCAGTGCAAGGAGTCAGATTATGGAACGATTTTGGACCTGAATTAAAATCATGTACAACGCTTGGACAATTTAAACAAAAACTAAAGGAAGAAATACTCCAAACATATATACAAGATGACATGTAAAATCACATAAGGATTGTCATATCCGGTCTGCGTTGTGTTGTAGCTTAGTTTTTTGTCACATTTTGTCTTAGCTTTGTTCTGAATTGTAATCGCTCTTGTTTTGTTTTTCTTTTGAATTCTTGGATGGAATATGGGTGGGCAATATAAGCTGCGGCTTCGGCCATCACCCATTTCGGATAACTTATGTTGAACTGTATAATCAGAGGAGTTATTGTCTAATTTGACCTTGTTGGATTTTCTTTCCCCCTTTGTTGACATGATTTAGGACCCAGGAGACAGACACTGACACGGGCAGATAGTGACAATAATCTTTATTTGAGAGTGAGAGAGTGTAGTGCGAGTGTGAGTGCGTGGATAGTGTTCTGGTCACTGGAGCTGAGCGCCCTGGACGGAGACCCGGCAACCCTGGAACATACAAGCAGAAACAATTACTTTTGTCCCACACTTGTGACAAGCTACAAGTAGAGAGGCTTACTTGGGTGCAGCACAGGTTTCGTCCTGCTGAGATCCAGCGGCCGTGCAACGTGGAGGTGAAGGTGTCCGTGAACGTGCTGGGGATTCCACCCGTGGCTGTGACAAGGGCAGTCCTTCTGAAGACACCGGCTGCGACTCCACAGACCGGGACGATGATAATCCTGACGATGACGAGGTGAGTGATTCCACAGAACGTGGTGACGATGATATAGCTGATGCTGATGACAGTGACTCCACTGATAGGGGTGGCCAATACTCCTGCAACTGATACAATAGTAGTTCTGGAATCTGAGAAGCAAGACGTACCGGTAGATGTGGTGGTAGCGAAGCGCTACGTGTGCGTGATGGCATTACCCCGTCAGCTGGGGACGCAGGTCCGCCGCCAAGGAGGTCCACCTGTGCACAGGGGTATAGACAAGGGGTTGAGTAGCAGATTGTTCTCTTACTTGGCTGACTCTGATGAGAGGTCCTTGAAGAAGCAAGAGAAGTTCTCGACGAGACAAGAGAAGTTCCAGACGAGACGAGAGAGAATCCTGACGAGGCCAGAGAGCGGAGTTCAGGCTCATTCTCCGACGAGGAGGACAGACGACTCCGTGCCGGGCTGTCAGCGACGCTGGCTTTTAACAGCCGTTGATTACCACCTGTTGGTCTGTGCGCAGCTGGGGTTGATGACGCCAATGACGGCCCAGAGGCCGCCATGACAGTACTCCCCCCTCTAGCAGTGCCTCCAGGCACCTGCCCAATCCTACCTGGATTCGCCCGATGGAAATCGCGAATCAGCTGTTTATCCAGGATCAACGCTGGGCGAATCCAAGAACGATCCTCCGGTCCAAAGCCCTCCCAGTCCACCAAATACTGAAGACCACGACCCCGCCTGCGGACATCCAGGATGGCAGTCACCCCCCCAAGCCGGATGGCCATCGATCATCCTCGGGGGTGCGGGAGCCGCGGGAGCAGGGCACAGGGGATCAGAGACGTACGGTTTGACCTGGGAGACATGAAAGGTGGGGCAGATACGCATCGAAGAGGGGAGAGACAAGCGCACAGACACAGGATTAATAACACGATTAATGGTGTAGGGGCCAATGAAGCGCTTAGTGAGCTTACGTTTTTCGGCCGGTACACCAATATTCCGGGTTGACAACCAGACCTTCTGACCCACCTTATAGTCCGGGGCGGGTCTCCTATGCCGGTTAGCCACCTGGATATTGCGTTTAGTAGTTTTCAGCAAGGCTTGATGGGCGAGGAGCCAAACTCGCCGGCAGCGCTTGATATGTGCCTGGACTGAAGGAACCGCTACCTCCTTTTCCTCCTCCGGGAACAGCGGAGGATCAAACCCGCATGATGCCTTGAATGGGGAGACGCCCGTAGCCGTGGAGATCGTGGCGTTGTGAGCGTACTCAATCCAAGGCAGGAATTTGCTCCAGGAGGATGAGCAGGAGGAGATGACACAGCGAAGGGCGGCCTCCAGCTCCTGATTAGCCCGCTCGCACTGGCCATTGCTCTGAGGGTGATAACCAGAGGAGAGGCTGGCTGTGGCTCCCAGTGCTGCACAGAAAGCCTTCCAAACTTGTGATACAAACTGAGGTTCTTGATCTGACACAATATCAGCAGGGATGCCATGAAGATGGACCACATGTTGCACAAGGAGATCCGCAGCTTCCTGGGCCAAAGGCAAACCCCGAAGTGGCACAAAATGTGCTGCCTTCGAGAACCGGTCCACGATGGTTAAAACCGTGGTGTAGTCATCTGAAGTGGGTAAACCAGTCACAAAGTCCATCGCTACGTGAGACCAGGGGCGTGAAGGAACCGGCAACGGATGTAGCAGGCCCACCGGGGGGGATGATGTCGTCTTCCCAGTGGCGCACTGAGCGCAGGCCCGGATGTAACCTACAACGTCCTTCCGTAACCCTGGCCACCAGAAGGTCCTTTGGAGGAGATCCACGGTCCGACCCACTCCAGGATGACAAGCCAACTTGGAAGCGTGACCCCACTCAATCACCTTGCCTCGGATAGTGCGTGGAACAAACAAGCGGCCCCCCCCCCCCCCCGGGATCCGGCTCGGTCTTCTGAGCCTGGCGAACCATCTTGCAGATTCCCCAGGACAGGGCGCCCACGACGCAGGAAGGCGGCAGGATAGGGGTCTCCTGGTCCTCAGAGGATGGTGTGTCAAACTGCCGTGAGAGGGCATCCGGCTTACCGTTCGGAGATCGTTGGGAGAGTACTGCTCCAACTCCCGAATCAGAAGCGTCCACCTCCACCAAGCACTGCAGCTTTGGGTCCACCTGAGTAAGGACTTGGGCTGAGGCGAACTCCCTCTTGAGCTTCTCAAACGCTCCGGCTGCCTCCTTACTCCAGCAAAACGGGGTCTTAGGGGAGGTGAGAGCAGTCAAAGGACGGGCAATATTACCAAAATTTGGCACGAACCTCCTATAAAAGTTAGCAAACCCCAGGAAACCTTGAAGCTGCTTTCTGGAGGTGGGTGCAGGCCAATCCACAACCACCTTGACCTTGGCGGGGTCAGGGAGCACCTGGTTCCGAGCAATAATAAATCCAAGGAAGCAGGTTTGATCAGTGTGGAACTCACATTGCAGATGCTGAAATGCATCTGCAATGCATCAGCATCTGCAGTGATGCGGACGTTGTACCGGTCTGTTGTGGTGAAGAGGGAGCTTAGTTCTAAGGCAAAGCTGTCGATTTACCAGTCAATCTACGTTCCTACTCTCACCTATGGTCACGAGCTTTGGGTAATGACCGAAAGAACGAGATCGCGGATACAAGCGGCTGAAATGAGCTTTCTCCGTAGGATTGCTGGACTCACCCTCAGAGATAGGGTGAGGAGCTCAGTCATCCGGGAGAGGCTCAGAGTAGAACCGCTGCTCCTCCACATTGAAAGGAGTCAGTTGAGGTGGTATGGGCATCTGATTAGGATGCCTCCTGGACGCCTCCCACTTGAGGTGTTTCAGGCACGTCCCACTGGGAGGAGACCCCGGGGCAGACCCAGGACTCGGTGGAGAGACTATGTCTCCCAGCTAGTCTGGGAACGCCTTGGTATCCCCTCTGAAGAGCTGGAGCAGGTGGCTGGGGAGAGGGAAGTCTGGGCTTCTCTGCTTGAACTGCTGCCTCCGCGACCCGGACCTCCGGAAAAGCGGTAGAAGATGGATGGATGGATGGATGGATGGAACTCACATTTCTCAGCCTTGACGAACAGCTGGTTCTCCAGGAGGCGCTGTAATACCCTGCGGACATGCACCCGATGTTCCTCTAGTGTGCGGGAGAAGATGAGAATATCATCAAGATAAACAAAGACAAACGAGTTCAGAAAATCCCGTAGCACATCATTTATCAAACGCTGGAAGACGGCTGGAGCGTTAGTTAACCCAAACGGCATTACCAGATACTCAAAATGTCCGCTGGGGGTCCGGAAGGCCGTCTTCCACTCATCTCCTTCCCTTATGTGCACTAGATGGTAGGCATTCCTAAGGTCCAGTTTAGTAAACCAGGATGCCCCCTGGAGGGAGTCAAAAGCAGTGTTCATCAAGGGCAGAGTATATTTGTCCTTAACTGTTATTTCATTCAGTCCCTGGAAGTCGATGCAGGGGCGTAGTGAACCGTCCTTTTTTCCAACAAAAAAAAATCCAGCTCCCACTGCCGAAGACGACGGGCGGATGATACCAGAGGCCAAGGACTCCTTGATGTACGTGTCCATGGCCTCGCGCTCCGTGGCTGATAGGCTGTAAAGGTGGCTAGCAGGAAGAGGGGCCCCAGCCTTCAGGTTGATCGCGCAGTCATACGGACGATGGGGGGGTAAGGACAACGCCCGAGACTTGCTAAATACTTGCCCCAAATCGTGATAGACCTCTGGCACCTTGGACAAATCCGGTGGGGATGAATCAGGCAGAGGCACCTTAACGGATGGGGCGCACGCCGCTGATTGGAGGCAGGCGCTAAGACAAAACGTACTCCATGCCGTTACTCTCCCAGCTTGCCAGTCAATGGTGGGGTTATGTAGGCGCAGCCAGGGGTACCCCAGAATAACGGGCGAAGAAGAAATGGGCAGCACTAGAAACTGAATTTCCTCCCTGTGATTGAGGCTAGGAGGGACCAAAACCACAACAAAATACGCCCATGACCTACACACTGAACAGATAAGGTGGCAACAGAATACCAACGATACTAAGTGAAAAAATAACACAGTTCAGGTGGTCTCCCAGAGTCCCAGAACCACCTGATCACCTGGTGGAAAAGGTCGGGTGGCCTCCCAGAATTCCAGAGCCACCGAAACAGATGGAGGAGTTCATCGGGTGGTCTCCCGGTATTCCTGAGTCAACGGGCTGCAAGGCATGATGCCCCCCCTTCCTGGAGGCGGTAGCTGGAACCAGTGTCTACCACGGACCACAGAGGCTGAAGGGTTCAAACCCGATGAGGAGGATGACTGCCCAGCGAAGAAACCAGACAGCAATGACAACTGATCAGCAGCAGCCTTAGGGGACGACTGATGACCATTGATGACCTCAGGCCGAGATGGATGAGCCTTGGAGACCTCAGGCAAAGACGAAGGACCCACGGCGACCTTGGGCAGAGAAGGAGGACCCACGGTGACCTCAGGCGGAAGACCAGTGAGGAACCCAGGTGAACCAGAACAGCTGACCTGTGGGAAAATCAGGCAAAGAAGATGGTTGATCAGCGGGGAACCAGACGAAGGTGGAGAAGGACGACCCACGGTGACCTGAGGTGGAGAAGGGGGACCCACGCGACCTCAGGCGGAAAAGGAGGACCCATGGAGACCTCAGGCGGAGAAGGAGGGCTCACGGAGACCTCAGGCAGAGAAGGTGGACCCACGGAGACCTCAGGCGTAGATGGAGGACCCACAGCGACCTCAGGCGTAGATGGAGGACCCACGGTGACCTCAGGCGGCAATGGAGGATCCTCAGTGACCTCAGGCAATGGCTCTGGCAAAAGAGCAGAGACAGATACCAGGTCAGAATTATCGGCAGCAGTGGAGCCCAGTAAGGAAAGCTCAGAAGCAGCTGCCTGTTGCAACTGGCTCTCCCCACCAAGAGTCAAACAAGACCTCTCCAATACCAACATAGTGAATACAAAAAAGAGGACTTGCTTAAGCTCAAACTCCACCGCCATCCAGGACTCTGGCGATCCAGACTGGGGCATCCCGAATCCATTAATCTGAGGAGCCAACCCTGAAACAGCTACCTCAGATGAAGAAAAAGGAAAAAACACCGGAAAACAATTACCGGCGGCACTGGAGACAGACAAAGAGAGCTCAGGAGCAGAGGACGTCTGGAACCGATTCTCCCCACCACGAGCTAGACAAGATTTCTTTAGATCTGCAGATGTAAAAGCAGAACAGAGTACTTGCCTAGACTCAAGCTCCACCGCCGTCCAGGACACCGGTGACTCTGCTGTGGCGGCCCTTGTCATGATCTGAGCACTGGGGGATTCCACCGTGCTCAGTCTCTTTGCTCCCCCCCCCCCCCCATATTTGTATTGTGTTGGAGTTCTGAGTTCTAATTCCTGTTATTTTATCTTTGGTTGTTTTTTTTTCATATTCTGTATTGTTTGTTAGAATGATTTATTTTCCTGTTTACATTCATTGTAGTTTTATTTACATATTTGGGTTTACTTGTCTTTAATTTGTCATCACATTATATTTGTATTCTGTTGTGTTTTTTTTCTCTCCCTCTCCAGGGCTGCAGCTGTCAGTGGCACTTCTGGGTTTGTTGCTCTGTCGTGGGCGGCAGTCCCATCTTTGCTCTCTCATTACTCCCAGCTGACCCCAGTTGGTCATCATTGTCATCTTCTGCCCGCTCATGTGATCCACACCTGCAACCATTTGTATCTATTGGTTTTGTGTCCTACTTAAGGCGATTGTTTCTTTCACTTTTTGCTGGAGTCTACAAAGTCATTTGGCGTTGGAGCCCTGTCCCCATTCTGAAGCTCGTTTCTACGTGCATCCTGTTCTCTTCTCACCGTTTCTGATCGTAAGTTTTGTTTTGTGCACTGTTTGTTTTTTTGTTTGTGCACAGTTGGACTGTTTGTGTTTTCAATAAATATCACAAACTAGCAGTCCAGCATCTGGGTCTTCCTCTCTGTCCTGCAGGAGCCATTCTATGACAGCAGATTCCAGCCAGTTGAGACCCAACTGCTGCTAGTTTGTGCTTTTTTGTTTCCACTCACCTGTTTTGTCCAGAGCATCATTATGTCCCCAGCACGCCAGCCTTCAGCAAGTAAAGGAAGATCGGCCACGGGGTCATCGAGCCTGGAGGAGGAGTGGGCTGCTGAATTTATCCAGAGTTTCATAGTTGAACCTCTTGCCTCCCGAGGGCCAAGGAAGACCTGGGAAGCATTAATGGAGCGGTGGTGATCGTGGAGGCTCATCCCGGGTTGAGGAGGTATCCCCAGTTTGCGGAGCTGTTGACCACGGTCTCCGCGCTTCAGTGGTCATTCCCCGGGCTGACGATGGGGTTCTCTCCAGCGGGACCAAAGCCAACGCGGAGGCGCTCTCCGCAGCAGACGTCCTTCTCCCCTCCCTGTTCGCCAACTCCGGCTCCAGCTCCCGCGTCACCAGCTCCAAGATGTCGTCATCCAGCTCCGGACCGCTGGAAGAATGCCTCCACCTCCGTGTCAGCAGCCCCTCCGTCACCGAGGGAGAAGACTCCCGCACCACTGCCTTCTCTGCATTTTTCCTCTCCGGCTGTCAGCTTCTTCCTTTCCCGCAGCTGCTGCCTCCCTCTCCTCCTCTGCGTTCCTTCCCACTGCTGAGGGTCCAGCCGTTTCTTCTCCGGTTCCACCCGTCTCCATGTCTGCAGGGCCGGCTCCTCCATGATCCAGCTGCAGCAGAAAACATCATGCCCCGGAAACACAGGCAAATGTTTTTTCGTTCCCCATCATTGATGCATGAATTATCTTGCTTGATTCCTGGTGGTGAGGCTCAGCCTATGCAGTCCTCTGAGTCGTCACCACATGCTGCAGCTACACACCTTTCATCTGCTCTCTCCGTGTCTCCTCTGTTACCCCTGAGTGTCCGCCGGCCCCAGGATCAAGCCGCCGGAGGTTGGAGGAGCCTGTGGCCCTGGAGGACCTGGTTCCAGCCCCACAGCCACAGTCTGGATGGAGGGAGAGCGCTGAGACCGAGCTGACACCTGCACTGACGAAGGAGCATCCCCAGGCTTCAACTGAGCAGGATCCAGCGCCAGCAGGGAGCCGACCTCCTGTCGCCATGCTGGGCGAGCAACCTGCATGGGTCACTTCGCTGGGGGGTCCCTGGACTGCGTCAACCACCATGCCTGCTGCTGGGGCCGCCGCAACAGAGTCAGAGCTGTACCTCCAGAGGGCCGGGGCCAAGACGTCACCGCTTGGATCGACAGAGTCCTGAATGGCGGTGGAGCTTGAGCTCAGGCAAGTGCTCTCCTTTGTTTTCATTGTTTCTATGTTGGAGAGATCTTGTCTGGCTCTTGATGGGGAGAGCCAAGTGCAGTCATCAGCTGCACCTGAGCTCACCTCGCCAGACTCCACTGCCGCCAGTGACCTTGACCCTGTTTCTCTACCTCTCCTGTCTGAGCCTTTCCACAGGGTCACCAAGGTTCATACAACTTCACCTGAGGTCTCCATGGGTTTGGTCTCGCCGCCTAAGGTCGTCATGGGTCTAGCTCCTCCAGTTGAGGTCATCGCGGGTGCTCCATTCAAGCCCGGGGCCTCCAAAGGGTGCTGCTTCCCAGCCAGCTGAGGTCATTGCGGGTGCTCCGTACCAGCCCGGAACCTCTGTGGGTGCTGCTTCCCCTTTGGATGAGGTCTTCACGGGTGCTCCGTCCCAGCCTGGGGCCTCCGAGGGTGCTGCTTCCCAGCTAGCTGAGGTCGTCACAGGTGCTCCGTCCCAGCCCGGGACCTCCATGGGTGCTGATTCCCCTCTGGATGAGGTCTTCGCAGGTACTCTGTCCCAGCCCGGGGTCTCCGAGGGTGCTGCTTCACCATCAGCTGAGGTCGTCACGGGTGCGCCGTCCCAGCCCAGAGCCTCCGAGAGTGCTGCTTCCCCATCAGCTGAGGTCATCACAGGTGTTCCGTCCCAGCCCGGGACCTCCATGGGTGCAGCTCTGGCCCAGTCCGGGTCCGCTGTGGGTGCAACCTCATTCCAGCCCGGAGCCACCGCGGGTGCTTCTTTGCTCCAGTCTGGAGCCACCGCGGGTGCTGCTTTGCTCCAGCCCAGAGCCACTGCGGGTACAGCTGTGCTCCAGCCCGGAGCCACCATGGATGCAGCTTTGGTCCAGATTGGAGCCACCACGGATGCTGCAATGTCCCAGTCAGGAACTACTGAGGGTGCTGCGGAGTAGTCCGAAAGCATCATGGTCCCCTCTCCTCCACCAGACGCCATTGTGGTCCCCTCTCCTCCACCAGATGCCATTGTGGTCCCCTCTCCTCCACCAGACACTGTTGTGGTCCCCTCTCCTCTGCCCGAGGCCGTTGTGGTCCCCTGTCCTCTGCCCGAGGCCGTCGTGGTTCCCTCTCCTCTGCCCGAGGCCGTCGTGGTTCCCTCTCCTCTGCCTGAGGCCGTCGGCAGTTCCCGTATTCCTCTATCTTCCTCACTGCTGGTTGTCCCTGTTGGGCAGCCACCTCCTGGACCACCTTTTCTGTTTAGGTGGTTAAAGAATTCTGGCACCTGACAGACTGTGCCGCTGGGTTGGGTGGCCCACATTCTCCGGCAGGCCGCCCAACTCTTACCATCACGCCATCTGCCAGGTCTGGGACTTTAGCCAGCCATCTGAACTGCCTAGCTCTTTGGTCCAGGGGGCCTAGGTGCCTGGTTCTGTGTGAGTGTGGGTCCTAAGCTGTTTTTTTTTTGTTGTTGTTTGTTTGTTTTTGTTCCCTCCTAGCCTGGGTTTTGCTGGGGTGTGAGTAATGAGAGTTTTTTCCTATTTTCTCTGGTTTATTTCAGCCCTTCCGTTCCTGGGTCTCCCTCCTCCCCACCCCCCCGGGGTGGGGTTGCTTTCTTGTTTTTGGTGGGGTGGGTTCTTTGTGTGAACGGGTCCTTTTCTCTCTTTTTGATGTTGCCCAGGGTGTCTGGTATCCACCCCTTGAGGAAAGGGGGGGGGGCTCTGTCTGTCTGGTTTTGTGTCCTACTTAAGGAGATTGTTTCTTTCACTTTTTTGCGGGAGTCTACAAGGTCATTTGGCGTCGGAACCCTGTCCCCGTTCCGACACTCGTTTCTACATATATCCTGTTCTCTTCTCGCCATTTCTGCTCGTAAGTTTTGTTTTGTGCACTGTTTGGTTTTTTGTGTTTGTGCACAGTTGGACTTTTCGTGTTTTCAATAAATATCACAAACTAGCAGTTCAGCATCTGGGTCTTCCTCTCTGCCCCGCAGGGGCCAATCCATGACAGCCCTGGCAGCAGGCAACATGGTGGGTGCAGCTGAAGAACCCCCAGGTGTGGCGGCTGATGCTGGAGATTGCCTCACCGTTGGTGCAGAGACCCGTACAGCTGAAGCCAGGGGACACTCTCCTGTTGGCTCAGTCTTCAGGATACAGGGGGCTCTCTTCTCCTGTCCAAGACATGGCTGCAGGGCTGGAATGGAATCTTCCAGGGCAGCAGGCCCCTCTGTCATCTGGCGGCTTTCCCCCAGGACCGGCGGACATTCAGAGAAAACAGGAGAGGACATGGGAGAAGCAGATGGGGGAAAAGTTACAGCAGCAGACTCTGAAGGCTCAGCCAAATTAGGCTGCTGCTGCTGAGCATCACCATTGGGAATAAGGCAAGACAGTTCATTTTTAATGCTAGGAAAACTAAAAAAAACTTGCCTTAATTCCTGGGGCGTGATGGTTGCTGCTGCTGCTGGTCCAGACAATGTCTTTCCGGAAACAATGGAGGTCATCTGCCAAGATGGGCAGAACGCTGGAGTCAGGGGATGCTCTATCGTCGGCACAGACTCCACTCCACCCAGTGAAATTCTATCAGCTGGTGCGCAAACTCAGGAAGGAGCCATGGTTTATATTCCAGTATCAGCTCCTTTTCCACCGCCAAAACCCGCTGGCGCTCCTCCAGCTTCTCCGCAGTGGGACCGTCAGGGGGCACGAGGACTGCGGGCCACTGTTTGGGAGGTGAAGGCGGGGCTGTTGCTGGATAGCACTGAGAGGCTAGGGATTTCCGTGCCCTGGGACACTCCTCCGTCGGCACAGGCACAGATGGGGAAGAGGTTTTCCCCAGCCCATGGAGCATGGGTTGTGGGTTGGTGGCTGAGGTGAGGAGGCCGATTAGTTCTGGACGGCTCAACAGGCTAGGGCACACTTCCAGTACCTGTGCCATGCAGAAAAGGCATTTCCAGGCCACTTCGGGACTGCGAGAGGCACGAGCCACCCATACGATGCCCTTCAAAACTCCGGCAGCCCGACTCTCCACCTCATTAAATCCACACTTGCTATAGTCCATAAAAACTGACATTTCAGCAAAAGGGGAAAAACGGGACTATAACAAAAAATAATGGGGAAAAAAGAGCAAACCCACAGCTGCTGGTGTCTAAACAGGCAGCGTCCTTCTGTCATGAATTGCCCTGGCAAGGGTGGACTGAAGACACCAAGTGCAAGCTGTGAGTTTGCACATTTAATAACAAAAAGCACAACATATACAGAGACACTAACACTTACAGCTAAGTCAGGATACAACAAGAAGAACAGCACAAACGCTGAGGTGTATAGGAATACCGGTGAGATGGGGGATACCCTTGAGTACAAAATACATAGAGAGACGGGGATGCTGTCTGCTCATAAGAGAGACGTAAAATTAATGTCTGGATACAAGAAGGATGCTGCAAGGAGTAATCCACGCAGCAGTCCTTAAATAGGGACAAATTAAATGAGGATCAGGTGTGAGTAATATGAGTGAGGATAATCAAGGTGAATGCTAAAGAACTAACAAGAGAATAAATAACTGATTACAAAAATTAGCAACAAACCAGAGAATGCAAACAAGGAAAAAGTAACTACCAAGACGAGGACAAGATAAAACAAACCCAAAAGATGCAAATAATATAATACTACTAGCAATATTACAAAAGACTGGAGGTACAAGTGCAAATATAGACACAGGACGATAAATAGAAATACAAGATAATACAGAGAAACATAAAATAAATACACATGACTAATAGCCAACCAGGAAAACTCAATACAGAAACAAAGGACAAACTCAAATAACAAAATACACCAAACCATACTAAATACAAAATAAACCGAGATGCAAAAGTACAGACCATAGAAACTTGAAGCATGCGCCCGGTGCTACCCCCGTGCTCCGCTTCCTGACAGGTGTACCCCGCCTCTGACACAAAGATGTTGGGATAGACTTCATGCCCCATGACCCCAAAAAGATTAAGTGGTTAAGAAGATGAATAGATGGACTGGACTGATAATAAGGGAAACTCAGATTCTCAGGAAAATTGATTCTTATCAATTAATAATGAATTGATCAATAAGGTGACTTAATGAACAGTTAATAAATTACAAATTACAGACCTCTGAGTTAGAGGTCTACAGGTCAGGGCCCAAATAGAGCAAAATTTAAAGTAGTTTTATTATGAAATTAAAGATGGTATACAGTATTTAAGGAAGAATGTCACAAGGAAAAGTCTGTCCATAAGCTCTTCTTTGTATTTGCTTTGGTCACGCTCTCATAGACAGTTTTGTCAGACTTCAACTCCTAAACCAAGTGATGACAGCATTATGGTAGTTAGGTCCCCAAAGGATTGTGGTAAGTGCATTAAAATACAGTCTTTGTTGCATCAGGACCAGATAACAGTTTCACCTGTTTCACTAGCTGTGGTCTTCAGAAACAGCGGACTCTCATGGACGTGTGAGGTCTTCATTTGTCTCCCTCACCACTGATACCAGAATACGGTAAATAATTGGGAGAGTTATTGCTGGGATTGGATTAATTACATGCGATATTGAGTTTCTGTAATGCATGCTCTATTGCCAGACAAGTCACACAACATTAACAAGCTGCCAGGGAAGCAGGCTGACACTTTTTTCCCTCGCTAGGTTGTTGCATTGTGTTTGTGTGTGCTTCTGTACCTCTGTGGGAGCTTACTGTTTCCAACATAAATAATACACAAAACTTTACATTTTCACGTCACTGAAGGTGAGCGTGTGTGTGAAAAAAGAAAAGACACGTGTGTGGGGGCAAGGAGGGGTGTAATGGAGCTTGACTAAACCAAGTGCTTGTACATAAATTGACGTGTGCAATTAGGGAGATGTACACAGTCCCCCTGGTCTGTTTAAGATCTGGAATAGTTTCCTAACAGTTTCAAGATGCCCTGTTTTGGCTTTGGTTTCAAATCTAAATCAGGTTTGACCTTGCTGAAAAATGGTACTGGTGAGGTTCCTCCTGTTCTCTTTGGCTGAAATCCAAGCCCACATCGAGCACCGTGGCAAATAAAGAAGATTTAATCTCATTGGTATGTGACGAATGGTGAAAGACATTCTAACCTGAGCCCGAATTCCTAACATTGGATTTTGCAAGGTGGTTATAAACACTTTTGGTTTTGGTTTCCTGTTTATATGGTGTACAGAGGTTGGAGGGGGCACTGAAACTATTGGAGCTGAGGGTTTAGCTTGCGTACTCAGTCTGGAACCTCTCAAAATAAAATACTTCAGAAAAATCTTGCTGTTTTCTCCTTTTGGTTGAGCTTTTTATTTTGTCCTTTCTTCAGAACACGAGGAATTCTGAACCTTTCTAACCCTTATACTCAGCCTTTACCATTTCACACAGAGGAGAAAAGCAGAACGGTAACAGCAGATTGGCATCTCATGGGTTAAAGACAGCTGCCAACATCTGTAGCCATGGTTAGCTTTTAATTGTGAGGCCCAGCAAGTGAGCGAGCAGCATGGTGGAGAGGGGGCCGCATATTTCAGCCGGGTGTTCACAGTGCATCTTTCTGACCGACCATGTGGACTCAATGATGGCGTCCAGGGGTGTACTGAGCTGCTATGAAATATTAAATCTGCTCAGCCCCTAAGTGCAGACAGACCACCTGCAAGCAAGCGTGGCGTGCAGCGAGCTCAGCGATCAGATGTCCCTCAGCAGTCAAATATCCCAGCACAGGATAAACCTGCAGGCCTGCACATGCTTACACTAATGGACATAAACACATTCTACAAAAAACAACCTGAACATGTGAACACTCAGGCAGATGTATGGAGCAGAAATATGCTGCCTATAATTAGCAGGAAATGTGCAGATTACTAAGAATGATAAATGTGTCACGTTCTGAGCGCGGGGGGATTCCACTGGACTTCAGTTGTCTGCCTTTTTTCGTATTTGTACTGTGTTGTCATTTTGAGTTGTCACTTGTCCTATATTGTTTCTCAGTATGATTTATTTTCCCGTTTACGTTCGTTATAGTTTGTTTATTGTATTTTTGAGGTTGCCTGTCTCCATTTTCTGCCAAATCATTATCTTTGTATTCTGTTGTGTTCTTTCTCTCGGGGTTGACAGCTGTCAATGGCTTTCTGGGGATTTGCTCTTCGTGGGCGTGGCCCTGTCAGCTGTCAGCTCCAATGGCTCCCTTATTATTTCCAGCTGGTCCGAATTGTATCTTTGTTTTCTCCTGCCTGCTCAGATTACCCACACCTGTTGCTACTTGTTTCATTTTGTCTGTAGCCTTTTTTAAGGGGCTGTGCACCATTGTCGGGCACAGCACCCTACTCTCATCTTACAAAAGTAAGTGTCTCTTTACCTGCCTTTCTGTGTTTATCCTAGCGTGCACTCCAAGGCTAGTTTCCCCAGGTTTAGCCGGCGACTCCTCTCGCCTCGATTGCTATTTTTGGCTTATCCTGTTGTCTCCTGCTCCTACTGAATTTTGGTTTGGTCTTGTTTGTGCTTTTGTGTTTTTTCTCAATTAAATTTACAAACTCACAGCTGGCATTTGGTGCCTTTTTTCAGCCCTGACAAGGGGATTTATGACAAAATGTTTATTTATATTTTTTTTAATGTATGATTCTTTTAACATATTTTTACTCAAATTCCTACAACATGCTGCCAAGGTAGAAAAAATGTTAGGAAAAACAATCCTGAAAGAAGCATAGAGGATACAGCAAAACTTGGCATGGTCTCAGTCCAGCAAGAACCTTAAACCCACTTTGAAGAGCAGCCAGGAAGACGACGGGTGCTTGTTGACTGCCGTCCCCTTCAGGGCCTCATTCATTTACACATTGTGCAGTCGGTCCTCAGCCTCCCCTCTGCTCTTTTGAGACATCCCTGCCTGTCCAGATGTGCAGCTGTTTGTGTGGAGCATTGATAAAAGCAGCTGGCCTGCACATAGGCAAGATGAACAGCAGGGCTGCTATCCTCTATGATTCTGTTTGCCAAGACTATAGGAAAGATAATGAGATTTTACTTTTTCATATTTTATTTATTTTTTCCTTTAAGCTGACTTTACAGTTGTATTACATATTCCAGGAGGTTGTGTTATATAACTTTCTCTCTTGTTTGTTTGTTTGCATGTTAGCAGCTTTTTTTGCAGAAAAATTGTAGCTGAAATGATTTCATTGAAATTTAGTGGAAACTTCTAGATTAGGCAGTGGAAGATTCCATTAGATTTAGGAGAAGATCTGCAATAAGTGCCTGTTTTAGGATATGCAAACACACACACACACACACACACACACACACACACACACACACACACACACACACACACACACACACACTTTCTTTACAAAATAACAAGGATTTTTAAAATTTTTAACATTTTCATTAATTTCTCCAGGAATTATGCATGGAACATTTCTTACCTTTTTTACGTAAAATGGTTAGACGCATTCTATACTGCAATATGTAAAAAGAGGTTGATTCTCCATTCTTTGTTGAGGCAGATCAGCAATCTTTGGATCTCATGATCCCTACTTCCTGCATTTGGTGCATTTATAAGTATGTCAGGAAATTGCGTTGCTGCAACCTATGACCCAAATTCCATTGGATCTCAGTTCATTTACAGTTACTCAGTTCATTCCTCTTCTTTGATGCACCTTTTTATGATTATGCATTATTCAAGAGGACACATGACTTGCTTTTGGTAATAAAGCAGAATGCTTAATCAGTCCCTCCAGGATTTCACGGGATGAGCTTTTTTAAAAAGTTGTGATAAAAGTTGTAATGTTTTGAGAGGTTTTTTTGCACTAAAGGTTGTGGGAAGAATTACAAATTTTAAAGCAGATGTTTTTTTTTTCCGTAGTTTACTGCAATGATATTCTATATAACACCACAAGAAAAGCACAGGATTGTCAAAAATTTCCATTTAAACAGTGATTTGGAAATTAAGCAGAAACTTCTGCTATTCAGAAAAAACTTTTGTGCAACAGCAAATACAGACTTTAACACAATATCCATTACAACAGCTAAATTGCACTGAATGCATGTTAAAGAGTATAGATTTGGAAATTATTTGCAGCACCTTCATTTGAAAACTCTCTAACCGCAGCGGTCCCCAACCACTCGGTACCGAGCAGCGAGATAAAAGAAATAATTTATTTTGTTGGTCTGTATTGTCTATCAAAGTTTGTTTTTCTGAAAAAAATTACAAAGAATATTCTCTCTCTTTCCATGCCTAACTCCTACCTGTCTGTCTATCTGCTGCATCTTGACACACGCCTGTCTCACAGTGGGGGACCGTGTATTTTACAACTAGGCCTTCACTGGTGATCTACTCGATTTTGGTGCCATTCATACCAAGCACCATAAAAATAGCCTATATAATACGGTCATCCACACAAAGCCTGTTAAAGATAACTAACTATAAAATTAAAGTGTGAAGAACGCTGAAGCATGCTGATATACAGCGTTGTTCACCGAGCTCTTCTGAAAATTAATTTTTAGCATGCTGAAAATTTTCCAATGTATCCAGCGTATGGCTGATACGTCCCGCATTCGTGGAGCAAAGACTGTAAGGAAATTATGCATTCGTTCACACACGTTACTTGTCAGCAACTCATAGTTACTCAAAAGCTGAAGTACGTCAAGATTAATGTCCAGTGTACCAAAAAATTATTTCAAACATGAGTAATGCTCTTTGAACCTATGTGTAACTTACTGAACGGGTTTCTAACTTACAGCTACTCTATAATGGCGTATTTGCAGCGTTGGTTCACAGGAAAATCCCACACAGCACTCTGTTGCTGCTGCAGCTAATATACACACACACAGAGCTAAGCACACGTACTTGTTCGTATAACAGGACCTGTCGAGGATGTACAGTGGTGTGAAAGTGTTTGCCCCTTCCTGATTTCTCTTTTTTTTTGTATGTTTGTCACACATAAATGTTTCAGATCATCAAACAAATTTAAATATTAGACAAAGATAACACAAGTAAACACAAAATGCAGCTTTTAAATGAAGGTGTTTATTATTAAGGGAAAAAAATCCAAACCTATGTGGCCCTGTGTGAAAAAGTGATTGCTTCTAAACCTAATAACTGGTTGGGCCACCCTTAGCAGCAACAACTGCAATCAAGCGTTTGCGATAACTGGCAATGAGTCTTTTACAGTGCTGTGGAGAAAGTTTGGCCCACTCATCTTTGCAGAAATGTTGCAAATCAGCCACACTGGAGGATTTTCGAGCATGAACTGCCTTTTTAAGGTCATGCCACAGCATCTCAATTGGATTCAGGTCAGGACTTTGACTAGGCCACTCCAGAGTCTTCATTTTGTTTTTCTTAAGCCATTCAGAGGTGGACTTGCTGGTGTGTTTTGGGTCATTGTCCTGCTGCAGAACCCAAGTGCTCTTCAGGTTGAGGTCACGAACAAATGGCCGGACATTCTCCTTCAGGATTTTTGGGAGATAGCAGAGTTCATGGTTCCATTTACCACAGCAAGTCTTCCAGGTCCTGAAGCAGCAAAACAGCCCCAGACCATCACACTACCACCACCATATTTTACTGTTGGTATGATGTTCCTTTTCTGAAATGCTGTGTTACTTCTATGCTGGATGTAATGGGACACACATCTACCAAAAAGTTCAACTTTTGTCTCATCAGTCCACAGAGTATTTTCCCAAAAGTCTTGGGGATCATCAAGATGTTTTCTGGCAAAACTGAGACGAGCTTCTATGATCTTTTTGCTCAGCAGTGGTTTTTATCTTGGAACTCTGCCATGCAGGCCACTTTTGCCCAGTCTCTTTCTTATGGTGGAGTCATGAACACTGACCCTGAGCAAGTGAGGCCTGCAGTTTTTTGGATGTTGTTGTGGGGTCTTTTGTGACCTCTTGGACGAGTCGTTGCTGCACTCTTGGGGTAATTTTGGTCGGCCAGCCATTCCTGAGAAGGTTCACCACTGTTCCATGTTTTCACCATTTGTAGAAAATGGCTCTCACTGCGGTTCGCTGGAGTCCCAAAGCTTTAGAAATGGCTTTATAACCTTTTCCAGACTGATAGAGCTCACTTACATTGTTTCTTATTTGTTCTTGAATTTCTTTGGATCGCAGCATGATGTCTAGCTTTTAAGGATCTTTTGGTCTACTTCACTTTTACAGCTGTGGACAAAATTGTTGGTACCCCTCTGTTAATGAAAGAAAAACCCACAATGGTCACAGAAATAACTTGAATCTGACAAAAGTGGTAATAAATAAAAATTCTATGAAAATTAACCAATGAATTTTTTTTTATTAGTTAAACCAACTTCTAAGGGGGTAATATCAGTTTTATATAATTTAATTTCAAATTTACAATCTTCTTCTCTGGCCGCTATTAAATTGAATTGGGAACAAGATCTTAATTTTACTTTTACTGATGAACTGTGGGACTCTATTCTTGGCCAGGTTCACACTGCATCAATGTGTGCTCGTCATGCTCTTATTCAATTTAAGATCATACACTGGATGCACCTGTCCAAGGTTAAGTTAGCACGTATTTACTTGGATATAGACCAGGGGTGGGCAATCATGTGCCATGGAGGGCCATTCTACTGCAGGTTTTCTGTTCCACCCAGTCTCTTCAGCAGGTGTTTTCAATGATTAGCAATCCTTGAAGCTGGTCAGAGCACACACCTGCTGAAGAGACTGGGTGGAACAAAAAACCTGCAGTGGAATGGCCCTCACTGCCCACCCCTGATATAGACCCAACTTGTGAAAAGTGTGGTAGCGCTCCTGGCACTTTGCTTCACATGTATTGGTCCTGCCCTTCATTGATGAATTTTTGGCATTCTGTTTTTATCACTTTGTCTGAAGTCCTGCAATATCAAATTAAACCTGATCCATTATGCGCCATTTTTGGTGTGGCTCCAGAACTTGTCTTTCCAAATTCCAAATTAAAAGTATTCAAATTTTCATTATTATTGGCTAGACGTGCTGTATTACTGAAGTGGAAAGACTCTTCGCCCCCTTCACATTTACAGTGGATAAAAGATATAATGTCCTGTTTGGATTTAGAAAAAATCAGATATACAGTTCGTGGCTCTGAAAACAAATTCTATAAATTATGGCGCCCGTTTTTTGATTTCTTTGAAAGACCCACGATTATAGTTTCTAAGTAGCTCATATCCCCTTTACCCCCCCACACACACACACACACACACAATTTTTCTTTTTTTTTCTTTTTTTTTGTATTTTTTATTATTATTATTGTTTATTTAAAGGTTTTTGTGTTTTGAAGCATCCACATTTGTTAGTTTTAAATTCTAGTTTTGCACTGTTTGGTTAAAACAAAAATGAAAATTTCCAATACTTTGTATTGTATTGATACTTCAATTAATAATAATAAAAAGACCTTTGAAAGAAAATTAACCAATGAAAATCAGACAATGCTTTTGAATTGTGGTTCAACAGAATTATTTTAAAAAACAAACTCATGAAACAGGCCTGGACAAAAATGATGGTACCCTTAACTTAATATTTTGTTGCACAACCTTTTGAGGCAATCACTGCAATCAAACGATTTCTGTAACTGTCAATGAGACTTCTGCACCTCTCAGCAGGTATTTTGGCCCACTCCTCATGAGCAAACTGCTCCAGTTGTCTCAGGTTTGAAGGGTGCCTTCTGCAGATGGCATGTTTCAGCTCCTTCCACAGATGTTCAATAGGATTTAGATCAGGGCTCATAGAAGGCCACTTTAGAATAGTCCAATGTTTCGCTCTTAGCTATTCTTGGGTGTTTTTAGCTGTGTTTTGGGTCATTATCCTGTTGCAAGACCCATGACCTTCAACTAAGACCAAGCTGTCTGACACTGGGCAGCACATTTCTCTCTAGAATACTTTGATAGTCTTGAGATTTCATTGTACCCTGCACAGATTCAAGACACCCCGTGCAAGATGCAGCAAAGCAGCCCCAGAACGTAACAGAACCTCCTCCATGTTTCACAGTAGGGATAGTGTTCTTTTCTTGGTATGCTTCATTTTTGCGTCTGTGAACATAGCGCTGATGTGCCTTGCCAAAAAGTTCCAGTTTTGTCTCATCTATCCATAGGACATTCTCCCAGAACCTTTGTGGCTTGTCAACATGCAGTTTGGCAAATTCCAGTCTGGCTTTTTTATGATTTGTTTTCAACAGTGGTGTCCTCCCTGGTCATCTCCCATGAAGTCCACTTTGGCTCAAACAACGATGGATGGTGCGATCTGACACTGATGTACTTTGACCTTTGAGATCACCATGAATGTGTTTAGAGGTTGTTCTGGGCTCTTTTGTTACCATTCATATTATCCGTCTCCTCCTGCAGCCACGTCCAGGGAGGTTGGCTACAGTCCGGTGGATCTTAAATTTCTGAATAATATGTGCAACTGTAGTCACAGGAACATCAACCTGCTTGGAGATGGTCTTATAGCCTTTACCTTTAACATGCTTGTCTATAATTTTCTTTCTAATCTCCTGAGACAACTCTCTCCTTTGCTTCCTCTGGTCCATGTTTAGTGTGGTACACACCATGTCACCAAACAGCACAGTGACTACTTGTCACCCTTTAAATAGGCCGACTGACTGATTACAAGTTTGTAGACACCTGTGATGTTAATGAATGAATGAATTTATTTATTTCGGATAGTACATTACAGGTTAAAAGAAACTGTATAATATAACAACAAGGTCAAATTAGACAAAGACTCCTTCTACTATACAATTCCACGTGAGTTATCCGAAATGGGTGATGGCTGAAGCCGCAGCTTATATTGCGATTAATTAGAGGACACATCTCGGTTGAACATGTCCCTATGGTCACATTATTTTCAATCTTTTCTAGGGGTACCATCATTTTTGTCCAGGCCTGTTTCATGAGTTTGTTTTTTAAAATAATTCTGTTGAACCACAATTCAAAAGCATTGTCTGATTTTCATTGGTTAATTTTCACAGAATTTTTATTTATTACCACTTTTGTCATATTCAAGTTATTTCTCTGACCATTGTGGGTTTTTCTTTCATTAACAGAGGGGTACCAACAATTTTGTCCACGTCTGTAAGGGATTTCTTGATTGAGAACAGGTGTGGCAGTAATCTGGCATGGGTGTGGCTAGAGAAATTGAACTCAGCTTTCCAAAGATGTGATAGACCACAGTTAGTTTATGTTTTAACGGGGGGGGGGGGGTCACTTTTCACACAGAGCCATGTAGGTTTGGATTTTTTTTTTTTACCCTTAATAATAAACACCTTCATTTAAAAACTGTATTTTGTGTTTACTTGTGTTATCTTTGTCTAATATTTAAAATTTTTTGATGATCTGAAACATTTAAGTGTGACAAACATACAAAAAATGAGAAATCAGGAAGGGGGCAAACACTTTTTCACACCACCATATCTGAGCACTTTCAAGCTACAGGATTTAAGATCCAAATCACTGTTTAGCCCTCCCCCATGTTTTTTCCATTTGACTGAAATCTGTACCATCAGCTGTCCAGTGTTGTTCTGATAGATACAGTATGCTATAATGACAGAAAGGTCAGCTCACGTGTAAGGTGCCACACCAGAGAAAACTCACACGACACAGAGAAGCTACGTTTAAACAATTTATTAATTTCAAAATAAGGAGCACTGTTATGGAAAACGTCACTCGCCAGAGGAAGACTCAGCCTGTGGGGAGAGACAAGAGCTGATTAATAAGAGGTGGGAGATAGGGAAGTGGTGAAAACAAATCTGCCACTTATGTGTGCTGAGCAGAGAACCCGACAGAGAGGCCCAGCAGGAATAGATGAACCAGCAGGATGGAGCTGACAGGGATTAGGAAAGCGAAGGAGCTGGGTGGTGTCTGACCGGGTGGAGACAGGTAGCTGAGGCGGGACAAGGATTTTTTTTTTTTTTTTTTTTTTTGTTACTTATTTGTACCCGTAGGTAGACTTGGTTTGCAGTCTGGTGACAAGCCACCGGCTGCTGGTCGCTGCGTGCGCGAGCGCCCTAAACCTACATGTTTTTGGTATGCGGGAGGAAACCGGAGAAATCCCGGAGTAAACCCGCGCAACACGGGGAGAACATGCAAACTCCACACAGCTCACCGTTGGTCGGGGGCTGGGATCGAACCCACGATCTCATGATCCCCGCGATCCCCCGGCCGAGGGTAAAACTGTGCTGCCACAGTGCTAAACCACTGCGCCACCGTGCAGCCATGGATGATGGAGCAGGTGAGCGCACAACGATCCCCAGAGACAAACCGCACCGATGGCAGCAACCTGGGGAGAAGAGAAAGGAGAGGACTTAGGCGAAATCCTCTGAATATAATTTTAATTCACTTGCTAGTTATACAGGCAGTATACCCAATGAGCCAGCGCTGAAGCCTTCGCTTGATGGACCTTTTATGCGCTGGCGAGGCAGAAGCGGCGGGTATGTCCACTCACGCAGGTGTAATGATTGCTTGTGGAGTCAGGGAATCTTTAACAGGAAGGAGGGGGCACACACTCACCTGAACATGACAGTTCCCTCTCCCCCCTCAAGAGGCGTCTCCTGGCGGTCCACTGGGCTTATCAGGATGGGCTTGATGAAAGGCCCAGACCATCCCCTTGTCATGGAAGTGGGACTTGGGGATCCACGAACTTCCTTCAGGGCTGTAGCCCTTCCAGTGGACGAGATATTGGAGGCCTCAGCGCCAACGGCGAGCGTCCAGAATTCTCTGGACAGTGTAGGTGGTCTGGCCATCGAGGATCTGAGGAGGAGGCGGCGGCCTGGGGGGGGGGGGGGGGAGCAGAGAGGACTGGTGGAGAGGGGTTTAATTTGTGATACGTGAAACGTCAGGTGGATGCGAAGAGACCGTGGCGTCGTTGACTATCTTGACGATGGGGAATGGGCCCAAGAAGCGAGGCGATAATTTCTTGGATTCCGTCTTCAAGTGTATCTGGTCCGTAGACAGCCAAACGCACTGCCCGACCACCTACTTGGGAGCTGGGGTCCGCTTCCGGTCCACATACTGGCGGTTACGCTCCGTAGAGCGGAGGAAGGCGGCTCGGGTGGCTTTCCAGAGCCGGCAGCAGCGGCATGCATGAGCCCCCACCGACGGCACAGCGACTTCCCTCTCCGCTATGGGCAACGGGGGGGGGGGGGGGTATCCCATGGAGGCCTCAAAGGGTGTGAGTCCCATGGCAGCGGAGACAGCCTAGTTGTGGGCATATTCCACCCAGGTCAAATGGGTGCTCCATGTAGATGGATTTTCAGATGCTACACTTCTGAGGGCGGCCTCCAGGGACTGGTTGGTATGCTCAGCCTGTCCATTGCTCTGTGGGTGGTAACCTGAAATGAAACTGGCCGAAGGTCCAAGTAATCGGCAGAAGGACTTCCATACCTATGATGTAAATTGTGGGCCCCAGTCAGACACAATGTTCAGATGTGGAGGGTAATTTGGGGAGGGGTATTAGATTAATCTCCTTGGAGAAATGGTTGACAATGGTGAGGATGACGGTTTTGCCTTGTGAAGTGGGAAGTCCTGTAACAAAATCCAAAGCAATGTGGGACCAACGTTGACTGAGGATAGGTAAAGGGTGAAGCAGGCCAGCAGGAGGTGAGGAGCTGGATTTATTGCGAGCGCAGGTCTGGCATGCTTTCACATAGTCTTGGACGTCCCTCCGCAGGGTGGGCCACCAGAACACTCATCAGATAAAGTCTATAGTCCGGGACACCCCAGGGTGACAGGCGAAGTGACTGGAGTGGCTCCATTGGAGGATGTTGCTGCGGAGGGTGGCTGGAACAAACAGGCAATCTCTAGGCCTCCCCGCCGGTTCAGGTTCCAGGGACTGGGCCTGACGGACCCTCTGCTCAAGCTCCCAAGTAAGGGCTCTGAGGATGCATGAAGGTGACACAATAGGCTGGGAGAGGGACGGGGGTGCTGGATGATCTGAGTTGAATTGCTGGGAGAGAGCATCTGGTTTGATGTTACGTGAGCCAGGCCTGTATGTGATGGTGAAATTGAACCTAAAGAAGAATCAGGCCCAGCAGGCCTGCCTGGCATTGAGTCAGCGGGCCGACTGGAGGTACTCTAAATTTTTGTGGTTGGTTCACACGACTATAGGATGGACCGCTCCCTCCAACCAGTGCCTCCACTCCACTAGAGCCAACTTAATGGCTAGGAGCTCTCGATCCCCTACGTCGTAATTCCTCTTGGCTGGAGTAAGCCACCGAGAGAAATACATGCATAGGTGGAACTTCTGGTCGGAGGTCGAGCGCTGCAAAACGACAGCACCCACCCCTGAGTCAGAAGTGTCCACCTCCAGGGTGAACTGGAGCTGAGGGTCGACCTGGGCCAAGATGGGCATATTAGAGAACGGGCTCTTTAATTTGGAAAAAGCCTGTTCGGCTGCCTCGGACCAGAGAAATGGCATCTTAAAGGGGATTAGCTGGGTGAGAGGATGTGCTACCCCACTGTAGTTCCTGATGAACCTGCAATAAAAATTTGCAAACCCCAAGAAGTACTGGAGCTCCTTGCGGGACTGGGGTGTAGGCCAATCTAGCACAGCCTTCACCTTGGCCGGGTCGGCTCTCAGCTCCCCCTCCACCACAATAAATCCCAGGAAGGAAGTGGAGCAGGTGAAAAACTCACACTTTTCAGCCTTCACAAAAAGTTGGTTCTCCAGGAGCCGTTGTAACATGGCCCTGATATGGACTTTGTGTTCCTCTGGCGTGCGGGAAAAAATTAGGATATCATCCGATTACACAAAAACAAACTGGTTCACCATATCGCGGAGGAAGTCATTAATGAGGTGTTGGAAGACGGCGGGGGCGTTGGTGAGTCCAAAAAGTGTTACTAGATACTCAAACTGCCCCAAGTGTGTTTTGAAGGCCGTCTTCCACGCGTCTCCCTCGCAAATACGGACTAAGTGATTTGCATTGCGTAAGTCTAGCTTGGAAAACACCCGCGTGTGCTGAAGGAGCTCGAACGCGGAGTTAATCAGGGGCAGAGGATATTTGTCTTTGACGGTAATAGTGTTTAGTTCCCAGTAATCAATACAAGGGCGCAGAGATCCGTCCTTCTTTCTGACAAAAAGGAATCCTGCCCCAAGAGGAGCTGAGGAAGGCCGGATGAGACTGCCGTTCTGCGAGTCCTTAATATATCTCTCCATCGCCTCCCTCTCCAGACCAAAGATACTATAGAGTCGACTGGACGGCAGCCATGTACCCAGGAGCAGATCTATGGCATAGTCGTATGAGCGGTGAGGTGGTAAAGAGAGCGCTCTTGACTTGCTGAAGACCTCCCCAAGGTCATGGTAGACTTCGGGTACGAGGGTGAGGTCCAGTGACTCCACCGGAGGGGAGGAGATGGGTAGGGACAGTGAACATTCGACTGAACTTAGACATGATGTCAAACAATATGGACTCCAGGAGGAAATTGAATTTTGTGCCCAATTAATGATGGGGTTGTGCCTCCGGAGCCAAGGGTACCCCAGGACCACCGCGGAGGATGAATTTGGGAGAATAAGGAACGATAACTCCTCCTGGTGGTTCCCGGAAAGAAGGACAGAAATCAGCGTTGTGCATTCGGAGACTGAAGCCACATTTCTGCCTGATAAGGTGGTGACATTCGGTGGAATGGATAATTTAAGATAAGATAAGATAAGATAAGCCTTTATTAGTCCCACAACGGGGAAATTCCAGGATTGCAACAGCACAGGGATAGCAACACTCAGAGCAACAATCAGAAGGCAAGAAAAAAAAAAACAAGCAAGCAAGAGCAGCTAATATACATATGTACATATTACTATAAAATATATATATACACACACACACACACAGACACACAGTGCAGAGCATTGTAGCTGGATGGAATAAATATATGAATATATGAACACACAGTGCAGAGCATTGTAGCTAGATGGAATAAATATGTAAATATATAAACACCCACAGTACGGAGCATTGCAGCTAGGTGGAATAAATATGCAAGTATATAAACACACACAGTGCGGAGCAATGTAGCTAGATGGAATAATATGTAGATATATAAAAACACAGTGCGGAGCATTGTAGCTAGATGGAATAAATATATAGATATATTGTGATATCCTACCGTGTAGCAATGATCACACTTGAGTTATTTCTTTGGCTAACTCTGCCATTTATTCTGCAACACACATAATAAGACTGAACATGGATTCTGCGCGGGGTTTTCACACTCTTATTCTAATGTGTCCCCTTCATAGTAGTGCTGAACAATACAGGTAGTTCCCCCTAGAGGCATGTGCCAGTAATGTTCTATTTTAGACTTGCAGTCTACCACATCCCTCCCCTCTAGATTAAACTACTCTTAATTACACTAGCCAATTACTAGACATCCTGGAACTCCAATTTAACCCTGAACTATCACAGTTACTTTTTAATTTCTTAAACACATGTGTCATACACATAATTTCTTTCTTTTTTTTTTTTTTTTTTTCACATGTATAACACACATAACAGTCTAACTGGGGATTTGGTTTGACTACCGCATCCCAGTGAGGTTCCAGGACGCATTCTTGTCCTGTGGCTGGGGAACTCACTACTGACTAAGTATAGTCCTTCAAGTAGTCTGGAGCTCTCCGAGCTCGCTGAGATCTTCTCACGGCGGGTGAGCCAACTGCAGGTGAAGACTCAGACTGCTCCACTGTTTCGGCTGCTGCAGTGCTGCCCGTAGAATCTGCAGAGACGGTTACCTCAGGTTTCACCTGAAGTGGTGGTTCGTTGATGCTCTCCTCAGGATGGGTGTCAGACAACACCTCTGGTGCCATCGGCAGGGGAATGGAGCTCCTACCACGAACTTGGTCGATGTGTCGCCTCACCACTTGTCCATGACCTAATGTCACCTTGAATGACACAGGGCCTGTCTTTTCTGTTATTTCTCCTGGTACCCAGGCTGGTCCTGAGCCAAAGTTGCGGGTGTAGACCACGTCTCCTTCTCTCAGTATTCTCTCTCTAGCATGCATGTCATGATAACCTTTTTGTTTCTCTTGTTTATCATGCACTTTGTTTCTGAAGTCTGGATGTATTAAGTCAAATGTTGACCTCAACTTCCTTCCACACAACAGCTCAGCTGGTGACTTGCCAGTTGTAGATTGGGGTGTTATTCGATAGCTGAACAGAGCTCTCGACATTCGGGTTTCAATAGAGTCTCCTGTCATCTTTTTCATGAGTGACTTGAACGTCTGCACGGCCCTCTCGGCTAAGCCGTTAGAAGAAGGATGGTATGGCGCAGTCGTGATGTGACGTATGCCATTCTTTTCAGAAAACTCTTGGAACTGTTCACTCGTAAAACATGTACCGTTATCTGATACTATGATTTCAGGTAGCCCATGTTGGCTGAAACTCTTTCTAAGACATTCAATGGTAACAGTAGAAGTAGAGCTACTCACAGAATATGCATCGATCCACTTTGAGTATGCGTCAACTATGATCAGGAACATTCTTCCCATCCATGGACCTGCGTAGTCAATGTGAATTCTTCTCCATGGTTTATCTGGAACTTCCCAGGGATGTAGTGGGGCTGCTGGAGGACTGTTCCTGTTCTCCTGGCATGCCGCACATGACTTCACAAGCGCCTCCACCTCTGCATCCATGTTGGGCCACCACATGTAGCTCCTCGCCAACGCTTTCATGCGAGTGATGCCAGGGTGTGCTTGGTGTAGTTGTTGCAGTAAGGCATTCCTACCAGGTGGTGGAACAACCACGCGTCCTCCCCACAGGATACAACCTTCCTGGGTGCTGAGCTCATCCTGTCGTCTGGCATAGGGAATGAACTCAGGACTGTTCATCTTCGGCCATCCTCGCAAGATGTATTCTCGCACTCTTGCTAGAACAGGGTCTTTGTCTGTCCACTTCTTTATTTGTTGTGCGTTCACCAGGGGCACGCCAATATCTTCAAACAATAGCACTCTCTCCTCCTCCTCAGGCGTGCTGTCTCTTCCTCCATCCAAGGGTAGCCTACTCATCGCGTCAGCATTCGTATGGTCCCGTCCGGCTTTGTAAACGATGGTGTACTCATACGCTGCTAATGTAACGGCCCATCTCTGAATTCTCTGAGATGTCATCTGGGGTATGGCTCTCATTTCACTGAACAGTGAAATTAGTGGCTTGTGGTCAGTCACTATAGCGAACTGTCTCCCGTACAGGTATTTGTGGAATTTTTTTACACCAAATACTACTGCAAGGCCCTCCTTGTCTAGCTGGGAGTAGTTTTTCTCAGCTGCACTAAGAGTTCTTGAGACGAACCCTATGGGTCTCTCTGAGCCATCCTCCATACGATGAGAGAGTACAGCACCCACACCGTAGGGTGATGCGTCACACGCCAGGATGAGTGGTTTGTTTGAATCATAGTGCACTAACACACTACAGGACTGAAGTAGCGCTTTGGACTCTTCAAACGCCTTCTGCTGCTTGACCCCCCATGACCATTTTTCTTCCTTCTTAAGTAAGGTATGTAGTGGTGCCAGCAGCGTGGAGAGCTTTGGGAGGAACCTATGGTAATAGTTCAACAAGCCCAGGTAGGCTTTTAACTCAGTAACATTTTGTGGCTCAGGCGCCTCCGCAATGGCTTCCACTTTGTCTGTTAGAGGGTGTAGACCACTGGCGTTAATCTTGTGGCCTAGGAACACCACCTCTTTTCCCATGAACTCACACTTGCTTCTTTTCAACCTCAGACCGCTTTTCTCCAACCGTTGAAGCACTTCCTCCAGCGTTTTCAGATGTTCTTGTTCATTTGGTCCTGTACAAAGGATGTCATCCAAATAAATGGCAACATTCGGAATTCCACCTAGGATGCCCTCCATAGTTCTCTGGAATATAGCAGGACTGGAAGCTACTCCAAATGGTAAGCGTGTGTAGGTATATAAGCCTTTGTGTGTATTGATGGTTACATACTTTCTTGATTCTTCTTCCAAGACTACTTGTTGGTAGGCGTGACTCATGTCTAATTTCGTGAAGTGTCGGCCGCCGTTCAGCTGTGCGAAGAGGTCCTCCACTTTAGGAATTGGATACTGATCCACCCGTGATGCTCGATTGACAGTGAGTTTGTAATCTCCACATATTCTAATGGAGCCATCCGGCTTTCTCACTGGGACTATGGGCGCCGCCCATTCTGCAACCTGCACTGGCTCAATGATCTTGTCATCCAGCAGCCTCTGTAGCTCGCTTTCAACCAGTGGCTTGACTGCATAGGGTACCGGTCGGGGTTTGCAGAATCGTGGTTGGGCCTCCTTGTCCACATTAATCTTTGCAGTGACACCTTTTAGCTGTCCTAAGCCTTCTTTGAACACCTCAGCGTGTCTTTCGAGGATCTCCTCCAGCTGCAATTTGGGCTGAGATTCCACTTTATTCACCAACTGATCAATCATGGCCAGTTCTTGTAGCCAACTTCGCCCTAGTAGATTTGGTCCTTCGCTCCCAACTACTACTACAGGTAAGTCCTTTTCTTTGTTTTCGTGCTGCACCTTCACTTGTGCCATGCCTAGCACGTCTAGCTTCTCTCCTGTGTATGTTTTTAATTTTAATGAACAGGGATTTAATTCTGCTGTGTCTGTTTTCTTCCACAGTTGTGTATATTGCTGTTTACTTAATATGGTTACTCCACAGCCTGTATCAACTTCAAATGTTACTTTCATTCCATTAACATTCATGGTACGCGTGATGGGCGCTACCTTGGTCAGCTCCTCTGACGTGTTGTAAATTGTGTGAAAATCCATGTCTTCTGTATCACTTTCTCCCTCCCCTCTCAGTTGATTCGCTCGCTGTTCCTTTCCTGGGCCCTTGTTTTCATACTTTTGCCCATTAACTGTCGCTTTCAGCACCTGTGCGCTGTCCACCTTTATTCTACATGCTTTCTTAATGTGCCCTCGCTTGCCACAATTATGACACAGCTCAGTGGCAAATTTGCACTCGGCAGCATTGTGCTGGCCTTTGCAGCGATAACAACTGGGGAATTTGTGCTGAGTTTTGTCAGTCGACACTTTGTGGACACCTACTTGGGTCTTAGGCACACGAACATGCGTTGCTGTGTCCTCTGTTAGCTTCCCTTGCATCTCTCTCACATCTTTAGATGCTGTTTCCATCGCTTGGCATAATTCCAAAGCCTTCGCAAAAGTGAGTTTTGTTTCAGATAAAAGTCGCCGTTGCATTCGGTCATCATTCACTCCACACACAAGTCTGTCTCTTAACATTTCTTCCAATGAGTCTTTGTAATCACAGTGCAGTGTTAATTTCCTCAATTCTGCCACATACTCTGCTATGGACTCAGTGTTCCTCCTTATGCGTGAATTAAATTTGAATCGTTGCACGATTTCACTCGGTTTGGGGCTGAAGTGCTTCTGAAGCTCAGCAGTAAGCTGGTCGTACGTTTTATCTTTCGGTAATGCAGGGCTTATTAAATTTCTCAACAAACTGTAAGTAGTTGCACCAACTCCACTCAACAGTACAGCCTTCCTTTTGTCTGGCTCCTCCATGTCATTAGCTTGGAAGAAAAAGTCCAACATTTCACCATATTCTTCCCATGACTGAGTCGAGTTATCAAAAGGGGTTACCGTTCCGATTACAGCCGCCATTGCTCGTCGTGGTGGGGAAACCTCGTTTTTCCTCCTCTGAACTTGCACTCGAACTACTGGAGTCACTTGAGTTCGCCACACTCGCAATGTTCTCTGTTTCTCGCCGCTGATTTTTTTCTTTTAATCCTCGTCGCCAATTGTGTGATATCCTACCGTGTAGCAATGATCACACTTGAGTTATTTCTTTGGCTAACTCTGCCATTTATTCTGCAACACACATAATAAGACTGAACATGGATTCTGCGCGGGGTTTTCACACTCTTATTCTAATGTGTCCCCTTCATAGTAGTGCTGAACAATACAGGTAGTTCCCCCTAGAGGCATGTGCCAGTAATGTTCTATTTTAGACTTGCAGTCTACCACATATATAAATATAAACATTTATATATAAATTATATATATATTTATATATATATATATATATATATATATATATATATATATATATATATATACTGTATATATATATATATATATATATATATATATATATATATATATATATATATATATATATATATATATATATATATATATATATATATATATATATATATATATATATATACGTATATATATATATATATATATAACACCTGATAACAACACATTTCTCAGACACCATAATCATTGGTGGCTTCCATATTGTCAATGTGTACAAGCCCCCTAATGCCAACTGGGATCTGCAGGTCTTACCCACCCTACCCCACCCTGCCAACGATGTGGGGGACTTTAACAGCCATCACCCTGACTGGGGGTACCCAGCAGTGGACAGTGATGGGGAGGCACTTTCAGACTGGGCATCCAGAAATGACCTCGCTTTGATATACGACCCCAAACAAAGAGGAACCTTCCACTCTGCTAGGTGGAAGAAGGACTATTCTCCTGACCTGTGTTGGGTCAGCTCTTTGAATGGGGAGCCATATCCTACACAGATCCTCATTCTTGATGATTTTCCACACAGCCAACACCGGCCCCTGCTTGTACACATTGGCCTACAACTTCCAGTCATATACAGCCCAAGGAAGATGCGCTGGAACTTCCGCAAAGCCAACTGGAAGAAATTCAGTGAAACTCTGGACCGGAGCGTTGTTACCATCCCACTCCACACCATCACTGTAGATGAAGCATACAACCGCTTCTGCAGCGCAATCTTCAAGGCTGCCCATACTGCAATCCCACGAGGCTACCGACCCCTCTATGTCCCATGTTTGGACGGAGAAAGTGCTGCCCTCCTACAATCCTATCAAACATCAGGGGACCCAGAGATAGCAGACCATCTCATTGAATCGCTAAATACAGCCCGGCGAAAGAAATGGGAGGAGACAGTTGCTGACCGGAGCTTTACCCACTCTAGCAGGAAATGTTGGAGCCTCATCCGTCGCCTAGGAGCTGCACAGAAGCCCCCTAGCCAAAGCCAAGCATCCGTCACACCCAACCAAGTTGCATCCCACCTACTGACTATCGCCAAAGCACCCCAAGACAAAGACACCAGAAGAGCAGTTACAACTGAGCTAAAAAAACACCAAAAAATGCCTGTAGAGGAAACGAACCCTGAACCCTTCGAGGCTGCTGAACTGGAGAAAGTCCTACAGGGCCTGAAATGTGGAAAGGCAGCAGGATACGATAACATCTTACCAGAATTCATGAAAAATCTTGGCCCCCGAGCCCTAACCTGGTTGACACAATTCTACACAAGGATCACACAAACGAACTCGATCCCAAAGAAATGGCGGGCAGCAAAGGTCATTGCCATCCCAAAACCTGGCAAAGACCACAAACTACCAGCAAGCTACCGCCCAATCTCCCTACTCAGCGTTCCTTACAAAATCATGGAGCGCCTAATACTGCAACGCATTTCCCCAGAAATAGAGGATATTCTAAGTGTGGATCAAGCAGGTTTCCGCAAGGACCGCAGTACAGGAGAACAAGTACTGGCCCTAACCACCTTCATTGAAAATGGCTTCGAGAGCAGACTGAAGACAGGGGCTGTGTTTCTCGATCTTACAGCCGCCTATGATACGGTCTGGCACAAAGGCCTCCTCCTGAAACTTATAAAGGCGATCCCTGCTTGGGCAACAGCAATTATAAAAACGCTGCTGACCAACCGAAGGTTCAGAGTCCACCTCAGTCAGAACACAAGTGCATGGAGAATGCAGAAAAACGGACTCCCACAAGGCTCAGTTCTAGCTCCAATTCTGTTCAACCTCTACATAAACGACCTGCCTACTACAAAATCCCGCAAATTCATCTATGCAGACGACATCTGTTTGGCATTCCAAGCACCAGACTTTGAACCACTGGAACGGGTGCTCACGGAAGATCTTGCTAAACTGGACCAGTTCTGCAAAATCTGGCGCCTAAAACCAAGCCCAGCAAAAACCGTCTCCAGTGTATTTCATCTCCACAATGCAAAAGCTGCCAGAGAACTAAACATCCACCTGAGCGGACTCAAGCTTAAGCATGCCCCAAATCCAACTTATCTTGGAGTGACCCTTGATAGGACCTTATCCTTCAAGGAACATCTAAAGGGGATGGCTGCTAAGGTGAAAGTACGAAACAACCTGCTCTGCAAGCTCGCTGGTGCAAAATGGGGGGCGGCAGTCTCCACCCTGCGCACCTCAGCACTGGCCCTTTCATACTCTGTAGCAGAATATTGTGCCCCTGTCTGGTCCAGGTCATCTTACACACACCATGTAGACACCCAGCTCAACTCAACCATGAGAACTATAACTGGAACAATCCGCTCAACACCACTCCCCTGGCTCTCTGTACTGTCAAACATAGCCCCTCCACACATCCGGCGAGCAGCATTAACTCAAAGGATGCTCCAAAAAGTTAAAGATTTTCCTCACTTACCAATCCATGCAGATATCTACACCCCACCCACTGCCCGACTTTCATCCAGACGGCCGATTTGGAAAAACCCTCCCCCAGCTGACTTTACCATCCAGACAGCTTGGCAAGAGGAATGGGAGACCAAGGAGGTCCCAAACAAACAGCTGGTGATAAACCCCAACCAACAGGTCCCGGGCACCAACCTCCCAAGGAGACAGTGGTCTACACTCAATCGCTTCAGGACTGGACATGGCCCCTGCTTGGCCAGCCTTCACAGATGGGGCAGTAGCCCTAGCCCACTGTGCGCATGTGGAGAGGAGCAAACTATGGAACACATCATAGAGGCTTGCCCGCTCCAAAGACTGGAAGGAGGATTACACACCCTCCATACAGCAAACCAGGAGGCAACTGCTTGGCTTAAGGACTTTGCAATCGCTAAATAAATATATATATATATATATATATATATATATATATATTTATATATATATATATATATATATATATATATATAAACATTTATTGATGGGAATGCCCATCTCCCACACGAATCAGAAAGAAACGAAATTCTGCTCTGCCCCTGAATCAGTCAAAGCCATAACCCTCCTCTCGACCCCCGGCAACTGAACAAGTGCCGAAAGAGAGAAACTATCAGGGGGATTAAGAACAGTCCCACTCATCCGACCCCCCACGGCTACTGACGGGCCACGTCTTTTGGGCTTCAGGTGGCAGTCTTCCAATTTATGATCTAAGGAGCCACAGTACATACGTACATGCACAGACCCTTTTCCGCCACTGGTGCTCCTCAGGGTTTAAATGGGTCCGGCCGAGCACCATTGGCTCAGAAGAAGAGTCGGCTCCACCTGAGTCAGTAGCCTGGACAGGCACATGCGCAAAGTGCAGGTGAGAGGAGGATTTGCGCTCCTTCGCGCGCTCACAGTACTGATTGTCCAAACCGACAGCTTGATCGATTAGACCGTCTAGAGAGGAGGGAATAGTGTGAACCACCAGGTTGTCACAGAGGTTGGCGTTTAAACTCTGGAGGAAGGCATTGCATAACGCAACGTCATTCCATCCAGAGTTCACCGTGGCAACCCGAAACTCCACTGAGTAGTTGGCTGCAGACCAACTTCCCTAGCGGAGAGAAAAGAGGTGACTCATTATATTACCCTCACTCTCCGTTTGGCCAAAGGTGCGGGAAAGTTCGGTGACAAATCGATCAAATGTGTAGCTGGGACCCCCCGGGCTGTCGAGGACAGACCGGGCCCAACTAAGGGCTCGGTCACGCAGCAGGAGGGTCATGAAATGAATTTTGGAGATCTCGTTTGGGTACTCGCCACCCACTTGGACCAGGTAAAGCCGAACATGACAACGGAAGTCTTTGCATTTCCCCACCTCTCCTGCATACGGGGCAGGTGAGGGAACAGAAGTTTTTTGGCGTACAATGGAAGAAACAAGGGCAGCAGGTGGAGAGGAAGGGCCCGAGCAAGACATATGGGTCAAATGCTCGGTGACCGTGCTCAGCTGCTGTGTAATTGTCTGCAGCTGTTGCGTGATCATGCTCACCTGCCTCTCTGTGGTGTCGAGGCGGTGAAGAGCAGAGTGTTCCGCTGATGCAGCCCCCACTGAACTCTCGTTCTGGCTGGCTTGTTCTGTCATAATGATAGAAAGGTCAGCTCACGTGTAGGGTGCCACACCAGAGAAAATTCTCATGACACAGAGAAGCTACGTTTAAACAATTTATTAATTTCAAGGAGCACTGTTATGGAAAATATCACTCGCCAGAGAAAGACAGCCTGTGGGGAAAGACGAGAGCTGATTAATAAGAGGTGGGAGACAGGGAAGTGGTGAAAACAAATCTGCCACTTACGTGCGCTGAGCAGAGAACCCGACAGAGAGACCCAGCAGGAATAGATAAACCAGCAGGACGGAGCTGGCAGGGAGTAGGGAAGGGAAGGAGCTGGTTGGTGTCTGACCGGTCGGAGACAGGTAGCTGAGGTGGGATGAGGATGATGGAATAGGTGAGCGCACAATGATCCCCAGAGATGCACCACACCAATGGCAGCAACCTGGGAAGAAGAGAAAGGAAAGGACTTAGGTGAAATCCTCTGAATATAATTTTAATTCACTTGCTAGTTATACAGGCAGTATACCCAATGAGCCAGCGCTGAAGCCTTCGCTTGATGATCCTTTTATGCGCTGGCGAGGCAGAAGTGGCAGGTGCATCCACTCACGCAGGTGTAATGATTGCTTGTGGAGTCGGGGAGTCTTCAACAGGAAGGAGGGGGCGCGCGTTCATCTGAACATGATAAGATATGCCAAAATGTCCGAACACTGGAGGAGGAGGATCCAATCAGCCGATCGCCTGAAGCGCAGAGTGCAGAGCACAGCTCTGGCTTGGCTGCGCCTCCCAGCCAAAGCACACTCCATGCATTATCTTGTTGGGGGGTTTTTTTCACTTTATTGTAAATAAACTTTTTTATCGCCATTAGTTCACGTGCCTTTGAGCCAGGTTGTGACAACTGTCATCTGACAGGTGTGACTGGCCTGACAGTTTTGACAACTCTGCTAGGTCAGTCATGCCCCACGCCGTGGTCTCTGGAGGGGAGAATCATCTCGGTTGAACAGAGATGATCTCTCACACACCTAGGATTCATGGATAAGGAGGCAACGGCAGTTTGGCATGATTGCGCTATGCAGAAGTTATAAGCTATGCAGAAGTTTGACTATTGTTGCGCACAAGTTGTGAATGTCAGCAATATGCTAAGCATTAGTTGGTTTTAGTTACTTATAAGTGATGGAAATATTCTATATAAGTTACTAATCCGTTATGTATATGTCCAAGTCATGGATACGCGATGCATATAGCCAAAAGTGAAAATTTCAGCGTATTGCAGCATTTTAGACTTATTTTTATATGTTTGGCAAACGCTGCCTAAATTGTCATGGTGTGACAGTAGACAGCTCAAGTCTGCAAACCCTGTCTGGCTTCAAGTATCTATTCGATCAGTTGCAAACAACAGGCATTTCCAGCAAGATAATTTGCAGCACTCCTCGGAGCCTGTTATCCAAGGATACCACATGTTGCTCATATGGAAGTGACAGACAAATCCTTTCCCTGGCTGAGACAGGCCTGCTAGCTTCAAGTTTGGCCGACCTCCCTTCACAATGACCAGCTTTTCTTGAAAAGTCCGCCCGGAAAATTGATTTTTTTAAATATCAGCAACCAAGTCATTTTCCTCTCCCGTTAGCCATTGCGGGTGGAAAAACAGCTATTGTAGATAGAGGAATGAGCAGGCGAGGCAGTGAGCAGAGCAGACTTTATTACTCTCTCTCTCTATCATCAGTCCATAAGAAGAATTAACCCAGCTCGCTGGCATCTCTCTTTTATACCATACAAACTCGCCTCGCGACCTGGGGGGTTCATATTACAATACATAGACTTACAATAACAATTCCCTTTGTCACCCAGCCTGTCAACGCATTATTATGCAACCCGGAAAAGAACACATATTATCATGCATTCTTATGGAGAAAACCACAGGCTGTCTTGCATATCCACTTAACAACTTTAAAGCGTTTCCTCCTGTGCCATTCAGTCTGAGTAAAGAATTGCATTATTTAGGTCCCCCACACCGCCCCCCCCCCCAAAAAAAACTCAGACTGAGCCTTAACCTTCATGTCCTGTGGGCTTCAGCTTACGTCCATAGCGGCTGTAACAGGGGGTTGCCGGCTCCGAGGCACTGCTGTGCCGGTGGAGCACTTCTGAAGGTGCGTCCATCTATTGGGGGACATTGGGGGGGCACATATTCACCATGCCATTGTGACTGAGCTGACGAGTCATTTACCTGGGGAGTTCTCAGTGGAGGATGTCTGCGCCGAGGAGCTCGGGCCAACACCACCTGCTCGTCTGCCAATACGAAGGCGGGCTTAAGCCTGTCTATACAGATTGTTTCTCTGCGTCCCCCCAAGTCTAACACAAAATGTTTATCCCCAGGTTCCAACACTCTGAACGGGCCGTCGTAGGGCGGGTGCAACGGGGTCCGGTGGGCATCATGCCTGACAAACACGAAAGACGCATCCTTCAAGGTCCTTGGCACAAAAGCACAGGGAAACAGTGGTGGGCCGGGCCAGGTACCATCCCTGCCTCTGCGCTATGTAGTGAAGTCGGGGATGGACTGGTGTTCGGCGTGGGGTTGTCAGGCAGAAATTCTCCGGGCAGCTGCAGCAACTGGGAAAAAAACAAGCTCTGCTGGGGAGGCAGCCAAATTCTCCTTCGGTGCTGAAAGCAATCCTAATAGAACCCACGGCAACAGAAACACCCAATTTGCATCCGTAAGCGAAGCCCTGAGCGCTGCTTTAAGCGACCTATGGAAACGCTCGCATAACCCATTGGCCTGGGGGTTGTACGTGGTTGTGGGACGAATAGTGAAGCCCAGGCTCTGGGCCATCATGGACCAGAGGTCGGAAACGAACTGTGGGCCCCGGTCGGACGTGATATCCGAAGAGGCGCCGAAGCGTGCCACCCTTGTTGTCAAAAAAGTGCGTGCAACTTCTGCGGACGTGGTGGAAGCTAGCGGCACCGCCTCAGGCCAGCGCGTGGTGCAGTCCACCACTGTCAGGAGGTGCGTGAACCCCTGCAATGGTGGGAGGGGGCCCACGAGGTCCACGTGAACGTGGTCAAACCTCTTAGCCGGGACATGGAACGGCTCAAGGGGGGCCTTTGCGTGCCTGTGCACCTTGGCTCGTTGGCATGCTATGCAGGCTGAAGCCCACTCTTTCACTTGTTTGCACAGGCTCTGCCAGATGAACTTTGCTCCTACCATTTTGACTGACGCACGCACTCCTGGGTGCGCCAGGGAGTGAACCGACTAGAAAACGCGGCGGCGCCAAGTGCGTGGGACCACCAGGCACCGGCGGCCTGTGGAGACGTCACAGATTAGGGAGGACTCCCGTCTTGCAGTACTCTGCTCTCCAGCCTTAACCCTGTTGGTCCAAACTGGAGTGCGTAAACGTCTGCATCACCAATCTGCTCAGCGGCCATGGCCGTGTAATCTATCCCTACGTAGACTGGGGCCACTAACGCACGCGAGAGGCAGTCTGCCACAACGTTGAGTTTACCGGCCACATGCTGAATGTCGGTCGTAAACTCCGAGATCGCGGCCAGCTGTCTCTGCTGCCGGGCCAACCATGGTTCCGAAACCTTGGCCATAGCGTACGTTAGCGGATTGTGGTCCACAAACGCAGTGAAGCTGCGCCCTTCCAGCCAGAACTGGAAGTGGCGTATGGCCAGGTGGAGAGCCAGTAACTCCTTGTCGAACGCGCTGTATTTACGCTCATTGTCGCGTAAAGACCTGCTAAAAAAGGCGAGCGGCTGCCAAGAACCAGCGACCCACTGCTCCACGACAGCCCTTATGGCCACGTCTGATGAGTTAGTAGTGAGCGCTATCCGAGCCACCGGGTCCAGGTGTGCCAGTAGTGCAGCGTTCGCTAGAGCTGTTTTAACCTCGGAAAACACCTGCTCTCACTCAGGAGTGCAGTTAACTCTGTCCGCTGGTTTCCATTTCTTAAGCGCTGCGTACAATGGCTGCATGATCTGGGCTGCGCGGGGGATGAAACGGTTGTAAAAGTTAACGATCCCCAAAATCTCCTGCAGTGCCCTGACCGCCTGAGGCCGGGGAAAATCTGCCACTGCGCGCACTTTGTCCGGTAAGGGTATCGCGCCCTCCGGTGAGATGCCGTGGCCCAAAAAATCGATTACCGTAACCCCGAACTGGCACTTCGCCGGGTTGATTATTAACCCGTGCTCTTCCAACCTCTGGAAAACTGTCCTGAGGTGGGCTACGTGTTCATCCTCGGATGCACTGGCCACCAGGATGTCGTCCAGGTAGACGAACACAAACGGCAGATCGCGCAGCACCTAACTGCAAAGTTATGGTCAAAAATGTAAATTGTTATAAGGAAAAAGTAAAAAAAAATATCACAGTCTGTTTCAAATTTATCTAAAAAAACCCAGTAATTTTATTTTAAAAAAACAGACAAAAATTAGTCATAAAATAATCCACAAATTTATAATAAAGTTTCAAATGTACAAGAAAAGTCAATTTTACAAGAGGAAACTAGAAATTTGAGGAACATGGTTTCAACTTTAGATTTACAGAGAAAAGTAGAAAACTATAAGAAAATTGCAATAAATTTTTGAGAAAAACCTCAAACCTTCAAGACTGAAGTCATTACTCAAGTTTTTAAGTGGGTGCTCTTTGCACCCTTAACTCAATTAGAAATTTTTGGTTGTCTACTTTTAATTATTAATTTCAAAGTACTGCTTTTACATGAGTAGAATTTCTGGCTACTATACCCACCTGATCATATAATTTAAGTATGCATGAGTAAATTATTATTATGAATGTTTCTTTCCCTTCCTTACTCTCTCAATGTAAAAAAGAAACACTAGAATAAAAATACAAAAAATACACATATTTTTGTCATTTATGTAAACCATGACAAAAAAAATCCTGTAGGACAAAACATGACACTTGATATTTTCTAACCTGTTTGTATACCACCATAGACAGAGAGAGAATCTGAATTAGACAGGGCTCAGAGAGGGCAAGATGAGATAGAAGAGAGGAGCCAAGGAGAGGGAAGTGTTCAGGCAGAGGAAGGAGAGAAGGATAACACCGCTAAAAAGTCTAAACATAGGATGTCTGGGTGGGACCCCAACTGGCCCAATATTCAAGCCTCGGTTGTACAATACTTCAAATGGTAAGTTCCATATGCAACGTTACTGTGTAAAATTTTAAAAAGAAATAAGTAGTATAAAATTAACATATTCTGGTATGTTTACCACCCCCCCCCCCCCCCGCCGTTTGGTCTGGACTAAAGGACCAAAGTGTGTATTCCGTGGATAGCTCGGTTCATTTTGTGCCGTCTGAATGCGCTTGGAACTCTGGTGCAGCACCAAACAAGTGAACTCTGGCCCCCCTGACAAGGGGGGTCTCGGTTCGCTTGCAAACCCAGTCTGGTGTGCTTTGCTTGCCGTGTGAATGCAAACGGAGTATCCAGTGGACAAAAGGGCGGACGTGCCCCTCTGCATTTGTGTAACCACAGCAACACACAGTGAGAAGAAAAAGTGGCGTTTACTGTAAGGTGCCTTCACATCAAAACGCGAACAGGCAAATTTTTCGTGCAGCACGATTACATTATAACTCAATGTAAATACATGAAAAGACATTATTCACCGTATGGGTGAGATGCAGACAGATGAAGTTGCCACTCACCTGAAAAAGTTGAAAACTCGACATGTGTTTGACGTCCGTGGCCGGAATCCATGGATAAATAAATCCAACATCTCGATTCAGCTGAAGAGCTCCCAGTCCTTCTGCTCCATTTTGGGTAGAAAATACAGTAAAGACAACTGTGCGGATCCAAGAAATACTTTTACTGGAGAAAGCCAAGGAGAAAAGTAAAAAAAAAATGTCTCTTGGACTTGGAGTAGTGAGGATGAGATGCAGGCTCTGATAGATATTTGGTCTGAGGACCAGATTTCTCAGCTGCTTGTGACTGTACACAAGAATACCGATGTTTTCAAAACGTTTAGCGACATGATGGTGGCATGGGAGTTTATGCAGACAGCAGCGCTCTTTATTTTATTAGTTTGTGGCTGACAAATGCTTCAGCTGAAGGGAATGGTGTTATGCTGAGAATTGCTCGCTTGCCAAGAATTGCATCCCATCATCGAATAAACATAATTTAAAGATAATTTACAAGAGGTAATAGCAATTTTTACTTCTAAAAATGTATAATGGGTACTTCTAAAAATGCACAAATGGTTACAAGCCTGGCTGTAGTGTTATATTTTATAGTTTTGGTACATGGGATACAATTCTTGGCGAGCGAGCAATTCTCAGCATAGCATGGTCCTGGCCAATCGATGAGCCGGATTTCTCTTCCTCGCCTAGATTTTTTCTTTCTGGTCAGTGGTGGCTTCGGCTACAGCGCCACAAATGAGCAGCTGTTGTAACTGCGGGACGTTGTCCAAGCAGTTTGGGCCGCTTGAGTAAAGTGCTGTGTGAATGCAAACCAAACCAAACGAAGGTGTGAAAATACTCACCATTCCCCGCTGAGCCGAACTGAGACCCCTGGACTGTCCTGGTGTGAATACAGCCAAACAAAATAGACAAACGACTCACAAGCAACAACAACAAAAGGGGGGGGGGGCACGGGTTGGGCAACAACTGTGACGTTACAATGTGAGTGTAACCAGGTTTGTAAAAACAAAGATACCATACAGCAGCAGTTTGTACATTTCACATGATGTTTAGGTCTCACTAAGCAATGTCAGAAATGGTATCCAAATCTTTTGAAAATAGTCTTGTGAATTATATTTGTTGTAACGGATCTGTTCCATCTTGCCTGTAGAGAGCATTTCATTAAGCCACCTCTTAAAGCAGGGTGGTGTTGATGACTTCCAATTTAATACAATTAATTTCTTAGCTGCAACCATGCCAGTTTTGATTGCTTGCTTTTGATGGGAGGGAAGTGTCCTTGTCTTATCCGAACAGCCAAATATTGGTAAATTGCAGTCTGGTTGAATATTAATTCTGAATTGTTTAGAAAACCATGTGAATAAATCTGACCAAAAGTTCCTAAGTGCAGGGCTGTGCCAGAACAAATGTGATAATGAGCCCTCTGCTGTGCTACAGCTGTCACAAAAGGGAGAGACAGAGTCATATATCTTATGAAGATTAGTTTTAGAGTAGTGCAATCTGTGTCGGACCTTAAATTGGATTAGTCTATATCTGGAGTTAATAGAGCAGCTCTTAATACATGCCAAACCTTCTTCCCACAATTTCTCTGAAATTGGGACACCCAGCTCTCCAGCCCAGGCCTCCCTGAAATGACTGGCATCCACTGGTTCAATAAAGACTGAAACAAAATGAGAGATCAGATGTTTAGAATATGGTTGCAAGAGAAGTAGGTCATGGAAGGTGTGGCTCTTAGGTTTGATTATGAATTCTGGGACGTGCTCCTGTATAAAATGACGTAGTTGAAGATAACGGTAAAAATGCGAATAAGGGAGGCAGTATTTATCTTGCAGCTGAGTAAATGATGCAAATTTATTGTCTATATAGAAGTCTCCAACACAGCGTAGTCCTCTCTCTCTCCAGTCCACGAACACTTTGTCCATCAGTGCTGGTTTAAACAGGTGATTATGTGTGACAGGAGTGTCCAGTGAGACACTTAGTAGCCCAAGAACTCTTTTCATTTGGCTCAGAATTTTGAGGGTATTTCTGAGGACAAAGTTGTAGCTAGATAATTTGTTGTGAGGTGCACCAGAGAAGAGTAGGGCTGGAAGAGAGGTTCCCAACACTGAACTGGACTCAATTTGTCGCCATTTTGGAGCAGCGGATGGCCAGCCATCATCAGGGAAGTCCAGCTGCCAAAAAGCAAGAACCTTCGCATTTGCAGCCCAATAGTAATGCCTAAATACAGGAAGACTGAGACCACCTTTGTTTCCATCTTTCTGTAGGTGGATTTTGGAGACATGGGGTGGTTTATTAGCCCAAACAAAAGAGGGGATGACTGAGTCCAACTGTTTGAAGAAAGATAAGGGAAGGTAAATAGGGAGGTTATGGAAAAGATACAAAAACCTTGGCAGTACAACCATTTTTATGGCATTGATGCGACCAATTAATGAGAGGGGAAGGAGTCTCCATTTTCTGATGTTATCTTTTAGATCGTCAATCATGTCCAAGTAGTTCAGTTTCATTAAAAACCTGGGATTTCTAGGAATTTTAAGTCCAAGGTAGGTAAAATGAGTGGTGACCAACTTAAATGGTAAAGCGTTCAGAAATGTAGGACTCAAATTGTTTGCCAAGGACATGAATTTGGATTTGTCCCAATTAATTTTATATCCTGATCGCTTACTAAATGATTTTATATAATTCAACAAATTGGGGACTGAAACTACTGGATCTGATAGACAAATCAATAAATCATCCACCTACAGATTTTCAAGACTTTCAACATTGCCCAGTCTTATGCCATGGATACCTGGGTGGCTCCTGATTCCAATTGCCAAAGGTTCCAAAGCTATATCAGAGAGGAGGGGAGAGAGGGGGTCTCCCGGCCTCACCCCTTGTTGCAGCTCAAAAGATTGAGATTTATCTGTGTTAGTGAGAAAGGAGGAAGTTGGATGAGAGTAGATTATTTTAATCCATTCTATAAAATTTACTCCAAATCCAAAATGTTTCAATGACTCAGTCATAAAGGGCCATTCAATTTGATTGAATGCCTTTTGGGCATCTAAAGATAGAATGGTGCCTTGTGCGTTTTCATTGTGAGCAGAATATATTGTATTTAACAGCAAATGAACATTACTAAATGAAAACCTATTTGAGACAAAGCCAGTTTGATCAGGATGCAAAATTGAGGTGATTTGGCTGCTTAGCTTTGTGGCCAGAACCTTTATTATTTTTTGGTCACAATTCAAGAGAGCGATGGGTCTGTAACTTACAGGATTAGCTTCTTCTCTTCTTTTTTTCTAAAGCAAACAAATATTTGCATCGTAAAGCGAGTTAGGAAATCTCTTGTTTTTCCATGAGTCATTTACCATCCTTAACATGAGGGGAGCAACTTTTTCATGAAATGTCTTATAAAATTTGCACCCAAAGCCATCTGGACCGGCAGCTTTTCCGAAAGGGAAAGCTTGGATAGCATTTAAGAGATCGGTTTTGGAAATTGCGGAATCTAAACCTTCTCTTGCGTCATCATCTAATTGAGGAATATTTAACTTAGCAAAAAAGTCTGCAAAATCTGCTTCAGTAACCTAAACTTTGCTAGAGTACAATTCTTTATATAAATCTTTGGAGCAGGAATTTATTTCTTTTGGATTTGTAATTAAAGTACCGGATTTGGATTTGATCCTAAGGATAGCTTTACTAGCCTGCTCGCCCCTAAGTTGGCTTGCTAATAGTTTCTCTGGTTTATCTCCAAGTTCAAAATGTTTTTGTTTAAGTTTTAGCGGAAGGCTACCAACACACCTACTAAGAATACTATTATATTCAGATTTCAGTTTTAAAATATTATTGTAGTCTGACTGAGAGAGAGAGGATCTGTATGTATCTTCAAGTGCAGGAAGTGTTTTTTCAATATCCCTATGGCGGCTATTAAGTTCTCGGGTTTTTTTGAGGATTCAAAGGAGATATTGTGGCCCCACATCACAACTTTGAATGTTTCCCATAAGCTGGAGCCAGATACCTCATTATTATCATTGACAGCAATAAATTCATCAATCTGTGTAGACATGTATTCAATAAAAGAGTGTTCTTGAAGAAGAAGAGGGTTGAAACGCCAACTATACTTTTGTGTAGACAGAATATTTTTAAGTTGAAGTGATCCTGGACTATGATCAGAAATCAGGATATTATGATATATAGAATTGGTAATATGGGGTACTATTTTAGATGACACAATAAAATAATCAATCCTATTGTAAGATTTATGGACATGGGGAAAAAAGGAAAAATCTTTGTTAGTGGGATGTTGAAGTCTCCATACGTCAACCATATTCAATGATTCAATTAGATCATTTAGTACCTGCACTGAGGCAATAGTGGGAGGTGGTTTAGTTGACAATCTATCTAGAAAGGGGTCCAAATAGCAATTAAAGTCACCTCCAATAATGATATTGGAGCTGGAAGGAGGTAAAATATAAAACGCTTTCAAGAAAAAATCCAGACTATCTATACTGGGGCCGTAAATATTCAGCATTGTTATTGGAAAGGTGTTTATGTGTGCAGAAATCATTAGGTATCTGTCTTGCGGGTCTGCTTTCATAGAGTCTAGGCGGAATGGGATGTGTTTACGAAAAAGTATAGCCACCCCTCTAGCTTTGCAAGTAAATGGTGCCTGAAAAACATGGGAAATCCAGTTTGCTCTCAGCCTGTGTTTGTGTATGTGTGTTTCCTGGAGGAAAATGATATCTGCCTTCAATGATTTAACATGAGAGAAAACCCGTCCTCTCTTAATTGCGTGGCCAAGACCCTTCACATTCCACGAGACCAGTGTTAAATTATTATTAATGCTGACATATGCAACACCATCAGTTGGTGACGTTATCCTGGATATAAAAGTAATCTAACATCAGCCCAACTTCACACAAAAAAATAACGAAACTTATTGCATAAAAACACACATTGTGGTTTAAAATAGCCCACCTGAACATACCCATGAACATCTTCCCCACACACCCCATAAGTGCCTCCCCGATTGTGGCACACATATCCTTATATGCTTGAGATCACTTCGTACGTAGAGTAACTGGTAGCTTCCCTACAAAAAAACAAGAAAAAAAAGAAAAAACCAAGGCAAAAGCTCAACTCCGCTGCCAGAATAATTGAAAGAGAATACAAAAAAAGCACATTGGCAGTCTCATTTAAAAAAACTAACAGTACTGCCGAGTGTCAACAAGTTATTTCAATAGCAAATGAACTCCCTTAATGAACAAATAAACATCACAGTTCTTATGACGTGGTATTTAAAGTGTTCAGAAATGTCATTGCCTCACCCAGCGCCATGAAAACTTTGAATTGGTCCTTATACTTGATCCGAAGCCTCGCAGGAAAAAGGATAGAGTGCTCCATCTTAAGGTCCCGCAGCTTGCCAAGGGCCTCGTTGAATTTCCGTCACTGTCGCATCTCCTCCGACATACAGTTGGGAAAAATGAGGATTTTGTTGCCTTTGAATGACAGTTCCTGCGTTCTCCAAAGCCGCAGTATCAGCTCTCTTTCATGATAGAAGTGGATCCTCGCTATGATGGCACGGGGTCTGTTATGATCCAAGCGCCGACCTCGTCCGCGCTCGGGTCATACATCATCCCCTTCAGGCTTTGACAGCAGTGTTTCCCCTCTGGCTCCCCGGGCTCTTATTGTGACAGCGCTCAGGGAAGCTTCCTGCTGTCAAAGCCGAACAGCTGTGCTGCATTCAGGGCCCATTAGCGTCCGGCTTAAAAGGCGGACGCTGAATGCAGCCCGATGCAGCAGTCTCTGTTAAACTCCGGTCAAGACTCCTCATGGTCTGACGCATCGGGCATCCCCCGGCTCAGACGCGGTCTTTTCATCGTCTACAATTGTAAGTTACTCTGTTGTGATCCTGTTTTTTGTCATAGTGTGTTTTAGCCCATCGAGGCTTGTTCCTTTCCATTACTTTGTGTTATCCTCTGTTCCTTTACCCTTAATAAAACATCATTGCAAACTCACTGGTGACTTGTTGGCATCTTATGGTGGCTCGCGAGGGCCACCGTGACAATAGACTGCTGCCAGGATGGCTAAACAGAGGCGCCACACCAAGACGCCGTTCCCGGTGAGTTTTTGCATTGGACTTTGCTCTTTCCTGTCTGGGTACTGCATGTTGACAGCATGCCGTCGCAGAGGGTCCACACTCGGAGCCAGAGCAACGAGCTGGTGGACGTCCTCAAATACGTCGATGAAACCCTCATCGCCGCCTCCCTCCTCGACTTCCACAGCGACGTGCACTGGTACCTGGACTGTGCTGAGGACGTGCTGAATCATCTCCCCCGCTTCAGCCAACCACCCTGAAGTCAGCGCGAGGAGAGATGACATCGCCGTGCAGCGCGAGATACTCCTTGGGCTGGAGGGAAACTCCGGCAGGAAGCCGAAGTGGAGGCATCCTCGCTCCTCACGTCTGGATCCCATTCCTATCGCCATTCAGGTCCAGGAGTTCGCACCACCCAGGGGTGATCCCCGCCAGAGAGTGTCGTCATTCGGGAATCCCCCGGAGAAGCTACAACTCACAGCTGCTTCCATCCGGGACCGAGTGGCGGCAGCTCGTTCCGCTGTTCACCCCACACAAATAATTAGGCACGTGACGGCGGCAGTCAGACTGGTGGAGAGGAACCCCGAGTTGAGTGACTTCCCTGAGTACACCGACCTGCTCGCCTCTGTCTCTGCACAGGAGCGGTGATTCCCGGACCTCACCTTCGCCTCGCCCCCTGCAAGAAACTGTCGTCACACCCGCTCTAAGCCTCAGCATGAACCCCCGTCCAGTTCCGGGTCGCCGCAAGGTCTCAACCCCACAGTCAGCTGCTTCCTCGACGTCTTGCCAGGAGGGAATTCCCGCAGCCTCTCCCCCCGGGTCATCTTCTCTTGCTGTACCATCAGCGCTCCGTGCCCGGTTCATCTCGGCTGCCGCCCCCTCCTCTTCGACACCCTCCCCGGCTGCTGTGTGCGCCTGGAGTCCTGTTCCGGCGAGCCCCGTCCCAGATCCATCACGAGCGGCTCCCCTTCGTCCTCCCAGGTGGCCCTCTGTCACCATCCGGAGGGGAAAGGGAGGAGCAACGTCCGCTACAACAGGCACCATCCTGCCTCCAGGAGAGAGGTAAGTACAAGTTCACTCATCTCCTCATTATTGTGATTTGCCTTGTCTGACTCCTGGGGGTGGAGTTCGGGGTTTGCAGTCCCCCGAGCTCCCACCACCTGCTGTAGCTTCTATTATTAAATCCGCTTCCTCTGTGTCTCACTCCGCTGAGCGGTCCTCGACGCCAGGCCAACGTCGCAGGATGAGGAGGGGGCCTGCGGTTCTGGAGAGCCTGGTTCCAGCCCCGCACCCACGTCGTGGGCGGAGGAGGAGAGCGGACTGCAGCGTGGAGCCTGCGCCAACGACGAACCGTCCCCAGGTCTCCACAGATGAGCGGTCCGGTCCAGCGGGTCGAGGGTCCCCGCCCACCACGCCGTGCGGGTCGTCGCCGTGGACATCAGTGCCGGAGGGTCCTCAGGCTGCGGACACCATCATGCCAGCTGTGGAGCCCGACATAGCTGAGTGGGAACCAGAGGACGATCTCTTCCCGTCTGAGCCTGAATCGTTGAAGTCCTGGATGCCGTCGGAACTCGAGATCAGGCAAGTGCTCTGTGTTGTCTTTCTCTTCTCCATTTTAAAGCATTTTTACCTGTCTCTTGGGGGGGCGAGCCGGGTGCAGCTGTCCGCTGCATCCGAGCCTGTCCCGCCGGGTTCTGGCGATACCGGTGATCCTGATCCCGGTTCTTTTCTCTCTCCTGAGCCTTCTCCCAGGGTCACCGGTGCGGTGCTGATTCCGGTCGTGGTGCCGGAGGCTTCGGGTTCAGGGTTGGAGGTCGGTTCTGGTGTGGCGCCGACCCAGTCGGGGTCCGACGCGGGTGCAGCCATGACCCAATTGGGGTCCATCGCAGGTGCAGCGCCAGCTGAATCCAAGGTTGGTGAGGGAGCTGCAGATCCCCTGCCACCGGACACTGGACTGGCTCATATTCATCTTCATCCTCATCTTCATCTTCATCTTCATCATCATCACCCTCATCTTCCCCCCAAGCCTTCTCCACCAGGTGCCATTTGGGTTCCTCACTTTCGGCCTGGCTCACCCTCGCAATTCCCCTCTGCAGGAAAGCCGTTGTCGTTCTCTCCCCTGTGGTCCTGGTGGCTAAGCGATGCGGGTCGGCCGCCTGAAGGACTGCCGCGCCCATTTGGCACTCTGGGCCGGCCACCCGACCCACTGGACTGTCTGTTTGGCGACCTGGTCCGGCCGCCAGAAATTCTGTGTTTCCGGGCATGGGACTGGGGTAGGCCGCCCGAACTGTCCTTTTTCCCCCTGCCTGCGATATGGCCGTTTGATGCTGGGCGGCCCCCCGAACTATCAGCCTTCATGCCACAGAACCAGGACTGCCGTCATCCCGGGTTTTCATCTTCATTGTGTCTGTAATCTTTTGGGATGTGCGGGGGTCTCTCTGTTGTTGTACCCTGTAATTGTGGGGGGTTTTTCTCCTCAATCTGCCTTGATCGTGGTCTGTCTTTGTGAATTTAATGTTTGCTGTTATTTTGCCCTGCTATCATTCTGCCTTAGCTGCAATTTGTGCATGGGAGCGTCGTCTTTTTTTTTTTCCCTCTGTCTGCCTACGCGCTCCTGTTGCCATGGGGTTTTTTTGTCTTTTCCGCTGCCCCCTGGCCGGTTCCCCTTCCACCCACCCTGGGGGGGGGGGGGGGGGCTTGGGTGTCACTGGGCGTTCAGAGTCCGCCCTCGAGGGGGAGGTACTGTTATGATACGAGTGCCGATCTCGTCCGCGCTCGGGTCATACATCATCCCCTTCAGGCTTTGACAGCAGTGTTTCCCCTCTGGCTCCCCGGGCTCTTATTGTGACAGCGCTCGGGGAAGCTTCCTGCTGTCAAAGCCGAACAGCTGTGCTGCATTCAGGGTTCATTAGCATCCGGTATAAAACGTGGACGCTGAATGCAGCCCGATGCAGCAGTCTCTGTTAAACTCCCATCAAGACTCCTCATGGTCTGATGCATCGGGCATTCCCCGGCTCAGACGCGGTCTTTTCATCGTCTACAATTGTAAGTTACTCTGTTGTGATCCTGTTTTTCGTCATAGTGTGTTTTATCCCATCGAGGCTCGTTCCTTTCCATTACTTTGTGTTATCCTCTGTTCCTTTGTCCTTAATAAAACATCATTGCAAACTCACTGGTGACTTGTTGGCGTCTTATGGTGGCTCACGAGGGCCACCGTGACAGGGTCTGGCTCCTTCAGGCGGATGCAGTCTCAGGGTGCGGTGTGCTTAGTCAACGGTCACCATAGACTGGAAGTTATCCTTACCCAGGAATGAGTTGGGAATGAGTGCTGTCACGAATTCTGTTGGGTTACCCCTCTCTTCTCCTTCAGGTATGCCAATAATCTTGATGTTGTTGTGGCATGAACGGCCTTCGAGGTCATCTACTTTGAGCTTGAGTGCGCTGTTTTCTTCTTTCATGGAGGACAATGTCTTTTCTAGGCAGCTAATATGGTTAGCGTGCTCTGACAGTTGCTCTTCTATAAGTTCCACCTTTTCAAGTAGCTCAGTTTGAGTGTTTTGTAGAGCTTGCAGGGTCTGGTCCAATTTATTAAACCGGTCGTTCATGTGGCTGAGAATCTTGTTTGAGATTTTCTCCCAAAACAGCGGTAGTTCGTCCTCATCGCCATGGTTGTCATCGGAGGAATTGCTGGGAGGTGCTCCACTAGCATAGCTTGCTGGGCTAGCGCTACTAGCATTAGCTGAGGTTGGTCAAGGCAAGTTGCTTCTTTTAGACATCTTTTTCAGCATACTCTACCAATAGTGCTAACGTGGCAGACTCCCCTTTATTAAGAAAGTGTCCAAGGCCAGTAAAATAAGGAAAAAGGCTGCCAAAATATCAAAATAATAATCTGACGTGGAGGAGCTTCTAAAAAGGACATCTACTCCATGCAGTGCTCTTGAGTGCCCCCACTTGCATTACTAAATTTTTAAATTACTTTCGTTACGGAGCACGTTACTGCAAAAGTCGTGGGTACTCTCAACACTGGAAATAACTTCAGTGAGACGCTTCTTGTAGCCATCTACCAGTTTCTGACATCGGTCTGAGGAAAGTTTGCCCCACTCCTCAACGCAGAATTCTTTCAGCTGTGAGATGTTTGAGGGTTTTCTTGCATGTACAGCTCGTTTCAAGTCACCCCACAGCATCTCAATGGGATTAAGATCTGGGCATTGACTCGGCCCTTCAGGACTCTCCATTTCTTAGTTTTTAGCCAGTCCTTAGTGGATTTACTGGTATGTTTTGGGTCATTGTCATGTTGCAGGGTCCAGTTCTGCTTCAGCTTTAATTTTTTTTACAGATGGTCTCATATGGTCCTCAAGCACCCTCTGATACATGGTAGAATTCATTGTGGATTCTATGATGGTGAGCTGGCCAGGTCCTGCTGCAGCAAAGCATCACCAAACCATGACACTTCCACTTCCATGCTTCACAGTTGGTATGAGGTTCTTTTCCTGGAATGCTGTATTTGGTATACACCAAACACATCCTCTGTTGTGGTGTCCAAATAATTCAATTTTAGACTCATCTGTCCAAAAAATATTATTCCAGAAGTCCTGGTCTTTGTCTATATTCTCTCTGGCAAACTTCAGTCTGACCTTCATGTTTCTCTTAGAGGTTTCCTCCTTGCACGCCTTCCATGCAAGTTAAACTTGTGCAGTCTCTTTCTGAATGTAGAGGCATTACATTCACATGCACTTTCACATCAACAGTAGCAAGAGCCTACTGTAGGTCCCATGATGACATTTTAGGGCTTTTGGAGACTTCTTTTAGCATCTTACAGTCTGCTCTCGGGGTGAACTTGCTTGGACGGCCAGACCTGGGCATGTTGGCAGTTGTTTTGAATGTTCTTCACTTGTACACTATTTTCCGGACAGTGGAATAGCTGATTTCAAATTTGTTTGAGATCTTTTTAAATCCCTTACCAGACTCATGAGCTGCTACAATCTTCTTTCTGAAGGCCTCAGACAGCTCTTTTGAGCTCATCATGGTGTTCACTCTCACATCATCAGTCATGAGCACACCAAACTAAATGTCTGAGGTTTAAATAGGACAAGCCTCCTTCAAAATGCTGAGTAACAATGTTCTAATCACGTGCACCTGATGTGATACACCTCTGTGTGATTTTAGCCATTTTAAATGGGAATAAATGTGGAGGAGTCCTGATTTATTCCTCACCAGAAATTGCATGTTTTTAGAATTACATTTTGCAGAAATTTTTAAAGTCTTTGATCCAGTTTTAATTATTTAGTTAAATTACTTGAATCACCCAGTACTGTTAAAATTGATATTAAATATTCATATGACCAAATATGTTTTTAAAAAAAACACAAGCTTTCATAGGTGTTATGTATGTAATACCTGGTGATGAATGAGGCAAGATGAGGGTTGCAACGAACACAGCTTTACTGATGGTAATGGAGTACAGCGGTAACACGGTAGGCACCTGGCGTGGACACCGGTGTAAAGAGGCCATAACATGGCGGCCCTCCCCAGTGTATAGGGCAGTGTGGTGACTGACAGGAAGTCTACGTCACCACACTGTACTTCACAATAAAGTGCCACCAAACCATACATCACATTTCCTCCCCACCTTAGAAAAGTCCAAAACAACACACACCCACCCTAATTTGGGACCCGAAGAATGCTCTAAAATAACGAAAATCAATGGCCTAAACTAGCTTAACACACTCACACAAAACAACCAAAAATAGGGCTGGTGGGTGGACTGCCACACAACCCGCACGGCGTGGTGGATTATTCTGCCACCAAATAAACTAAAAAAGAAAGTTCTTTAGTAAACTAAAACTCCCTGCCATGCTCCTAAATTGAGACACAAACATGTAGTGGATTTATGGGTTTTATAGATATTTTACTGTTGGTACAGGAATGAAGATTTATTTTCATTACATTCATATCCTCGTAGGGCACCAGTCCAGATAATGGACAATTTTATTAACAATTCTTTATTTGCACCAAATATGAATCAGTCTAAAAAAAAAACCCTTGTGAGTTCTTGTCTGCTGATAATCAAGATGGACATGACATCAAACAGTAACTCCCAAATGTATTTCAATAGTTTAATAAGAAATGTCAGAATAGGTTAACACATTTGGATAACTTTAAAATAGAGAATTCAACATGTATCATAGGCATCATAGACTGAGTTACTGAGTATCTGTAATGAGCTGAGCACTGGAGGTTTCCGCCTTGCTCAATCTCATGGCTTTTCCTCTACATTTACCTATTTGTTGTATTTTGTGCTTTTTGGGTTTCTGTTATTCTTGTACTGTTTGCTAATTTCCTGTTTATGCTTTGGTTTTGTTAGACTTTTACTTTGTATTAATTTGCATTTGTTTGGTGATATTTTATTCTTTATATTTTTACTGATGTGTTCTTTCTCTGGCTTGACAGCTGTCAGTGGCTTTTCCGGGTTTGTGCTCCGGGTGGGCGTCGCCCTGTCAGCTGTCAGTTCCAGTTGCTCCTCTCTCATTATCCCCAGCAGGTCTAATTATGAATAATTGTTTCCTTCTGCCCGCTCATGTGACCCACATATGTCGTTACTTATGTGAATTGTTTTTGACCCTATTTAAGGGCAGTTATTTTCATTTCTTGTTGTCGCTGTCTTGAGTGATTTCCTCTCACGTTGCCTCCACCAGAACCCAGTCCCTGTTCTGGTGCGTTTTCTGTAAGTTTATTCGTTGTTCGTATTTTGTGTTAGAGCACTGTTTGGACTTTATGTTATTTTCAGTAAATCTCACAGACTCACAGTTCAGCGCGTGGGTCTCACCTCTCTGCCCCGTGGGGCAATTCATGACAGGATCACATGTGAAGCAAACCTTTATGGAACCAAAGAACCCTAGTTTAACTTATCAGTATAATGGAAATTGGAAAACCATAAAATAGCATTGGTTAAGAAAAGTGGATGCAATTTTATGAAGAAAATTATTAAACTATTTATAAAAATGGAAAATTGGTGTTACTCTGAAAAGAACGTAAATTAATGAAAGGACAAAATGCATTTTGAAATTCTGATGGGGGTTTGCATAAAATTAAGTTTAAAGAACTTTTTATTACGGTGAATGTGGTTGTGGGATGAATGATGACTAAGAGTGATGTTGTAATTTGTTGGGTATGGAAAAGGGGTGGGACTATATAAGCGTTGGCTTCTTCCCACTCCTTTTGAACATTTTATTTTTGGCTTGATTTTTGTTTTAAATTCTTTTTTTCTTTTTGTCGGAAAGTTCAAATAAATAGAATCAATCAATCAAAACTTATACCAGGAAAATTCTGAAGAATTAAGTTTAAATTAAACAACGGACCATCAGCCAAGCAGAATCATTGTGTCCTAGTAGGTAGCAGGCGGTCCACTGGATTCTGTTTCAACTGGACCGGCGTGGGTTCTGTTGGAAGACTGGCAGACAGGCTCCTTACCATGGTTATGGCCTACTCCCGAGATCACAAACGGGCTGGTTCTTCAGCAGGCTGGTTGAAGTCTTTCTCTTACGCACTGAAGAAGGAATTGGTTTATTGTACAAAGTCCCATCAGAAATTCAAACTGAGGCAAAAACACATCACAAATCCATTTCTTCCGTTGTTGGTGGTTTAAATGAGTTGGTTTAAGCTTAAAAAATAATCAAATTCTTCTTACACGGTAATTTAAAGAAAAGGATTAAAATAAGGAAAAGTGAACTTTAAAGAAAAGAAAAAAAATTCACAGAGCATGACAGCCTCTGGGCCTTACCTGGAAGATAGAAAAAAATGGGAGAGCAGAGAAGTCTGCTCCTTACAGCTTGACCACCGCCCCAAAAACTGAACAAAGAAAACAAAAAGCAAGTTTTTCTTGGGTGTGACAGGATGATACTAAACTTCATGACAACTGGGCTGAACCAATTACATTTGAGCTTCTTTGTTTGGCAGAAGTCACAAACTGACTAAAAAGGCAATGAAGATAGGCTTGGGAGCAATTGATCAGTTCAAATTTCTGAGGTGGGGGTCTCCCACAAACAGAGGAGAGAGCTAAATTTGATATGAAGAATGAAATCCTCCTAAAACACATATGTTGCTGAATAAAGCATAAATTCCTTAAACTTTAGTGACTAACATATCCTACTTGATAAAAGGAACACACAATGTCTACATTGTACACGCGATTAACATCTTGTAGGCATGCAAAAGTTAATTTCTTCCTGAAAATAAAGCAACATATATCAAATCATATCAATAAAACATTTCACCATCATTGTCCATCCCAGAGTTCAGCCATGTCTTCAGTAGTCGATACTGTCTTGAGAGAAAGAATATGAATTAATTTATTTGTCCATAATGCATAAATTCCACTGCAAAGAGAAAAAAAATATTCCTGATTCATCCACCAGATGGCACTGTGAAACTGTCTGGTTGTTTACTGGAGAATCTTGACTCCCAAGTCTGGATTATATCAACCATAAATCTGTCATTTGAAACATTCCTTTGCCAAAGAGCAGAAAAGGGAGAATTACTAAGTCCTGGAGAAGGGATTAACTTCCACTTTATGGCCAATGGGTAGTGTTACAGCACTGGTCCTTGGGTGAGAGAAGCAGTTCATGACCAGACTTTTGAGTTGAAACAATTTTTCTTCAGCAAAGAATGATTTTAAAGATTGGAACCCAAGGTCAACGCTACAAACATATATACAACCTCATAACATAACACGCACACACATAACTATAAACACAACTTTACAGCACAGTCATTTGGGTAGGAGAGGTAGAACCAGCATGGGGAGGCCCAGGGCAGCCCCTCAGCAAGCATGCCCCTGGAAGCCACAAGCCCCCGGTACGATGGCTGATCCTCTGGACAACGGAGCCCGACGCCTTCACCACCAACACCGACTCCTGTCTACCCTTGTCATCCGGAGCATTCTCCTGGACATGCCGAAGCTGACTGGCATGCCTCGATGAGCCATCGGACAACCAGAAGTATACAGCGCCCAACTTTGCAACTATGCGCAGACATCCTCAGTGTTTTGCTGACTGTTGTTTGGCCCATCTTCGCTGTGGACGTTCATCACCCCGAACCTGAACCAAGTCCAAAACCCTCAGCGGGGCCCGGCTTGGCCTGACATGGTGCTGCTGAGCATGCAGTAACTCCATGCTCGTCAGTCTGGCCCCGTCCTCTTCTAAAACTGTTGTAATGGTCACCGTCATAGCTGCAGACCCTCCATCCCCCTGCGGTCAAGCTCCGGAGGCATCTGGGGCTAGCATGGTGTCACTCGCTGATAAATCAAAATTGAATTGATTGAGACTGAATCAATAATCAATAGGCGGTTTCCAAGTTTTGAGCCATTTATTCCGCTCTGATCAGAGGAGGGAAATAGTCACAGCATGGAATGTCTCAGAGCCTGCTCACACGTAGTCCCTAACATGCATTGTAAATGTGGGGCTCTTTATACCCTAAGCAAACAGTCCTTGAGCTTATCAATAGGCCGGAGACAGCTCCAGGAGGCATCTCCTTGGAGCCAGCTTAACTGCTTTAATCTATGGATGATTTCTGACATCCTGACCAGGGCAGGTTGGTATGACAAGAGCAATAAAACCTGGGTCATTACCTACGTTTTTATTTACAGTCTTGCTCAGCCTAATCTCACAGTAAAAAACAGAAATTCCTACAGGTTCTGAGACAATGGAAAATCACAGAGAATCACAGTGAATCAGACATTGGCTCATTATACTGTATGCACCAAATATAAAATAAGAATAATACAGCATTAAAATCACATAGAATAATATAATGAAACATGAAAATATCCTATCACTTGCCAGTGCAGGTGCCCCACTAACCACGCTCAGTACCCCCATCTACCATGTCCCGAGCATCGGAACTGAGACTTTCCTGCACCAAACCTGAGTGAAACTGGTCCTACTTGACCGCCGTGGCATCTGTTAGTCCCTCATCCCACACAACGTCCTCTTTGACAGTCGGAACTGGGGGGTTCCAGTGGCTGAAACCCGACCATTCGTTCCCGGCACCGTCTTTAATGGCAAAACTCAGTCCATAAAACCGGTCACAACCCGTGATGTTATTGCCTCGTGCTGTCACGTGGAACGTGAAGTCAACCATCTTTGCAGACTTGTAACGATCCGTTTACTCCAAAGTCCCAATCGTGCACAGCCTGCCACCTCCATAACCATACAACAGCGCTGGGTTACCTTTAATCTTGTTGTGGGGGGAAGAACTTCCTCACCATGGCCCAGTTCAGCAACGACCCCTCCGCCGCCATGTTGAGCAACAGTGGCACCTCCATGCCGTCCAACTCCACTGTGCAATACATGTACCCGTTCGTGCTGGGGAACACCGTATGGATGGTTGTCGGGGGCAGGCTGAGTGATTTCTTCTGTGGGCTCTCCAGTTCAGATACACGGCACACTCTAGCATAATTGTTCAAGCGTCCACATCTGCTATGTTTTCCTCAGTCCATCGCCTTATTGCAGTGCGTTGCAGACCCACAACCCTTGCACAGGGGTTTTCCCTGGATAGACCTTCAGCTGGCAGCATTGGTTTCCGTAACATTGTCATCCAAGCTATCCCCGCTTTCTGAGTTCTCAACATCTGCTGCGGCGGGCAACTCCAGCAGCCTCAGTGACTGGCGCCAGGATAGCTTCGAAGCTAGCTTGTCTGCGGCCTCCAACTGGAGCGCTAGCTTGACAGCTCTGGCTAATGATAAGTCACTGGATGCCGTGAGTAGCCTAGCCCGCAATGCGGTGCTGCATGTGTACTCCACTAGCTGGTCGTGCACCATTTCATCTTCCAATAGCCCAAAGCGACACTCACTAGCTAGTTGCCTCAAGTCAGCGACAAACTGATGGATAGGCTCACCTTTTAGTGACACATGGGGAGTGCATAATGTTATAGCATCTTAGACTAGAACAAAGAGCAGAGTTTCCCTCGGAGATAGCAGGGAGGTGTGAATGATGAATGCAGTGTGATCTTTTGTGTATCAGAGACTTCTAGCAGGATGGTAAAGGATTAAGGAAGTGAATGCAATGTGACCTTTTGTGTGTAGAAGCTTCTGAGAGAATGCCATAGTATTTAAGAGAAGAGTTTTGTCTGAGATGTCCTCTTTCTGACTATGCTTCTGTGTGAGATGTGTAATAAACTGTCTGAGTCAAATCCGCCTCATTATTTACACACTCCACACTGGTGACCCAAGACGAATCATGCAACACGACGAAAGATCCCCGGAGCCAGCCTCGTTGGGAGCCCCCAGCCAAGCATATGCTGTTACAATCAAGCTACCGGATTTTTGGCAGCACAATCCGCGCTCCTGGTTCCACCTAGTTGAGGCACAGTTCGCCCTCTGGGGGATATCGGCGGATGACACGAAGTTCTACCATGTGGTCGCAACGCTCGACACCCACACAGCTCAGCATGTGGAGAGCCTGCTTGATCAGCCACCAACCAGCGACAAGTACGGTGCTCTGAAGGCTGTACTCATCCAGCACTACACGCTCTCGGTTGGTGAGAGAGCAGAGAGACTCCTGAGGCGGACTGGGTTAGGAGATGGGTCGGCTATTGACCTGATGGAGAAGATGCTGAGATTAAAGGGCTCGGACGACGACCATTTCATTTTTACCTACCTCTTTCTCCGGAACCCTCCGTCAGCGACGAGAGCAACCCTGGTCAATTCGCCATTGCTGGCCAAGCGGGATTATCGTGCACTGGCCCGAGAAGCACACTGGATCATCATGGCCAGCAGAGAGTTCACGACCATGGCGGCAGCGACGGAGCTCAGCGCGACGGCCGGAGGAGGCGAGGAGCCATCGACGGCAGCGGCAGAGCCACCGACGACAGCAGCAGCGGGCGCCAAAGAACGCGAAGGAGACACCCTTTGTTTCTACCACCACCGCTTCGCAGAGAAGGCACGCAAATGTATACCAACGTGCCAGTTCAAGCGCTCGGGAAACGTCAAGACCGGGGGTCGGTAGCAGCTGCGACCCTCGGGGAGGAGAACAAGCTGCTCTACTTAACGGACGCACGCTCAGGGAGGCATTTCCTCGTGGACACCGGCGCCCAGTTGAGTTTCATCATGCCGTCCTACGCCGACAGGCTGGCGGGATCTAGCGGCCCCGAGATGGCAGCAGCAAACAGCTCGGAGATTAAGACCTTTGGTGAGAGGACTCTGCTTCTGTCTCTACACGGCCGTACACTTGAGTGGACTTTTGTCATAGCAGCATTGAATTTCAATATATTGGGGGCTGATTTTTTGTGCACACATGGTTTGTTGGTTGATGTCGCTAACAGGCGCCTGGTTAGTGCACTGTCCTTTGATTCTATCCCTTGTACAGCTCGAGCGTCCCGGCCAACAGCACAAGCCAACGTCACAGCTGCATGCGGTAAGTTCCACACACTGCTCACTCAGTTCCCAGCACTCACGGTCCCGACATTTCTGGCAGCCATCGCTAAACACGGGGTGGAGCATTTTATCACCACCACCGGGCCGCCCGTTTTTGCAAAACCTCGGCGCTTGGACGCAGCTAAACTGGCCATAGCGCGCGAGGAGTTCGCCAACCTGGAGAGGTTGGGCATCATCAGGCGTTCAAGCAGCCCATGGGCTTCCCCGCTACACATGGTCCCTAAAGCTGAGGGTTCGTGGCGACCTTGCGGGGATTTCCGCAGGTTGAACAACGCCACAGCGCACGACCGCTACCCAGTTCCTCACATCCAAGATTTTTTCCTTCACTTGGCAGGAGCGCGCGTTTTTTCTAAAATAGACCTGGTACGCGGTTACCACCAAGTCCCAGTGCGCGCCGAGGACATACCCAAAACAGCGGTGATAACTCCGTTCGGTTTATTCGAGTTTTTGCGCATGCCATTCGGGCTTAAAGGGGCTGCACAGACGTTCCAACGCATGATGGATGCAGTGCTGCGTGATCTCCCTTTCGTATTCGTCTACTTGGACGATATCTTGGTAGCCAGCGCGTCCGAAGACGAACACGAAACCCACCTCACGGCGGTTTTCCAGAGGTTGGAAGAGCACGGGTTAATAATCAACCCAGTGAAATGTCAGTTCGGGGTGACGCAGATTGATTTTTTGGGGGCACCGCATCTCTCCCGAAGGAGCGGTTCCACTGCCTGACAAAGTGCGCGCGGTAGCAGATTTTCCCCGGCCGCAAACGGTCAGGGCGTTACAGGAATTTTGGGGAATGGTGAATTTTTATAACCGTTTCCTTCCCCGCGCAGCGCAGCTCATGCAACCACTGTACGGCGCACTCAAAAAACAGAAACCCACGAATAAGATCGAATGGTCCCCGGAGCGAGAGCGGGCGTTCTCAGAAGTCAAAGCAGCCCTGGCAAACGCTGCGTTGCTGGCACATCCAGACCCAACAGCCCGCATAGCGCTCACTACTGACGCGTCAGATGTGGCCATAGGGGCGGTCGTGGAGCAACGTGTAGCCGGGGCTTGGCAGCCGCTCGCCTTTTTCAGCAGGACTTTGCGCGATAGTGAACGTAAATACAGCGCATTCGACAGGGAGTTGCTGGCTACCCACTTGGCCATTCGCCACTTCCAGTTCTGGCTGGAAGGGCGCTGTTTCACCGCGTTCGTTGACCACAAGCCACTAACATTCGCGATGGCCAAGGTTTCAGAACCGTGGTCGGGCCAGCAGCAGAGACAGCTGGCCGCGATCTCAGAGTTTACTACCAATATTCAGCATGTGTCGGGTAAACTGAATGTAGTGGCAGACTGCCTCTCGCGCGCCGTGGCTGCCCCGGTCCGCGTGGGGATAGATTACTCAGCCATGGCCGCGGAGCAGGTTAGTGATGCGGACGTGCGCGCGCTCCAGTCTGGACCAACAGGGTTAAGGCTGGAGAGTAGGGTGCTGCAAGACGGTATGCCCCCCCTAATTTGTGATGTTCCACGGGGCGACTGCGTCCCGTGGTACCGGCCGCGTGGCGCCGTTGCGTTTTTGACTCGATTCATTCTTTGGCGCACCCGGGAGTGCGCGCGTCGGTCAAAATGGTAGGAGAGAAATTTGTGTGGCCGAGCCTTCACAAACAAGTGAAAGAGTGGGCAGCAGCCTGCATGGTGTGCCAACGAGCCAAGGTACACAGACACACGAAGGCTCCCTTGGAGCTGTTTCGCATCCCGGCTAAGAGGTTCGACCACGTTCACGTGGACCTCGTGGGCCCCCTCCCGCCATCACAGGGATGCACGCACCTTCTGACAATGGTGGACCGCACCACGCGCTGGCTGGAAGTGGTTCCACTGGCAGCAACCACAGCCGAGGAGGTGGCGTGTGCGTTTTTAACGGCATGGGTGGCGCGTTTTGGAGTCCCGTCGGATATTACGTCCGACAGAGGCCCTCAATTTGTTTCCGAACTCTGGTCAACAATGGCCCGCAGCCTGGGTGTCACAATTCACCGCACAACCGTGTACAATCCACAGGCTAATAGGTTATGCGGACGTTTTCATAGGTCATTGAAAGCGGCTCTCAGGGCATTGCTGACGGATGCAAATTGGGTAGACAAGCTACCGTGGGTTTTATTGGGGTTACGTTCTGCGCCTAAAGAGGATTTGGAAGCGTCACCGGCTGAACTCGTTTTTGCGCAGCCACTTCGGCTGCCCGGGGAGTTTCTTCCAGATAATCCCGCGCCGGGCAGCTCCCCGTCTCAGCTGTTGCAACGTAGCATAGACACAAGCACGCTGCCGGGCCCTGCTCACCACAGTTTTCCGCACGTTTTTGTGCCTAAAACTTTGAAAAACGCGGAGTTAGTTTTTGTTAGACATGATGACCATCGACCTCCACTGCGCCCACCTTATGACGGACCGTTCAGAGTGCTGGAAACAGGGGACAAGCATTTTTTGCTAGATTTGGGGGGTAGGAGGGAAAAGGTTGGCATAGACAGACTCAAACCCGCTTTTGTTGTGGTGGATGAGCAAGTGCTGTTGGCGAGGGCCCCTCGGCATGGAAGACCCCCACGGGGAGCTTCCCAGAGAAAAGATTCCCCAGAGCACCCACATGCACAGACTTTTACCCCCAATCACCAGCCCCCCAGAATGACAGCGCCGCGGAGGCGGTGAATCCTGGTTACAGCAGATACGGGAGAAGACTGAAGCCCAAGCAGCATGTGGATTGATGTTTAATGATTTAACCACAGCATGTGGACTGTCATTCTGTTGTTCTATCCAAGATGCTCGGGGGGGTCGTTTAGTGACACAGGGGGAGTGCATAATGTTATAGCATCTTAGACTAGAACAAAGAGCAGAGTTTCCCTCGGAGATAGCAGGGAGGTGTGAAGGATGAATGCAGTGTGATCTTTTGTGTATCAGAGACTTCTAGCAGGATGGTAAAGGATTAAGGAAGTGAATGCAATGTGACCTTTTGTGTGTAGAAGCTTCTGAAAGAATGCCGTAGTATTTAAAAGAAGAGTTTTGTCTGAGATGTCCTCTTTCTGACTATGCTTCTGTGTGAGATGCGTAATAAACTGTCTGAGTCAAATCCGCCTCGTTATTTACACACTCCACAACCTACTCATTGATGTTGCTGCTGAAAATGAATCCTCCGGACAGTCACGCTATCCAGGGTGTGGAAATGGTTGGCTAGCAGCTTCACGACGTCCTCAAATGAGTCTGACGCACCCAGCATCTGCAGGACTCGCTGGCCCTCAATACCTAGGTTATGCACAAGAAGCGCACGTGCCCTTAGCTTGTCAAGCTGCCCGAGGTCCAGCATGATGATGTAGGTCTGAAAAGCCTCAAACCATCTAGGCCAAGGCACCAGCAGTTCACCCAAGAGCTCGAGGAAGGGGAGGAGTGGTGTTATGCACCTCCATGAGTTAATCTTCAGTCGCCAAATGTTATGTACACTACCGCTCAAAAGTTTGGGGTCACTTAGAAATTTCCTTATTTTTGAAAGAAAAGCACTGTTTTTTTCAATGAAGATAACTTTAAACTAATCAGAAATACACTCTAATATCTAATATACATTGCTAATGTGGTAAATGACTATTCTAGCTGCAAATATCTGGTTTTTGGTGCAATATCTACATAGGTGTATAGAGGCCCATTTCCAGCAACTATCACTCCAGTGTTCTAATGGTACAATGTGTTTGCTCATTGCGTCAGAAGGCTAATGGATGATTAGAAAACCCTTGTGCAATCATGTTAGCACAGCTGAAAACCGTTTAGCTGGTTAGAGAAGCTATAAAACTGACCTTCCTTTGAGCAGGTTGAGTATCTGGAAAAAATTATTTCAAATACAAATCATTATTTCTAACCTTGTCAATGTCTTGACTATATTTTCTATTCATTTTACAACTCATGGTGGTAAATAAGTGTGACTTTTCATGAAAAACACAAAATAATTGTCTGGGTGACCCCAAACTTTTGAACGGTAGTGTATGTAATACCTGGTAATGAATGAGGCAAGATGAGGGTTGCGACGAACACAGCTTTACTGGTGGTAATGGAGTACAGCGATAACACGGCAGCCACCTGGCGTGGGTACCATTGTAAAGATGCCGTAACATGGCGGCCCTCCCTACTATATAGAGCAGTGCGGTGACGTGACAGGAAGTCCACATCACCACACTGTACTTCACAATAAAGTACCACCAAACCATGTACCACAATCGGGTGTCCTAATTTTTTCACATGACTGTATATAAATACAGTTGAACTAAACTTAATTAAAAACTGATGAATTTGTGAGACCTTAACTTTCAACAGTAGAGCATCCGCCCCACACCCGGGAGGCAGGGGTTCAAATCCCGGCCGGGTCATACCAAAGACCATATAAAAATGGTGCTTTCTGCCTTCTAGCGTGGTGCTCCGCATAATGGAATGGGGAAAGTAAAGTTACACACAGAGCTACCAGAGGACTGACCCCCCGCTGTAGCTTTCACTACTTACAGTAGCTGTGTGGCCTAGGGTCAGAGAAACGGAGATAGGCGCCGCCCATATACACCTTCAGGTGTGAAGGGATTAACTTAACTAACTAACTTTCAACAGTGGCATTTCCCATCTTAAAGAGCCTTCTCAACAAGCTACAGGCAGGAGTGTGCTGCACAGGTGCTAAGTTTGACTATCACTCCCTCTAAGAAATACATTACACCCCAGGGTCTTCAGTTAGTGATGGATATACTCACACCTACTTTAACGGCATCTAATTCTACCATTAGACTGTTAGGATACACAGTGGTGCACAAAAAACAACATGTGCTTTTACCACAATTTAAAGGGAGCATTGACTGAAAAATGGTGCATTTGTAGGTTTTAACTGTCTGAAATGTGTCTATTGGTCACTTAATCTTCCAAAAAATATCAAAATAGTCAATTCTTTTGCCAAACACACAGCCTTTATCTCATTTTTCTCCCCCAGAAACGCCAGAAACATTTTTGACTATACGTCACGATTAGAAAAAGCCAACCCACCACCGTCCTTGAGGGCTGCCCACTGCTCTATTATTGGCCTGTCTAGCTGTCTGTCATGTAGATGGAAGTGGTGCTAAAGGGGGCCTATTAGCCCCTGAGCTATTAGCCCCCCAGCTAGCACTAGTACCAGGAGTCTTGCACCAAGCACGGCATATATTGTTATTTTCTTTAGATCTTAGTCACCCTAATAGCCATCCCTGTTACCACCTGGTTCACAATCAACAATGCATTTCATGTGACTCCGACCCATCCCCCAATAATTTCACCCTGATTCCACAGCAAATCGCCAGCACCAGCATGCCGGTCTCGGCAACAATCCCGAGGCTACTGACTGGAGGCTGCTGGCTCTCATGGCCAACTCCCCCACTGTCCTCCAGGGCTCTGTGCGACTCTGCTCCGCTCTTGTGGGCAACGTAGGGGGCTGCCTTGTGATGGGGACTCCCCCAGCTGGCCGTGGGAATGGAGCGGAGTCCTGCAGAGCAAGACACTGCCCTTTGAGATCACATGGCTCAGCAGCTCAGCTCAATCAGGAGCCTCGGGTCCCAGACCATGTTGGTTGTGGCGATTGGGGGCTGCCTGTCATGTGCTAGTGACTTTTTGTGGAATCACAGCAAAATTATTGGGAGATGGGCTGGACTAACGAGAGATACACCATCGACTGTGGATCAGTGAACCAGAGCCGCTCATCCAAGCTAGAAGGAGGCTAGAAGCTAGTCAGCTAATAGCTAACTGACATAAGAGGGAGGGCGGAGTTGACTAGGTGAAGGATGTTTCTGAAAGTGATAGGCTTTAAATCAGAGCATTTTAAGAAAGCTAGGAAAAATACAAAACAAATTTGCTTCAATAATTAAAAAATTAAAGAAAATGTGAACAAAATATGTCACAAACACTTCATTAAGACATATGTGAGCAGGGGCATCAGACTGGAGGGAAGGGTACTCTTTACCCAGGGCCCACTGCAGGGAGGGGCCCACAAAAAGTCTGAAATGAAAATGTTTTTCTGTGTTGCATTCTTTTGATTCCTAGTTAATTAATGTCATTGTAAAATTCACCTTGGCTGAATGAAATGTTTGAGAGACTGAATTTTGCATTAACAGTAATGATGGATGTTGTCTGAGGCCCCTATCACTAACTAACCTGCACTTATATAGCGCTTTTCTAGTCACAAAGACCACTCAAAGCGCTTTCATTACTAACCCTCTATTCTAAGGGCCTATAGGAAACAGATATCTAGGGACAATTTAGAACAGCCAATTAACCTAACATGCATGTTTTTGGCATGTGGGAGGAAACCGGAGAAATCCCGGAGGAAACCCACGCAACACGGGGAGAACATGCAAACTCCACACAGATCACTGTTGGTCGGGGGCTGGGATCGAACCCACGATCCCACAATCCCCCGGCCAAGGGTAAACTGTGCTGCCGCAGTGCTAACCACTGCGCCACCGTGCAGCCCAGTCAGAAGCGCCCCGTCTGTTATGTCTGTAACTGAGGGTGAATGGCGAGACTTAAGGTGGAACTGAACAAGACTTTATTATAGACTCACTGGTAGCACAGAAGCGCTCCCGCTAGGCTGAGAGGTGGTCAAAGAGACCGCCCCTCTTCCTTATAGCCTTCTTATACCCCGAGTGGTGGCGGAACCGGAAAGGTGGAGCCACCACCCATGTCACACAATAATACATCCTATGAACAACATCACATTTCCTACCCCCCCTTCAAAAGGTCCAAAAGACACACACAATCAAGACTCTCCCCAATTTACAACCCGAATCACGCACTAAAAGTGAACAGAAATATCAGGGCCTACCACATTCATACAAAACAATTAAGGCTAGGGGGAGACAGGTGGACTACTGTTGCACCCCCACACAGCTAGACAGATTATTCTGCTGTCATTGTTAAAACACAGTCCATTAAACAGAAAACTGCCATGTTCTTAAAATAAATAATCCAAAACAATCCCCTTATTAAAACAAACATATATACAAACAGGTGAAACCCCATTAATAAATCCAATCAACAACTTAGTTACTATTCATACCAACACCATGCAATAAACACATCACCCCAAATATCAGTCTGCCCCAGTAGAGGAACCACCCCCCAAAAAACCATCAGACAGTTCCCCTCCGGAGCACCTTCTTCTCTTCACGCCCAGGGATGGCCCGTGCTGCTGTTCAAACACCACTTTCTCCAGCTTGGCGCGGTGCAGCTCCTTGGGATGGCGCCATGAGCCATCAGACAGCTGAAGGTAGATATTCTCTCGAACAGCCACCACCTGCAGCCGCCCCTGGTCCTCCTGTCGCTTGTGCTTTCTACGAACCCCTCTTGACCAGGCCTCCTCTCTGGGTCGGACAACATCAGCAACCCCGAGAGGAGCCCGACTCAGCTTCCAGTGTCCCTGAGTGGCATGTTGTTTTACCGTGCCAGCCGGTCCTGCACTGCTCGCTTTCATTTCAGACGCTGGCAAAGCCATTGTGACCCCTTGCTTCTCGGTACCTCCCAGCCGAACTACGGAAACAGAATGGGCCAGCCACTCGGCTCCACCCACCGTCACGGGTGTCCCACTGCATTGCCCAGTTCCCTCAGCTAGGGCTACTGGGGCACTGATACCGGGACCCTCCCGCCCTGGGTAGGGTTGGTTCTGCTCATCTTCCAGAATACTAGGCCAAGGTTCATCCAATACAGCATCGTCCATTACTCGCAGAACCGGATGATCCCACAAGCCACAGCCCGACCCCTTTTCTCCAACACCGCTGGTGATCGAAAAACCCAGTCCATAATAAAGGTCACAGCTCATAATATTCTTGCCATCAGTGGTCACCACAAACTGCAGGTTGGAAAGCTCCGCTGATTTGTACCTAGCCATCAGTTCCACCAAACCCACAATGGCTAGCCTTTTTCCTCCATACCCACACAATGGCGCTGAATGACCTCTCACTCGGTAGTATGGGAAGAGACTCCTCACGTCAGGCCAATTCAACACGGACCTCACTGCGTCCGTGTCAATCAGCAGCGGTACCTCCACTCCGTCTAGCTTCACCATACAGTATGTAAGGCCATCAGTGTTCGGAGAGACGGTGTGGATAACCGTAGGAGTTGGAGCAGGGGTGTCCGCTTTGTGTCGCTGTTCCCCTCGCTCAAACCTATTACAGGCCCTGGCAAAATGATGCAGAAATCCGCACTTGTCACAGCGTTTTCCTCTTGCTGGACACTCTCTTGCCTTATAGCGGTGCTTAGTAGACCCACAACCCAAACACCTGGGCGATCCTGGGGGGGACCTTATCTTCACAGCTGTAGCGCATTCCTCCTTCTCCTGCTCGCTATCATTGCTGTTGATTGTGATTCAGAGCGGTGTAGTGTAGCTCTCTCACCAAGGTCACGTGACGCTTCACAATGCTGAGCTATCTCGATAAACATGGCTAACAACAATTCGCCGGAGTACGTGAGGAGCCTCGACTTCACCATCAAGCAAAGCGTGTGCTCCGTCAACTGGTCACGGACCATCTCTTCCTCCAGTGCTCCAAACCAGCAGTCCCCGGCCAGCTGATGCAGGTCCACAACATACCGTTGTACTGACTCGCTGATCCGCTGGTGGCGCTGCCAAAACTGGATCGTCCAGACGATGACACTTTCACGGGCTCAAAAATATTGTTCCATTAGCTCCACAATGTCCTCAAAGCTATCACTAGCACCCAAGGTAGAAGGTGTCCTTCCATACCCAAATTATGAACCAACATTGCCCAAGCCCATATTTTCTTCAGTTCACCAAGGTTCAGAGCCACCAAGTTTAGTTTAGTTTAGTTTAGTTTAGTTTAGTTTAGTTTAGTTTATTTGAAAAGGGACAATGCAATCTCATAAAACACATGATTACACATGGTTAAAAAAGCCAGAATTAGCCAAAAGGCTAGTTTTCATCTGTAGTCCCCTGGCCAAGATGTAAAAAAGCAGTAAAATGCATCTACAAGAAAAAAAACATGGTTAGACATTTAAGAGGGCACTAATGTAACAAATAACATATGCATAACAAACCGTACATTTAAACACAACATCAAACATCACAGCAGACTTATCTTTTAGTGTTGGCAGCTGTAGGTGTTTATAAGCCACATTTTCAATTTTTTTGTGAAGGCCTTGAATGTTGTGAGCAGTTTAACCTCCTCAGGTACTGAGTTCCACTCACTAGCGCTCCTCACTGACCAGGCCGACTTACTGAAAGTGCTCCTGCGCAGAGGAATGAAACAGTCACCTCTGACAGAGCAATTTTGGAATGCAGCAAACCATCTCACCCAAGGGACCAGTGGCTTGCCGGGAAGCTCCAGAAACGGCCAAATGCTAGTGACTCCCACGTCCATGTGTTTTACCCTCGTCACCAAATGTTATGTCTGCAACTGAGGGTGAATGACGAGACTTAAGATGGAACTGAACAAGACTTTATTATAGACTCACTGGTAGTACCAAAGCGCTCCCGCTAGGCTGAGAGGTGGTCAAAGAGACTGCCCCTCTTCCTCACAGCCTTCTTATACCCCAGGTGGCCGCGGAACTGGAAAGGTGGAGCCACCACCTGTGTCACACAATAATACGTCCTATGAACAACATCACACCGGCCGCATGACCATTCCATTCGGCAGGCAGAGTGTCTCGCTAGCACCACTATCCAAGAGAAGCACGATCTTATTAAAGTATTTTAAACACAGAAAAAAAGCAGAAGAGGTACAGTATCTCACAAAAGTGAGTACATCCCCTCTCATTTTTGTAAATAATCTTTTCATGGGACAACACTGAAGATATGACACTTTGATACAATGTAAAGTAGTCAGTGTACAGCTTATATAACAATGTAAATTTGCTGTCCCCTCAAAAAAACTCAACACATAGCCATTAATGTGTAAACTGCTTGTCAAGGACCCCCCAGTGTGCTTTTACGCAGTGCACAGTGAGGGGTAAAATGACAAGGATTTACGTGAGAAGGTTTCACCACAACACATTTATTAAAGTAAAGACAGACTGTTCCCAAAAATGGTGAAGACTTACAAAAACACAGAGAACACTTGCTGCTGGCGTTCGGGGGCTGGCATCACCCAGCGAACGTATGAAGAGGAACATGTTAACCATGATTGCGCCCCAGAGCCGACATCACTTCAAGGGTGCATGGAACCATGGCAAACGTAGAGTGGCTAACACACCATGAAAATGCTGACAATCACAGCAGACTGACAACACGGTAGACAATACAATGAACCAGCAATGTGTGACTGGCAAAAAGCTGCTTAAGTACACGCATTGCTGGTGATGGTGAAATGAGGAGCACCTGGGCGAGGACCGGGAAAGATGATTAGCAGGAGTGGGAACCAGCTGGCAGTAATGAGAGAGAGGGGGCGTGGTCGGACCAGCAGACTGTCAGCCAGAGTTATGCTAGAGAGAGCCAAAGAGGACTGCCTCACAGCTGCCAGCCCGAGAGCAGTGGCAAGGGATACAGAAGCAGCAGCGGCACTTAAACCCACAGGGAGGTCAGGACCAAGCCGGGGGAAACCAAGCCGGCTCGGCTCCTGACACCACTGGAAACAAAAGTGAGTACACCCCTAGTGAAAATGTCTAAATTGTGCCCAGTTAGCCATTTTCCCTCCCCGGCATCATGTGACTCGTTAGCATTACAAGGTCTCAGGTGTGAATGGGGAGCATGTGTGGTAAATTTGGTGTTATTGCTCTCACACTCTCATACTGGTCACTGGAAGTTCAGCATGGCACCTCATGGCAACAAACTGTCTGAGGATCTGAAAAAAAAGAATTGTTGCTCTATATAAAGATGGCCTAGGCTATAAGAAGATTGCCAACACCCTGAAACTGAGCTGCAGCACGATGGCAAAGACCATGCAGTGGTTTAACAAGATAGGTTCCACTCAGAACAGGCCTCGCCATGGTCAACCAAAGAAGTTGAGTGTACCTGCTCAGCGTCATATCCAGAGGCTGTCTTTTGAAAATAGACGTATGAGTGCTGCCAGCATTGCTGCAGAGGTTGAAGGGGTGGGGGGTCAGCCTGTCAGTGCTCAGACCATATGCTGCATACTGCACCAAATTGGTCTGCATGGCTGTTGTCCCAGAAGGAAGCCCCTTTTAAAGATGATGCACAAGAAAGCCTGCAAACAGTTTGCTGAAGACAAGCAGACTAAGGACATGAATTACTGGAACCATGTCTTGTGGTCTGATGAGACCAAGATAAGCTTATTTAATTCAGATGGTGTCAAGCGTGTGTGGCGGCAACCAGGTGAGGAGTACAAAGACAAGTGTGTCTTGCCTACAGTCAAGCATGGTGGTGGGAGGGTCATGGCTTGGGGCTGCATGAGTGCTGCCGGCACTGGGGCGCTACAGTTCATTGAGGGAACCATGAATGCCAACATGTACTGTGACATACTGAAGCAGAGCATGATTGGAAACTGGGCCGCAGGGCAGTATTCCAACATGATAACGACCCTAAACACACCTCCAAGACGACCACTGCCTTGCTAAAGAAACTGAAGGTAAAGGTGATGGACTGGCCAAGCATGTCTCCAGACCTAAACCCTATTGAGCATCTGTGGGACATCCTCAAACGGAAGGTGGTGGAGCGCAAGGTCTCTCACATCCACCAGCTCCATGATGTCATCATGGAGGAGTGGAAGAGGATTCCAGTGGAAACCTGTGAAGCTCTAGTGAACTCCATGCCCAAGAGAGTTAAGGCAGTGCTGGAAAATAATGGTGGCCACACAAAATATTGACACTCTGGGCACAATTTGGACATTTTCACTTAGGGGTGTACTTGTTTCCAGCGGTTTACACATTAATGGCTGTGTGTTGAGTTATTTTGAGGGGGCAGCAAATTTACACTGTTATACAAGCTGTACACTGACTACTTTACATTGTATCAAGGTGTCATATCTTCAGTGTTGTCCCATGAAAAGATATAATAAAATATTTACAAAAATGTGAGGGGTGTACTCACTTTTGTGAGATACTGTATGTAAGCAGAGGAGACATTTATGGTGGTTTGAACCAGCCGGTAATCGGAACAATAATGAAGAGTCACTTAGCAAATAGGTGTGGTTAGGCTTCATATGCAGGGAAAGGCAAGAGTGACTGATGAATTGCTGAGGATTGACTTCACCAGCTACTACAATATTATCTAATAATTTACGTTCATCATTATGTACCTGGCAAGTTAAGAAGACCGAAATTCACGAAGTCAATGACTTTAATCCATCAACAGCCTTCAAACTAAATGTGCCAGCATTTGGATTTCAAAATAAGGGAGGTTTTTTCTTGCTGTCTGGGTGGTGAGGAGAGTTCTAAAAAACTATAAATATATCCACCTTATTCCTAGATCCCATGATGCCTTGCATGAATTATGGGTGCAACTTCTGGTACTAGTTTAGAACACATGGTTGTCACTGAAACGGGACACTTTTCCTTGTTAAAACAATGACTTTGGCATCAAAATATGGGAACGTGGCCTTTTGCACCTCAAAAACAGTAATATAATCATACCACTTCCCACAACTATAGAGGGATGAGAAGATGACCTTAAAAAGTGGCCTGGCAGATAGTAGCTCCATTTGTTAGTGCCGCTGCTCAGATGCTAACGCTTTAAACAAGTAAAAGCTCTGAGATATATCAATGTTTCTACCACAATAAAGTCAGATGCATTTAAAAGATGTTGGACATAATCAGATTTACCTCAGAGCAGATGTAGAATCTAGTCAGAGCCACAAAGAACCACAACACCGTGCTTGGGTGTTTTAATGTCGGGGTAAAATAGACAGCTACAGCTGTTCGTTTTACCCTGAAATGAAAATGCTCATGCTGCTGTTATGCCCCAAATGCTTGTTATTTAACTTAACACATACAGACCTTTTCTGACAATTGGTCAAAATTTTATTGATCTATATTTAGTTATGCACAGTGAAGTTATGGTCTGAGGAGGCAATGGATGCTCTAAAGGACTGTTTTGAAACCACTGCCTGGGAGCAGCTCTGCGATCCACATGGTGAGGACATCGATGGCCTCACTCACACCATCACGGACTACATCAGCTTCTGTGTGGACAACACCGTACCCACCAAGACCATATGGTGTTGCTCAAATAACAAACCCGGGATCAACCCTGAGATAAAAACACTTCTGAGAGAGAAGAAGAGGATCTTCAGGTCGAGGAACAGGGAGATGCTGAAGTCCGTACAGAAGAAGCTGAGGAAGAAGATCAGAGAAGGCAAGGACAGCTTCAGGAAGAAGATGGAGGACAAGCCGCAACAGAGCGACATCGGCGGGGTCTGGAGAAACCTCAAAACCATCTCTGGGCTCCAGAATACCTCACTCCCCACTCCACCAACACCCCCCCACTCCCAGCACACAGCCCCACAACATGACCCTTGCTAAGACCCAGGTGAGGACAGAGCTGAGGAAGATCAAGGCGAGGAAGGCCTCGGGACTGGACGGCATCAGCGCGAAGCTCCTCAAGTCCTGTGCAGACCAGCTGTGTGGGATTGTGGTGTACATTTTCAACCTGAGCCTGAAGCTGGGGAGGGTACCATAGTTGTGGAAAACATCTTGTGTGGTACCTGTACCAAAGACTTCCCACCCCAAAGAAGTGAACAGCTACAGACCAGTGGCCCTGACGTCTCACATGATGAAGACCCTGGAGAGACTGCTCTTTGCTCACCTCCATCCCCTGGTGATACCAGCGATGGATCGACTCCAGTTCACCTACCAGCATGGCATTGGGGTGGAGGATGCAGTGATCTTCCTCCTTCACCGTTCTCTGTCCCACCTGGAGAAGCCCGGGAATGCGGTGAGGATCATGTTCTTTGACTTCTCCAGTGCTTTCAACACCATCCAACCGATGATCCTGAGGGACAAGCTGCTGTGCGCAGGGGTGGACCAGCACCTGTCGTCATGGATCCTGGACTACCTCACTAACCGGCCACAGTTTGTGAGAACCCGGGACTGTGTGTCCGACACGATCATCGGTAGCACGGGGGCCCCACAGGGAACGGTTTTGGCTCCCTTCCTGTTCACCCTTTATACTGCGGACTTCTCACACAATACAACACACTGCCATCACTGCCATCTAGAGTGCTGTCTCCTTTTGTTTACTGAGACGTGGCTAACTGAACTAGCAGCAGATGCTAACATTGAGCTGGAGGGTTTCCACAAGATACGGGCAGACCGAACACCAGACAGTGGCAAAGCAAGGGGCGGTGGAGTGATAATGTATGTTAACAACAACTGGTGCAGACCGGGACATATCACTGTTAAACAATGTCACTGCAGCAAAGACATTGAGTTGCTAGCTGTTAGCATGCGGCCTACATATCTCCCGAGAGAACACTCACACGTGATCTGCATTGTTGTTTATGCAAATCCGACGGCGAACGCTGGGACAGCGCGTGACGTCATCCATTCAGTAACCAGCAGGCTGCAGACAGAACACCCAGATGCTCTTCTCCTCATCTCAGGCGATTTCAACCATGTTTCACTGTCTCCCATTCTACCCACGTTTACCCAGTATGTCACATGCCACACTAGAGACAATAAAACACTGGACTTATTCTACGCAAACACTAAGGAGGCGTACACCTCATCACAACTCCCCCAACTCGGGAGATCAGATCACAACTTGGTTCATCTCCGGCCGGTGTACAAACCCCTAGTGCACAGACAACCCCCGGCCATGCGCACAGTGATGTTATGGTCTGAGGAGGCAATGGACACTCTAAAGGGCTGTTTTGAAGCCACCGCCTGGAAGCAGCTCTGCGATCCACATGGTGAGGACATTGATGGCCTCATTCACACCTTCACGGGCTACCTCAGCTTCTGTGCGGACAAATCCGTTCCCACCAAGACCATACGGTGTTGCTCAAACAACAAACCCTGGATCAACCCTGAGATTAAAACACTTCTGAGAGAGAAGAAGAGGATCTTCAGGTCGGGGAATAGGGAGATGCTGAAGTCCGTACAGAGGGAGCTGAGGAGAAAGATCAGAGAAGGCAAGGACAGCTTCAGGAGGAAGATGGAGGACAAGCTGCAACAGAGCGACATCAGCGGGGTCTGGAGAAACCTCAAAACCATCTCTGGGCTCCAGAATACCTCCCCCCAGGCCATGGGGGGCAGGGAGTGGGCAAACAATCTGAATTTGTTTTTCAATAGGTTTGACCAACCGCCCTCCCCCCTGACTGCACAACAACCACTGCTGCCTGTAAAGACATCAAGTCCTGCTGCCCACTCCCCACTCCACCAACACCCCCCCACTCCCAACACACAGCCCCCCATCCTGACCCTGACCAGGACCCAGGTGAGGACGGAGCTGAGGAAGATCAAGGCGAGGAAGGCGTCGGGACCGGACGGCATCAGCGCAAAGCTCCTCAAGTCCTGTGCAGACCAGCTGTGTGGGATTGTGACGTACATCTTCAACCTGAGCCTGAAGCTGGGGAGGGTACCACAGCTGTGGAAAACATCTTGTGTGGTACCTGTACCAAAAACTTCCCACCCCAAAGACCTGAACAGCTACAGACCGGTGGCCTTGACGTCCCACTTGATGAAGACCCTGGAGAGACTGCTCCTTGCTCACCTCCGCCCCCTGGTGGAACCAGCGATGGATCCACTCCAGTTCGCCTACCAGCATGGCATTGGGGTGGAGGATGCGGTGATCTTCCTCCTTCACCGTTCTCTGTCCCACCTGGAGAAGCCCGGGAATGTGGTGAGGATCATGTTCTTTGACTTCTCCAGTGCTTTCAACACCATCCAACCGATGATCCTGAAGGACAAGCTGCTGCGCGCAGGGGTGGACCAGCACCTGTCATCATGGATCCTGGACTACCTCACGAACCGGCCTCAGTTTGTGAGAACCCGGGACTGTGTGTCCGACACGATCATCAGTAGCACGGGGGCCCCCCAGGGAACGGTGTTGGCTCCCTTCCTGTTCACTCTTTATACTGCGGACTTCTCACACAACACAACACACTGCCATCTACAGAAGGTCTCTGATGACTCTGCGATCGTTGGCCTCATCTCCAATGGAGATGAAGCTGAGTACAGAGGGCTTATCCAGGACTTCGTGGACTGGTGTCATCGGAACTGCCTCCAGATCAACGCGAGGAAAACTAAGGAGCTGGTGGTGGACTGCCGCAGGCAAGGACAACCCCTCACAGCACCAGTAAATATACAGGGAACAGACATTGAGATGGTGACATCCTACAAGTACCTGGGTGTTCATCTGAACAATAAACTAGACTGGTCACACAATACTGACGCACTCTACAAGAAGGGACAGCGCAGGCTGTTCCTACTGAGGAGACTCAGGTCTTTTGGTGTACAAGGGGCGCTGCTGAAGACATTCTACGACACGGTGGTGGCATCAGCCATCACTTTTGGAGTGGTCTGCTGGGGCAGTGGCATTACTGCAGCCGATAGGAAGAGACTGAACAAACTGATCAAGAAAGCTAGCTCTGTCCTGGGGCAGCGCCTTGATCCGGTGGAGGAGATAAGAGAGAGAAGGACGGTGGCTAAACTGTCATCTCTGCTGGAGTCCGAGTTCCACCCTATGCAGGACATACTGAATGCACTGAGGAGCTCATTTAGCAGCAGACTACATCATCCCAGGTGCACAATCGAGAGGTTTCGCAGGTCCTTCCTACCAACGGCTGTCAGACTGTACAACCTAAGCAGGGCTGCTCGCAGAGATAGCAAAAAGACGTAACAACCTAATAGTTTTTTGAATGCAAAAGATGCAATAGACTTACACAATGGTCCCCTCCGGCATACAACTAGGAGAATACCGGTAGCTACGGAGGGTGAGAATATGTATGGGTGTAGAGGATTTTGGAAGAACGAGGCGATGTGATATATAAACCAAAGTTTATTATCAGCTCCTCTAGCAAGTCTCATCCTAGTGCAGCAGCAGAAGAAGGAAAAAGAGACCGAACACCTCCGGCTCTAAGAACTTATACTTGCACATAACAAAAGACATGCAAATCCAAAGCTGACATCCTTCCTTATCTTAATCCCCCCATTGTCTTCGTACTCCTCCTCATGGCCCTGGGGGGTCAGGGCAGCTCCTCCGGTCTCCGCCGCAGTGCCTGGGAAACTCTTTGATCTTCACTGGCGGTTGAGATCTCTTTGTCCTGTTCTGAGGTGTGAAGTCGCCTTACATATGTAATCACCAAACATTCTCACATGCTTCAACATATGTAGGTTATGGAATATATGATTAATATAGACCACAGCCCCCCCCCCAAACGACTAAGAAAAGGACAATAGAAAAATTCACAGTTTAAGATAATTATTATGACATACTAACTGCTACACCTCTTGCCACAGAAGAAACTTTCCAGCAGCTATGCTCCTAAGAGAGTTCAGTGGTAATCATAACAGCATAGTAAAATCACAAGTCAGTCCTAAACTGTTACAGCACAATTAGTGAACAACTGTTGAGTAGTTTGCATCAGTCTCTGTGCCGTCTGGGTTTTAATCTTCTCCTGAATCTGCTGTGGGTCCGCTTAGGCGTCCTGCTGGGACCTTCCTGTAAGGAATCTGCAGCTTGGGGAGGAGAGTGATTATTTGTTCCCTGCAGGAGGGCTGAGTCTTTTCTCTTGGGGGGTCTACCCCGCCGAGGTGCTCTCGCCAACCGTGCAGGCTCGTCTCTCAACAAGAAGGCAGGTTTAAGTCTGTCAATGCTGACTGTTTCTTTTCTATCCCCAAAATCAATCACAAAGTGTTTATCACCAGGTTCCAGCACTCTGAATGGTCCATCGTATGGTGGGTGGAAAGTTGGTTTTAAAGCTTCATGCCTAACAAAAACGAATTCAGCGTTTTTTAAAGCTTGGGAGACAAAAACCCGTGGAAAAGAGTGATGTGCCGGACCGGGGAGAGAGTCCGGTCCGCTGCTGCCTAAAAACCTCAGGCCTGGAAAATGCCCTGGCTCTGGGTTCTCTGGTAAAAATTCACCTGGGAGCCTGAGAGGTTGTGCAAAAACTAATTCTGCTGGGGAGGCGTCTAGATCCTCTTTAGGCGCAGCATGCAACCCCAATAAAACCCAGGGAAGTTTATTTACCCAATTTGTATCCGTTAGTGAGGCTCTGAGGGCGGCCTTTAAAGATCTGTGAAAACGCTCGCATAACCCATTAGCCTGAGGGTGATAAGCGGTGGTGCGGTGAATTGTCGCCCCTAAGCTGCTGGCCATGGCTGACCAAAGCTCCGAGACAAATTGAGGACCCCTATCGGACGTGATGTCCGATGGGACGCCGAAACGTGCCACCCAGTTTGTCAAAAAAACGCGAGCGACTTCCTCCGCTGTGGTTGACGCCAGAGGGACTGCCTCTGGCCAGCGCGTGGTGCGGTCTATCATTGTTAACAGGTGTGTGAAACCTTGGGAGGAAGGTAGTGGTCCCACGAGGTCGACATGAACGTGGTCGAACCTTCTAGCAGGGATTGGAAAAGGCTCCAGAGGGGCTTTTGTGTGTTTGTGTATTTTGGCGCGCTGACAAGAAATGCAAGTTTTTGCCCATTCTTTTACGTTTTTGCGCAGGCCAGGCCACACAAACTTTTCGGCGACCATTTTAACCAAGGCGCGCACACCTGGGTGCGTGAGGGAGTGAATTGAGTCGAAAATACGGCGGCGCCATGCAGCTGGGACTAACGGGTGAGGTCGGCCGGTTTAGATATCGCATATTAGGGGAGGGCACGCCGTCGCGTAAACCCCTTTCCTCCAGCCTTAACCCTGTTGGTCCAGACAAGAGTGTGCGCACGTCCGCGTCACCACTTTGTTCCTCTGCCATGGCTGCATAATCTATCCCTGCATGGATTGGGGCCGCGTATGTGTCCGCGTTGGTGAAGAGTTCCGCGGCTGAGGTAGTATAATCTGTCTCCTCGCGCTCTGACGATGTCACAGCGCGAGAGAGGCAGTCTGCTACCACGTTAAGTTTGCCTGCCACATTACTAACTAACTAACTAACCTGCACTTATATAGCGCTTTTCTAGTCACAAAGACCACTCAAAGCGCTTTCACTAATACTAACCCTCTATTCTAAGGGCCTATAGGAAACATATCTAGGGACAATTTAGAACAGCCAATTAACCTAACATGCATGTCTTTGGATTGTGGGAGGAAACCGGAGCCCCCGGAGTAAACCCACGCAGCACAGGGAGAACATGCAAACTCCACACAGAAAGGTTCCTACCCCTGCCAACCTGGGGATTCGAACCAGGAACCTTCTAGCTGTAAGGCAACAGTGCTAACCACTGCACCACCGTGCTGCCCACATGTCGAATGTCTGTGGTGAACTCTGAAATCGCAGCCAGCTGTCTTTGTTGCCTGCCTGACCACGGTTCGGAAATTTTAGCCATGGTAAAGGTGAGCGGTTTGTGGTCTACAAAAGCCGTGAAACTCCGCCCTTCTAACCAGAACTGGAAGTGGCGGATGGATAAATGAAGCGCTAGCAGCTCCCTGTCAAAAGTGCTGTATTTACGCTCGGTTTGGTTTAGCAATTTGCTGAAGAATGCCAAAGGTTGCCAGATTCCGCTGACATGTTGTTCTACAACTGCCCCTATAGCTAGGTCCGAAGCGTCTGTGGTTAGCGCAATGCGGGCCGAGGGATCGGGGTGAACCAACAATGTGGCATTAGCTAGGGCGCTCTTTACTTCCACGAAGGCGCGTTCGCGCTCCGGGGTCCATTCGACCGCGTTGGAAGCTTTTTGTTTTCTGAGTGCGTCATATAGGGGCTGCATGAGCTGAGCTGCGTGGGGGAGGAAACGGTTGTAAAAATTAACCATGCCCAAAAATTCCTGCAGCGATTTGACCGTTTGTGGCTGTGGGAAACTTTTTATCGCGTGAACTTTGTCTGGAAGTTGGACTGCCCCCTTCGGAGAAACTCTGTGTCCTAAAAAATCAATTTGTGACACGCCGAATTTGCATTTGGCTGGATTGATTATTAACCCGTGCTCTTCTAGCCTCTGAAAAACCATAGTGAGATGCCGCTCGTGTTCTTCCTCAGACGGGCTGGCTACCAGCATATCGTCGAGGTAGACGAAAACAAAAGGGAGGTCGCGTAATACTGCATCCATCATCCGCTGAAAGGTTTGAGCAGCGCCTTTGAGGCCGAAAGGCATTCACAAAAATTCAAAAAGGCCAAAAGGGGTTATTACAGCTGTTTTAGGAATGTCCTCTGCTCGAACTGGGACTTGATGATAACCGCGGACCAGGTCTATTTTTGAAAAAATGCGCGCACTCGCCAGATGCAGTGAAAAATCCTGAATGTGAGGAATTGGGTAGCGGTCATGCGCTGTCGCATTGTTTTAATCTGCGGTAATCGCCGCATGGTCTCCAAGAACCGTCGGATTTCGGAACCATGTGAAGTGGTGAGGCCCAGGGGCTTTTCGAGCGTCTAATAATGCCTAATTTTTCAAGGGTGGTAAACTCGTCCCGAGCTATGGCGAGCTTGGCCGCGTCTAAGCGCCAAGCTTTGGCAAATACGGGTGGGCCCTTTGTGGGAATAAAATGTTCAACCCCGTGAACCTGGAAAGGTTGGGCATCATCAGGCGATCGAACAGCCCATGGGCATCCCCGCTACACATGGTCCCTAAGGCCGAGGGATCGTGGCGACCGTGCGGAGATTTCCACAGATTGAATAACGCCACAGTGCACGATCGCTACCCAATTCCCCATATTCAGGATTTTTCCGTTCACCTCGCCGGGGCACGCATTTTTTCTAAAATAGACCTGGTCCGCGGTTACCACCAGGTCCGAGTGTGCACGGAGGACATACCCAAAACAGTGGTAATAACTCCATTTGGCTTGTTTGAGTTTTTACACATGCCCTTCGGATTAAAAGGAGAGGCACAGACATTCCAATGCATGATGGATGCGGTGCTGCGCGATCTTCCGTTTGTGTTCATCTACCTGGATGATATTCTGGTGGCCAGTGTGTCCGAGGACAAACACTTAACCCACCTCAGGACGGTTTTCTGGAGGTTGGAGGAGCATGGGTTAATAATCAACCCAGCGAAATGCCAGTTCGGCAGGACGGGGATTGACTTTTTGGGGCACCGCGTCTCACCGGAGGGAGCAATACCCTTGCCCAACAAAGTGCGTGCTGTGGCGAATTTTCCCCGGCCTCAGAAGGTCAGGGCGCTACAAGAATTTTTGGGGATGGTTAACTTTTATAACCGGTTCCTCCCCCACACAGCTCAACTCATGCAATCATTATACGCCGCGCTCAAGAAATGGACACCCGCAGACAGAGTCAAATGGACTCCGGAGCGAGAGCAGGCGTTCTCTGAGGTTAAAACAGCCCTGGCAAACGCCGCAATGTTGGCGCACCCGGACCCGGCGGCCCGGATAGTGCTCACTACCGACCCCTCGGATGTGGCCATAGGGGCCGTCGTGGAGCAACGTGTCGCCGGCTCCTGGCAGCCGCTCGCTTTTTTCAGCAGGGCTTTGCGCGACAGTGAGCGTAAATATGGCGCGTTCGACAGAGAGTTGCTGGCTCTCCACCTGGCCATACGCCACTTCCAGTTCTGGCTGGAAGGGCGCAGCTTCACAGTGTTTGTGGACCACAAGCCGCTAACGTTCGCGATGGCCAAGGTTTCGGAACCATGGTCGGGCCGGCAGCAGAGACAGCTGGCCGCGATCTTGGAGTTTACGACCGATATTCAGCACGTGTTGGGTAAACTGAATGTGGTAGCGGACTGCCTCTCACGCATAGTAGTGGCCCTGGTCTGCGTGGGGATAGATTATACAGCCATGGCCGCAGAGCAGATTGGCAATACGGACGTGCACCCGCTCCAGTCTGGACCAACAGGGTTAAGTCTGGAGAGCAGAGTACTGCAAGACGGCAAGCCCCCCCTAATCTGCGACGTCTCCACAGGACGCCCGCGCCCGGTGGCCCCAGTCGCTTGGCGCCGCTGCGTGTTTGAGTCAGTTCACGCTCTGGCGCACCCAGGGGTGCGCGCATCAGTCAAAATGGTGGGAGCGAAGTTCGTGTGGCCGGGCCTGTGCAAACAAGTGAAAGAGTGGGCTGCAGCCTGCGTAGTGTGCCAACGAGCCAAAGTACACAGACACACGAAGGCTCCTTTGGAGTTGTTTTGTATCCCGGCTAAGAGGTTCAACCATGTTCACGTGGACCTCGTGGGCCCCCTCCCGCCATCGCAGGGGTGCACGCACCTTCTGACAGTTGTGGACCACACCACACACTGGCCAGAAGCAGTCCCGCTAGCGGCAACCACATCCGCAGATGTGGCACGCGCTTTTTTGACGACATGGGTGGCACGTTTTGGAATCCCGTCGGACATCACGTCCGATAGGGGCCCTCAGTTTGTTTCAGACCTCTGGTCCGCGATGGCCCGTAGCCTGGGTGTTGCAATTCATCGCACAACCGCGTACAACCCACAGGCCAATGGGTTATGCGAGCGTTTTCATAGGTCACTGAAAACAGCGCTCAGGGCTTCGTTGACGGATGCAAATTGGGTAGACCGGTTGCCGTGGGTTTTATTGGGGTTGCGTTCCGCACCAAAAGAGGATTTGGAGGCTTCCCCGGCGAAGATTGTTTTTTCTCAGCCACTGCGGCTGCCCGGGGAATTTTTGCCAGATAATCCCGCGCCGGACAACTGCCCGTCTCAGCATTTGCAGCATTGCACAGACACAGGCACGCTGCCCGGCCCGGCTCACCACTGTTTTCCACGCGCTTTTGTGCCAAAAACTTTGAAGAACGCGGCGTTCGTGTTTGTCAGGCACGATGCCCACTGCCCTCCATTGTGCCCACCCTACGATGGCCCGTTCAGAGTGCTGGAAACAGGGGACAAATATTTTTTGTTAGACTTGGGGGGGTCGTCGGGAGAAAATATGCATAGACAGATTTAAGCCCGCCTTTGTGGTGGCGGACGAGCAAGTGATGTTGGCTCAGGCCCTTCGGCGTGGAAGACCCCCACTGAGAACTCCCCAGGTAAACGATTCATCAGAGCAGCCACACGGGCAAGTCGAAGGTTGCACCCCCTCGCCATGGCCCACCCACAGACAGACACACCCCCAGGAGCCCCCCGCCGGCACAGCAGCGCCGCAGAGGCGGTAAACCCCCGTTACAGCAGATATGGGAGGAGACTGAAGCCAAAAGGACGTGAGGACTGAAACTCGGTCTGAGATTCGGGGGGGGGGGGTGGCATGTGGAGACTGGGTTACTTATCTTTTGTTCTTATTAAAGACAAGAATAGAAAGGAGATGTATTTACCTTCTTAACATGTTTCGACTGTACACTGCAGCCTTCGTCAGAAGAGCAACCTACTTGAGCTATTATGTAGAGACTGGGTTAATCATCTCAGACTGGATGCAGACGGTAAACAGAGAAGGACAATAGCTATGGAGATTATGGCGAGGTAGCGGGAAGAAGGAGCTGGGGGGAGAAGGGATGAATCTATTGTGATGTGAGATGTCATGCAGATGTGAGATGGGTGGTTGGTATAAAAGGAGAACCCCTGGTGTATTGAGACATGTTTTTCTGTGTATGACTGATGTGAGAGTGAATAAAGTCGTCTGCTGTATGAACCAGTCTCGTTATTTACACTCTCCACAGTGCAATATTATAAGCTGTGTTTCCATACCAAGAAGTTCAAAATCTGTAAATTTTTGGGGAAGTTGTTATGTCTATAAAACGTAAGACAATGATGAGGTGAGTGGTGAACTACACAGAACTTTATTAAGGACTCGCTGTCAGTACAGAGATGCTCCCGTCAGGCTGAGAGGTGGTCAAGAGACCACCCCTCTGTTGTGCAGCCCTCTTATACTCCGGGCAATGTCACCACCGGTGTAACACTATAATGTGGCCTATGAGCAACATCACATTTCCCCCCCTTAAAAAAAAATGGACAAGCACACACAACTGGAACCCTCCCAAATTTGGAACCCGAATCACACTCTGAAGTCAACAGAAAGTCATTAGGGCCTACCTCATTCACATAAACAGCTAAGGCTAAGGGGGAACAGGTGGACTACCATCCCACCCCCACACGGCCAGATGGATTATTCTGCCGTCTCTATTATTATAGTCCATTAAATGAAAAACTGATCTGTTCCTAAAAAAAAAAAGATACAAAACAACCCCTCAATACAGCATATATACAACCAGAGATAAACTCAATAAATCACTTAATTATTATTCATATCAAACCAAGCAATGAACACACTAGTATATCCATTCTATACCCAGGACAATTCACACAATAACATCATGTAACAATCACATTGCCCCCCATGAAGAAACCACCCCCCGGAGACCCATCAGGTGGGTTCCATCCAGAGCATCTTCTCTTTGCACCCGCAGGTGACCCACTTCGACGCTGGGACACCTCCTTCTCGTCAGTGGCATGCCGCAGCGCATTAGGATGTCTCCATGAGCCATCAGACAGCTGAAGGTAGCGGTCCTCCCAAACAGCCACCACCTGCAGCCACCCCGTTCCTCCTGACGTTTGCGCTCCTTATGAACTCCTCTCAACTGGTCCACCCCTCTGGGCCGGACCACATCAGCGACCCCTAGAGGAGCCCGACTCGGCTTCCAATGTTCCTGTGTGGCATGTTGTTTTACCTTGCCAGCTGGTCCTGCCCCACTCACTTTCATTTCAGACACTGGCGAAGCCATTGTGACCCCCTGCTTCTCGTTACCTCCCAGCCAAACTCCAGAAACAGGATAAGTCATCCACTCAGCTCCATCCGCCATCACGGGCATCCCACAGCACCGCCCAGTTCCCTCAGCTAGGGCAACTTGGACCCTGATGCAAGCACCCTCCCACGATGGCCTTGGATGGGGTTGGTCCTGCTCATCTTTCAGAATACTAGGCCAAGGTTCATCTCATGTTGCGTCGTCCAACACCCGTGGAACTGGCCGGTCCCACAAGCTACAACCCGACCACTTCTCTCCACTACTGCTGGTGATCATGAAGCCAAGTCCGTAGAAAAGGTCGCAGCCCATTACATTCGCTCCAATGGCGGTCACCACAAACTGCAAATTGGCTGCCTCCGCTGACTTGTATCTAGCCATCAGCTCCAACGAACCCAAAATGGGCAGTCTATTCCCACCGTATCCACAAAATGGTGTTGAAAGACCTCTCACTCGGTGATATGGGAAAAAACTCCTCACAGTAGGCCAGTTCAGCACGGCCCTCACCACGCCCGTGTCCACCAGTAAGGGCACGTCCTTGCCACCCAACTTCACCATACAGTATATACGGCCATCTGTGCTCGGGGAGATGGTGTGAATCACCGTAGGAGTTGGAGCAGGGGTATCCGCTTTGTGTCGCCATTCCCCTCACTCAAACCTATTACAGGCCCTGGCAAAATGATGCAGGTGTCCGCACTTGCTACAGCATTTACCTCTCGCCAGACACTCTCCAGCCTTGTACCGGTGCTTAGTGGACCCACAACCCAAACATTTGGGCGATCCCGGGGCGGACCTCATCTTTACAGCTGCAGCGCATTCCTCTTGTTTGCTGTCTTCACTGTCCGGATCCACAGCCTGCATCGCTGATTACGAGTCATGGGGCATAACGTAGCTAACGTAGCTCTCTCACCGAGGTCGAGTGAGGGCTTTTCTGCTGCTTCACACTGTTGAGTTATTTCCAGAGCCATGGCTAGAGTCAATTCGCCGGAGTGTGTTAATAGTTTCAACCGTGCTGACGAGCACAACGTGTGCTCCGCCAGCTGGTCGTGGACCATTTCTTCCTCCAAATCACCAAATTGGCAGTTTCCAGCCAGCTGCCGCAGGTCCACAACATAGTGCTGCACCGACTCTCTGATCTGCTGGTGGCGCTGCCGAAACTGGATCCTCTTTACGATGACGTTTGCAGGTATGCGAAAAAGTCACACCATTAGCTCACCCATGTCCTCGAAGCTATCACTGACTCCCAAGGTAGCAAGGATACACTGTCCTTCCCTACCTAAATTGTGGACCAGAATTGCCAGTGCCCGTACCTTCGTCAGTTCACCAAGGTTTAGCGCCACCAAGTAGTTTTTAAAAGCAGCGAACCATCTTGTCCAAGGCACTGGAGGCTCTCCCGGAGACTCCAAAAACGGCCGAATTGAAAACACGCCAGCATCCATAACTTTATCCTCGTCGCCAAATGTTATGTCTATAAAACGTAAAACAATGATGAGGCGAGTGGTGAGCTACACAGAACTTTGTAAAGGACTCACTGTCAGTACAGAGACACTCCCGTCAGGCTGAGAGGTGGTCAAGAGACCACCCCTCTTCTGCGCAGCCCTCTTATACCACGGGCAATGTCACCACCCATGTAACACTATAATGTGTCTTGTGAGCAACATCACAGAAGTTATTGAGGTAAAAGTGGCACTATTTACTACTAAACCCATTCATTCTCCATTGACTCGCTGAGTGTTTTAGGTGTACTAATATGGCGGCCAGGTGGCTTCTCTGCTGGCAGCCAATGATTCATCCAGCTTTTCTATCCACCTTATTCCTAGACCCCATGATGCCTTGCGTGAATTATGTGTGCAACTTCCGGTACTGGTTTAGAACGTGGAGTTTTCACGGAAACGGGACACTTTTCCTTTTTAAAAAAACAATGACTTCAGCATCAAAAATGCAGGAACATGGCCTTTTTCACCTCAATATAATATAATCATACCACTTCCAACAATTATCAGTGGATGGGAAGATGACTTTAAAAAGTGGTCTCGCAGACAGTAGCTCTGTTAATTAGCTCCACTGCTAAAACGCAAATATATCAATGTCTCCACCACAATAAAGTCGCTTGCATTTTGTTAAAAGATGTTGGACATAATCAGATTTACCTTCGAACAGACATATCATCAAGTTAGAGCCAAAAAGAACCACAACACCATGCTTGGGTGTTTTAATGTTGGGGTAAATACAGACAGCTGCAGCTGTTTTGTACCCCAAAACTAAAATGCTCATGTTGCTGTTATGCTATGAATGCTTGTTATTTAATTTAACACATACAGACCTTTACTCACAATTGTTCAAAATTTTATTGATCTATATTTTGTGATAATTTAAAAATTAATGCATGCTGAAGCTGCTAATATCAAGTCCATACCGTTCCAATGCAGTGCAATGAATTTAAAAAAAAACTATTTGATATCTTTCTTAAATTGTTAAGCCTTAGGAAGCAAACTGTTACTTTTTTTTATTTATTATTTTTCTTCATGCAGCCTTGCTGTGGTGTTCTGAAACCACAAGTTTGATCAGTATCGGCGTGATGACGCGACCGTTCGGTGACATCAACACGCCAAACATATGAATGTGAGGGTGGGCTCCCTCTTTAGCTCGACCTCTCAAACAACATATTCTGTACCACCTGTTTTGTCTGAGAATATCTGGATATAATGATGAGACTGGGTGCACAGTCGAACTCAGCTTTATTGTCTTCAGACACACAATACAGCTACCAGGTAAGGGCATCGGCAAAGAGGCCGAATAGAGATGCCCGCTGGTATTTATAAGGCGGTGCAGTGGCAGAAGAGGAAGTGGCCACAACTACACCGCACTTCACAATAAAGCAACAATATTACGATGTTGCACCACCATAATTAGGGTTGTGTAATAAAAGTCGTGTTCTCAGCAAACTCCACTCTCTGTTGGTCATTCCACGTTTTCCAGACATAACATATGGCGACGACAGTAAACTATGGAAGCATGTTTGAGGCCACTACAGCCATTTCTGCAGATCCCCGGTGAGCCGCCTGTACCGTGGCTGTACTGGTTCGATGCTTTCAACACCTACGTATCGGCGTTAGACCTGAGTAAGCTAGACAAGGTTCGGAAGCAAGCTCTACTGGTTCACTATCTGGGCATAGAAGGCCAATGTATTTTCTACATGCGAGGACCAACAGAAACATTTGCTGAGTCAGTCGAGCTGCTAGCTTGCTACTTCGCCACACCTGACAACATGCAGGTGCGTCACATTAGGTTCTGCCAATATCGACAGAAGACGGGACAGATGACGCAACAATTCGTTGCGGACCTTTGCCACCTAGCTAGCATGTGCAGATTCAGTTTGTTGAAGTACAAAATGGTGCGGGACCAGCTGGCTGAGCACACTAGCAACACACAGCTGTGGGCGAAGATGCTAACTGTGCCAAATGACATGATGCTAGCCAAGACCATCGAGCTAGCATTCCAGCTAGAGGCTGCTGACAGGTTAGTATCAGAGCTAGGTGTGCAGCAGCAACAACAACAGCAGCCAAGCCACACACCGCTAGCACACGCAAACCACACAAGGGCCCGGTGACACGGCAGAAGAGGCCAAAGTAAACACCAGAGGATCAGATCAGAGGAGGGGAACGCTATGAAGCACTTCTCATGTGGTAACTGTGGCTCCCCGATGCACCGAGAGACAGCGCGCGTTCCTGCCGGCACAATCCAGTGTTCTCTATACAGATCAGTGTGCAGCACACGTTAGGACTGCAACCGCTAAATGAGTCAATGTGCAACAGGAATCAATTTTTTGTTCCTACTTAGAGTTAATAGAAATAAAGTGAATTTCACCCCAAAGTAAAACATGTAAATAACCCAAAAAGCAAAAATATTAAATCATGAAGTAAATTATATTTATGGCTGTAAATTTGTATAAACATGTATCCATCATGACAATGATAGGGGATTTATTGAGATATCCTGCCTGTCCTAGAGTTTGCTTTATAAGTTGATAATATTTTATTAGTGACCTGTACCTGCTGTTTATTCATATTTGTTAGGTTAAAAAGAAAACTGTGGTTCAATGTACTATTGTACGTTTGACTACTTTATGTGATCCATTAGAAGCTTAATTTAAAAAAAAAAAAAAGATGAAGGAAAAAGGAATAGTAGACCTAAGTTTTTATATTAAAATGTATTTTAGTCCATACTGTAGGCTATATAGTCTTCCAAATTACTAATGAGCACAACAGTAATTACACACGTGGAAAAAATTGTTGGTACCCCTCTGTTAATGAAAGAAAAACCCACAATGGTCACAGAAATAACTTGAATCTGACAAAAGTGGTAATAAATAAAAATTCTATGAAAATTAACCAATGAAAATCAGATAATGCTTTTGAATTGTGGTTCAACAGAATTATTTTAAAAAACAAACTCATGAAACAGGCCCGGACAAAAATGATGGTACCCTTAACTTAATATTTAAGTTATGTTTAAGTTTATGGCTGTAAATTTGTATAAACATGTATCCATCATGACAATGATAGGGGATTTATTGAGATATCCTCCCTGTAAGGTATGCCTTACAGGCATAAATTTATGCCTGTAAATTTCTGGAATTTCCCCGTTGTGGGACTAATAAAGGCTTATCTTATCTTATCTTATCTTATCTTATATTTGTTGCACAACCTTTTGAGGCAATCACTGCAATCAAACGATTTCTGTAACTGTCAGTGAGACTTCTGCACCTCTCAGCAGGTATTTTGGCCCACTCCTCATGAGCAAACTGCTCCAGTTGTCTCAGGTTTGAAGGGTGCCTTCTCCAGACAGCATGTTTCAGCTCCTTCCACAGATGTTCAATAGGATTTAGATCAGGGCTCATAGAAGGCCACTTTAGAATAGTACAATGTTTTGCTCTTAGCTATTCTTGGGTGTTTTTAGCTGTGTGTTTTGGGTCATTATCCTGTTGCAAGACCCATGGCCTGCGCCTGAGACCAAGCTGTCTGACACTGAGCAGCACATTTCTCTATAGAATACCTTGATAGACTTGAGATTTCATTGTACCCTGCACAGATTCAAGACACCCTGTGCCAGATGCAGCAAAGCAGCCCCAGAACATAACAGAACCTCCTCCATGTTTCACAGTAGAGACAGTGTTCTTTTCTTGGTATGCTTCATTTTTGCGTCTGTGAACATAGAGCTGATGTGCCTTGCCAAAAAGTTCCAGTTTTGTCTCATCTGTCCATAGGACATTCTCCCAGAAGCTCTGTGGCTTGTCAACATGCAGTTTGGCAAATTCCAGTCTGGCTTTTTTATGATTTGCTTTCATCAGTGGTGTCCTCCTTGGTCGTCTCCCATGAAGTCCACTTTGGCTCAAACAACAACAGATGGTGCGATCTGACACTGATGTACCTTGACCTTGGAGATCACCATGAATGTGTTTAGAGGTTGTTCTGGGCTCTTTCATTACCATTCGTATTATCTGTCTCCTCCTGCGGCCACGTCCAGGGAGGTTGGCTACAGTCCCGTGGATCTTAAATTTCTGAATAATATGTGCAGCTGTAGTCACAGGAACATCAAGCTGCTTGGAGATGGTCTTATAGCCTTTACCTTTAACATGCTTGTCTATAATTTTCTTTCTAATCTCCTGAGACAACTCTCTCCTTTGCTTCCTCTGGTCCATGTTTAGTGTGGTACACACCATGTCACCAAACAGCACAGTGACTACTTGTCACCCTTTAAATAGGCCAACTGACTGATTACAAGTTTGTAGACACCTGTGATGTTAATTAGAGGACACATCTTGGTTGAACATGTCCCTATGGTCACATTATTTTCAATCTTTTCTAGGGGTACCATCATTTTTGTCCAGGCCTGTTTCATGAGTTTGTTTTTTTAAAATAATTCTGTTGAACCACAGTTCAAAAGCATTGTCTGATTTTCATTGGTTAATTTTCATAGAATTTGTATTTATTACCACATTTGTCAGATTCAAGTTATTTCTGTGACCATTGTGGGTTTTTCTTTCATTAACAGAGGGGTACCAACAATTTTGTCCACGGCTGTAAGTGGCAGTGAAATGTTAAAACAAAAAAGACAAGTAAAGGTAAGATTGCATAGATTTTTGTTTGTTTTTTGTTTCTATTGTAGAAGCAGTCTCTGGAATTTCACCAAAGGTACATGCAGTTTCACACTTCTGTATGCATAACTAGTGGATGCTCTGTGGCATGTGCCCATGCGTCACACACATATGCCCCGCCTCTTGTTGGTTGCTGTTGTTAGTTGTTGTTGTGAGGTGCTTGGGTGCATGTGCGTGTGCATGCATACACAGCACCTCACTTATGTGATATATGAATGCTTTGTTTTGTAGCACCTTAACCCTTGCACTTTTTCATATCCACTTTGTACAGTTTTATTGCAGATGTTCTTGTCGTGGATGATCGTTTGTTTGTGTGTTTGTGACCCACCAGGGGACTACAGATGCAAACTAGCAGTATTGCTAAATCTGGCATGCTTACATTTGTATTAATGTTCATTAGTATGTTTCAAATAAACATTAAACTAAACTAAACATTAAATTTGAGTCAGTCATAATAATCTATGAATCAATTTAAGCCACATCCTTGAGGACATTCCACTTTTGCTGTTAATATGTCCTCACTTCAAAAGAACACCTCGGTTGAAATAGCCTCATGACACTTGCAGTAATTTATAAATACTGATCAGACCTCTGTCACAGCAGAAAACCATACAGGGCTTCACAGATAATCGACTTCTTAGACTCTAGTGACACCATGTGGTCAGTTTGAGTCAATGACTCTCAAACAAAATGTGTCACATATAGCATGTTTGTTGTTGCTTCTCACTTCAGGGGGTGCTAGACTCCGGCAGTGCTTCATTATGACACTTCTTGACATCATCCTGACATCACTGGCTGAGTCACCCTCACCCAAGGCTGCTATTAACAAGCTGCAAAAACACTGAATAAATTAATACATACAGCAGTGCACCAATCACCAGTTACGCACTGACACCAGGGCTGATTACTCTTCAGTATATTGCCAGTTATTGTTGATTTTTATTGTCTTTAGTCAATATATAAAGACTTCCCATGATACAAAAACAAAATGATAAATGGTAGCAACAAGTATGTGCATTGATATGTTTAAGGATTTGAAAAGTTGCATAGTTTTTGCACATCTCTGAAACAGGCTTGATTTGAAAACTTTAGATTTTATATGGCAATAATCACATCAGTATTAGCCTACTATATGGTATTTTTACTACAACATACCAAGAGGGCAAGCACTCCAAGCATGCATGCACACACACACACGCACGCACGCACGCACCCACCCACACGCCTCTTGGGCCATGAGGTCATTCACATTACTGCTCATAAACAATCTCGTATTAAAACAGCTACCCTGCATCAACACACTCATCATGTTACACATCCACAGAATTAGCAGAGCCTCCATAATAAAGTTACAGTAAAACAACAACTTTGATCTACACAAAACACAATCTCCACATGAAGCAATTACATCTTAAAACTGTAAAATTACAGTAATGTGCATGTCCACACAGTTTGCTTAATAACTCACGCTGCTGCAGCAGCAAGCACACAACACACTGTCTGAAACCAGAGACCCAGCAGATTACAAGGAGCCAAGCTTTATCGCTGTACAACAACATTCACTGAGCCAGCAGCCAAAGAAAAGCAAAAACAAACTGCACTTTATACAGCTGCTACCTTTGCTGATTTGTCATTATAAATCATATTTGAGAGGCAACACACAGGACTGTTGTGTTGAGGTGTTTGTTAGTTGGAGAGTTAAGTCAACCCCATCGGCCAGCCGAAGGTGGAATCGCCACTGGTACTGCTCGCTGGTTATGCTTTTAAATTGATCAGTTCTGTTAAACCCCTTGCCATTCCAGCCAATTTTTGTAAAAGCACCTTAAAAAACATTCCCAAAGTAAATCAAAAGCTGTTCTTCAACCCTTTGCAGTATCTTCATGGGGTTGGTCTCATTCATTCAAAAGAAAACACTCTAAATTTTTTGGCAAAACAGTCAGATTCCCTCTAAGTGTTTCAGCCACTGAGTAACAGTCATCTAAACATACTAAATATGAAGAAAATAAAGTTTGCCTGGGTGTTTTTTTTTAGATACAAATGTCTGAAAATAACATACAGCTGTTAGATACTGGCTGGAAAACACAATAGAAATGTAGAACCAAGTGTTATGAAGTTCAGGTTAAAATTTTGTGACAATACCACAAAAAACGAATATATTGTGGAGCGTGTAAATAACGAGGCGGATTTGGCTCAGACGATTTATTACACATCTCACACAAGAAGCATAGACTGAATGGCATCTCAGCAGAGACTCTTCTCTTAAATACTATGGCATTCCTCTAGAAGCTTCTAGCACACAAAAGGTCATATTGCATTCACTTCCTTAATTCTTTAACATTCCTCTAGAAGTTTCTAACACACAAAAGGTCACACTGCATTCACTTCATTCATCCTTCACACCTCCCTGTTATCTCACCAGGGAACCTCTGCTCTTTGTTCTTGCCTAAGATGTTACACAATTATGCTCTCCCCATGCACCGCCATACCACCCCCACCCCCCCACCCCCCGAGCATCTTGGATAGAACAATAGAATAACAGTCCGTATGCTGTGATAGAACCATTAAACATCAATCCACATGCTGCTTGGGCTTCAGTCTTCTCCCGTATCTGCTGTAACCAGGATTCACCACCTCCACGGCGCTGTCATGCTGGGGGGTTGATGGGGGGGTAAACATTTTGTCTGTCCGTGTGGGTGCTCTGGGGAATCTTTTCTCTGGGGAGCTCCCCGTGGGGGTCTTCCACGCCGAGGGGCCCTCGCCAACAGCACTTGCTTGTCCGCCACAACGAAAGCGGGTTTGAGTCTGTCTATGCCAATCTTTTCCCTCCTACCCCCCAAATCTAGCAAAAAATGCTTGTCCCCTGTTTCCAGCACTCTGAACGGTCCATCATAGGGTGGTCGCAGTGGAGGGCGACAGGCGTCATGTCTGACAAAAACGAACTCCGCGTTTTTCAAAGTTTTAGGCACAAAAACGCGCGGAAAACTGTGGTGGGCAGGGCCCAGCAGCGTGCTTGTGTCTATGCTACGCTGCAACAGCTGAGACGGGGAGCTTCCCGGCACGGGATTATCTGGCAGAAACTCCCCGGGCAGCCGAAGTGGTTGCGCAAAAACGAGTTCAGCCGGGGAAGCTTCCAGATCCTCTTTAGGCGCAGAACGTAACCCCAATAAAACCCACAGTAGCTTGTCTACCCAATTTGCATCCATCAGTGAAGCCCTGAGAGCCGCTTTCAATGATCTATGAAAACGTTCGCATAACCCATTAGCCTGTGGATTGTACGCGGTTGTGCGGTGAATTGTGACACCCAGGCTGCGGGCCATTGTTGACCAGAGTTCGGAAACAAATCGAGGGCCTCTGTCGGACGTAATGTCTGACGGGACTCCAAAACGCGCCACCCATGCTGTTAAAAGCGCGCGTGCCACCTCCTCGGCTGTGGCTGCCGCCAGCGGAATCGCTTCTGGCCAGCACGTGGTGCGGTCCACCATTGTCAGGAGGTGCGTGTACTCCTGTGATGGTGGGAGGGGGCCCACGAGGTCCACGTGGATATGGTCAAACCTCCTTGCCGGAATGCGAAATGGCTCCAAGGGAGCCTTCGTGTGTCTGTGTACTTTGGCTCATTGGCACGCCACGCAGGCTGCCGCCCACTCTTTCACTTGTTTGCGAAGGCTCGGCCACACGAATTTCTCTCCTACCATTTTGACCCACACACGCACTCCTGGGTGCGCCAAAGAGTGAACCGACTCAAACACGCGACGGCGCCACGAGGTCGGGACCACGGGACGTGGGCAACCCGTGGAGACATCGCAGATTAGGGGGGCATGCCATCCTGCAGCACCCTGCTCTCCAGCCTTAACCCTGTTGGTCCAGACTGGAGCGCGCGCACGTCCGCATCGCTAACCTGCTCCGCAGCCATGGCTGCGTAATCTATCCCCACGCCGACCGGGGCCACCGCGGCGCGCGAGAGACAGTCTGCCACTACATTCAGTTTGCCCAACACATGCTGAATATCGGTAGTAAACTCTGAGATCGCGGCCAGCCATCTCTGCTGCCGGCCCGACCACGGCTCTGAAACCTTGGCCATCGCGAACGTTAGCGGCTTGTGGTCAACGAACGCGGTGAAACTGCGCCCTTCCAGCCAGAACTGGAAGTGGCGAATGGCTAGGTGGAGAGCCAGCAACTCTCTGTCGAACGTGCTGTATTTACGTTCACTGTTGCGCAAAGTCCTGCTGAAAAAGGCGAGCGGCTGCCAAGCCCTGGCAACGCGCTGCTCCACGACAGCCCCTATGGGCACATCTGAAGCATCAGTGGTGAGCGCTATACGGGCCGTTGGGTCTGGATGTGCCAGCAATGCAGCGTTTGCCAGGGCTTCTTTGACTTTCGAGAACACCCGCTCTCGCTCCGGGGTCCATTTGACCCTATCCGCGGGTTTCTGTTTTTTGAGCGCAGCGTACAGCGGTTGCATGAGCTGCACTGCACGGGGAAGGAAACGGTTATAAAAATTCACCATTCCCAAAAATTCTTGTAGCGCCCTGACCGTCTGCGGCCGGGGAAAATCTGCCACCGCGCGCACTTTGTCAGGCAGCGGGACCACTCCTTCGGGAGAGACGCGGTGCCCCCAAAAATCAATCCCTGTCACCCCGAACTGACATTTCGCTGGGTTGATTATTAACCCGTGCTCTTCCAACCTCCGGAAAACTGTCGTGAGGTGGGTTTCGTGTTCGTCTTCGGACGCACTGACTACTAAGATATCGTCCAAGTAGACGAACACGAAAGGGAGATCGTGCAGCACTGCATCCATCATGCATTGAAACGTCTGTGCAGCCCCTTTAAGCCCAAATGGCATGCGCAAAAACGCGAATAAACCGAACGGAGTTATTACTGCTTTTTTGGGTATATCCTCAGCGCACACTGGGACTTGGTGGTAACCGTGGACCAGGTCTATTTTAGAAAACGCACGCGCTCCTGCAAGGTGAACGGAAAAATCCTGAATGTGAGGAATTGGGTAGCGGTCGTGCGCTGTGGCATTGTTCAACCTGCGGAAATCCCCGCAAGGTCGCCACGAACCCTCAGCTTTAGGGACCATGTGTAGCGGGGAAGCCCATGGGCTGTTTGAGCGCCTGATGATGCCTAACCTCTCCAGGTTGGCGAACTCCTTGCGCGCTATGGCCAGTTTTGCTGCGTCCAAGTGCCGAGGTCTTGCAAAAACGGGCGGCCCGGTGGTGGTGATAAAATGCTCCACCCCATGTTTAGCGATTGCTGCCGAAAACGTCGGGACCGTTAGTGCTGGGAGCTGAGTGAGCAGTGTGTGGAACTTACCGCATGCAGCTGTGACGTTGGCTTGTGCTGTTGACCAGGTCACTCGAGCTATACAGGGAAGAGTCAAAAGACAGTGCATTAACTAGGCGTCTATTAGCGACATCTACCAACAAACCATGTGCACACAGAAAATCAGCCCCCAGTATATGGAAATTCAATGCTGCTATGACAAAAGTCCACTCAAATGTACGGCCGTGTAGAGACAAGAGTAGAGTCCTCTCACCAAAGGTCTTAATCCCCGAGCCGTTTGCCGCTGCCATTTCGGGGCCGCTAGATCCTGCCAGCCGGTCAGCGTAGGTCGGCCGGATGAAACTCTTCTGGGCGCTGGTGTCCATTAGGAAATGCCTCCCCGAGCGTGCGTCCGTCACGTAGAGCAGCTTGTTCTCCTCCCCGAGGGTCGCGGCTGCTACCGACCCCCGGTCTTGGCGTTTCCTGAGTCGCTTTAATTGGCACGGTGGTATACATTTGCATGCCCTCTCTGCGAAGCGGCGGTGGTAGAAACAAAGCGTGTCTCCCCCGCGTTCCTTGGCCCCCGCTGCTGCTGCCATCGGTGGCTCTGCTGCTGCCGTCAATGGCTCCTCGCCTCCTCCGGTCGTCGTGTCGAGCTCCGTCGCTGCCACGATGGTCGTGCACCCCCTGGTGGCGACAATGATCCGGTTTGCTTCCCAGGCTAGCGCACGATAGTCCCGCTTGGCCAGCCACGGCGAATTGGCCAGGGTTGCTCTCGCTGCTGACGGAAGGTTCCGGATGAAGAGGTGGGTAAAAATAAAATGGTCGTCGTCTGTGCCCTTTAACCTCAGCATCTTCTCCATCAGGTCTATGGCCGACCCGTCTCCCAACCCGGTTCGCATCAGGAGTCTCTCTGCTCTCTCACCATCCGAGAGTGTGTAGTGCTGGATTAGCGCAGTCTTCAGCACGCCGTACTTGTCGTCGGTTGGTGGCTGATCAAGCAGGCTCTCTACGTGCTGAGCCGTGCAGGCGTCGAGCGCTGCGACCACATAGTGGAACCTTGTGTCATCCGCCGATATCCCCCGGAGGGCGAACTGCGCCTCGATTAGGTGGAACCAGGAGTGCGGGTTGTGCTGCCAAAAATCCGGTAGCTTGATCGCAACAGCACATGCGTGGCTGGGGGTTCCCATCGAGGTTGGCTCCGGGGATCTTTCATTGTGTTCCATGATTCGTCTTGGGTCACCAGTGTGGAGCGTGTAAATAAAGAGGCGGATTTGGCTCAGACGATTTATTACACATCTCACACAAGAAGCATAGACAGAATGGCATCTCAGCAGAGACTCTTCTCTTAAATACTATGGCATTCCTCTAGAAGCTTCTAACACACAAAAGGTCACATTGCATTCACTTCCTTAATCCTTTACCATTCCTCTAGAAGTTTCTAACACACAAAAGGTCACACTGCATTCACTTCATTCATCCTCCACACCTCCCTGTTATCTCACCAGGGAACCTCTGCTCTTTGTTCTTGTCTAAGATGTTACACAATTATGCTCTCCCCATGCACCACCATAATATTACCTTTTTTCTCAAGCTGTAACCAGGCATTTTTGAACTGTGCCAAACTGTGCCAAATGGAATCATGGTCATCCACCTCCGATTCTTCAGCTGATGGCTCATCGCTCGACTGGGTCAAGTAATTAATAATTTCTTTGTTTGTGTTAATTTTAGCCATTTTTCAAAAAAGCGAGTGATGTTGCAGTGCTGCCACCATTTGGACTCATGGACTGGTTTATGCAAGCTTTACGCTGGCTTTACGCATGGGTTTTAAAGGAGGGGAGAGCAATGAATCCCCCCCCCCCCCGTAAGGTATCACTGAATTCAGAAATTAATTGGACATGTCCATCATCAGCATACTCGCTGCATCATTGGCTCGCTGTGTTCCCGTTAGCCATGAGGCTGGCCCTTCATGCTAGGTTATCAGGCTGTGGAAACCCAAATGGAGGCGCTATTGGGCTGAATGAGGTGTCAATCAAATCTAGATAGCCACGCTAGTCTTTTGGGCTTCCGTTTCTAGCTCTACCGGATACACCACAAACGCACAACATTCGCCGACCGAGTTTCAAACATGCTCCGATTTTATGGGTGGTTTCCCCCATCATCACCTAGATGGACAACAAATCTTACTCAAATGGATCTATTGGACCTTTTGCAATACAAATGGACCATATTTGTTGGACTATCATTAATTACAGGACTCCAAGAAAGCTTCATTGGTGAGTAAATACTATGCTGCTATTTTGCTATGCTAGCTTGTTTGAAGCTCTATTTACATCCAGTGTTATGATTTTGTCTGAAATCTGTTTTAATAACCAAATAGACTAAATTCTAAGCTTTCAAGTGATGTAAGGCATGACTGCCTACTATAAACATGTTTACCACATTTCACTGTGTTGCAGCAGAGGCATTTAAATGCCCCACCCACAGGACCCAGAATGTTACGAGGTTTTAAAGCAGAGTTTGTCACAGCGGTCATCTGGCGTGTAGAGCAGTAAGCAAAGCTGGACTCTCTTCTCTCGTCAACCGGCATATTTATTAAATTTTACAAATCTCAACAAGTTCCTCTCTGCAAATTGTTTACATAAGATACACTCTGGTAAGTGAGTGAGAGGTGGGGACTGTTATGTCCATAACTCGTATGTTGAATAACCAGGCTGGAGGTGCAGTGAACCTAACTTTATTATATCAAATGGCAATGACAACAGGTGCTCCGTGCAGGCCAAGAGGTCAACGACGAAAGAGGAAGAGCTCTTCCACGTCTGCCCTTTATACTCCTGGTGACGGCGGAACCGGAATGGCAGGGCCGTCACCCCCACTACACCTAGGGTATACAGGACGCCATATTGGTACACCACATTCCTCCCACCACTGTAGAAAAATGCCAAACACACCAATTAGGCCCTCCCAAATTTAAACCCGACTCATGCACTAACAGCAATAATATCTGTGTACAGAAATAAATATATACAGGCCTATCCATTCACACAAAATAAACTACAGGGGGCCAGGTAGACTGCCAACCCACTTCAACACAGCTAGACAGGTTATTCTGCCGTCTTTGAAATAACCAAGTCCATAAAACAAAATGGCCGTGTTCCTAAAACTAAAACAATCCCATAAACATATATATATACACAATCAGATTTTCATAACAAAACACAGTCAGTATGTACACTCTCAGCTTGTTGCCAGCCCCTACCCCAACACACCCACCCCATGACTTGGGCACTTCCCACAAACAACATACTGAACATAATACGAACAGTGTTAAGGTTTTTTTTTTTTTTTTTTTTACAACAGCACAGGGCAAAAATGCAACTGGTACATATTCACTACATGACTTAGGGTAAAATGGCATACTAGCAACACTACCACACCATGCTAATAGCCCCCCCCCAGTCACCTTACAGTCCCAGTGGGAGACCCACCCCATGGATTTCTGTCTGGCGGATCCCTCCCAGAGCACGTTCGCCTCTTCATCTCCGGGGACGAGCCACGTCGGCGTTTCTCCTCATCTACCCGCCGCAGCTCGTTGGGGTGCCTCCACGATTTGTCAGACAGTTTCAGGTAACTGTCTTCCTGGGCAGCCATCACCCGCAGCAGCCCCTGGTCATCTCATCGCTCTCTTTTCCTGTGGACGCCCCTCAGCCAAGTTTCTACCCTAGACCGGACCTCGTCACCGTTGCACAGGGGAGCTTGATTTGGCTTTGGATGGTCACCATATGGTGACCGGGATTCCGTCTTGGGTCAAACCTTGTCACCGACCCGGTCCAGAGTCGTCCTTGATCTCCGGTGTCATTTGTTGGCACGTCGTAGAATCGCGCCTGCTGGTTCTGCCTTGCTGTCCTTCCTGCCAAATGCCGGCACAGCCCCTGCAGCTCCTCACCTCTCGGTATCGCTCGGACAAACTCCGGAAGTCGAGGGAGCTGGCATCTTGGCTCCATCAGCTGTCCCAGGTGCTCCGCTGTGCCGTCCAGTTCCCACATCCAGGGTAACGTGGACACTAGCATCGGAACCCTCCCGAGATGGCGCTCCATGTTGTTGGTCTTGCTCTCCTCCCATAATACCAGGCCAGTCACTGTCCCAAACTGCGTTGTCCTCCACTTGCAGAGCAGGTCGGTCCCACAAACCACAGCCCGACCACTCCTGTCTGACGTCACAGGTGATCTCAAATCCCAGGCCGTAGAACATATCACATCCCAAGATGTCTGACCCAACAGCGGTCACCATGAACCGGACGTTAAACATCATCGCTGACTTGTACCTCGGCGTCAATTCCAATGAACCCACGACGTTTAACTTGCTTCCTCCATAGCCATAGCACGACGCCGATAGTCCACTCACGTGGTAATGCAGGAACAGATTCCTTACAGTGAGCCAGTTCAACAGGGAAATCACTGATCCCGTGTCTACTAACAACGGCACTTCCACACCATCTAGCGAAACGTGGATCTGTTTCCATCTGTGCTCGGGGAGATGGTATGAACAACCGTAGGAGCCGCTGCAGGGAAATTCGCACTTTGTCTTCGGTCCCCTCACTCAAAATTCTTGCAGGCTCTGGCGAAATGGAACAGCAGACCACACCTGCCACAGCATTTGCCCTTCGCCAGACTCTCTCTTGCTCCGTACCGGTGCCTGGTGGACCCACAACCATAGCATCTTGGCGTGCCCGGGGCGGACCTAATTTTCACAGTGGCAGCATATTCCTCTTCGTTCACACTGTCTTCGCTGTCCGAGTCCACAGCCAGCACCTTCAAATGTGATTAGTTTTGCCCCGACATGCTTCTCTCACCGAGGTCTTTTGTTAATTTTTCTGCTGCCTCAAACTGCAGTACTATGTCAATAGCTGTGGCTAACGTCATTTCACCCAGGTAGGTCTGGAGCCTCGACCGTGCCGTAGAACAAGAAGTGTACTCCGCCAGTTGATCACGGACCATCTCCTCCTCTAAGGCTCCAAATTGGCACTCCCCTGCCACCTGATGTAAGTCTGCAACACAGCGCTGCACCAATTCTCCTGTCCACTGGTGGCACTGCCGAAACCGAATCCTCCGGACTATGACGTTTTCCGGAGCGCAAAAGTAGCGTGCTATGAGCCCAACAACGTCTTCAAAAGTATCTGCCCCTCCTAATGTGCTGAGGATTGTTTGACCCTCCATGCCCAAATTATGGACCAATAGCCCTCACACGCAGTTTCTCAAGCTCACCGAGGTTAAGGGCCACCATATAGCTCTGGAAAGCCACGTACCACCTAGCCCAGGGGACGGGCAGCTCGCCCAGGACCTCCAAAAACGGCCAAAAAGCAGAAACAGCTCGCTCCATACCTTTTACCTCATCGCCAAATGTTATGTCCATAACTCGTATGCTGAATAACCAGGCTGGAGGTGCAGTGAACCTAACTTTATTATATCAAATAATGACAATAGGTGCTCCATACAGGCCAAGGGGTCAACGGCGAAAGAGGAAGAGCTCTTCCGCGTCTGCCCTTTATGCTCCTGGTGACTGCGGAACCGGAAAGGCGGGGCCGTCACCCCCACTACACCCAAGGTATGCAGGACACCATATTGGTACACCACAGGGACCCTTAAGGGAGTTTTTCAAAGGCCTACCACTGTCATTGCAAACTCTTCACATTGTCACTACTATAGTCATTCACAGTTGGTCAGCCCTTGGTTGCCCCTTTCTGGCCTGGGCCTCCACGCATTTGTCTGCTTTGTCTGCCAGCACAGTGCCTCTGATTATTATGGATTTAAGTTTATTAATTTAAAAAAAAATAATGGAGAGCTTGTAGCAGCAACCCTTCCAGCAGGTGGCACCCTAAATGACTGCTTTTATGGCCTATACCAGGGGTGTCCAATCGTGTGCCATGGAGGGCCAAGACCCTGCAGGTTTTCTATTCTAACCAGTCTCTTCAGCAGGTGTTTTCACTTATCAGCAATCAGTGGGAAGAAATTCGGTGAAATTTGCTGTTGAAGACACTGGTTGGAGGTAAAGCCTAAAGGCTTGGGTTAGTCCATCTTTAAAAGATCCCCCTGCTTGTTCAGATGAGTTTGCAAGATGAAACATAATTGCAGTGATTCCGATTTTTACCTGTAGTTTAAGGCATTTTTTTTTTTTTTAATCATCTGACATCTTCCAAGTAATGATAGCAGAAAAAAAAACTCAAGGGAGCAGACTGGTGCCAAAACGAGAATCCTTTAATCCTCTAATCGTGAGGATTTTGCATGTTGCATATGAAATTGTTTAAATATGTAATCACACAGCCTATTTATTTATCTATATTTTCAGACGTTTTGCGCATCAGGCAGAGCAAAAAGCAAACACAACCTTCAAGCAGTCTGCATGTCACGGCGCAGTTGGTCACCAGGTGGCAGTGGAGACCTGCGTGCGTCATTGCAATTTCTTAAAACGGCAGGTTATCTTGTGCACCTGCTGAGCCAAATGTACAGTAAAGTGTGTATGAATGTGCGATTTTTAAATAAACTATTTCCCCTGAAAACCGTGCCTTTCTTTTCATTGCAATAGCTTGGCGCCCGCTCTGCTTTTTTTTTGTGCATAATTATCTAAATTTAACAATGGCTGGAACGCGTTTTTGCAAGATTGCAACAGACATTGACTTGCCCTTGGAATAAATTTGTGAATGAGCCCTCTTTCTTTCCCTCTCTCTCTCTCTCTCTCTCTCTCTCTCTCTCTCTCTCCTCATTGGAATAAGTGTCACGGATAAACCTGCGGGCGAATCAGTGTTCTTTTGTCATTCAAGAGGAGGTAAGGCTGTCATTTTGTTGCCTTGGAGACGACAAATCATGGCGCAGCATCTTTCCGCCCATCCCCAATGAGCGCGTTTGTCGTCACACTGAGGCAGGATGGGGGGTGGGGGGGTGATGGGATAAGAGTCACCTGGCTTCTGATTGGTCGTTGCAGTTAATGAGCTGCCATTGAGGATTTTTTTGGCTCGCGCGGAGGGGGGGTGTGTCTCCGGCGCTCGTGTGCACGCCTCTCGGTTAAATACCGGGCAGGCTCGAGGTTCTGCTCAGACGCACCAAGTTTGAAGACGCGGCTGCTGCGCTAGTTTTGTGACTTTCGGTTTGCGTGCGCTTTGGAAAAGGGGGGAAAAAAAAAAAAGGTAGACCGGCAAAGAGAGGAAAAAGTGAGAGGCAGGAATTACACCAAACAGCTGACAGCAGGTGTGAATTCATGTCTGTATTTTCACCGCAGATTTACTATAGGTGAGTACCTGTTCACCGCCAGTGTGTTCAGTTTTTTTTTTTCCCCCTCCAGCTTCACAGAAATGAGTCATATATGTCAAACATTAGTTTTCTTGAGCAACCATTGGTGCATGGATTAATATTATATTCAGTTATAGTTTATTTTGCTTGGTGCTTTCCCCTCGGAAAAAGCAGCCACCTTTTTGTTGTTACACCCACTCTTATTTCCTCTTAGATTTTCTGTGGGGTGTTGCCCCTGAAATTGGAAATGTCAAAGCAACGGGGGGGGAATCGAAGGATGGAGAATATTCTGGGCTCACCCAATGTGTTGTCTTCATTTCTGCTCAGAGATGAATGCATTTTAATCCCCCCCCACCCCAACAAAGAGCTTTCAACATGTAGGCTTACTTCACTGTAGCTATGTGGTGAGCCATTGCTTTCATCTTGAAGTCTTTTGTGCTGCAGGTGCATGGGTGGAAAGAGCTGCATGTGCACAACATTTTACTAACGTGTTACCACTTCTTCTTTTTGTCTAGACAGTGAACAGTTAGATTTGTATCTTACAACCTGAAAACGTCCTCAGATTCCCTCAATGTGTGTGTTTGTCTGCACATTTCTGTCTTCATGGTCTAGTGTTTTCCTTTCTGGGGAGGCCATGCACGTTGCTTCGAAATGCTGTTTTGCAAGCACTCTTAAAACCTCAGAAGGCCTCTTGTCTGCACCAGGAAGTTCAGAAGCGACCTCTTTGTTGTAACCACACTGAGCTTTCTCTCTCGCCTGTGCTTATGTACGTATATTATAGGCTCATGTTTGCTTTTGTGTTCCTTTGTGAGAAATCTGAATAGGGGTTTTTGTTCTTGTTTTCATGCAAGAGATGTATTTGGAGGGTTTCCGAGTATCATTTAAGCCAGGCATTTGTCTGTGAATTTCCCCAATTGCAGCATTCCAGAAAACTTGGCAATTTATGAAACCCAACAATTCTCTATGACCACATTCTTGGAAGCTGTCAAAGTGTGAAGCTCCATCATATGGACTGAAAGATGCATGATGTGTTTTGTAGTGATGAAGTCAACCCACAGGAACTGGACTCTGGTCACCCCCCAAAAAACCCCCGACCTACTTGTATACCTGCAGAGCCGTGCTGGCGATAAAAATCTGCAGCTTTTCCATTTTGCCACACAGGCTTGTATTTATGATAGTAGTAGTAAGAGCTGAACAAGGGGGTGAGATGGCAGAGGGGAAACAATGTTGATAATGCAAGATGCAAATTCCACTGAGATTGTTGAAATTGGGCTTCGGTTGGTTTCTCCACAGTAGGGGTCTCCACCCATGTGTCATGGAGGGCTAAGACCCTGCATGTTTTCTCTTCCACCCAGTTTCTTAAGCAGGTGTTTTCACTGATCAGCAACCAGTGAGAAGAAATTCGGTGAAATCTGCTATTGAAGATGCTGGCTGGAGGTAAAACTTGCAGTACCTTAAGAAATGTATTGTTATACTGAAGGCAAATGTGGCAGTTATCTTTATAGCCATGTTGTGTTAGTGTCTGCTGCCTCCTGCATGTGGATGGATGCAGACTGAGATCAGTGCTGTTTGGAGTATGATCACTGTAACCTGGTGAGGCTACTAAAACAAAATGGACTAAGAATGGTTGGAAAGGTGCCTGTAAATCAGTCCCTTGAATGAGCACTTAAGCTCTAGGTTTAAATAATCATCCTCTTTTTGTTTTGGACTTTGGGATGTTACCTCAATGTCCATCTGTGCCCTGGCTGGTTGCGGTGTTTGGAAGCTTGGTAAGCGTGACCAGGTATGTGCTGTGTTGACTGGGTCAAGAAGTAAAGAGATTTACTGCCATCTGTCCCTCTGGACTTCCCCATGAATCAACACAGTTGTTTGACTTGAAATATGTGCCATGCGTGGATTTTTGATGTATTTTGTACACTGCAATGCACAACCCTTCAGACATGACTTGTGTAACGCTCATCACCTGGTGACTTGGACAACGCTCATCTCATTTTTGGTGCTCTGCTAAGAGAAGGATGTGCCATTCATCCCCCGTGACACTTGGAGCAGTAATAGCCAGTGCAGTTGCTTGTGTATGTTTGTTTCTTCCCAGGCTGACTTGTTACTCATGTACCCTCACTTCCTTCTCCATTGTGCCCCCTTTTATGTTTTATTACACCAATGTTCTGTTTTTCTTAGCTGAGCAGGATGTTTATAAGACTCCCGAACAGAAATATAACTGGCAAGGCCCGAGTGTTTATCCTTCATTCCCTTCGCTCCCTCCATTCCCTCTCCTCCTGTGCTCAGGTCTTTCGCCGTAGCGTTCACCCTTCTGTCTCCACCTCTGCTGCGTCTTTGCGTGCCTGACTCAACCTCCTTTTGTACCCCACACTCAAGGATGATACAAGTCGAAGAGCAAACCCAGCTGACATTTTTTTCCATGTTAAAGGCCTCCCTTTTTATTTTTGGATATCCGGCTATTGTTTCGGCCAAGTGTGCTGTGTTGTCTGACTGGGACAGGGAAGGTTATTCCGGCAAAAGCTTTTCAGAGTTAAAATTTCCAGAGCCGACATATCCGGCTGTAATGAGTGTTTTCCCTCAAAGTGACAAGAGATGTATGTGTGTGCAAATTTAAAGATGGAAAAACTGATTAATCAGTATCACTTTGGGGGTTAATGACCCTCTGGAACTGAGTGACTCGCCTCATGATTCAGTCCTTTTGGAGATGAATTTTTGTTTATTCTACTTCCTAACTGAGATCATATTAAAAAAAAAAAAAAAACTACTATGAATGTATTTTTTGTACATTTCATTTTTGATGGGATCAAGAAGTCCTGGGAGCAAAGGCACAACTAAAGGTGGTAGAGCTGCAACTTTTGACTGCTTTATTTCTAATAATTTCAATTCTCGAATGAGTGTTATTGCAGTCACATAGTTTAAACAGTTCCAAATGTATTGTTCATTTATGGGATACATTGAAATGTTTATAGCGGGGAGGGGGGGATGAAAAGTTCATAGTGGTAAAATTTGACCAAATGTGGTTTATTTTTCAACATAAGATAAGATAAGCCTTTATTAGTCCCACAACGGGGAAATTCCAGGATTGCAACAGCACAGGGATAGCAACACTCAGAGCAACAATCAGAAGGCAAGAAAAAAAACAAGCGAGCAAGAGCAGCTAATATACATATGTACATATTACTATAAAATATATACTGTATATATATACACACACACACACAGACACGCAGTGCAGAGCATTGTAGCTGGATGGAATAAATATATGAATATATGAACACACAGTGCAGAGCATTGTAGCTAGATGGAATAAATATGTAAATATATAAACACCCACAGTGCGGAGCATTGCAGCTAGGTGGAATAAATATGCAAGTATATAAACACACACAGTGCGGAGCAATGTAGCTAGATGGAATAATATGTAGATATATAAAAACACAGTGCGGCGCATTGTAGCTAGATGGAATAAATATGTAAATATATAAACACACACAGTGCAGAGCATTGTTGCTAGGTGGGATGAAACAGCATAACCATCTATTTAGTTATCCTACATGGTATGATTATGTGCCCATACATATTCTCACCCTCCATAGCGACCGGTATGTTCCTAGTTGTATGCCGGAGAGGACCATTGTGTAAGTCTATTGCATCTTTTGCATTCAAAAAAACTATTAGTTTGTTACGTCTTTTTGCTATCTCTGCGAGCAGCCCTGCTTAGGTTGTACAGTCTGACAGCCGTTGGTAGGAAGGACCTACGAAACCTCTCGGTTGTGCACCTGGGATGATGTAGTCTGCTGCTAAATGAGCTCCTCAGTGCATCCAGTATGTCCTGCATAGGGTGGAACTCAGACTCCAGCAGAGATGACAGTTTAGCCACCGTCCTTCTCTCTCCTATCTCCTCCATCGGATCAAGGCGCTGCCCCAGGACAGAGCTAGCTTTCTTAATCAGTTTGTTCAGTCTCTTCCTATCGGCTGCAGTAATGCCACTGCCCCAGCAGACCACTCCAAAAGTGATGGCTGATGCCACCACCGTGTCATAGAATGACTTCAGCAGCGCCCCTTGTACACCAAAAGACCTGAGTCTCCTCAGCAGGAACAGCCTGTGCTGTCCCTTCTTGTAGAGTGTCTCTACAAGAAGTGTCTCTACATAGTCTCCCCTTTGGTCCACACACTTCGTTCATCAGTGTTGCAGCGTTTGGATCCCTTGAGTTGAAAAATAAAACGCTTTTGGTCAAATTTGAAAACTATGAACTTTTTACCCCACCCCCCCGTATTTGTCATAATTAGTCATAACGACTAATAGTTTGAAATTATGGCATTAATGTCTTCAATAGTGTCCTTTAATGCATCACAATACAAGTCGAGCTTCAAATGTTGATTCAAAGCATGTTAACTGGTTGGAAAAAATATTAAGGTATAAATAAATACTGACTAGAAGAATCTACACACCAGTCTCCTGTTCTAAGTAAAATAATAAAGACTGCTTAACTTCTATTTGCTGTGGGGTTTTTTTTTGGTTTTTTTGTTGTTTTTTTTTAAATGAACAATCCATAATCTTTTGTGTCCAATTTAAGAAAGTCATTTTGATAAATTATCACCACCTAACTGTTTACTAGGAAATTGAGGTTCCCAGTGGATCACCACATTATTATTGTGGAGGGGTTTGTATACCTTGGCGATCCCAGGAGCTACGATGTTTTGGGGGGCAACTTGCCCCCGGTAGGGTCTCCCAAGCCACATGGGTTTGCCCTCACCACCTGCAGGAGGGATCATGGGGGTCTTGGTTCCATGTGAACCGGGCGGCCGTCTGGGCTTCTCGGCTTAGACTGCTGCCTTGTGACCTGGGTCCCCGGATAAGCGGCAGAGGATGGATGAATGGAATGCATGTTCTTCAAGTTTGGTATTCTCAGATTTAACATTGACAGAAAGCTCAATTAATGCTGTTTTTTTTTGTTTTTTTTTAAATCTGCCAGTGATTAATATGTGGATATGTATAGTTCTCTTAGTCACTTCAAAAGAATGTTTTCTGGAAAAAGACTATAATAGCAATCATTTTCCATTTTAAATACAGAGGTAGAACTTTGCAAAGTATATTCTCAGGGGTTTGTATGACTCATAATTGCGTGTAGACACTAAGAATTTTGCTTTGCTCGGAAAGTCTACAGACTAGTAACTGCAAATAAAGTGAAAGAGAAGCAGGTTTTGACAGTGTACTGTCAGCGGGACTAATGTTTGTAACCTGTCAAAACACTTTATTTAATAGACTTTCTTTCTGTCTGTGTTAAATAGTAGCAGAAAACCAATGGAAGGCTCTTTTTTTTTTTTTTTTTATTTAGTATGTCCATGCCCTATCCTGAATACAAAATAATCATTACTGAAGTGCTTTTTTTCCTGTATAAAATATTTAAAATGTATTGGGTCTTTTGCAATGGATCATGCAAGGACATGAGTGACCTTGCCATGCTTTGTTTTTCTTTGTTCCGTATAGTCAGACGAGTAACCACACAGACTACAGGCCTGTGGCCACTGACCACTAAGCACTGGGCTTTAAATAGAGGGCGTGAGAAGGCCACTCAGCATCTCGTCTCAAGCCAGTGTCCTGGGCCCTGCTTCAGTTTTTTCCCCCCTCTATTTTTCACTACAGTGCTGTGTAGTGAATGCACAGAGCATGGATAAACAACCCCTTGTTGCTTTTCATCTAAAATGGAAAGTTTGTCCTGGCTTTGATGGAACTGAGTGCATCAAGTTCCTCTGTCAAATACCACAACACGCCCCCAGCGCACTCTCACAATGACTGTTCTCTGCCTGCTAGTGCAAGAGCACATCGTACTGTATTTGGAAAGGGCCACCTTATGCAAGCTGCATGATGAGCTGTGCAGTTTTGCACCGACTGGATGTTTGTTGCATTGTGGTCAAAATTATAAACAAACCTTTGACATGCAGAGCGATAAATCCACAGCGTTTTAAACTTTGGTTGATTATAGATGTTTAAAAACTTTGTCTTCTTGTTTTTGCATCATTAGCAGTTTTCATTTACATGACATTGATTGCATTTTAGCATTTTTTTTCCTCATTTTAAACTACTGACCACATGTTGTTTTACAATATTAACTGCAACTTGGCGTAACACCTTATTTTTGTGTATTGTACTACACTTTCTCAGGATAACATGTGCAACATCTCTCTCTTATGTCCTACAATCATAATTGTATCTCAATGCAAATCTTCTCCTCTTTTTACCCCTGCAGCCCAGTGTTTGTGCCCAGCCGAGATATGACTGAGGTGATGATCAGCAGCACCCCCATGGAGGACATGAGGCTCAGCCCCAGCAAGGACAGACTCTCCTTCCAGGTAGGCAACAGCAGTCACAAAGACACACCATCTACACGTCGGTTCCCATCTGGAGTGTTTTTACTTGGTAGTTATTATTCTAAACCCATCCCAGTCCATTCATTATTACAACTTGGATTAGGGAGCCGCCTCTGCATGATGTGATATGAACGCAGGCTGCACAGGACATATGAGGATAAAATTGTTCACATGTAAACACAAAAGTAAATTTTAGATCAATGTAATGTTTTTACCCTCACGTGTGTATACAGTTTGGGAAGGTTTTTTTTAAATATAAAAAGTCAGTCATGTGGAAAGGTTTGATCAATTGTACTATTTTTTTTTTTTTTATTTTTTTTTTTTTTTGAGCCAACAAAAAGTTGAATTGCTGAACTTAACAGTATTTTTGATGCATATGATAAAGTTAAGCAGCTAAATCCTTAAAGCAAAAATCCATTCACATACAGTATTTTTCCACCCTTCAATATGACTTTTGAGCCATTTTTTTTAACATGTAGATAAAATTGTAATATACCGTGGTTTGTCATGAAAATGGTACCTGCAGATTTGGAGATATGAGTGAAGAAATGAGCCTTACAAGTTCAAACTTTTTGTTCACATGACTTCTGGTTTTGGTGTAAAATCAGCATAAATGTAATAAAATATCCACTGTTAACAAAATGAAACTGCTTAAGTCAGATGAAGACTGAATAAAAACCAATGACGTCTTAAAAAGTTATCACAAAACATTACAGATGCAACAGATAAATCATCTCAAGCAGCATGTTATTTACAATTATGAATCTCGCACAAAACCCTATGTGGGCTGTATCCAGGCTCTGGGAGGCTGTAGACTGACCCCAGGGGAAAAAGCCAGCTTCCTTTCTCCTTAGTTCACACCACAGCTGTTAAGGTGTGGAGGAGGTTGTGCCGGTGTGCCACAATGCCCAAGGCTCTCCTTAGAGAAACCCCAAAAGAAGCAGTGATGCTGCACCAGTCGCTTCCTAATTGTGGATTCTGTGAACTTTCTTACGCGAACATGAAATTCCAGATGTACTTGCAAAAGCAGCTGAAATGAGTGGCTCATACAAGAGGTGAAAATGGAGCACACACTGTAGCTGTTTTTATGGGATATGTCAAAAGGCAATCTCATGATTCAGAGCTTTTAGTGCCCCCAACTGAACGTGCCAGAAGAACCCAAAATAGCCACGCCGTGTCTGAGTGACGTTTCGTCACTTCCTGTCAGACCATTGCATGAGTGTGTTTGGGGCCCAGGGGCAAGGTCACTCGCTGCACAACTGCCTTGGAACTGATGCACAGTGAGGAATAGTGAGCAAGCCAGGAAAGAAGATGCGCTCTACCATGGCACATAAACACATGTGCTTGTATGCACAATTTCACCTCTTGGCTCAGTTCTGTGTCCACCTGCATCTGGAAAATCTTAAGCCACTGATGGACACACACACACCTTCATACCCTAAGAAATTCTCACATCTATAGCCTTTTTGTTTATTTTTTTCCTTACTTACCCTGTTTCTTATAAAATTGACAGGACTTGAACACAGCTGGATTGCTTCTCTCTCTTCTTGTCTCTCTTCTGGCTCATCTAATGCTTTCTTTCCACATGGCTCCTTGCCCAGAGAGTGACATCGCCCCCGCCACCCCATCCCCTAATGTCTTGGATAAAAATATTCATCCACTTTATCCAAACAACACAAAAAATGCTGTTCTTGGACCAAGAGTAGCAGCCTTTTTTTTTTTTTTTTTTTTTTGTTCCCCTCATGGTTATTTCTACAGTTCTGGGAACGGAGTAGGTAAGGGGCTGAGGTCCAATCTTGCCTGGGTGGGGAATGTGTGTTGTCTTTGTCTAACTCTGGGATCGGCAACCCGCAGCTCCGGAGCCACAAGCGGCCCTTCGGCCCCCATGCTGTGGCTCCCTGCAGTTGTATTTCAAAACGCATGGAAATTAATGACGTTCATTTTAATTATTTTATTTGTCAAATTATTGTTTATTGCAATTGGATACACTTCACAACAGAAACGTGTACTTTTATTAGTGTTTTGTATATATTAAAATATTTAAAATTATTATGTTAACTATGCGTGACTGCGTCACATCCGACAGCAGCGCATATGCATGGAGAGCCGCTTAGCCTCTTCTCAGCACATGTGGAGAGCATGGAGAGCAGCGGCTTCTTGCTTATCCTCCCCCACCCTCGGTAGCACATGGACTTATGTGTTATGTATGCAAACCTGTTGATGAATGAGGCGGAGATAGAGGTAGCGTCGAACACGGCTTTATTAATATATAGTGAAATGGTGAAGCAGTACACGGCAAACGCCCAGCGGGACATCAGACACAAGAGACCGTGCCATAGCAGCTCGTCCCGCTATATAGGGCAGTGCAGTGACGTAACAGGAAGTCCACGTCACCACACTGCACTTCACAATAAAGTGCCCATATATCATTTGCTCCCTCCTTTAGAAAGTCCAGAACCACACATACAATTCAACCCCACCCCAATTTGAAACCCGAATCGCAATCTAAAATAACGAAAACTAATGTCCTTAACTGGCCAAACACATTCACACAAAATAACCTAAAATGGGGCTGGTGGGTGGACTACCACGCAGCCCGCATGGCATGGTGGATTACTCTGCAACCAAATAAACTAAAAAAGGTGTCCTTTATTAAACTAAAATTATCTGCCATGCTCTTATACTAGCACATTAAAACACATAACCCCATAACATAACATAACATGCATATGAACTGTAAACAAAGCGCTACCGCACAGTCACTTGAGTGGGAGAGGTGGAACCGGCATAGGGGAGCCCAGAGCAGCCACTCAGCAGGCGCGCCCCTGGAGGCAGCAGGCCCCAGGAGTGATGGCTGATCTTCTGGACAACGGAGCCCGGATCTCACACTGCCATCACCGACTCCCATCCAGCCTCGCCACCTGGAGCATCCTCCTGGACACACCACAGCTGGTGGGCATGCCTCATCGATCCATCGAACAACCAGAAGCATGCTGCTCCCAACTTCGCCACTATCCGCAGACGTGCTTGTTGTTTTACTGGCTGTCGTCTGGCCCATCTTCACCCCAAACCCGAACCAAGTCCATAACCCAAAGTGGAATCTTACTCGGCCTGATGAGCTACTGCTGAGCATGCGATAACTCCATGCTCATTGGTCTGGCCCTGTCCTCTTCTATAAACATTGTAGTGTTCACCGTCGCAGCTGCAGACCCCCCCCACTCAACTGCGGCCAAGTACCGGAGGCATCTGAGGCTAGCATGGTGTCGCTCATTGGCATGGGTACCGACACTGAGCAAGAACTGGCCAACTTGAAAGCAAAGGTGTCTGTTAGCTACTCGTACCATTTGCTCCCAGTGTCCGTTGGGGACGGGTGGGGTGATTTCTCCCGTGGGTTCCCCGGGTAAGACAGATGGCACACCCTGGCGTAGTGATTCAAGCATCCACATCTACTACAGCATTTTCCTCTTGTCGAGCACTCTATTACTTTATGGCGGTGCGTCACGGACCCACAACCCCTGCACCGGGAGTTTCCCGGGGCAGACCTTCGGCTGGCAGCATTGGCTTCCCAATAATCTTTGTCCAAGCTATCCTTGCTATCAGGGTCTGCAACATTAGCTGAGGTGGGGGGGCTCCAGCGGCTTCTGTAACTGGCACCAATTTGGCTCCAGAGCTAGCTTATCGAAGGGCCCCAACTGGAGAGCTAGCTCGACAGCTCTAGCTAATGTCAAGTTATCAGGTGCCATTAATAGCCTAGAATGCAGCTCTGCATTGCACGTGTTCTGCTAGTTGGTTGTGTACCATCTCATCTTCAAGCGGTCCAAAATGACACTCAATAGCTAGCTGCTTCAAATCGATGACATACTGGCAAATAGGCTCACCAACCCACTGGCATCTCCGGTGAAAGCGAATTCTCCGAACAGTCACGCTGTCTGGGGTGGAGAAATGTTAAGCTAGCAGCTACGCGACATCCTCATACAAGTCCGATGCGCCAAACGTCCGTAGGACCCTCCGGTCTTAAATACCCAGGTTGTGGACTAGAAGCGCCTGTGCCCTCACCTTATCGAGCTTCCCGAGGTCCAGCACCATAATATACGTTTGATAGGCCTCCAGCCAATGCGGCCATGGCACTGGTGGTTCACCTGGGAGCTCAAGGAAGGGACGGAGTGGTGTTATGCACGCCTCCATGAGTTAATCCTCAGTCACCAAATGTTATGTATGCAAACCTGGTGATGAATGGAGCGGAGATGGAGGTAGCGTTGAACACAACTTTAGTGATATATAGTGAAGCAGTACACGGCAAACACCCAGCGGGACATCCGGCATAAGAGACCGTGCCATGGCGGCTCGCCCCGCTATATAGGGCAGTGCGGTGATGAGACAGGAAGTCTGTCACCACACTGCACATCACAATAAAGTGCCCATATAACAATATGCAGAAAAAGTAAAATCACAGAGGAAAATGGAGAGTTTAATTCTGTGTGGATAGATTCATTTGCCATCATGTATATTTGTTATATGGTGAGAATTTCTCCACAAGAACAGGTGCCTTATTAGTTTCTGCAGGTCCATAAAAAGTCTTAAATGTGATTATCTAAAATCAACCTCTTACTTATCCTTAAAAATGAGAAACAATCCTTGAATTCTTGCTCAGTAGCATTAAAATTGGTAATCTATGCTATAAATACCAGATTGACCAGACATGTCTGAATTAGTGCAAATTTATTTTCACCATCACAACTCAGTACCTTCCTGAATTATATAAAAATAAAAGCCCTCTACATTGATTCAATTTTCAGAATTGTTGTTTATTTTATTTGCTTTTATTATGAAACATCGTCAACCGGATATACAGTGGTGTGAAAGTGTTTGCCCCTTCCTGATTTCTTAATTTTTTTTTTTGTATATTTGTCACACTTAAATATTTGAGATCATCAAACAAATTTAAATATTAGACTAAGATAACACAAGTAAACACAAAATGCAGTTTTTAAATGAAGGTGTTTATTATTAAGGGGGGAAAAAAGCCAAACCTACATGGCCCTGTGTGGAAAAAGTGATTTCCCCCTAAACCTAATAACTGGTTGGGCCACCCTTAGCAGCAACAACTGCAATCAAGCATTTGCGATAACTGGCAATGAGTCTTACAGCACTGAGGAGGAATTTTGGCCCACTCATCTTTGCAGAATTATTGTAATTCAGCCACATTGGAGGGTTTTTGAGCATGAACCGCCTTTTTAAGGTCATGCCACAGCATCTCAGTGGGATTCAGGTCAGGACTTTGACTAGGCCACTACAAAGTCTTCATGTTGTTGTTCTTAAGCCATTCAGAGGTGGACTTGCTTGTGTGTTTTGGATCACTTTCCTGCTGCAGAACCCAAGTTCACTTCAGCTTGAGGTCATGAACAGATGGCCGGACATTCTCCTTCAGGATTTTTTGGTAGACAGCGGAATTCATGGTTCCATTTACCACAGCAAGTCTTCCAGGTCCTGAAGCAGCAGAACAGCCCAGACCATCACACTACCACCACCATATTTTACTGTTGGTATGATGTTCCTTTTCTGAAATGCTGTTACTTTTACGCTGGATGTAATGGGACACACACATTCCAAGAAGTTCAACTTTTGTACTGTCAGTCCACACAGTCTTTTCCCAAGTCTTGGATCATCAAGATGTTTCCTGGCAAAACTGAGACAAGCCTATGTTCTTTTTGCTCAGCAGTGGTTTTCGTCTTGGAAGTCTGCCATGCAGGCCATCTTTTCACCACTGTTCCATGTTTTCACCATTTGTGGATAATGGCTCTCACTGTGGCTTGCTGGAGTCCCAAAGCTTTAGAAATGGCTTTATTACCTTTTCCAGACTGATAGATCTTAATTACTTTGTTTCTTATTTGTTTCTGAATTTTGTTGGCTTGCAGCTTGATGTCTAGCTTTTGAGGATCTTTTAGTCTACTTCACTTTGTCAGACAGGTCCTATTTAAGTGATTTCTTGATTGCAAACAGGTGTGGCAGTAATCAGGTGTGGGTGTGGCTAGAGAAATTGAACTCAGCTTTCAAAAGATGTGATAAACCACAGTTGATCTGTTTTAACGGGGGGGGGGGGATCACTTTTTCACACAGGGCCATGTAGGTTTGTATTTTTTTTTTCTCCTTAATAATAAACACCTTCATTTAAAAACTGTATTTTGTGTTATCTTTTTCTAATATTTAAATTTATTTGATTATCTGAAACATTTAAGTGTGACAAACATACAAAAAATAAGAAATCAGGAAGGGGGCAAACACTTGTTCACACCACTGTACTTGCCTACAATAAGACATGCAGTTGACAGTTTTCTCTCATAATTTGTAAATAAAAAGGAAAAAAATTGGTAAAAGGAGTTCAAATGAGTGAAAAGAGAAGATTTTCTGACTGTAATAAAGAAGTGAGCCTTATATTTTAAGGATGTTTAAATGTTTTTCTCTGCAGGATAACTGCTAGTTTGTTACCTGTGGGATTTTTGGACAGTGAATTATACAGTATGTGCAGACTGTCTATCAATGCTATACATTCTGTTAAAATTATAACCCACATTTAGCTCAGCAGAAGAAGGTATTTTTTAAACGTATTTTCCACTCTGCTGTAATTATTTCTAATTGGCTTAATTTACACCAAATGACTTTTGAAGTTGTATTATTTAGAAAGTTGTTTGGAATTCTTTGTTTTATTCCAAAATAAATAAAGAAGAATATGTAAAAGTTATCAGACAACCAATCTACTAGTTATCAAATTGAGAGTCCAGAGAACAGGCGAAGAATACAGATTTATATTAATAGAGCTGAATAAGGACCATTATGAGGAAACACTAAAGGGATGAAAACTAGTTCTTTTCTGAATATAAAACTGTCTCTATTAAAATATCAGGAACTAAAGCTGTGTGGTCACTATTGAAAGTAAGTGACGGATGATACTTTTCAGATTAAAACAATTTATGAATGTGCTGATAATTAAAAACTAGACATTCAGATAATTAAAAACTAGATATTCAGATATACCCTTTATTTTTCAGCACAAAACAATTTGTAATATATTTATAATTTTATTTCATGAATGAAGCTATACTGTATATAAACCTTGACAGTTTTTTTTTTTTTTTTTTTTTTTAAACTGTTATAGTATCAGTTCATTAATGCCACATAATATTCAGAGCTGTGTATATGTAAAACTTTATAAGCAGCATAATCTTTATTTTAAATGTCAAATTGCTGTTGCGGCCCTCATTTTAGTCGGCGATGGGGAAAATGGCTCTTCGGTTGCAAAGGTTGCAGACCCCTGGTCTAACTAGTTTGCCCTTCAGTTCAGATTCACACTTGGCAAATATCACGCTCTATTTTCAGATAATTGTATACCCACAAATGCACATTATGTAGAGATATCCTAAGCTTTATATAAATCCTGTGTTTGTAAATCTTCCTTTTGATTAGCTTGAAGCACTACTCATGCTCTTGTATAGTCTTCCCAGTAGTGGATGGCATTCATAAGCGGCTACAAGCTGCTTGGCATGATGCCTTCAAAGACATGATTAAACATGAAGCAGCATTTATCATAAGTCCTGCTAGAGGTGGCTCATTTACCCTTTACAGTCACTGATGTAACTTTCTGATTGCCCAATTTGTCATCTTGGGTGAGCAACTGTGTGTAGGGAGCAGCACCACTAAAGGAATGTGGGATGGGTTTTAAAATGAAAGGTATGCCCCCAGGATGTAAAGCCATCACAAATGTTTAGTCTTCACATCACTTCTTTCATTGTTGTTTGGCCTTACAGTGGTGCCTGCAAAATTTCTACATGCCAATGTTCCACTGTTCTAGAAGCATGCTTACTCATTTTGGCCCCGACTCTCGTTACCTTGTGCCTTGCCTATAAGAGCTCCTGAGGTTATTGAAACATTGAATACCCACTATGCTTTCTGCGTCTTTCCTCTTCAGATATTCCCAGATCCCTCAGACTTTGACCGCTGCTGTAAGCTCAAAGATCGCCTACCATCCATTGTGGTTGAGCCGACAGAAGGTGAAGTTGAGAGTGGGGAGCTTCGCTGGCCTCCAGAGGAGTTCCTGGTTAGTGAAGAGGAGGAGGATGAAGAGGAGGAAGAAGAGGAACAGAGTAATGGCTGCATTCAAAATGGACACCCCATACAGAATTCCCAGCACTAGAGGCTATGCTACGCCTGTGTTCTCTCACTGATGGACTCACCCTTTTCACACACTGGTTACACTTCACCTCAGTAGTCCAGTACATTAAACTGACACAGTCAGGACGTCGTTATGCCATCTTGTTGCCCATAACACACAGACAAAAAAATATATTTAAAAAAAAATCAGTCTTAGAAAAGCAATACATGAACAACTTTGTCTCCCAATAGAATTTCATCCTGGAAAGCTAACTCACTGAAATGAAAACGTCCAAGAACGTACACATCTGTCCTTCACCCACTTCCTACTGTTTCTACCACCGCGTGCGTCTCAGCCCTCACCGGATGCCCCGTTGGACAGCAGCAGCAGCTCAGTGCTCCATGGACAGATCTTACTCTGCAGGAGGCTACTACCGCTTTGTACTTAATTCCAAAATGGCCGCTGTCATGACCCCAGAGACTTCCTACTTGTATACAGAACTATTGTGGAACCCATGGGAATTATTGTACAGTACACCGTCCATGTTTGTGTTAATTTCTGGGTTGCTGGTTATTATTGTGATTGCCAAAGCTGTTGATAAATGTGCGCGTATGTGTCTCTAAAAAGTGGATGTCTTGTGACTATTTTTGGGTGACTGGGTGTTTAGAGCAAAACATTACTGAGGTTTTGTTTCCATCACAAAATTTATGATGCTTTGTGACCTTTTCAGGCACTCATTGTATTAAAAAAAATCTTGAAATGGTTTAAGAAGTGAGCAGATAATTGAAAAAATGGCATGCCTTGCTATGCTAAGTATCTGTGATAAATTAATTTATAAAGGCATGCTATGCAGAGTTGTACTATCCCTCATTACACTGGCCTCTTTGAAGCTTTATAATAAACAGTATTTGTATGACAAGATTAAAAATCCTAATTTTTGAAAGCACTTAATGAAACTATTCGCAGATCCAGTGAAGGATGTGTAAATACTTGTTCCCACCGAGCCAACTCCTGAGGCCTTGCAGTGCACTGATCTTGTTTTTACGGAGTCACTCTGTAGCTATACATGTTTTTCCTCAGTCTTCCTGTTCTTTTTGAAAATGGGCATGGTTTTGACATGAAGTCCAAGTTTCAGAAAACTCACTGTCGGACAGACTTCAGATGACTTTCAAGGCAATACTCATAACTTTTCATTTATGCATTCTAATGTTCTTCTGTCTGTTAATGAGTAATATTTGTTCATATAGTGGCAATGTGTGACAGTTTATTTTAGGTGGTCGCTTTTTCAGTCATTGTAACTTGCTGTTTGTGAGATGTAACTGTTGTAGAAGCATGACTGAGATGTGTCTTTGTAACTTCTAATTGAGCGGCATTAGGGCTGTGTACAAAGCATCTCTCTCGTCTGTTCATCACCAACAGGTCCCACATTGTTTTGGTAAAGCTCAGGGAGATTAGCTGCCATCTTTCTTCTTCTTTTTTTGTATTTAAACCACTTTTCTCAATGACAAATACAAAAGTTGTAAATAAACATTTGAATTTGCTATCAAGCTGTGTGACTCTTACAGTTTTCTACAGAGGCAATCCTCCAGTGACTTGAAGCGGTTTCCAAGAGATCTGTTTTACTTTCATTTTCCTTTATCTTGCCTACCACCTTCCACTCACTTCACCTGCAATGGTTGGAGACGAGTAGTATTGCTTCCTACTTGGCATTTTCAAATGCATCATCTCTCTATGAAAACGGATGCATGTATCAGAAGTGTGTGTGTGTGTGTGTGTGTGTGTGTGTGTCTCTCTCTATATATATAGATAGATATAGAGAGAGAGAAGCGAGAGTAGGCCACATGCTACTTCCTGTCTTCAAATTGACAGAATGCTACACCCCAATCCCAGTAAAGTTGGGATGTTGTGTAAAATGGGAATAAAAACAATGATTTGCAAATCTTTCTGAACCTATATTCAACTGAATTCACTACAAAGACAAGATATTTAATGTTAAAACTTAAAACTTTTTTTTGCAAATAATCATGCATTCTGAATTTGATGCCTGCAACAAGTTTAAAAAAAAAAAAAAAAAAAAAAACTGGGACAGGAGCAAGAAAAGACTGGGAAAGTTGAGGAATGCTCAAAAAAACCCTTTCTGGAACATTCCACAGGTGGACAGGTTAATTGGAAACAGGTGAGTGTCATGATTGGGTATAAAAGGAGCATCCCCAAAAGGCTCAGTTATTCACAAGCAAGGATGGAATGAGGTTCACCAATTTGTGAACAACTGCATGGGCAAACAGTTCAACAGTTTAAGAAAAACATTTCTCAATGTACAATTCCAAGGAATTTAGGGATCAGTTAACACAGTTCATTGCTACATCTATTAGTTAAACTTCTACCATGCAAAGCGAAAGCCATATATCAACAACACCCAGAAATGCTGCTGGCTGTTCTAAGCCCAAGCTCATCTAAGATGAACTGATGCAAAGTGGAAAAGTGTACTGTGACCTGAGGAGTCCACATTACAAATTGTTTTTGGAAATCATGGACGTCGTGTCCTCTGGGCTAAAGAGGAAAAGGACCATCCAGGTTATCAGTGCAGAGTTCAAAAGCCAGCATCTGTGATGGTATGGGGCTGTGTTAGTGCCCATGGCATAAGTGACTTGCACATCTGTGGAGACACCATTAATACTGAACAATAAATACAGGTTTTGGAGCAACATGTGCTGCCATCCAAGCAGCGTCTTTTTCAGAGATGTCCCTGCTTATTTCAGCAAGGACAATGCCAAGCCATATTCTGCATGTGATGTGGTACTCACGATTGTCGCAGGGCGTCCATCAAGCTGTTGTGGTTCTGTCACCTCCCGTTGGGTCACGGACTCTTCACCCAACACTACAGTGGCTGTCCCTGGAGGCCAATGTTGGTCATGGATCCTGAAGATGTCCAGCGTCTCTCCTGTCTCATTTACGGTCACGAACTCTTCACCTGTCGGCTCGGCGGTGGCTCCGGTAGACTGGTGCTGAGCGAGGATTCTGAAACAGTCTGGTTCTTTCTCACTTTCATCTGGTGCTGGTTTCTGGTCGGGGTGATATGTCGCTGTTCTCTGTGTGCGTGGGCTCCCTCTCCTGCAACTCCACAGTGGTGAACTCCTGCTGGGCAAGGATCTGAGGTGAGTCCCGCTGCTGCCCTCCCTCCTGGCAGCGCTCCTCCTGTGCACATGGGACGGTTGATTTCTCGTTGGCACCATTCCCGATAAACGCGAGCTCCCTCTCCTGCAGCTTTCGCTGGGCAAGGAATGGAGGCGAGTCCGGTCGCTGTTCTCTCTCCATGTTATTTTCCATGTCGTGTTCACCCACAGTGCTGCAGCTACTTTCTGTACTAAATTCTCCTTCTTCGCTGTGTTCACTCTCTGTGTTGTGCTCTACGGCTAGCTTGTAACGGGTGAGCTCGTCTTCTAAGGGCCCGGAGGCACACATGCTTGCTAAAACTCTGAGCTCCATAGCATAATGTTGAATTGACTCACCCACGACTCACCGACATGACACTTGCAGCTGAAGAAAATGGATCTTCGGGCCGTAATGTTGGTTGTGCCATTGTAATAGGTCTCCATTAGACTCCCACAGTTGCCGAATGAGTCCACTTGGCCAAGGGTACAGAGCACACATTGTCCCTCTTCGCCTAGACTGTGAACCAGCACACCCTTCAGTGTCTCATTGACAGTGTCACCCACACCAACCACATCAACAAAATATGCAAACATGTTGAACCAGTGGGATCTGGTTGAACCGAGAATTCTGGTTCAACCGAGAATCATCTTGGTTCAACCGAGATGATTCTCTCCTCCAAAGACCATTGCACAGCGGGGGGTCGTGACTGACCTGGCAGATTTGTCAGGTTGGTCACGCTTACGGAAGGGATAAAACAGCTGATGTGACCCAGCAGGAATGTCAGATGAAATCTGAAACATGTCAAGTTATGAAATATCTCTTTGTCTGAATAGAAGAACAAGACCAGTTTGATATGAACATCTGCTCACCATGGAGTCTTGACGGATTCCTCCTGTGAACCAACGCCGCAAATACACCATTATTTGGTAGCTGTAAGTTAAAAACACTTTCAGTAAGTTACACATACAAAAGGGAAAATAAATACTGAAATGTCAACATTTTTCTCATTAAACATTTTTGATGGCGCCATTGACCTGAGATTTTCACCAGATATCAGTAACAACCCAAGTAATCCATACATACAATGAAATCAAGGCAACTGTGTTCACAAAACAAGTTACATTTAATAAAGTGGAATGACACGGGGAATAAGTATTGAACACATGAAGAAAAAGAGGTGCAAAAAGGCATAGAAAGCCTAAAAACAGCTGAAATCCATCAGAATTTAGGAAGCCATCCCATCCTCTATCAGTGCAAATTAACTTCAACTGGTTAAGTCTTGACTGATAGCCTTTAAAAAGGTCTGTGAATATCAGATTGCCACACCTCAAAGAACTCATGATGGGAAGAAGCACACACAGCATAGACCTTTGCCACTTTATTGTTGCAAAACATAATGATGGTATTGGTTACAGCCACATTTCTAAACTGTTGAATGTTCCAGTGAGCACTGTTGGAGCCATCATTTGGAAGTGGAAAGAACATAATTTTACCATAAACCAACCACAACTAGGAGCTCCTCGCAAGATTTCTGACAGAGGAGTCAAAAGAATTATCAGAAGTGTTATCAAAGAGCCAAAGACCACTCATGGAGAGCTCCAGGAAGACCTGGACTTAGTAGGAGCTGCTGTTTCAAAGAAAACAATAAGTAATGCACTCATTCAACTATATGCTCTATGTCCGCTCACCTCACAAGACTCCATTGCTGAAGAAAAAAGCATGTTGAAGCTTGTTTAAAGTTTGCTGCACAACATTTGGGCCAGCAAGTAAAATACTGGGAGAATATAGTCTATTCAGATGAGACCAAAATTGAACTTTTTGGATGCCACAACACACAGCATGTTTGGAGGAGAAATGGCACTGCGCATCAGCTCAAAAACACCATACCAACAGTGAAGTGTGGAGATGGGAGCATCATGGTGTGGGGGGGTTTTCAGCACATGGTACTAGCAGACTTCAGATAATTGAAGGAAAGATGAATGGACAAATGTACAAAAACATCCTTGAAAAGAACCTATTGCCATCTGCCAAGATGCTGAAGATGAAATGAGGGTGGACATTTCAGCAAGACAATGATCCCAAACACACAGCCAAGGAAACTCTCAACTGGCTCCAGAGAAGAAAAATAAAGCTGCTAGATTGGCCCAGTCAGTCACCTGACCTGAATCCAATTGAACATCTATGGAACGAAATGAAGATCAGAGTTCATAGAAGACACCGACGGAACCTTCAAGATTTGAAGACAGTTTGTGTGGAAGAATGGGCTAAAATCACTCCTGAGCAATGCCTGTGCCTAGTTTCTCCATACAGGAGGCACCTGGAAGCTGATATTACCAACAAAGGCTTTTCTACTAAATATTGAATGAATTTCACCAAACGTGTTCAATACTTATTCCCTGTGTCATTCCACTTTATTAAATCTAACTTGTTTTGTGAACACAGTTGCCTTGATTTCTTTGTATGTATGGATTACTTGGGTTGTTACTGATAAATCGGTGAAAATCTCAGGTCAATGGCTCCATCAAAAATATGTTTAATGAGAATAATGTTGATGTGTTCAATACTTATTTTCCCCGCTGTAAGTTCAAAGCACGTTACTCACAGGTTAGAAATAAGTTTTGGGTACTCTCGACATTAGCACATTTTGACTTATGAGTAACTAACAAGTAACGTGTGTCAACGATCGCATTATGGCGGCACATGGGGAGAGCATAATTGTGTAACATCTTAGACAAGAACAAAGAGCAGAGGTTCCCTGGTGAGATAACAGGGAGATGTGAAGGATGAATGAAGTGAATGCAGTGTGACCTTTTGTGTGTTAGAAACTTCTAGAGGAATGGTAAAGGATTAAGGAAATGAATGCAATGTGACCTTTTGTGTGTTAGAAGCTTCTAGAGGAATGCCATGCTATTTAAGAGAAGAGTCTCTGCTGAGATGTCATTCTGTCTATGCTTCTTGTGTGAGTTGTGTAATAAATCGTCTGAAGCCAAATCCGCCTCTTTATTTACACGCTCCACACTGGTGACCCAAGACAAATCATGGAACATGATGGAAGATCCCCGGAGTCAACCTCGATGGGAACCCCCAGCCACGCACGTGCTGTTGCGATCAAGCTACCGGATTTTTGGCAGCACAACCCGCGCTCCTGGTTCCACCTAGTTGAGGCGCAGTTCACCCTCCGGGGGATATCGGCGGATCACACAAAGTTCCACTATGTGGTCGCAGCGCTCGACGCCCGCACGGCTCAGCACGTAGAGAGCCTGCTTGATCAGCTACCAACCGACGACAAGTACGGCGCGCTGAAGGCTGCGCTAATCCAGCACTACACACTCTCGGATGGTGAAAGAGCAGAGAGACTCCTGACGCGAACCGGGTTGGGAGACGGCTCGGCCATAGACCTGATGGAGAAGATGCTGAGGTTAAAGGGCACAGACGACGACCATTTTATTTTTACCCACCTCTTCCTCCGGAACCTTCCGTCAGCGGCGAGAGCAACCCTGGCCAATTTGCCGTGGCTGGCCAAGCGGGACTATCGTGCGCTAGCCCGGGAAGCAAACCGGATCATTGTCACCACCAGGGAGTTCACGACCATTGCGGCAGCGACGGAGCTTGACGCGATGACCGCAGGAGGCGAGGAGCCATCGACGGCAGTAGCAGAGCCACCGACGGCAGCAGCAGCGGGGGCCAAGGAACGCGGGGGAGACACGCTTTGTTTCTACCACCACCGCTTCGCAGAGAGGGCACGCAAATGTATACCACCGTGCCAATTCAAGCGCTCGGGAAACGCCAAGACCGGGGATCGGTAGCAGCCGCGACCCTCGGGGAGGAGAACAAGCTGCTCTACGTGACGGACGCACGCTCGGGGAGGCATTTCCTCGTGGACACCGGCGCCCAGAAGAGTTTCATCCGGCCGACCTACGCTGACCGGCTGGCAGGATCTAGCGGCCCCGAGATGGCAGCGGCAAACGGCTCGGGGATTAAGACCTTTGGTGAGAGGACTCTACTCTTGTCTCTACACGGCCGTACATTTGAGTGGACTTTTGTCATAGCAGCATTGAATTTCCATATACTGATTTTCTGTGTGCACATGGTTTGTTGGTAGATGTCGCTAACAGACGCCTAGTTAATGCGCTGTCTTTTGACTCTCTCCCCTGTATAGCTCGAGTGACCCGGCCAACAGCACAAGCCAACGTCACAGCTACATGCGGTAAGTTCCACACACTGCTCACTCAGTTCCCAGCACTCACTGTCCCGACATTTTCGGCAGCCATCGCTAAACACGGGGTGGAGCATTTTATCACCACCACCGGGCCGCCCGCTTTTGCAAGACCTCGGCGCTTGGACGCAGCTAAACTGGCCGTAGCGCGCGAGGAGTTCGCCAACCTGGAGAGGTTGGGCATCATCAGGCGCTCAAACAGCCCATGGGCTTCCCCGCTACATATGGTCCCTAAAGCTGAGGGATCATGGCGACCTTGCGGGGATTTCCGCAGGTTGAACAACGCCACAGCGCACGACCGCTACTCAATTCCTCACATTCAGGATTTTTCCGTTCACCTTGCAGGAGCGCACATTTTTTCTAAAATAGACCTGGTCCGCAGTTACCACCAAGTCCCAGTGCACACTGAGGACATGCCCAAAACAGCAGTAATAACTACGTTCGGTTTATTTGAGTTTTTGCGCGTGCCATTTGGGCTCAAAGGGGCTGCACAGACGTTTCAACGCATGATGGATGCAGTGCTGCACAATCTCCCATTCGTGTTCGTCTACCTGGACGATATTTTAGTAGCCAGCGCGTCTGAAGGCGAACACGAAACCCACCTCACGACGGTTTTCCGGAGGTTGGAAGAGCACGGGTTAATAATCAACCCAGCGAAATGTCAGTTCGGGGTGACGGGGATTGATTTTTTGGGACACCACGTCTCTCCCGAAGGAGTGGTCCCGCTGCCTGACAAAATGCGCGCAGTGCAGCTCATGCAACCACTGTACGCTGCGCTCAAAAAACAGAAACCCGCGGATAGGGTTGAATGGACCCCGGAGCGAGAGTGGGCGTTCTCGGAAGTCAAAGCAGCCCTGGCAAACGCCGCATTGCTGGCACATCCAGACCCAACGGCCCGTATAGCGCTCACCACTGACGCTTCAGATATGGCCATAGGGGCTGTCGTGGAGCAGCGCGTTGCCGGGGCTTGGCAGACGCTCGCCTTTTTCAGCAGGACTTTGCGCGACAGTGAACGTAAATACAGCGCATTCGACAGAGAGTTGCTGGCTCTCCACCTGGCCATTCGCCACTTCCAGTTCTGACTGGAAGGGCGCAGTTTCACCGCGTTCGTTGACCACAAGCCGCTAACGTTCGCGATGGCCAAGGTTTCAGAGCCGTGGTCGGGCCGGCAGCAGAGACAGCTGGCCGCGGTCTCAGAGTTTACTACTGATATTCAGCATGTGTCGGGCAAACTGAATGTAGTGGCAGACTGCCTCTCGCGCGCCGTGGTGGCCCCGGTCTGTGTGGGGATAGATTAAGCAGCCATGGCTGCGGAGCAGGTTAGTGATGTGGATGTGCGCGCGCTCCAGTCTGGACCAACAGGATTAAGGCTGGAGAGCAGGGTGCTGCAGGGTGGCATGCCCCCCCAATCTGCGATGACTCCACGGGTCGCCCACGTCCCGTGGTCCCGGCCGCGTGGCGCCGTCGCGTGTTTTTGTCGGTTCACTCTTTGGCGCACCCAGGAGTGTGCGCGTCGGTCAAAATGGTAGGAGAGAAATTTGTGTGGCCGAGCCTTCGCAAACAAGTGAAAGAGTGGGCGGCAGCCTGCGTGGCGTGCCAACGAGCCAAAGTACACAGACACACGAAGGCTCCCTTGGAGCCGTTTCGCATTCCGGCTAAGAGGTTTGACCATGTCCACATGGACCTCGTGGGCCCCCTCCCACCATCACAGGGGTACACACACCTCCTGACAATGGTGGACCGCACCACGTGCTGGCCAGAAGCGGTTCCGCTGATGGCAACCACAGCCGAGGAGGTGGCGTGCGCGTTTTTAACAGCATGGGTGGCGCGTTTTGGAGTCCCGTCGGACATTACGTCCGACAGAGGCCCTCAATTTGTTTCTGAACTCTGGTCAACAATGGCCCGCAGCCTGGGTGTCACAATTCACCGCACAACCGCGTACAATCCACAGGCTAATGGGTTATGCGAACGTTTTCATAGATCATTGAAAGCGGCTCTCAGGGCTTCACTGACGGATGCAAATTGGGTAGACAAGCTACCGTGGGTTTTATTGGGGTTACGTTCTGTGCCTAAAGAGGATCTGGAAGCTTCCCCGGCAGAACTCGTTTTTGTGCAACCACTTCGACTGCCCGGGGAGTTTCTGCCAGATAATCCAGCGCCGGGCAGCTCCCCGTCTCAGCTGTTGCAGCGTAGCATAGACACAGGCACGCTGCCGGGCCCTGCCCACCACAGTTTTCCGCGCGTTTTTGTGCCTAAAACTTTGAAAAACGCGGAGTTCGTGTTTGTCAGACACGACGCCCATCGCCCTCCACTGCGACGACCCTATGATGGACCGTTCAGAGTGCTGGAAGCAGGGGACAAGCATTTTGTACTAGATTTGGGGGGTAGGAGGGAAAAGATTGGCATAGACAGACTCAAACCCGCTTTCGTGGTGGCGGACGAGCAAGTGCTGTTGGCGAGGGCCCCTCGGTGTGGAAGACCCCCACGGGGAGCTTCCCAGAGAAAAGATTCCCCAGAGCACCCACACGGACAGACAAAAAGTTTTACCCCCCAAACATCAACCTCCCAGCATGACAGCGCCACGGAGGCGGTGAATCCTGGTTACAGCAGATACGGGAGAAGACTGAAGCCCAAGCAGCATGTGGATTGATGTTTAATGGTTCTATCACAGCATATGGACTGTTATTCTATTGTTCTATCCAAGATGCTTTGGGGGGGGGGGGTATGGCGGCACATGGGGAGAGCATAATTGTGTAACATCTTAGACAAGAACAAAGAGCAGAGGTTCCCTGGTGAGATAACAGGGAGGTGTGAAGGACGAATGAAGTGAATGCAGTGTGACCTTTTGTGTGTTAGAAACTTCTAGAGGAATGGTAAAGGATTAAGGAAGTGAATGCAATGTGACCTTTTGTGTGTTAGAAGCTTCTAGAGGAATGCCATGCTATTTAAGAGAAGAGTCTCTGCTGAGATGTCATTCTGTCTATGCTTCTTGTGTGAGTTGTGTAATAAATCGTCTAAAGCCAAATCCGCCTCTTTATTTACACGCTCCACAGCATAACTTACCTGCAACTTATGGCCTGCGTATGCGGGACATACACTGAAAAGTTTTGTGCATGCACAAAATTTTTAGACAACCTCGCCATACTACGATGTATACCAGGGTGCTTCAATGTGCTCTTAACTTATACAAAACTTACCCATAACTTATTCAACGTATGCCAGCGTATTCGCCAAATTTTTTAAACGTCAGCATACGGTGCCTAAATCGTTAAGGTGTGACAATGGTTTAAAGGAAAGGAGATGCAACACAGTGGTAAACATGCCCCTGTCCCTGCTTTTTTTTGGAACATGTTGCAGGCATCAAATTCAAAATGAGTGAATATTTAAAAACAACAACAACAACAACAAAGTTTATCAGTTTGAACATTAAATATCTTGTATTTATAGTGTATTCGATTGAACATAGGTTGAAAAGGATTTGCAAATCATTGTATTTTGTTTTTATTTACATTTTACACAACATCCCAACTTCATTGGAATTGGAGTTTGTAAAAGGTGGCTGATCTCTAATGGAGATTAGGCAGAAACTGCTATGTGTTGTGTTAGTGACCCATCAGGTCAATTAGTACTGGGAATGCTCCTTAAGAGTTGCTGTGGTAAGGCCTTTATGGACAAAGGGCCTGATATATGGGCCAGGGTAGTACTCTCGGGGCTTTATTGTTACTTCCTGGAAATGGGAACAATGAAAGGTCATTCTACCTTGCATCCTTCTTGGAAAAAATGAGTATAGTTATTAATACCCCCAGCTGATAATTGTGGTCAGCAGCAGAGTGTGTTTCTGGCCCAGGGAACTGCGGTGTCTGATTCTGAATAGACTAGAAAACAAATGTCCTTCCTGACATTTTTAATGACTGCTCCTCGATCTCAATGGAAAAAGTCATGAGATCATGGAAAGAAGAAATCACAAGAAGTTAGCAAAGAGGAACTGCAGCCCTTTGAGAGGCTGTCTGAACTTGCATCCAGCTACGCAATCGTGTGACGTCAGACAGAGACCTCTGAACTTTGCCTCATCTTTCAAATATTGCTGGAGAAAGCAATATACTTTCACTTCAATAAAGAAAGGTCCTCTCTTATTGAGGCTCAATGAGATATGAAAGGGAGCCCTACGGCATCTTTCCATAGCATTTTGAGCAGTTTTTATCTTTAGTTGTTTTTCTACAGCTCATTTCCCATTGTTTTCTTCTGTAGTGAACATTTTGCAATACAGAGGTTTTTTGCAACATTGTGATTACTATTTGCTTTGTCCATTCAAACTTGCACAAAGCAGAAATACCATTTTCTAGACAATTTTAGTGACACTGACGGTAGTTGTCAAATCAAATAATTTGATCAAACCACACTTGCATCTAGACTTAATCTAGGCTGGCTTTAGTCAAACATGAGAAAATCTGCCACTCAGAACCTCTTAACCTCATAAATACAGTACATACTGTACAAACAACCGCAGTTGCCAACTCATCTGCTATTGGCAGGAGACACCCACTTTTACTCTGAATCTGAAGGTCATCCTCTGCCCACACATATTTCATCTTTATCATACTACATGTGTGTTTGTCTTTTCATGAAGGAGATGATTTTTTTTATACCTTCTGTTGAAATTGATTATATAATCACCATTGCACGCTACTGCAGTGTGTCATATTTTCTGTCATGGTATATTGAAATGATTTTTACAGGGCTGTGGAAAGAGTTTGTTTAATCAAATGACTGTTAAAATTAAAAACCCAAAACAACCCCATCAACCCTGATACAACTTAACATATCTAAGAGGGCTGTTCATTAAAGATTTCCCTTGACTCATTTCCTATGGACTGAGAGGAACCAAACTTGGCACAATTATTAGTCTTTCTCTACATACAGTAGGTACCCACCAAGGGTCACACACTTCTCCCATCACTTTATGCAGCTATGAAGACCTCACCTGTAGAAGTCTGCAGGTTGTGTCAGAAGCCACGACTTGACCTTTGAAATCAGCATTTCAAATATACAAGGGGGGGGGGGCTGAAAAGTTCATAGGCTGAAAAGTTCATAGTAGTCAAATTTTACCAAGTGTGATTTATTTTTCAACCACAGGGATCCAAGTGCTGCAACACCAATGGAAGAAGTGACTGAAGGGGAGACTATGTTGAAAATTAAATTACATTTGTTTAAATTTCACCACTACGAACTTTTCAGCCTATGAACTTTAAAGTGCCCCCCCCCCACGCACGCGTGTGTGTGTGTGTGTGTGTGTGTGTGTGTGTGTGAGAGAGAGAGATATATATATGGGCCCCCTCATGGATCGTCACCTTATCGTGGTGGGGGGTTTGCGTGCCCTAGCGATCCCAGGAGCTATGTTGTCCGGGGCAATTTGCCTCTGGTAGGGTCACCCGAGACAAACTGGTCCTGGGTGAAGGGCCAGACTAAGAACAATCAAACAGACTCTCATGATGAATGCTAGAACAAGGATTCAGTGTACCCCGCCCAGCATGGGGTTACCGGGGCCCCATCCTGGAGCCAGGCCTGGGGGAGGGGCTAGATGGCTAGCGTCTGGTAGCTGGGTTTCCGCCCATGGGACCCGGCCGGGATCAGCCTGAAGGAGTTACATGGGTCCGCCCTCCGGTGGGCTCACCACCTGCAGGAGGGGCCATGGGGGTCTGATGTTATGTGGATCAAGTGGCGGTCAAAATCAGAGACCTTGGCGGTCTGATCCCAAGCTTCCTAAACTGGCTTTTGGGAAGTGGAATGTTACCTTTCTGGTGGGGAAGGAGCCTGAGCTGGTGCATGAGGTTGAGAGATACCGGCTAGATATAGTCGGCCTCACCTCAACACACAGATCCAGTTACAGAACCAGTCTCCTGGAGAGGGGCTGGAGTTTGGCCTACTCTGGAGTTGCCCCGGGGAGAGGCGATGAGCAGGGGTGGGTATTCTTGTATCCCCCCACCTTGCTCCCTCTATATTGGAGTTTTCCCCAGTGGATGAAAGGGTTGTTTCCCTGCGTCTTCAGGTTGGGAAACGGGTCCTGACCATCATTTGTGCCTATGCACCAAATGATGGTTCAGAGTACCCACCTTTTTTGGAGTGTCTGACTGGGGTGCTGGAGAGTGCTCCTCTTGGAGACTCCATTGTCCTACTGGAGGACTTCAATGCGCACGAGGGCAACAACAGTGAAACCTGGAGGGGGTGATTGGGAGGAATGGCCTGCCCGATCTGAACCCGAGTGGTGTTCAGTTTTTGGACTTCTGTGTGGAATGACCTCACGTCTCAGAAGAGGACAATAGGTCTGGACCGCCTGCAGAGAACAACGAGGAGATGGAGGCGCGGCGGTGAAGACCTGAAAAGACTTCCTGACCCCCTAGGGTCAGGCGAAGGAACCGGGGTACATTGGAAGGAGATATTGGATGATTAGAAGGATATGACAAGGATGTGTGATGTTGGCTTTTGTTGTGTGATGTATAAGTATGGGGGTCTGACTGCAATCATTCTCTTTCTGCTTTCTGCTTTGGTGAGACATGTTGGGGATGTGAAGCTGACATTAAATCTGAATTATAAAATCACTCAGCGTCTTCATTTCACGCTCCCCACATTGGTGACCAGATGTGAGAATGGATGAAAGGCGTTCCCCCATTGCAGACTCGTCGGGAGGCGGCCCGAGCAAGCGCCGTCACCATCAAGCTCCCAGAATTCTGGCAGAACGACCCGAACTCGTGGTTCAAGCAGGCTGAGGCACAGTTCGCGCTCGCAGGGGTGACGGCAGATGAAACCAAGTTCTACCACGTCATCGCTAGGCTCGACGCCGCCACAGCACAATGCGTGCGGAGCGTGATACAGCAGCCGCCCGCCAGAGACAAATACGAGGAGCTGAAGGCTACTCTCATCGAGAGCTTCGTGCCCTCGGCCGAGGAAAGGGCCAAGAGACTACTGGCGATGTATGGCCAAGGAGGACGCAGACCGATGGCCCTGATGGAAGACATGCTTCAGCTGAGGGAGGCAGACAACAACAGCTTCCTCTTTCAGCACATCTTCCTCAGCAATCTCCCGGCGCACATGAGAGGGACTCTGGCCAGCATGCATTGTAAGACCCAGCAGGATTTCCGCGCGCTGGCCCGGGAAGCACAGCGGCTCCTCAACTCCTGCGGCGAGCAGATGGCCACGGCAGCAGCGGCGGACCTCGGTGCAGAAGCCCAGGGCAGCGGGGAGCCGGAGACAGCGGAGCAAATCCCACCCACCATGGCAGCGACGTGGCCGCGACGCAACAGACGAGACGACCTCTGTTACTACCACCGGCGATTCGCTGAGAGGGCATACAAGTGTGTGCCACCGTGCAGTTTCAAGAGCTCAGGAAACTCCAAAGCCGGGAACTGTTAGCCTCGGCGAGGCCAACAAGCTGCTCTACATCACTGATGAAGGCTCCGGGCGACATTTCCTCATAGACACCGGAGCTCAGGTGAGCTTCATCACCCCGACCTACGCTGACCGAGTGGCTGGACCCTGCGGCAACGGGGCAACGGCGGCGAACGGCTCGAACATCAGCACTTATGGTGAAAGGACCTTGTCTCTGTCCTTACACGGCCTCACTTATGAGTGGACTTTTATCATAGCGGCGGTGAGTTTCAACATGTTAGGTGCTGATTTCTTATGTTCACATGGGTTGTTAGTTGATCTTGCAAACAGACGCTTAATCAATGCACTGTCATTCTCTTCTATCCCCTGTGCAGCTCGAGTGTCCCCACCACCCGTGCAGGCCAACGTCGCCACAGCAGGAGGTAAGTTTGACAAACTCCTCACCCAATTTCCAGCACTCACAGTTCCCAAATTTTCGGCAACAGTAGCGAGACACGGGGTGGAGCACTTCATCCCCACAACGGGCCCCCCTGTCTTCGCTAAAGCTCGGCTCTTAGACGCGACCAAGCTCGCCATAGCACGCGACGAGTTCGCCAGCCTGGAAAAATTGGGCATTATTAGGCGCTCGAAAAGCCCATGGGCTTCGCCACTGCATATGGTCCCGAAAGCTGACGGCTCCTGGAGGCCTTGCGGCGATTACCGCAGATTAAACAATGCTACAGCGCATGACCGCTACCCAATCCCTCACATCCAGGATTTTTCACTACATCTGGCGGGTGCGCGTATTTTTTCTAAAATAGACCTGGTCCGCGGCTACCACCAAGTCCCAGTCCGACCTGAGGACGTCCCTACAACGGCCGTAATAACCCCTTTTGGTCTTTTTGAGTTTCTGTGCATGCCGTTTGGCCTTAAAGGCGCGGCACAAACGTTTCAGCGTATGATGGACGCGGTGTTACGCGATCTTCCTTTCGTGTTTGTCTACCTCGACGATATTTTAGTCGCCAGCACGTCTGAGGAGGAACACGAAAATCACCTCACTACAGTTTTTCAGAGGTTGGAAGAACATGGGTTAATAATTAATCCAGCCAAGTGCCGATTCGACGTGGCGCAGATTGATTTTTTGGGACACCGCGTTTCCCCAGAAGGGGCAGTCCCATTGCCTGATAAGGCGCGCAGTGAAAAATTTTCCCCGACCACAAACGGTCAGATCGCTGCAGGAATTTTTGGGAATGGTAAATTTTTACAACCGTTTCCTCCCCCGCGCAGCTCAGCTCATGCAGCCATTATATGCCGCGCTTAGAAAGCAAAAGCCTTCCAACGCGGTCGTGTGGTCCCCGGAGCGGGAACGCGCGTTCGCGGAAGTAAAAAGAGCCCTGGCTGACGCCGCGCTTTTGGCCCACCCCGTCCCCTCGGCCCGCATAGCGCTTACCACAGACACATCAAATTTGGCCATAGGGGCGGTCGTGGAGCAGCATGTTGACGGGGTTTGGCAACCGCTAGCATTTTTTAGCAAATCCTTAAACGAAACCGAGCGCAAATACAGCACGTTTGACAGAGAGCTGTTAGCGCTTCATTTGGCCATCCGCCATTTCCAGTTCTGGCTGGAAGGTCGGCGTTTCACGGCTTTTGTCGACCATAAACCGCTCACTTTTGCGATGTCTAAAATCTCAGAACCTTGGTCGGGCCGGCAACAAAGGCAGCTGGCCGCAATTTCGGAATTTACCACGGACATTCGGCATGTAGCGGGCAAACTCAACGTGGTGGCAGATTGCCTCTCCCGCGCCGTGACATCGTCAGGGCACATGGAGGCAGATCATACTACCACAGCCGCAGGGCGCAAGACCAACACGGAAGCGTACGCGGCCCCAGTTCACGTAGGGATAGATTACGCAGCCATGGCAGCGGAACAGGGTAGTGACGCGGACGTGCGCGCACTCCAGTCTGGACCAACAGGGTTAAAGCTGGAGAGCAGGGGTTTACGTGACGGTGTGCCCCCCTTAATCTGCGACGTGTCAACCGGGCGACCTCGCCCGGTAGTTCCGGCAACGTGGCACCGCCGCGTTTTTGACTCGGTTCACTCCCTGGCGCACCCGGGAGTGCGCGCTTCGGTGAAAATGGTGGCAGAGAAGTTTGTTTGGCCGGGCCTGCACAAGCACGTAAGGGAGTGGGCAAGAACATGCATGTCTTGCCAACGTGCCAAAATTCACAAGCACACGAAAGCTCCTTTAGAACCGTTCCGAATCCCGGCCAGGAGGTTTGACCATGTGCATGTCGACCTCGTGGGCCCCCTACCGTCATCGCAGGGGTTCACACATCTTTTAACAATGGTGGACCGAATCACACGTTGGCCAGAAGCGGTCCCGCTGACGTCAACTACGGCCGCAGAGGTGGCTCGCGTTTTTTTTAACGACCTGGGTAGCACGTTTCGGAGTCCCGTCGGACATCCCATCCGATAGGGGGCCCCAGTTTGTCTCAGAGCTCTGGTCTGCGATGGCCAGCAGCTTAGGGGCGACAATCCATCGCACTACCGCGTATCATCCCCAGGCTAATGGTTTATGCGAGCGTTTTCATAGGTCTTTGAAGGCTGCCCTCAGAGCTTCACTAACGGATGCAGATTGGGTTAACAAACTACCGTGGGTTTTATTGGGGTTGCGTTCTGCGCCCAAGGAGGATCTAGACGCCTCCCCAGCAGAATTAGTTTTTGCACAACCTCTCAGGCTCCCCGGTGAATTCTTACCAGAACATCCAGAGCCGGGGCGCCTCCCAGCTCTGAGGCCACTAAGCAGCACGGGAGCGGACATGCTCCCGGGCCCGGTTCATCACACCTTTCCGCGGGTTTTTGTTCCCCAGGCTTTAAAAAATGCCGAATTCGTCTTTGTTAGGCACGAGGCTTTAAAGCCAACCCTCCGCCCACCATATGATGTTCCATATAGAGTGCTGGAACCTGGAGATAAGCATTTTGTGCTGGATTTGGGGGACAGAAAAGAGACAGTCAGCATTGACCGACTCAAGCCTGCCTTCATGTTGAGTGACGAGCCTGTACGGGTGGCGAGAGCACCTCGACGTGGTAAACCCCCCAAGGGACACGTCCCAGCCCCCCCGCAGGGATCAAATAACCACTCTGTTCCTCAAGCTGCAGATTCCTTACAAGACAGCGCCGCTGGGACGCCGAGGCAGGCGTACAGCAGATTTGGAAGACGGTTGAATCCCAGACGACACACAGACTGATGTGAATGTGATAATGTGCTTTAAGATATGCTGTCGGGGTTATCATGGCAGTTTTAAGGCGGACATGGGGCATAGACTGTACTGTTACTGTTATCACTGTGTTTTAACGTGATCATGCCGTATAAATTATGCTGTTGGTGTGGTTGCTAAAAAATTTTTTTTTTTTTTTGTGATCAACTTGTATAGTTGTGCCAGTGATGTCACCATATTCTGTGAACCTAAATATATTGTCCTTTTCTTAGACGGTTGGAAGGGGCTGTAGTTCAGATATCCATATCTGCATATGTATAGACACAAGGGGATGTTTTGTGATTGCATGTGTGGAATGACCTCACGTCTCAGAAGAGGACAATAGGTCTGGACCGCCTGCGGAGAACAACGAGGAGATGGAGGCGCGGCGGTGAAGACCTGAAAAGACTTCCTGACCCCCTAGGATCAGGCGAAGGAACCGGGGGACATTAGAAGGAGACATTGGATGATTAGAAGGATATGACAAGGATGTGTGATGTTGCCTTTTGTTGTGTGATGTATAAGTATGGGGGTCTGACTGCGATCATTCTCTTTCTGCTTTCTGCTTTGGTGAGACATGTTGGGGATGTGAAGCCGACATTAAATCTGAATTATAAAATCACTCAGCGTCTTCATTTCACGCTCCCCACACTAACCACAGTTTGTCCATAATGAACACCATGTTCAAGCATAAGGCTGTCCATATGTGCACCTGGCACCAGGACACCCTAGGTTGCAGGTCGATGATCGATTTTGTTATCGTGTCATCAGACATGCGACCATATGTCTTGGACACTTGGGTAAAGACAAGTGCAGAGCTGTCAACTGATCACCACCTGGTGGTGAGTTGGATCCAATGGCAAGGGAGGATGCCATTCAGACCTGGTAGATCAAAATATATAGTGAGGGTGTGCTGGGAATGTCTGGCTGAGGCCCCTGTCCGAGAGGTCTTCAACTCCCACCTCCAAAGCTGCAGCCGCAAGGTCTTCGGGGCATCTCGTGGTGGCAACCCCCAAACCAAGTGACGGACACCAGTGGTGAGGGGGGCCATTAAGCTGAAGAAGGAGTCCTATCAAGCTTGGTTGGCTTGTGGGACTCCCGAAGCAGCTAAGGTATACCGGTAGGCCAAGCGGGGTGCAGCTCGGGTGGTTGCTGAAGCAAAAACTCGGGTGTGGGAGGAGTTCGGTGAGGCCATGGAGCAAGACTTTCAGTTGACCTCGAAGAGATTCTGGCAAACTGTCCGGCAGCTCAGGAGGGGAAAGCAGCTCCCTGTCCACACTGTGTATGGTGCGGATGGGGCACTGCTGACTTCGACTGGGGATATCGTCAGGTGGTGGAAGGAATACTTTGATGATCTCCTCAATCCCACTGACACGCCTTCCACAGAGGAAGCAGGGCTTGTGCACGAGGGGGATGACTCGCCTATCACGGGGGCTGAGGTCGCCAAGGTGATCAAAAATCTCTTTGGTGGCCAGGCCCCGGGGGTGGACAAGATTCACCCTGAGTTCCTCAAGGCTCTGGATTTTGTAGGGCTGTCATGGTTGACATGCCTCTGCAACATTGTGTGGAGGTCAGGGGCAGTGCCTTTAGCATGGCAAACTGGGGTGGTGGTTCCTCTCTTCAAAAAAGGGGACTGGAGGGTATGCTCCAACTTTAGAGGGATCACACTACTTAGCCTCCCTGGGAAGGTCTATACCAAGGTACTGGAGAGGAGAGTCCAGCCGCTGGTCGAACCTCGGATTCAGGAGGAGCAATGTGGTTTTTGTCCTGGCCGTGGCAGATCGGACCAGCTCTTTATCCTCTCGAGAATCCTCGAGGGTTCGTGGGAGTTTGCCCAACCAGTTTACATGTGTTTTGTGGACTTGGAGAAGGCATTTGACTGCGTCCCTCATGTTTTTTTGTGGGGGTGCTTCGGGAGAATGGTGTATCGGGCTTGTTGTTACGAGCTATTTGGTCTCTGTTCGACCGTTGTGAGAGTTTGGGTCGTATTGCCAACACTCGGTCGGACTCATTCCCAGTGAGAGTTGGACTCCGCCAGGGCTGCCCTTTGTCACCGATCCTGTTCATTTTTTTTTATGGACAGGATTTCTAGGCGCAGCCAGGGAACAGAGGATGTCATGCTTGGTGACCACAGGATCTCATCTCTGTTGTTTGCAGATGATGTTGTCCTGTTGGCTTCATCCAGCAATGACCTACAGGTCTTACTGGGACGCTTTGCCGCTGAATGTGAAGTGGCTGGGATGAGAATCAGTACCTCCAAGTCTGAGTCCATGGTCCTCAGCCAGAAAAAGGTGGATTGTCCTCTCCGGGTTGGGGACAGGCTCCTGCCCCAAGTGGAGGAGTTTAAGTATCAAGTGAGGGCAGAATGGAGCAAGAGATTGACAGACGGATCAGAACAGCAGTGATGCGGACGTTGTACCGGTCTGTTGTGGTGAAGAGGGAGCTAAGCTCTGAGGCAAAGCTGTCAATTTTCCAGTCAATCTACATTCCTACCTTCACCTATGGTCATGAGATTTGGGTAATGACTGAAAAAACAAGATCGTGGATACAAGCGGCTGAAATGAGCTTTCTTTGTAGGATTGCTGGACTCAAACTCAGAGATAGGATGAGGAGCTCAGTCATCCGGGAGAGGCTCAGAGTAGAACTTCTGCTCCTCCACATTGAAAGAAGCCAGTTGAGGTGGTATGGGCATCTGATCAGGATGCCCCCTGGACCCCTCCCACTTGAGGTGTTTTGGACACATCCCTCTGGGAGGAGACCCCGAGGCAGACCCAGGACTCACTGGAGAGACTATGTCTCCCAGCTGGTCTGGGAACGCCTTGGTATCCTCTCTGAAGAGCTGGAGCAGGTGGCTTGGGAGAGGGCAGTCTGGGCTTCTCTGCTTGAACTGCTGCCTTCACAACCCGGACCTCGGGAAAAGCGGTGGAAGATAGATGGATGGATGGATATATATAGCCATCCTGGGCACCCTCTGGGACGTGATTGACTGAATAGAGGGCAGTGTCTTTATGAGGCCAAGACTGAAGGATTGTGGGAAATGTTCACAAGGGGTTTTATGCGGGTTCCGGTGTTCTGTTTTATGTCCTTTACTTTTCATGTTATAATAGTTAGTAGTGTTGTGTAATATTACTTAGTGCTGGTGTATTATTGTTTGGGGAAACCATCACTTTGAGTGCAGGTCGAATTAATGACCTCGACCATTGTGGTGTGTTTGGGTGTGTTAAAAATAAAAGCTGACTGAGCAGCAGATGTTTCTTGATTGCCTGAAACCCACTTCTCATTACACTGGTGTCAGAAGTGAAATGTTAGAATGGCAAATCAACAAGAAATCAACAGTCTCATTGCCAGCATGGAAGCTGCCATAGATCAGATCACTGCAACAACACTCCATGTTGAATGCTGGAGATGGAACAAGAGCAACCTATCATGTGAAAGAAGTGCGACCTGTCCTTAGTCACGTGAGCGGCACACAGAACGGTGGCCAGAATAGCTGATGGGGCACACAGAGTGGTGGATGGAGCGGCTGGCAGAGCCTTGGCACTGAGACCCCTCCTCAGCACTGGCTACTGGCCTGCTCAATGCAGACGGAGATGTGGCAAGAGAGAGACCTGCTCAGCTCTATGAGAACCCACAGAAACCTACAGCGAAGCTGCCTCACTACAATGGGGAAGAGCCAGCAGACACCTACCTGAAGCAGGTCCTGACGCAGGTCCATCTGGCAGCACAGCTTAATGCTTGGTGCCCCGAAGAGACAGCATGCAATGTCGCCCTCTCCCTCAAGAGTGAAGCTCGGCAAGTACTCACAGATCTATAGCTGTCTGAACTCCAAGACTGGGCGTCATTAAAGGCAGCCATCCAGCAGCGTTTTGGTCACCAGGTCTACGCTGACAGCACCAGAAGCCAACTCGCTAAGCAGTGGAGACGGGCTGGAGAGAGCCTCGAGGCATATGCTGCTGACCTGTATACATACACCCGCCAAGGACACCCTGGGTTCACTAAGGAGGTCCAGGAGAAGTTCACTGCAAAGGCTTTCATCTGAGGGCTTCAGCCTGAACACCTCCATGAGCACCTACGCCTCCTGGATCTCACCATCTTGGCAGCGGCCTTGAAAGAAACAGAGAAGGTTGAACATGTGTTATGTCCTGAGGGAATTTGCCATCACCATGGGCACCAGGTGAACCAGACTGACTATGACGAAGGTGAGGATCATGAAGCAGCTTGCCAGGCACTCCTGGCTGCATCGCCACACCACTGCTCCAGGAGAAGGGATGCTGATAGTTGCTACCAGTGTGGGGTTCCTGGCCATGTGGCCCGCAACTGCCCAGCTCCAGCACCCAGGGTACCACCGCCGGCATCTCCGTTAAACTAAGAGAGGGTGGCATAGAGGGGAGGCTGCCGCCTGGGACCTTTCAAATCCCCAACCAAACAACTTAGCGCCTGGGCCGCCTCGGCCAGGTACACGGACTCTATGAGGATTGTACCCTCGAAGGGATTTCCTGCCAAGCTCTGGTAGATACAGGGTCCACTATTTCACTCATCCGCCCAGAGACTGTGTCAGGTTTCAGCGGACATTCGCTCCAAGGGTGGGTCCCCAACAGGCATCACATCACCGCAGTCACTGGCGAACGAACACAGATCCTGGGGATGAAGGCCCTATAGGTCACCACTGCCAGCCACCCATCACAATACCAGTTCTGGTTGGCTGACATCCAGGACCCTTGCATGGATGTCCCCAGGGCCATCCTCTACCTGGGCTCTGAAGCCGTAGCGCTTCAATTCAATTCAATTCAACTTTATTTATATAGCGCCATTTCACAACAACGGTCATCTCAAAGCACTTTCAACTGTAGGGGAAACCCCTACAATTGCAGAAAGACCCCAGCAATCAGGCAATCCCCTGTGAGCAAGCATTTGGCGACGGTGGAGAGGAATAACTCCCTTTTAACAGGAAGAAACCTCCAGCAGAACCAGGCTCAGGGAGGGGCAGTCATCTGCTGCTACTGGCTGGGGGGTGAGGGGATAGAGAAGATGAAAAGAACAGACATGTAGAGCGCAAACAGCACGATGGGGACTCAATCTATGGGAGAGAACAAACAGATGTTAATGACCAGCAAAAATATTTCATTGAGAGTAAAGAAAGGAGTGAAGCCCAGTGCATTATTGGAGGTCCCCCGGCTGTCTAAACCTATTAGCAGCATAACTAAGGGAGGGTTCAGAGACACATGATCCCTCCTTAATTGTAGGCTATATCAAAAAGGAAGGTTTTAACCCTATTCTTAAAAACAGAGATTGAGTCTGACTCCCGAATCCAGATTGGCAGCTGGTTCCACAGGAGAGGAGCTTGATAACTGAAGGCTCTGCCTCCCATTGCACTTTTGGAGATTCTAGGTATTACAAATAATCCAGCATTTTGGGAGCGTAGTGCTCTGTTAGGATAATAGGGTAGTATCAGATCTTTTAAATAAAAAGGGGCCTGATTGCTTAGAGCTTTGTAAGTGAGAAGAAGGATTTTAAACTTAATTCTAAACTCTATGGGAAGCCAATGAAGGGAGGCCAGAACCGGAGAGATATGATCTCTCTTTCTAGTACCTGTTAAAACTCTTGCTGCAGCATTTTGGATCAACTGAAGACTTTTTAAAGATGTTTTAGGACAACCTGATAATAAAGCGTTACAATAATCTAATCTAGAGCTAACAAAAGCGTGAATTAGTTTCTCAGCATCCCTCTGAGACAAAATGCTCCTAATCTTGGCAATATTATGCAAATGATAGAAGGTAGTCTTAGAAATGAATTTAATATGTGAATTGAAAAACAGATCTTGATCAAAAATAATTCCAAGGTTCCTCACAGAACTATTCGGAGAAAGAGTAACCGCATCCAAACTAACAGTTTGATTTGGAAAAGTATTTCTAAGGTTTTTTGGACCAACAAGAATGACTTCAGTCTTATCTGAATTTAATAGCAGAAAATTACAAGTCATCCAAGCTTTTATTTCCTTAAGACAGGCTTCTAACTTGGCTAATTGGTTACTATCATCTGGCTTCATTGACAGGTATAATTGTGTGTCATCTGCATAACAATGAAAATGTAAACAGTGCTTTCTAATAATGTTGCCTAACTGAAGCATATATAAACTAAAAAGAGTAGGGCCTAGCACAGATCCCTGTGGAACTCCATGACTGAACTTTGAGTTGGAAGAAAACTCATTATTGACATAAACAAACTGGAACCTATCAGATAAATAAGATCTAAACCACTGCAACGAAGTTCCATTAAGTCCAACATAGTGTTCTAATCTATCAGGTAGAATATTATGATTGAGAGTATCAAAAGCTGCAATAAGATCTAAAAGGACAAGTACAGAAACAAGTCCATTATCAGATGGGATAAGGAGGTCATTAGTGACCTTCACTAAAGGCGCTTTTCCACTAGCCTCGATTAGAAAACCCGACTCGACTCACTTCGATTCGGTTCTGCCTCGGTTGCTTTTCAACATTACTGCTGGCACACCTGCTGGCACACCTGCGGTGGGTGGGATTTCTTGAACAGCAGGCGGCGCCGAGGCGGCGCCACACTCTCGTGACGTGAAACACGCGACCAAATCCTCCACAACAAAGAAAATGGCTGATGACGAGGAGAGAAGGAAGGAGGAAGGTGAGAGGAATGACTGTGACATGAAACTGGTGAAATCTATGGTGCTGACTTGTTGTGCTCTGCACAATCTGTGTCAGAGTCATGGAGAGACGTTTGACACTACATTGGATGATGCAGTAGATGAACCAGTGGTGGCAGCGGCACAGGGAGCAGAGGAGCAGGGTGCCGATATACGAGATGCTGCGATGCAGTACTTGTCTAGCAATAGGTAGAAATGTAATTTCGCCCACATTTATGTGCATACATATTTCAAAAATGTTTTTTGTAAATAAAATGTTGTGCATGTTTCATCTACCTGTCCTCTGTTGTTCATAACGCTTATCTGTTAAGCCATCAGCATAATGATGAGTCCACACTTCTCACTGTTGTGATAATTGCTCACGCTGAGCGCTCTGCCAGCCCCGTAAGCTGTGGGGGTCACACACACGACGTGTTCCTCCACACTCTCAATAATTTTTTTTCCCGTATATTTTTCTTTTTGGCGTACAGAAATGGCAATACGCCCGTATTTGCTAAAATTGCATTTTCCCTGTATTAAAATACGGTGAAACCGTATCACTTGACAGGTATGTAATTACATGCAGAAACACCGCACAGGCCATCTTCACAAAAATCCAGCTCGACAAGCCACTTTTGCTTAGGTGGAAATGCAAATTGAACTATAAATCATGTGCTGATACATGTCATATTCCCATGTAAAGGTCTCCCACTTTTACTCACAAATTGATTTTAAATTTTTGGGAAAAGGGAATATAAATTTTGCACAACTTGATGGTAACAACAGCTGTGTGCAACAAAAACACAGTTGTGTCTAATGTTATTAGTGCCAAATTTTTGCTAGGTTCCTTCTTAATTTATTAAATTTTGACTGGTGATGCAACATTCAATTTACATGTACTTACCTTTATCAGTGTCTACTGTACAAATTAAAGTACACCTGTACATCTGCTTATAACATAAAAAATGTACCCGTTCAAGAGAAATGGATTCAGCATTGCAAATTTGTTTAAAATAAAAAAAAACTACCAAGACATTACGTTTCGTTGTGTTAACAATTAAATTACCATTAGAAGGCTATACACCTGACCTGATGAACAGCAGCATGTGGAGTGAACAGAGAATGGAATGTGTATGTAATTATTGGCTTTTCTCATATGGTGTCATAACAAATAAACCAGACTTTTGATCCAAACAATACAATTTTAATCCAGAAGCAAAATTTACAAACAAAAAAACAGACTGGGTGTGGGGAGACATGGTTAGACACGCCGACTGCTAAATGCGTCCACAAGCCTGCCAAATAGGGTCAGGAAATCTCTGTTGAATGTTGACATCTCTGCGAGCTCTTCCCTTCGGAACGCAGCGTCCTGCTCCAGGGCTTCACGTGCATCTGCCTGCACATCTGCGGCCACTTGTCGTAAATGCTGCATGTACTCCTGATGGTGTTCTTGCCGCTGGTCATGTTGCCGTTCCAAGAGCCGCATCTCTTCGTCATGCATGTTGACCATCGCTGATGTAAGGTCAGCGATGGAGTTGTCCGTTTTCCTCTTGCCTAGATGGAAAGACAGAAAGGCATGGTTGTTAAAGCTGGATCACTACATATATTATGGAATTACACTGGTGAAAGTCTTTGGTGGAATGTCACTATTATATTATGCTTCATTGCTGTATATAAGCTGAACTGTCATGTTGCTGCCCCTCAGTAGAGCAGATTTTGCAACACGCAGGGTGCTGTCTTCGGCTGCAGCCCCCCTGCAAAACTAAAAAGGATTAAGATTAAGAATATGGATGGATGGATGGATGGATGGATGGATGGGTAATGTTTAAAATAGTTGCTTGTAGTGTGGCCGCAGAAATCTGAATGGGTTAATACAGTCAGCTGACGCAAAGCATTTCAATGAAGCATGTTGATTTCAACGGCAGTTCATGAGCTTTATTTGTTTTTCTAAAACAGGAGTTACAACAGCACTTCAATCACCACACCTAAAAATGGGACCGCGTTGTGGAACACCGATAAGTGAAGACCAAAGGATAACCTTTTTGTACATTTAAAAAGACATTTTCAATTAATTAATATGCAGCTACAGGAAATTGCATTAATCAATTTGGTACATAACTTGTTAGGCTCCAGCCCCCCCGCGACCCGTAAAGGATTAAGCGGTAGAAGATGGATGGATGGATGGATGGATGGATGGATGGATGGATTTTCAACCCTGGTTTCCGCTGGACCTGTTTCACCAAAAAAAAAAAAAATTGTGGTTATTGTGCCTTACTGGCACTTGAACATGATCCAGATGGAGCTGGTGATGTGGCTGACATCGGAGTCGATCCAGCTGGCGCTCCGCCAGACGCAGACACAGAGGCAGAGGCAGGAGAGTCCGCTGTGTCCATGTCCACTGAGGTGGACCCCTGTGATATGAACTGCGATTCTAGAAAGAAAATGCACGCAATTTAAAACTTAACACCAAAGTGCAACATGTACACAACCCTCTAAAGTTTTTAACCGGAATACAATAAGCGTAATTCAGCGTTTTGTTCGCGCTAATACTTAACACAAAGCAAGCGTGAAGCTGCAGTTGGCTGCAAAACAATAGGCAAGCCTCAGTAACAACCATCACCCACAATCTAACAACCTTCCTATTTCTTTAAAACAGTGAGCTTGACACAGAAAGGATAAATTGGCGAAAAGACGCGCAATATCAAAACAACACTCACCATCCACGGTTTCCAAGGCCGTGACTGTGGCCGTGACTGTGGCCGTGTCGAGCTCAATGTCTCTGCCTTGGTCTTGGTCTGTCCATAGATCGCGTCCATCTCAGCAAACCACTTCCACTCCTTCCGATCCGCTCCACTTCAAGCATTGTGGTCCTTCACTGCTCGGTAATCGCTTTTCAGCTTTTTCAGCTTCTCCCGACACTGTTTGGCAGTACGGATGTGCCCTTGGGAACCCATCTGCTTGGACACCTGCTGGTATATTTTTTCATTTCGAGTAGATCCGTCCAACTCGCGCTGGATGCGATCATCGGCTAATATAGAAAGAAAATTGCGCACCTCCTCGTTTGACCAGGGGATAGCCTTACGAGAAGGCATCTTCAAAGTGTGAAAATACAGTATTAAAGGGGCGCACTGTGTTCACTGGCTGAACAACTACAAATGGCGGTCGTGTAGTAAATTCAGCAGAAAAAGTCACTTTCGTGACGTTACGACCTGACCAATCAGCGGCGACCAGTCTCTTAAAGTCATATCACAGCCATACTCAGCCCTACTCAGCTCGGTTAGACCCTGCCCTGGATCAGGTACTAAAAAAGCACCTGCTAACCGGTGCTGGGGCTAATGGAAAATGCTCAAACGCGGGCTGAGTGGTGCAGTGTAGGGCTAAGTGAGGCTAGTGGGAAAGCCCCTTATGGCTGTTTCAGTACTATGATGGATTCTAAACCCAGATTGAAACTCTTCAAATAAACCATTTCCCTGCAAGTGGTCAAATAATTGTGTAGCAACAACTCTTTCTAAGATTTTTGAAATGAAAGGGAGATTAGAGATTGGTCTATAGTTAGCTAAAGCTCCTGGATCCAGCATTGGCTTTTTGAGTAAGGGTTTAATTACAGCAGTTTTAAAAGCCTGTGGTACATGGACTAATGTTAATGAAGAATTGATTATTTGAAGAATAGAGCTACCAATAAATGGAAAGACTTCTTTAAATAACCTGGTAGGAATAGAGTCTAAAAGACAAGTTGAAGGCTTGGATGAGGAAATTATTTTATCTATCTCTAAAAGGTCAATTGGAGTAAACTCATCCAAACAGATATCAATTGAAGGAGTTGTAATAGTTACTGTATTTAAGGTAATGGTGGGAAGAATTTGACTGATTTTATCTCTGATAGATGAAATTTTATCACTGAAAAAGTTCATAAAGTTCTGACTAGTAAGCTCTAAGGGAATGCTAGGATTGACAGAGTCCTGACTCTTTGTCAGCCTGGCTACAGTGCTGAAAAGAAACCTGGGATTATTCTTGTTCTCTTCTATTAATGCAAAAATAATAACTTGTTCTAGCTTTTCTAAGAGATTTTTTGAAAATTAAAAGATGATTTCTCCAAGCTAAATAGATTTCATCTAAATTAGTGGAGCACCATTTTCTTCCTAATTGACGAGTCTTCTGTTTTAAGCTACGAGTTTCTGTGTTGAACCAAGGAGTTAGAAATCTCTGATTAGACTTTTTCTTTTTCAAAGGGGCCATCATGTCTAAAGTCTGATGCAGAGAAGCTGTAACACTATCTACCATGCTAAAACGGCATGATAAAATAAAGGCAGCGATGGAGTTTTTAGTTGGTTTATTGAATCATACCGCCTTCATCGGAACACCTCCCCAGCCCTCGTGCTGCGGGCTGAGGTGATGTCCTCAGGCTCTCAGAGAAGAGGAGACACACAGTGTGTGTCTCCAGCAGCAGTTGAAGTGTGAGTGAATGAGTGGCAGATTTACAGGACAGTGCAGCATATATACCCAACTCAGACAATACATCAAAGACCTTCACAGCAGTCGATCTGGGCATTTGCATATCAGAGGTACAGACAGGATGCATGAGCACAATGCATGGATGACACTTTAACCTCACAGCTGTAAACTCAGCATGCAGTGGAAAAAACCCAGGAGTAACAAGCTGACTGTCTCTGTGTGTTGTGGGGGGGTTGAATCAAACCCGCTACACCGCTCCCCCCCAGAGGGCACGGCAGGGGGCCGAGACCTCGATGTTGCAGTTTGGGCAGCGAGCAGGGAAAAGCTCTGTGCAGGGGGAGGGGGAGGGGAAGGGGGGTAGTAAGTGCAGTGAAATCGTTCGGGCTGCGCCAAAAATTGTTCGCTGCTCCGCAATGTCGAGGGGCTGTCCCGTTGAACTTGCGGAGATCACCAGAAGAAAAATTAGTCTCTGACTCCTCTCGTGGCCATGAAGAAAAACAGGAGCGGCGAGGTTGCGTAAACAAATGCAGAGGAACTTGGCGTGTTGACTTTAGGTGCGTGCGCAGCCCTAAAGCCCTCGGGAAAAGCAGACGGCTGAATCCTTTGTGCGCCGTGGCTGGAACCATCAGTGAATCCTGTGGGCGCGCTGCACGCATGCTTGCTTCCGGTGAGCGCGCAGCCCTGAAGGTTCTGCGTGCAGCTGCGCAGGACAATGGCGGTCTCTGGAGCCATTCTTGTTCCGTGCGTGTTGCGCCTTCCTCGTCACCCCCGGTGCGTGTGCCGGGGCTCCTTGCGTGGGTGGGCCCGCTGGAGAGGAAACCAGGGTCGGAAACTTGGTGGAGATCGGCGCAGTCGGCGCCGAAAAACAACTATGATGAGCCGTGGCTGCAGATTAGTCATGGTGCGTTGGAGCGTTGAGAGGAGATAGGCAATCTTTGTCCCTCAGGCTGTCCCGCATGGATGCCCCGATCTCGGCGAGGGTCGCGCCATGACGTTTACTGCCGTTTACCCGGTCTTGGGCGATGTCCGGAGAGTAGCTCGCCTGCCGTGAGCTCTGCGTTGAGGCCTCCCTGAAGCTGCAGGGAGTGCAGATCAGTCAGGCTGCTGCGTTCACTCGTCGGCGGAGCATCACTGCTGGGTGCTGCGTTCGCCGGCAGCTCGTTTTCTTCAGCGTCGGGTCGCCAGCGTGGCCGTCCAGACCAGAAGGTTGCGTTTGCACAAAACGTGTGCGTTCTTGGGGTCACCAGTAAAACGGCATGATAAAATAAAGGCAGCGATGGAGTTTTTAGTTGGTTTATTGAATCATACCGCCTTCATCGGAACACCTCCCCAGCCCTTGTGCTGCGGGCTGAGGTGATGTCCTCAGGCTCTCAGAGAAGAGGAGACACACAGTGTGTGTCTCCAGCAGCAGTTGAAGTGTGAGTGAATGAGCGGCAGATTTACAGGACAGTGCAGCATATATACCCAACTCAGACAATACATCAAAGACCTTCACAGCAGTCGATCTGGGCATTTGCATATCAGAAGTACAGACAGGATGCATGAACACAATGCATGGATGACACTTTAACCTCACAGCGGTAAACTCAGCATGCAGCGGAAAAAACCCAGGAGTAACGAGCTGACTGTCTCTGTGTGTTGTGGGGGGGTTGAATCAAACCCGCTACAATGCTATCAATTACAGAAGGAGCAAGCTGTCTATAGCTTATTTCTGTTGTGTTGACACATGGCATAGAGGAAACAATCTGCATAAATTTGGTAACAGCATCATCTGAAAAGCATCTACTGTAGTAATATTTTTTCTTTAGGAGCCAAATAATCAGAAATAGTAAAATCAAAGGTTAACAGACAATGGTCTGACAGTACAGGGTTATGAGGAGACACTACCAGATTTTCTATTTCCATGCCATATGTCAGAACAAGGTCCAACGTGTGGTGGAGATAATGGGTAGAATTTCCTACTTTCTGAGAAGACCCCATCGAGTCTAATATTGAATTAAATGCCATATTAAAACAATCACTATCTACATGTATATTAAAGTCCCCTACTATAATTATTCTATCTGATTTCAGCACTAAATCAGCTAAGAATTTGGCAAATCCGGATAAAAACTCTGAGTAGGTTGATGTAGGACGATAAACCATGGCAAATAAAAGTGGGTTTAGCCTAAAATTGCTAAAATGCCCAATACTGAGGACCAGGCCCTCAAAGGAATTATAACGGGGTTTTTTTGCTTTACATTAACTAGAAATTTGGAATGGTAAATTGTTGCTACTCCTCCTCCACGACCAGAACTTCTGGGATTTTGACAGTTTAAATAACCAGAGGGAGTTGATTCATTTAAACCAACATAATCCTCTTGCCCTAACCAAGTCTCTGTAAGGGATATTAAATCAATCTGATGATCAATTAACAGCTCATGGACTAGCAGAGACTTGGGAGTTAGAGACCTAATATATAACAAACCGCATTTAATTTTTAAATTATGAGGAAGAAGAGAGGCAAACTCATTAAATTTAGAGACTTCATGTTTAATTTGAGTTTTCCCAACTTTTTGTTTAATCATTTTGGGATGCATATACATTATATTTTTATTTACTTTGGAGGGATCAGACAATGATTCTCTGGTGGGGAAGACAGGGGCTAAGTTGAGGGGTGGCAGATGAAGAGGAGCTTCAGAGAGGTGTGTAAGACTACAACTCTGCTTCCTGGTCCCAACTCTGAGTTGTCAATGTTTTGGAAATTTGGATCAAAATGATGCCAGGTTGATAGATAAAAGAGATGCACCATCCAAAGTGGGATGAACACCGTCTCATCTAATAAGACCAGGTTTTCCCCAAAATGAGTTCCAATTGTCTATGTAGCCCACATCATTTGCAGGACACCACACAGACAGCCAGCGGTTGAAGGATGACAAGCGGCTAAACATGTCATTACTGGTCAGATTGGGGAGGGGCCCAGAGAATACTACAGAGGCAGACATTGTTTTTGCAAAGTCACACACCAATTCCACATTAGCTCTTCACAAGTCCAGTGGCCTTCGGGCCCACCAAGTGTCAGCGCTGCCACCAATTCCTGCAGAGCAACAAGCACAGCCAACGGAGCCAGCTACACCAGTGTCTGCAGTGTCACCTCAGCCATCGTCTCTAGAGACCCAACAGGCCGTCGAGGACCTCTTCGAGAGGAGCTCTAAAAGCTTGGATGAGGAACAACAGGTCCAACTGAAAAGACTGTTGGAGGCCTTTGTCAATGTCTTTGCTGCCAGGGATGAGGACTGCACTCACACCAACATGGTCCTCCATGAGATCAACACAGGAGAGCCCCCCCCCACCCCCGGCCACATTCACCTTTGATGCCTACCACTGGCCAAAAGGTTGGCAACTCGACAGAAGATTGAGGAGATGCACCGGGCAGGAGTCATCAAACCCACACAGAGCCCATGAGCTGCCCCAGCAGTTCTGGTCCTCAAGAAGGATGGTACCTGGCAGTTTTGTGTGGACTACAGGAGCCTCAATGAGACCACTCACAAAGACTCTTACCCCCTCCCTCGAATTGATGATGCCTTGGACTATGTTGCAGGTTCTTCCTGGTTCAGCTCCCTGGACCTCCACAGTGGATATTAGCAGGCGGAGCTGTCACCAAAGGCCCGCTCCAAGACAGCGTTCTCAATCGACGAGGGGTTGTGGCAGTTCAGGGTGATGCCATTTGGACTGTGTAATGCGCCTGCAACTTTTGAGCGCCTCATAGAGAGGGTCCTTGCCAATATCCCCCAAGACCACTGTGTGGTGTACCTGGATGATCTCCTGGTCCATGCTGCAGACTTTCAAGGGGCACTCTAGAACCTGCGGGAGATCTTCCAGGCCATCCGTGTGGCGGGGCTATACCTCAACCCAAAGAAGTGCAACCTCTTTTGCTGAAGGGTGTCATTCTTGGGTCATGTGATCAGCGCTGATGGGGTGTCCACCGACCCAGCTAAGGTGAGGACAGTCTGGAGTGGCCACCCCCTGGTGATGTGTCAGAGCTCCGCAGTTTCCTGGGCCTTGCCTCATACTACAAGAAGTTCATCAGGGACTTTGCCACCATAGCTAGCCCCCTTCATCAGCTGACCCAGAAGGGCAAAGCCTTCCAGTGGACTGATGATTGTGCCGCAACCTTCTCCCACCTCTGCTTTGCCCTATCAGAGGCCCCCGTACTGGCATATCCAGACCTGAGGAACGTCTTCATTGTCGACACTGATGCCAGCAGTGTGAGTCTGGGAGCTGTGCCCTCCCAGGAAGAGGAATGTGGTGAGCAGGAAATTGCCTACTTCAGCAAGTCCCTCAGCAAACCCGAGAGGAACTACTGTGTAACCCACCTGGAGTTGCTGGCTGTTGTCCAGGGCCTATGACACTTCTGCCCTTACCTGTATGGACAGAAGTTTATCCTGTGGACTGACCACACTTCACTCACTTGGCTGCTGAGCTTTAAGGAGCCAGAGGGGCAGCTAGCCAGGTGGGTGGAGGCCCTCCAGGACTACCAGTTTGAGATCTAGCATTGACCAGGATGACTGCATGGCAATGCCAAGGCCTTTTCTCGATAGTCGTGCCAGGTGGAGAGGTGCCAATACTGCAGGAGTCAGGAAGACCATTGCCTGCCAGAACCAAAAGTTGCTGCACTGCGGGATGCTATGGCACCTGAAGGTGACTGGGAGACCCTCGACTCCCAGCAGATCCACCAAGCCCAACACCAGGATGCAGTTCTTTCCAGGGTCCACGCGTGGGTAGGGGCTGGCCAGCGGCCTGAGTGGCCCAGTCTCTGTTCTAGACCCAGATTCCAAGGCACTGTACTCTCAATGGTCCAGCATTGTCAGCCGGAATGGTATCCTGCACCTTCAGTGGAAGTCACTAAGGGGGCAACGAGACATCCTACAGCTCCTGGTTCCTCACAAGCTGCAGGACTAGGTCCTCAAACTGGTTCATGGCTCTGTGGGGGCTGGGCACTTTGGCATAACCAAAACACTGCATCGTCTTCGATGCAGTGTCGAGATGTGGAAATGTTTGCCCACTGCTGCGACTCCTGCACCACGCAGAAGGGCCCCACCCAGCAATTACGTGCCCCTCTGCAGTAGTACCAGGTGGGGGCCCCAATGGAAAGAGTAGGTGTGGACATCCTGGGCCCATTCCCTGTCACTGACCACGGGAATCGTTATGTCTTAGTGGCCATGGACTACTTCACAAAGTGGCCCGAGGCATATGCGGTCCCCAACCAGAGTGCAGCAACCACTACTGAGAAGCTGTTGGGGGAGATGTTCTTCAGGGTCCCGGAAGAGCTCCATAGTGATTAGGGGCAAAATTTTCAGTCCAAGGTCTTCCAGGACTTGTGCCAGCACCTGGGGGTCAAGAAAACTAGAACTACTCCCCTGCACCCCCAAAGCAATGGTCTGGTGGAGCAATTTAACAGGACTCTGTCCACCCAGCTGGCCATCCTGACAGACAAACGACAGCAAGACTGGGAACACCATCTTCCCCTGGTCTTGTGGTCCTACTGGACTGCAGTACAGGAGTACACGAAATGTACCCCTGCGGCACCGATATTTGGGCGTGAGCTGCGCACCCCAATGGACTTGGAAATCGGGCCCACTCCAGAACCAGAGCTGAGAGGAAAACCGGGAATGGACTATTACTACAATCTCTGTGAGCAGCTGTGGGAGACCCATGAACTAGCCAGAAAGTCACTGATTGAGGCGGGGGTACAGCAGAAGTGGGCCTATGACACCTGGTGCTGGGGAGATGACTTTGCTCCAGGCATGAAGGTGTGGGTCTACAACCCAGTGAGGAAGAAGGGCCGCTCTCCAAAGCTCACCAGCCACTGGATGGGACCCTGAATTGTTTTGGAGAAACTATCTGATGTGGTCTACAGAGTGTGACTGTGCCAAAGGAACTGGGTGGTGGTGCTCCACCGGGACCGCTTGGCACCCTACCAGCCACGAGCTTCAGCTACGGGGTCGTCTGAGGAGGAGGAGCCACAGACACCATCATCACCACTACCCTCGGCTGGCGGGAACCCACAGGACAGAGGTCGGAGACAACGTTGTCTTCCCCAACATCTACAGGACTTTGTGGTTGAAGCATGAATTGCTGGGGACATCTAATCTTCTTAGGTGGGGGAAATGTGGCATCCTGGGCACCCTCTGGGTGTCATGGTGTGGTCCTCGCAGACCACTAATGAGACACTACAGGCAGCCGTTGAGTTTGCATATTTATTTAAAGGGCCTATATCATGCAAAATTGACTTTTTTGAGCTTTTAAGCATGTTATAATGTTAATTCCTCACCAAAAACACCCCCAAAGTGGTATTTTGCTCCATTCACGCATCTCTGAGTATTCCTCCTCAACCCTGCTCTCTGAGCTGCTGCTCCGCCCTGTCCCTGATAATGATTGGGTCCCTACGTTCATACGTATGAACGTGGGTGAGCCGCCCACTCCAGGAAGTGCCTGTGCTGCCAGCACCGCCCCCAGGCTAACGCACACAGCCACTTTCTCCGCGCAGCTAACGGAGTGGTGATCGGCAAAACTCTTTCACTTCCTGTAAACATCTTTGAGGTCGCTGTGGTATCTCGTGCACCTCAAATTCCCGATCGGACTGTGGGTCAAGAGTGTAAGGCTCCACAACATGCTCATTCATCTTTTCTAAAGTTTACTGTAGATGTTGTTTTCGTGGGCGGAACCCAGCGACACGCTGCAGCAGCCGGCTCAGTTACGTCATGAAATGGGCGGCAGCCACAAGAAGGAAAGGCGGAGCCTCAGAGATCGAGGCATCTTACTTCCGGGTTGGAAAAGTAGCTCGTGAAAATAACTCATATTTCATAAGAAATTCATTCTCCAGTGTACCAACGGTAATATACTATCACATACATGCATATAGTTTACTCTGAAAGGCTTAAAATAGCATGATATAGGCCCTTTAAGGAAAGCACACTATACAAAATAAAGAGCCACGTGGGGCAAAACACAAATAAGACTACAACTAGGGCACTGTCACAGTACATAGGGGATAACAAATACCTTACAGATCACGAGGAGAAGGAAGACTGGAATCGGGGTTAGGGATTCCAGCCCAACGTTGAAGGATTTCCAACGTAGTGTGAGTGAGGTTGCAGCCCCGAGTAACATCGGCTGCTCCCTTAAATAGGGCTTAGAGGAATCAGGTGATGAGACTCATTAGTGGAATGGAATTCAGTTGTCACCACGGAGCTTGGCTCTGACAGCCGGAAGCCCCACCGAGATGCTGTCAGAATAAGAGCCCAGAGGGCCATAGGAACTAACAGAGCGGGAGGAAAATACTGCATGACCCAAGCGCGGACAAAATCAACTCTCAGACGAAGACAGTACTCCCCCCCAAACGGCGCACTCTGGGCGCAGCGTGACATCCAAGCCTCCCCCCCTACCCAGAAGGCCATGAAGGCCCACCCAGGGTGGGTGGAGGGGGAAAAAAGGCTAGGAGGGAAAGAACAAAAAAAAAAAAAAAAAACCAAGGAAGGGAACCGGGAAAAAAAAAAAATGACAAGGGCCAATAAAAGAAAAACAAATAAGAACATGGTGCTACAAACAGAGCATGGGGAGAAAAAAAATACAAAACCACACCACGAATATACTCCATAATGCACAAGTGAAAATACCGAGACATGACAATGGAAGCAATTACACAGTGTCTCTCAAACAAGGAAAAGGAAGAGAAAAAAAACCACGCTAATAAGCGGCAAAATACAGTCCCAATAAACGGGCATAGGCAACAAAAGAGCAAATCTCAGACTACCAAGGAGAGAAAAAAAAAGCACACGCTAAAGAGCGGCGAACTACAGACAGTTCAGATAAATACCAATAAATAGGCATAACAAAAGAACATATTTCCCTGGCTACAGAGGAGAGAAGAAAAAAAAAAAAAAACACACACACACACACACACACGCTAAAGAGCGGCAAAATACAGACAGTTCAGAGCAGAACAAATAACCGGGCATAGGCAACAAAAAGAGCCTCTCTCAAACAATAGAGGAGGGAGAAACTGAAATACAGGCACATTACAAAAATACAATGTACCCTAATAATACTAGATAAAAAGCGGAAAGAAAAACATGCTAAAGAGCGGCGATAACAACCAGTACAATATAGTTCGTAAAAAAAAAAACACAAGGGCATCCCAGAACTACAGGGGAGGGGGAAAAAAAAAACTACAAGGATGATGGCAGGCAGAACACAAAGAAATAACAAAGAAAAACAATTAGTTAAGGCGGTCTACCTGCATCCAGCGTCCAGATCGCTAGCAGGGGAAAAAGAATGAGTTTGGGCGGTCTACCCCAGTCCCAGGCCTGAAGAAACAGTACCTCTGGCGGCCGGACCAGGTCGCCGAACAAAGAGTCCAGTTTGTCGGGTGGGAGACCCAGAACGCTAAACCGGCAAAGCAGTTTTCCAGGTGGCCGACCCACGTCATCAGGCCACCAGAACCACAGGGGAGAACTCAGAGGCGGCCTCCCTATCACGAGGAATAGCGAGGGAGAGCCGAGCCGATTACAGGGAATCCCTGCAGCACCCGATGGAGGGAAAAAGGAAACGGGGAAAAAATGAGGGACCAGTCCGGCATTGATAGGCGGAGAAACTGCAGCTCCTTCTCAGAACTCCACACGGGCTGGCACTGTGCTCTTGCCGGATCCTGAGCGGAACTCGTGCTGCACCCACGATGGACCCCGACTGGGCCAGAACAGCATCCATGACGGACCCCGATTGGGTCCGCGTTGCACCCACGTCGGACCCCGATTGGGTCAAAGTAGCACCCATGACGGACCCCGACTGGGCCGGGGCAGCACCAGGGATAACCTCCAGACACGAACCCAGAACCTCCAAGGTGACGACCGGAGCAGGCTCGTCACTGGTGACCCTGGGAGAAGGCTCAGAGGAGAAAAGAAAACCGGGATCAGAATCACCAGCAGCGGCAAAGCCCAGCGAGACAAGCTCGGACGCAGCGGATGGCTGCGCCCGGCTCGTCTCCCCGAGAGACAGGCAAAAATGCTCCAGAATAGAAGAAAGGAAGACAAAGTAGAGCACTTGCTTGATCTCGGGCTCTACCACAGCACAGGACTTTGACGATCCGGGTTCAGCACGCTGAAGGTCCAGTTCTGGTTCCCACTCGACTGCGGCGGGCTCCACAGCCGGCATGATAGTGTCCACAGTCTGGGGATTCCCTGACGCTGATGTCCACGCCGAAAGCCCGCACGGCGTGGTGTCAGGGGATCCGTGACCTGCCGGGTCGGACTGTTCCTCCGTGAAGACCCGGGGACGCTTACTCATCGGCACAGGCTCCAGTTGGCAGTCCGCCCTCCTCCTCTGCCCATGTCGTGGCTGCGGGGCTGGAACCGGGCTCTCCAGGGCCGCAGGCTCCTTCCTCATCTGGCGGTGTAGTCCTGGCACAGGGGAACACTCAGGGGAAGGAGACACAAAGGTAGCAGGTTCACAATTAATCACTGCAGCAGGTGGAGGGAGCTCGGGGGACTGTGAACCCCGAACTCCACCCCCAGGGGTCAGACAAGGCAATTCAGCCAGTGAAGGAAAAGAATGAAAAGACACTTGCCTGCTTCGCTGAGGGCCAATGGTAACTGCTGCAGTGGACTTGGTTCTTCCCTTTCCCTGATGGATGGTGACGGAGGGCCCCCCGGGAAGATGAAGAGGAGCCGCTTGCACCGGATCCAGAACGGGAGCAGCCGGAAGCGGACTCGTGGAGCTCACAGCAGCTGGGGAGAGCGTCGAGGAGGAGGGAGGAACAACAGAGGTGGTCCGGGGATGAGGAACATACAACCAGGAGGAGGCTGTTGTCTTACCCCTCTAATGAGACGCAGAGGCTACAGCTGGCTGGAAGACAGAGTTCGTGCGGCTACCCGGAACTGGATCTGGACGGGGTTTATTTGTTTGTGGTTCATCACAAACAAATGAACCCCGTTTATCTTTGTCTAATATTTTTTTTTTTTTGATGATCTGAAGCATTTAAGTGTGACAAACATACAAAAAAATGAGAAATCAGGAAGGGGGCAAACACCTTTTCACACCACTGTATACATATATACATATATACGCACGCACGCACACACACACACACACACACACACACATATACAGTATATATATATATATATAGTCTTCACAGTGTGTGATATCATACCATAGAGTGTGAGATGCTAAAAAAATTTACAATACTTGTTTCTATGATAGCCATGCAGGGGGGTTAGACTCCGCAGCAGGATGATCAATAGAATTAAGGTTTTATTTAACATTTCAACCTAGATTCCTTCAAGTTTAAGCTACACACAAAAAATAAATATCAAAATGATTGATTAGAATTATTTTTTTTTCTTTATAGATTTTATATTTTTAACTTGTGTGAGAAATACTCATGAAAAATGATCAACACCAGCTTCTCCATTGAAATGAATGGGATATCTCTGATAGCTATGGAACACAATCAGCAAACTTCAGTGTCTTGATACTGTCAGACTTTGATAGACACTTGGTTCAGCCTTCAGTAACTCTGTCAGAGTCATGTAGTACTGACTGCAGGATTTTGGGAAAATTTTCAAAATAAAAGCCACCAAACTTTTATGACCTTAAATAGTTCCTGATTTTGCCCAGATTTGAATATGAGAGGTACGGTCACTATGCTGCCTCCTTGTATTAAGTTAAGCAGCTCCCATTACAGCATTTCATGTAAGGGAGTTTGGCTCCCTCCAGTGGTGTAGTGAAAGCATCGTTTAGAACTGATACACAAAGTGTTGGACATGCGCAGTAATGATATAACCGGAGAACGGAGCAGAACATCACTCATTGTACGGACGCTGTGGTTGTTGTTTAATTATCGGCGCCTTGGACATCATTAGTCCGTGAGTATCTGCATGGTTTGACAGTGTTAACAGCTACAATGAGAACTGCATTGTTGCATTGGTGTATTTTAAGCGACCTGACTCTAGTCCTACCAGTCAAGCTAAGCTAGAGCTAACGCTAACATGTACTAAGCTAAATACAGTGACCATATCATTGACGGCGTGTATATGTTTACTTTGTTGCAGTTTTACACGGATGTAGGAACAAATGTAAATGGATATAAAACCCAAAAGACGAGTGTACATCACGTTGAGTTCCTTGTGGGGTCGCTTCAATAAACGAGATAAAAGGAAACATCTTGTCATCATTGAGGCCTGCACCACACGTGTTAGCTTGCTGTTTACTAGTCGAAAACTGGGAAACTCGATGGGAGAGCAGTAAAGTCACTACCATTTTACTTCATGACTGCCACTGGATCAGACTCTCCAGAATTTCGAGATGTTGCAATAGCACAAATTCACATGAAATCACTCATTGGCCGCATCTTTTGCGCAGCCTTGCAACTTTGTCCAATCACCGCATCTTTCCCACAATTTTGGCCAATCCTCGTCAACTTCCACCAGTTTCGCCAATTAAATTTGTTCCTGAGTAGCGCTCAAACACTTAGTCTAACCAATCATATTTGTTGCTGCATCACGCTCACTTCTGTGTTTACAGTGAGTATTAACAGAACACATCAGCAAAAAAGAGTGTGTGATTTAAAAAAAAACACTCACCCCAGCCCACCGGTGGACGTCTCCTCATGTCTCCATTCTGACCGTGTGTACGAAGTGCTGGGTTTGTGTTGAAAAAAGTCTGCCTGCCTGAAAAGCACCCCGTCGCGGGAGCACACGTGAGGAGAGATGCCATAAAACCACAAACAAATGAGCAACACTACAGCCAGTGCTTGAACATTTTATACATCTTTAGAGGTAAAATCATTACTACATCTTGTAAATGAGTTTTAAAGCTGTGAATCTCCGGTCTGGACACAGACCAACGCGGGCCTTGGCAAAACCCCAAGGAGAACCCCTCCTCCCGGTACAACTGTGTGTCAAGATGTGCAGCAGATAGACAGACAGGTAGGAGTCGGGCACGGAAAGAGAGAGAATAATCAGTAATTTTTTTTCCCAAAAAAACACAGACTTCGACAGACAATACAGAGCAACAGAATATTTTTTTTTTCTCTGCACTCATTACCGAGTGGTTGGAGACCGCTGCGGTTAGGGAGTTTTCAAATAAAGGAGCGGCCATGATTTCCAAATCTATACTCTTTAAAGTATAGACTTATAGATCAAATTTATACTCTTTAAGCACAGTGGTTAGCACAGTGGCAGCACAGTAAGAAGGTCAAGGGATTGATTCCACCCCTGACCATCATGGGTTCAATCCCACCCTCTGACCATCAGTGATCCTTCTGAGTGGATTTTGCATGTTCTCCCTGTGTACTCCAGTTTCCTCCCACAGGCCAAAAACATACAAATTAGGTTAATTGGAGATGCTAAAGTGGCCCTAGGTGTGAATGTTTATGTGAATGGTGAAGGGATGGTGCCATACCATGGTTGCTGCATCCATCTAGGTGGATTCCCTGAATTTCCCCTCTGGGGATCAATAAAGTACACAAAATAAAAAAAAAGTTAAACCGAACACTCACTGGGAATCCTAAAATAAGCATATTAAACAACACCTCTACCGAAAGATGAGAATAAAATAAACATGAATATAGTACTTTTATAGCCTTAATTTCATCTAGAAAGAAAAAAAAATGATTTTTTTTTCATTCATTCTGCACACCCACGTCCAGGCTCTGACTTTCGTATTTGCCAACTGATTTTGGTGACGTCACACGTTGAACAAATTTAAAGCTCAATGGCTCCAGTGGATCCAACCCGCACTCTTGATTATGCATCTAAGTTGTAGAAATAAACAAATATTACAGACAACAGACCTTATGAAGATTTTGATCGCTCACTCACTCAGTGGTGAGATCACGATTCTCACTGCAAGCATGCAACTTGCAAGGAGAGGGTGAAGAGATGAAGAAAAATGATAATCAAGACTTGTATAAAAATCATCGTGATCAATAAAACACATATATTTGAAGAATAAGGTCTACCCTTGCTAAAAACATAATTTGGTATTAAAATAAGAAATAGTCTAGTTTCTCTAAAATCTGATGAATAATTTCTGCTGAGTTGCCATTCGCTCAGGGACAACTCATCCTTGGTTTTTTTTTTATTTTTCTGGGGCAAAACCGTCACTTTTGCTGATTTTTTGTCAAAATTTCTCTCTCCAGATCACAATTTATTCCAAAAAATGGTGACATTTGAGGAAATTATATCATTTCCTGCGTAAACATACCAAACTCGACCTAATTAAAAATCAATAAATTTCCACTTTAACATGCATTCAATGCAATTCAGCTGTTGTAATGGATATTGTGTTGAAGTCTGTGTTTGCTGTTGCACAAAAGAGTTTTTCTGTATAGGAGAAGTTTCTGTTTTGTTTACAGATCAGTTTAATAGGACATTTTCGACAATCCTGTTTTTTTCTTGTGATGTTATATAGAATATTATTGCAGTAAACTATGGGGGAAAGCATCTGCTTTAAAATTTGTAATTCTTCCCACAACTTTTAATGCAAAAAAACTCTCACAACATCGCAACTTTTATTGCACCTTTAAAAAAAAAAAGCTCCAACAACTTTAGGCTTTTTGGGCCGCAACAATCATAAAAACATCCTGCTGAAATCTTGGAGGAGCTGATGGGATGACTGCAACATTTTTAAATGCAGTGTTTTTTCAAAATAAAATTCCCTTAACATTGGTTGAACCCATGTTTTCCTGTAACATTTGCTGACAGTCTCTGATTTTCTATTATATCAACTTCAACCTAGACCTGGAAATAATTAAATTAATCCACAACAAAATAAAAGCTCCAAAATAAAACAAAGGTGACAGAGTGCCTGTAATGTTCCCAAATTTGAAAATCAGAGGTAGTGTGACTGGCATATTCATTTGCCATTAGAATTGTATGATCACAACGGCTTACCAAATAATGGTTTTTCAAAATAAAAGCCCCATATTATTGAATCTGCCTGTTTACTCCTGCAACGTTTCATGATTTATAACTTTATTATTTCATATGATAGCAATTTCAAAACTTAGCTGAAAGAAATTTAACTCACTCTCAACAGGATGTTACACTGACTTTCAGCAAAAAAGCTCCAAAATAATATACAGTTTAGATTGCTTTGACGTGCCCAGATTTGAACACATCTATAACATGGTGTTTTCTAGACCATTCTGATATAAATAATTTAAATTTTACATCACATCCTCACTGTTTAAATCCACAATCACCAGGCAGCACACTCTCAAAATTTCCACTGGGAATTTTCGAGTTACTTCATTTCAATTATCTCTTGAACAAAGTAATTTGCTTCCACTAAATCGTTTTGTTGACTATAAACTGCAGCCAGTCAGAGGAAACAACCTTTATACAGTGCATCTGGAAAATATTCACGGCGTTTCACTTTTTCCACATTTTGTTATGTTACAGCCTTATTCCAAAATGGATTAAATTTATTTTTCCCCAAAAAATTCTACACACAATACCCCATAATGACAACTTGGAAAAAAGTTTTTTTGAGATTTTTGCAAATTTATTAAAAATAAAAAAAACTAAGTAATCACATGTACATAAATATTCACAGCCTTTGCTCAATACTTTGTTGATGTACCTTAGGCAGCAATTACAGTCTCAAGTCTTTATGAATATGATGCCACAAGCTTGACACACCTATTTTTGGGCAGTTTTGCCCATTCCTCTTTGCAGCACCTCTCAAGCTCCATCAGGTTGGATGGAAAGCATTGGTGCACAGCCATTTTCAGATCTCTCTAGAGATGTTCAATTGGATTCAAGTCTGGACCCTGGCTGGTTCACTCAAGGACATTCACAGAGTTGTCCTGAAGCCACTCCTTTGATATCCTGGCTGTGTGTTTAGGGTCGTTTTCCTGCTGAAAGATGAACCGTTGCCCCAGTCTGAGGTTAAGAGTGCTCTGGAGCAGGTTTTCATCCAGAATGTCTCTGTACATTGCTGCAGTCATCTTTCCCTCTATCCTGACTAGTCTCCCAGTTCCTGTCACTGAAAAATATCCCCACAGCATGGTGCTGCCACCACCATGCTTCACTGTAGGGATGGTATTGGCCTGGTGATGAGCGGTGCCTGGTTTCCTCCAAACATGATGCCTGGCATTCACGCCACAGAGTTCAATCTTTGTCTCATCAGACCAGAGAATTTTGTTTCTCATGATCTGGGAGTCCTTCAGGTGCCTTTTGACAAACTCTAGGTGGGCTACCATGTGCCTTTTACTAAGGAGTGCCTTCCATCTGCCCACTCTACCATATAGGCCTGACTGGTGAATTGCTGCAGAGATGGTTATCTTTCTGGAAGGTTCTCCTCTCTTCACAGAGGAATGCTGGAGGTCTGACAGAGTGACCATCAGGTTTTTGATCATCTCCCTGACTAAGGACCTTCTCCCCCAATCGTTCAGTTTAGATGGCCAGCCAGCTCTAGGAAGAGTCCTGGTGGTTCCGAACTTCTTCCATTTAAGGATGATGGAGGCCACTGTGCTCATTGGGACCTTCAAAGCACCAGAAATTTTTCTGTACCCTTCCCCAGATTTGTGCCTTGAGACAATCCTGTCTCTGAGGTCTACAGACAATTCCCTTGACTTCATGCTTGGTTTGTGCTCTGACATGCACTGTCAACTGTGGGACCTTATATTGACAGGTGTGTGCCTTTCCAAATCATGTCCAATCAACTGAATTTACCACAGGTGGACTCCAATTAAGCTGTAGAAACATCTCAAGGATGCTCACTGGAAACAGGATGCCCCTGAGCTCAATTTTAAGCTTCATGGCAAAGGCTGAGAATACTTATGTACATGTGATTTCTTAGTTTTTCGTTTTTGCAAAAATCTAAAAAAAAAAGAAAAGTTTTTCATGTGGTCATTATGGGGTGCTGTGTGTAGAATTTTGAGGTAAAAAAAAATGAATTTAATCCATTTTGGAATAAGGCTGTAACATAACAAAATGTGGAAAAAGTGAAGTGCTGTGAATACTTTCCAGATGTACTGTATTCCCAGCGCTTAGGTGAGAGCCTCTCAGAGCTCTATGGCATGGGGGGGGATGGAGAGTGTCTGGCACACCATCGTTGGCATGTGGTGCAGTATCTTTAAAAGCATGTGAGAGCGTTTTTGCACCAGGCACACAACCAGGCATGTGCCTGGTTGTGTATTAAAACTACTGTCAAAGTCCTATGAGTGAAGTCACCGATAGCTCTTCTAGCTCATTCTTGGAATTCTTTCCAATGGAAACAATCCCATCGCTGATCCCAGTGTGTCAGCGGAGTCTGACCTGTCAGCCCCTGAATTTTCCCTGACTCCACGCTATGGTCCACATTAATACTGTTTCACTGCTGCTTTCCACACATAAAAACTCACTCCTTCACTTCCTATAACATAAGCCCCCTTTGTATGTCATGAAGAGGAAAAACGATGTTTACCCACCACCACCACTGCCCTCTTCACATTTACTTTTTCCCCTCCCATTTTTGTTGTTTTCTTGTCCTTTGTATTTTTTGCTCTCCCAGACTTTTATTCCAATTTGTTGTTTCAGCAAGTTTCCCATACTTACATAACAGACGCAAAGAAGTCTACATTCCCACAATGTTACTGTTTCTTTATAAACAGTGGCCTTACTATTTTTGCGCTTCAGCCTTACCGTATAACCCACCATGTTTTATTCTGTGTGTTCATGCACAGCTGTGTCTGTGTGTTTGTGCTAAGCTTGCAAAGGGGGCACATGCACTGGGAGGCTTTATGTATAACCGTGTCTGTTATTATGAGTGCCATGTGCGTAAGGGAAAGATTCTTTTCCCATGGTTCCACAAGTGTGAGAAGAAAGCAGAGCTCTCAGGACATGAAGCAAAAAAAAAAAAACCTGATAGTTATTTATAACCTGTCTAGAGACGGCCCACCAAGTGTAGACACATATCTGGCACTGTCAGCAAGGGGAGAGATAGAAGAAGAAATGTTGAGAGGTACACAACAAGAAGGGGGGATTAAAAGGTGAAGGAGTCAGGGGAGTAAAAAGAAGGATGGTGAAGAGGTAAGGCATAAATAACACCTGCACTGTGACATTACTAATTCATAGGTTAAAGGCTGGCTGTCTCTCTGGGTGGCCAATTTAGATAAGCCCTGCTGAGATAAGGTAAATGGTGAAAGTGGCACCTTCATACCCTCATAAAATTTGGCTCATGTACTCTCAAAATAACAATCAATACAACACAAATATAGATAAATATCAAACAAGGTCATGGTGCTATAACCCAAGGTAGCCGATTTTTAAATATGTCCTTTACCAGGTTTGACATTTAAAGACCACATGTGGCAAAGAAAGAAAATTAGAGGACACTCAGAGAGCACAAACCTCTACCAAGGTGCCATCCCTCCCTCCCTTCATACCTTCTATCCCTCTGTACAATGCAAGATAGGACCATGGAACCGATATGCACTCATGGATCACCTCCAAAATTTAATGGGTTCACCCATAGCTGAAGGGTCACCTCTGGTGAAAATTTCATCAAAGTCTGTCTAGTTTTTGTGTACTCCTGTGTACACATTGCAATAAGATAAGGCCTTACAAGAAGACAGGGCTTTGGCAAAAGTATGCACTCTGGGATCACCTCTGAAATCTATCGGGTTCATCCATCACCCAGGGGCCACCTCTGGTAAAAATTTTTTTATCAAAATCTGTCAAGTAGTTTTTGTGTAATCCTGCTAACAAACAAAAATACAACGCACCCACACTGTCACAACATCTCTTTGGTGAAGGAAACAAAATGACTGCTAATTAAAACGAACATATTATTCAGAGTAAAACACACTTGGCACTGCCGAACAGATCTCTCCCAACCTGCACATCAGATGAGAAATAATAGGACTGAGTCTAAGCATCCTGAGATTTTAATGTGGCAATATAAGCAGAGACACTCCATGCTGATAGGCAAGGCAGGCAAATGCTTGGGGCCCCAGGCCAGAAGGGGGCCCCAGAGGGGTGACCAACTTTGAATCCCTACAGCAGTGACAATGTAGAGAGTTTGCAATGACAGTGATAGGCCGGCGCAGACTCAAAAAGTCACACACACACACACACACACACACACACACACACACACACACACACACTTGCTTGCGGTTGTCCATCGAGTCCGATGATGACGTCCACTTCTATCAGTGAGTCCTTTGATGGCTGTGTAGTCCTATCCTTGACCCACATGTCCTGTTGCAGGTAGGGCATGTAAAAGTTGTGGTAGTAGCAGCAGGGGCTGCAGGTGCATTCCTCCTCAGTCTTCTCTCCTGTCTCCTGACTGTCCTGTCCTCCTCCATCATACGGGTCCCCACAAGGCACTGCTGTCGCCAGGTGTTCTGGTCAGCAGCAGCCTCCTCCAGAGCCTCGGGTCTGATCCTGCACTTCTTTAAGGCCATCTTTAGCTGGTCCTTGTAGCGCTTCTTCTGCCCTCCAGCAGAGCGTTGACCATGGTGTAGCTGGCCATATAACACCTTGCGAGGCAGCCGGTTTGGGGGCATCCTCACCACATGTCCCAGCCAGCGTAGCTGGTGCTGGGTGATCGTTGCCTCAATACTCCTACAGCTGGTCTTAAAGAGTATCTCAGAATGAGGCACATGGTCACGCCAGGTGATTCCCAGGATGCGCTGAAGGCAGCGTATATGGAACCGCTCTAGATCCCTAATGTGGTGGCTGTAAGTCACCCAGGATTCACAGCTGTAGAGGAGAGTAGTGACACAGACTGCCTGGTAAACAGAGATCTTCGTTTGGAGATGGAGGTTCTTGTTCTGGAAGACCCGACGCCGGAGTCTCCCAAAAGAAGCTGATGCCTGCCTGATCCTGTTCTGGACCTCACTGTCAATGGTGTTGTCTACAGAGAGGATGCTCCCCAGGTACTTGAAAGATGGAACAACAGACAGCTGTTCACCAGCAACAGTGAAGGTAGGTGGAGTAGATGGGATATTGGTGCTCCATTGGCAGACGACCTCTGTTTTGATGGTGTTCACCATCAGTTCCATCCTGCTGTACGCTCTCACCGCAGCAGTAAAAACAGACTGGAGATCTTGTGGGCTATGAGATACCAGAGCACAGTCATCTGCATACTGTAGCTCAATGACTCTCACCCTTTGCAGTTTGGTGGTTGCCTGGAGCCTCCTTATATTATAAAGGTTGCCATCTAGACGGAAGTCCACTGTTACACTGCTGCTGTCCTCAATCTCCTTGTGGAGAAGCTGGGTGACACAGAGCAGGAAGATGTTCAAAAGTAAGATAAGATAAGATAAGCCTTTATTAGTCCCACAATGGGGAAATTCCAGGATTGCAACAGCACAGGGATAGCAACACTCAGAGCAACAATCAGAAGGCAAGAAAAAAACAACATCTAGTAAACATATGTCCATATTACTATAAATGTATATATATAGACACACAGTGCAGAGCATTATGGTTGGTTGGTGAATGTGCAGCAGAAAGTCTAAGCTCTCTCTCCGCGGATGCGGGCGGGCCAGCTGGAAGTCTTTGGGCATGATGGTGACCCCCTTAGCGAAGAAGAGACCACCAGGTGGGCCTCGCTGGTCTCCTGCAGAGCCATGACGGCGAAGCTCAGGAAACGCAGGACGGATCTTGAAGTCCTGAGCGATCATCCCTCACCAGGCGCTGGACGGGCAGCTTACGGATGGAGCAGCTCCGTGGATTTCTGGCAGCGACGGATCTCTCTCAGAGCCACGGGCCTGTGACGGCGAGGCCTCTTCACTCTGCCGGTGGCCGGAGCGCCTCTCCGAGGCAGCCCTGGTGGCTAGCTGTCTCCTGGGGGGCTTCTTCCTCCAGTAGATTTTACGGGCGGTCTGCTTGGTTCTTGCCATCGCTCTTTATTATTCTGTCTTATATTTTCTTGCACGCCGCCTAAACTCCAGCCCGGCACCCCGCGTCGTTTTCGCTACAGCTCCCGGTATGTCGAGTTTCTCCCATTAGCACCCGGGCGGCGGCCAAGTGCTAGCTAGCACTAGCTCCTCCCCGCTGTAGCGTCTCCCGCTGCAAACCGTGGCTCCGTCCGCCGACCCGGGAGACCCCCAGGGCGATCCGTGCGTCCGTGATATATATACAGAGTGAAAGATGTAGAAAGAAGAAGGAAGATAAAAAAAAAAAGGCTGTTGCAACGGGCAGCCTACTCATGTGGCGCCACCGGTCCGGCGGAACCGGAACCGGAAAAAAAAAAACTGGTGCTAATACACACCCCTGCCTAACCCCTGTACAAATGGGGAAGGAAGGAGATTCCTGTCCTCCTATAGTCACCCGAGCAGTCATACCATCATGAAATTGGCGGAGGATATTGACAAACTTGCTGGGGCAGCCAAACTTAAGAAGAACTTCCCATAGGAATTCTCTATGGACAGTGTCGAAAGCTTTGGAGAAATCGACAAAGGCCATGAACAAGTCCTGGTGTTGCTCCCGACATTTCTCCTGCAGCTGCCGAGCTGTGAAAATCATGTCCACCGAGCTTCTCTGCCCTTCCTGAAACCGCATTGCGATTCAGGCAGCACTGATTCTGTGATGTTGATCAGCCTGTTGAAGCATCACCTTCGCCAGGACCTTAACCAGCAACAGCAAGGAGCGAAATACCCCTGCTGTTGCCGTAGACCAGCCTTGTCACCTTGTTTTTATAAATGGTGACAACTGTGGCGTCCTCTCCATTGTTGTGGGATGTTGTCATTGCCCAGACCTTGGTGATGTACTTGTGCAGGGGTTTTGGTACACAAGTAGCCTCCTTGTTTCAACAGCTCGGCAGGGGATGTTGTCATTACCAGGGGACTTGTTGTTTTTGAGAGAGCGGGTAGCTGGATAGAACCTCCAGGAAAGGTTGGGGGGCTGATCCAGGTCTTGCATCGGAGGAAGTGTAGGCAAGTCGTCGAGAACAGTGGGGGTCCGCATCTAAGGTCCTGGTTAAGCAGGGTACTAAAGTGTTCAGCCCATCTCAGGTAAGATGTTAGGCTGATCCTTTAGGATTCTCAGCCCATCTGCTGTTTTCAGGGGAGTGATGCAGCGATTTGTTGGGCCATAAATCTTCTTGACAGCATTATAAAAATTATGCATGTCATTTTTATCAGAATCAGAATCAGAATCAGGTTTATTGCCATTGTTCATGTAGTACACAAACTAGGAATTTGTCTCGGTACAATGCTGCAACATTAAACATGATAAGATAAGAGAAATAAACTATACATTGTAATAAAGTGTAGGATAAGATTAAGTGATACTGGTCAACAGTTAAAATATATATTAGCCAGCAGCAGATACCTGTGGAGACTACGTATATAGTGCAGTCGGTAATGCAGGAAGAAAACAGTGATGATTGACATGAGTCTGGTTGAGCTGCTGTACATGGTGGCACGAGAGTCAATAAGGTCACTTAGTGTTCAGCAGTCTAATGGCAGAGGGGAAGAAGCTGTTCATGTGACGGGAGGTTTTAGTCTGGATGGACCGAAGTCTTCTACAGAGGGGAGGGGGGGCAAACAGTACGTGACCAGGGTGTGAGGGATCGGCTATGATCCGGCCAGCACGCCTCCGGGTCCTGGAGATGTACAGATCCTGGAGAGATGGGAGCTTGCAGCCGATCACCTTCTCAGCAGTGCGCACGACGCGCTGCAGCCTTAGTCTGTCCGCTGGCAGTGGCTCCTGCGTACCAACGGTTATGGAGGTGGTGAGGATGGACTCGATGATGGCTGTGTAGAACTGCACTAACATCTTGATGGGTAGCTTGAGCTTCCTCAGCTGCCGCAGGAAGAACATCCTCTGCTGGGCTTTTTTGATGAGTGAGCTGATGGTCGGCTCCATTTGAGGTCCCTGGTGATGGTAGTGCCTAGGAAGCGGAAGGAATCAGCAGTGGTGATGGGAGAGCCTGAGAGGGTGAGGGGGGGCAGAGGAGTAGTGACTTTCCTGAAGTCTACAATCATCTCCACTGTCTTCAGAGCGTTCAGCTGCAGGTTGTTGTGGCTGCACCAGGACGCCAGCTGGGCCACCTCTCTCCTGTAGGCGGACTCGTCGCCGTTGGAGATGAGCCCGATGAGGGTGGTGTCGTCCGCAAACTTGATCAACTTGACAGACTGGTGGCTGGAGGTGCAGGAGTTGGTGTAAAGGAGAAGAGTAGGGGGGGAAAGTACACAGCCCTGGGGTGATCCCGGTGCTGATGCTAGTATAGTCTGAGACAGTCTTTCCCAGCCGCACATGCTGGCCTCCGGTCCATCAGGAAGTCGATGATCCACCTGCAGAGGGAGTCAGGTACGTTGAGCAGGGACAAGCTTGTCCCGGAGCAGAGCGGGGCGGATGGTGTTGAATGCGGAGCTGAAGTCCACAAACAGGATCCTGGCGTAGAATCCGGGGAGTCCAGGTGCTGCAGGATGGAGTGGAGGGCCAGGTTGACTGCATCGTCTACAGACCTGTTGGCTCGGTAGGCAAACTGCAGCGGGTCCAGGAGAGGGGTGGTGATGGACTTGAGGTGGGACAGGACCAGGCGCTCAAAGGACTTCATGACTACAGAGGTGAGCGCTACAGGTCTGTAGTCATTAAGTCCAGTGATCCGTGGCTTCTTGGGGACAGGGATGATGGTGGAGGATTTGAGGCAGGACGGCATGTGGCATAACTTAAGGGAGGTGTTAAAAATGTCTGTGAATACAGGAGCCAGCTGTTTCGCACAGAGTCTCAGGGTGGAGAGAGACACACCGTCTGGGCCGGGGGGCCTTGCGCGGGTTCAGTCTGGAGAACTGTTTGAGCACATCCTGCTCACTGATGATAAGGGGAGGGGGGGAGGGAGGGGGGGGGGTGCCTTAAATGAAGTAGGGAATGTGGAGGCTGTGGAGCTGGAGGGAGGGGGGGGGAGTTGGACACAGATGACGAGGTGTCAAAACGGGCATAGTGTTGGGACAGTCTTTGACAAAGGGCTTTGTCATCCTGACCTTTAGGAGCCTTAGGTCGATAGTTGGTGATTTGCCTCAGTCCTCTCCACACGGAAGCCGAATCATTAGCAGTGAACTGCTGCTGGAGTCTCTCTGAGTATAGAGATTTAGCCCTCTTCAGCTCTCTGTTAAACCGGTATTTAACCTCCCTGTAGCAGTCCCTGTCTCCACTTTTCAGCGCTGCTTCCTTCTCCTTCCTGATCTGTCTGAGCTTAGCTTTTTATCGGCAAAGGCCTGGATTTCATGTGCCTTTTTTGTCCACCACTCATTCTGCATTGTCCGAGTAGCCCTTTGTACATCCCGCCGAACTTTCTGCCACTGATGCCTGATGATAATGGATGAGGGGTTCCTTAAGGTTGCCTGATGTGCTCTGTGCTTGTCCTCCAGCAAGTCGTGGATGGTGTCCGAGTTGTCATCAAACCAGTCTTGGTGGTTCTGTCTCTTATAGCCAATCGTTTGGGCTGCTGCCTCACAAAGAGCCGAGCTGATGAAGTCCCACCTCTGGTCCATGGTCTTCTCAGGCAGACTCAAGAAATGCTCCACCCCCCCCCCCCCCCAGTTTCTCAACCAGGGAGCGACGAAAGTCATTTCTTGCATCCAGATTTGCCAGATGGGAGCAATCAAGTTTCCTCCTTTTGGGCCCTTGTAGTCGCAAGGGGGGGGGGCACTTGCATGTGGACCTTGGCCACGATCACCAGTGATCTGTCACATTCTGCACCTCTCATGGCACGGTGATGTGGACATCTCTGATGTCACTCTGGCGCCTCACAATGATGTAGTCAATCAGGTGCCAGTGTTTAGAGCGAGGGTGCAATCCATGATGTTTGTATTTGGCCTTTTGCTGGAAGATGGTGTTGGTTATGGTCAGTTATGCTCAGAGCAGAGAGTGACATATCTCACTCCATTTGCATTAGCCTGGCCAACTCCGTGTCTGCCAAGCACTCCACTTCCATATCTGGTTGTTCTGACCCACTCTGCATTAAAATCTCCAAGTAAGAAGATCTTGTCATTCTTGGGGATCCGGCGAAGAGTTTTCGCCAGTGACTGTAGAAGGAATCTTTGGCCTCGCACGTCCGATGGCAGGGTCAGTGCATAGGCACTAAGAAGTGTAGCAAAGCGATTCTTAACCAGGGGGATACGAAGTGTCATCAGTCTCTCATTAATGCCAACAGGTGTTTCACTGAGTCTTGGTAGAAGGGTGTTTTTGATGGCCAGTCCTACTAACCATGCAGATGTTGTTCTCCTGAGGGGTAACCCCTCCAGAAGAATGTGTAGCCCATCCCTTCCTTTGTTAAAGAGCCCGTCATCTAGGAGCCTGGTCTCGCTCATGCAGCAATATCAATGTTGTAGCGACTCAGTTCAGCAGCAACCAGAGCTGTTCTCCATGGGGTCTATCAGAACCTCGATCCAGGAGTGTCCTTACGTTCCATGTTGCCATTTTTAGGGTGCATGTTCTCTTTTATTGTTTCGACCGCAGAGGTGGAATGACCCAACAGGGCACGGTAACCTTTCAGGCGAAAGATGGGTGGTCAATTTTTAGGCCACTTTTTCTAGGCCCCTCCCCAGTTGGGGTGAGCAGTGCTGTCCTAAATAGGCTGCTCAATCACACAGGGGTCTGGCCGAAAACAGCTGCCACCCCAGCTGTAGCGACCACAATTAGCCCTGTGCTGCTGACGTGCAGGGTTATAGCTAGGAGCTCCCAGTAACATTCATACCTGCTCCTGTCGCCACACACCCTGTCGCCACCAGACTTCAACCAGATGTCCAGGAAGGTAAGGCCCACCATGGTCAGAGGTGGACACCTGCGCATTGAATTATTTAAAGTGCCATAAGGGGTGCACTCTTCCCAATAGCACTGTCTTCGAGATGATGAGGTAAACCCGGTGGCGTGGGTAAGCCCATGACAACCATCCCTCTAAACATGGCTGCAGGAGGCTGCCGGGTCCTTGGTCTTTTAAGTCCCGCCTTTTGTGCACCACCAGTGCATTGCTTTTCTGTCAGGGGTTGCTCCCTTAGCCTTCACCTTAATAGATTACCCACAAGGCAGTGGGGCTATTTACCCATAGTTGGGGCAGGGGTTGACGGGCGTCAGAGCGTGTCCACACAGGGTGGGCCTATACGCCGCATCTCTGGGGCCCCCTGCTGCTCCAAGATCCCCTCCAGTTTAACCTGGGACCGCAGGGTGCCCAGTTACCATGTGTGGCCACAAGGAGGCACTGCAGGGGTCTTGGTGGTGGAGAGGCTATGTACCAGCAGGAGGAGACTTACGCACTCAGCTCCTCTTTTCACCCCCAATGGGGGCTAGCTGGTGGCGGTAGCTGTAAGCAGAGCAGCAAGCAGAAAGCAACATGCAGCATATGCCATGCAACATGCACTATCTACTAATATCTCTATGTTACTATACTACTGCACTAGGCGCTTCACACGCACCCTGTGTAACCCTGTGCCACACACAGGGGTATTTTTACACTCTCACACACACACACACACACACACACACCTGCATGTCCCAGTGTGCATCTTATGTAAACAAACAAGTGAGAGTGGTTGTATCAAAATGAAGTGAAGTTATCCATCTGGCAGTGACAAAAGAAAGATGAAAAAAGAGGAAGAGGAGAAAAGAAAGAAAGGCTGTGGTAAGAAGTGCAAATAATACAGTAATTTAGCTCACAGCAGCTAGTGTGTCATTGCAGTTATTGTTCTTCAGAATTATATTTTTGAATTCAGTGTTTATAATCTTATTGTGAAAAGATACTAATGTTTTTGTCATAAACCTGGGTTTGGTGGTCCCAAACCCAGTTCTGACCCGTGGCTATTTTGGCCCGTGTCCCTATTTATTTTCCATCAGGCACTTCAGGGAGCTCTTTGGGTCCTTAGCTCCCTGACAGCTTGGGCACGCCCCCTCCTCCTGTCAGTGCCATCAGCTGTGTCTCATTATTGGATGTTCACACACATACACGCACACACTTCATTCATTCTCATTCACACGCTCATACACTCACGCACACATGGTGTTAATTATGTTCAGCCCACGATTCCTCACACCGGCGGTCTCTTCCCTCGTTATTAGTATTATTACTTAAACGCTATGTTAGTAGGAAGAGACCGTCGGAGCATTCAGTTTCATACACGGCAGTGTGTTCCTCCGTGTATGTTTTGTTAATCACTACCTACGTTTACCTTCAGCCTGACGCTACCGTCTTCTCTAACACTACGAGAACTGTGTACCTCTTTTGTGTTAGCGCTGTTCCTGCTTACCTTCATCCACCGGACTACAGACGGACAGCCCCGGATCGTTCCAGCCGTAAGTTCATGTTTGCCTTTCTCCTTGTGCCAACAGCAGCTCTGCGGCACTAGGCATTTCCCTCTCTCAGGCTGCGGACATCCAGGTAGCGTCCTGTACGCTGGTGTCATCAAGCTAATCATTTCAACCCTCTGTTATCAGCATGGCCATTGCTGGACTTGTTATTTTGGTGTTTTTGTTAATAAAGTGCACGTTCTACTTCCACAATTGGGTTTTTCATTTCTCCCTCCGTGCGCTGCATAAAAGTGCAAGGAGAATCATAACAGTTTTTGAAATAAAAAAATTATGTTTCCCAGTTTTTGTTAGTGTCAAATTATTTACTATATACAGTCCATCCAACCATCTTCTTCCACTTAATCCTTTTCAGGTCGCGAGGGGGCTGGAGCTTATCCCAGCATCTTTTGGGCGAGAGGCAGGGTACACCCTGGACAGATCGCCATTCCATCGCAGGGCCAACACAGAGAGACAGACAACCATTCTGTCTCACAGTCATACCTAAGGACAATTTAGAATCCCCAGTTTGATGCCAATTTACCTAACTTGCACGTTTTTGCCATGTGGGAGGAAACCGGAGAAATCCCCCGAGTAAACCCATGCAGACACGGGGAGAACATGCAAACTCCAACAGATCACTGTTGGTCGGGGGCTGGGATCGAACCCAGGATCCCCCAGCCAAGGGTGAGTTGCTGTGCTGCCGCAGTGCTAACCACTCCGTCACCGCGCTGCCCTACTATATATATATACTGTATATATATACTACCGTTCACAACTTTGGGGTCACCCAGACAATTATTTTGTGTTTTCCGTGAAAAGTCACACTTATTTACCACCATGAGTTGTAAAATGAATAGAAAATATAGTCAAGACATTGACAAGGTTAGAAATAATGATTTGTATTTGAAATAATATTTTTTCCAGATACTCAACCTGCTCAAAGGAAGGTCCAGTTTTTATAGCTTCTCTAACCACTAAACGTTTTTCAGCTGTGCTAACATGATTGCACAAGGGTTTTCTAATCATCCATTAGGCTTCTGACACAATGAGCAAACACATTGTACCATTAGAACACTGGAGTGATAGTTGCTGGAAATGGGCCTCTATACACCTATGTAGATATTGCACCAAAAACCAGACATTTGCAGCTAGAATAGTCATTTACCACATTAGCAATGTATATTAGATATTAGAGTGTATTTCTGATTAGTTTAAAGTTATCTTCATTGAAAAAAACAGTGCTTTTCTTTCAAAAATAAGGACATTTCTAAGTGACCCCAAACTTTTGAACGGTAGTGTATATACTGTATATATATATATATATATATATATATATATATATATACTCAGTCATGTGAAAAAATTATAACACTCCATTAAATATTCAGTTCCTTATTAAGAAATGTTCACATACCTACAGTATATCTAACCTTGTTTTTTTGTTTTTATTTGCCTTTTTAACATTTATTTTAGCCATTTTAAGTGGGAATGAATGTGGGGGTGTCCTAAAAAAGATGGGCATGTCCTAATTTATTCCTCACTATTGATTTAGAATTACATTCTACAGAAAATTTGAAAAGTCTTTAATTCATTTTTAATCGCTTAGTTGTATTACATGAATCTCCCAGTATTTTTAACGTTGATATTAAATATCCATGTCCAAATATGTTTAAAAAAAAAACACACACACACACGGGCTTATACAGGGTGTCCTAATTTTTTCACATGACTGTAAGGATGATAAATGCTGTTTGGAGGGGCCCACTGTGAATTTTTGCTTAGGGTCCCAAGAGACCCTAGAATCATCTCTGGATATACAATGGAGAAATAAGTATTGAACACGTCAACATTTTTCTCATTAAACATATTTCTGATGGAGCCATTGACCTGAGATTTTCACCAGATATCAGTAACAACCCAAGTAATCCATACATACAAAGAAATCAAGGCAACTGTGTTCACAAAACAAGTTAGATTTAATAAAGTCAAAGTCAAGTCAAAGTCAAAGTGCCTTTATTGTCATTCCATTGTTAATAAACAATGCAACGAAATTGAGATACTGCTCCCTAAAAACAAACTATCACACTCACAGTTCACTCATGCATTTAACGTTCTTGTAATTACAACAATAAATAATGCTTGAAACAATATTACCTAAAAGCTGAATACAATATGTACATAGCAAAATGAAAACATACTGAGCGATAAATATAAAAGACCAGCTTATACACACAGGGTTATTGCCACAAAATAACCTAAAATAACAAAATAATATCAGCAGTCTGTGCGTGTTATGTAAATCCGTTCAAAATACGTACTGCTGCTGGGAAAAAACTATGATTGAACTGGTAGTCTGTGATGTATGGGATCTGTACCGCTTTCCGAGGGAGCAAGTGAAAGAAATCATGGCCTGGATGAGCACAGTCCTTTAATGATGGCAGTAGCTCTGTGAGGTACCGAGAACTGGCCTTCTCTCCAGAGAAGGCAGAGAACACGCCAGTGATTTTTTGGCAAAGTCTCGATCCTCTCTGGAAGGCCTTTGCGGTCTGCGGCTGAACAGCCCTCATACCAAACCGTGATGCCCATATGACAAAATGCTCTCAATAGCAGAGCGATAAAATAAAACCAGCAACTGTGCATTCAGGCCATTCTTCTTGAGGAGCCTCAGAAAGTGTAGACATTGTTGAGCCTTTTTTATCGTAGCTATGGTGTTAACTGCCCAGATAAGGTTGTGAGAAATATGAACACCCAGAAACTTAAAAACCTCCACCCTCTCCACATGCTCCTTGCCTATACAGTTGTGCAAAAAAGTATTTAGTCAGCCACCAATTGTGCAAGTTCTCCCACTTAAAAGATGAGCGAGGTCTCCAATTTTCATCATAGGTATACCTCAACTATGAGAGACAAAATGAGAAAAAAAAATCCAGAAAATCACATTGAAGGATTTTTAATGAATTAATTGGTAAATTCCTCGATAAAATAAGTATTTGGTCAATAACAAAAGTTCATCTCAATACTTTGTTGTATACCCCTTGTTGGCAATGACAGAGGTCAAACGTTTTCTGTAAGTCTTCACAAGGTTTTCACACACTGTTGCTGGTATTTTGGCCCATTCCTCCATGCAGATCTCCTCTAGAGCAGTGATGTTTTGTGGCTGTCGCTGGGCAACACGGACTTTTTAGACAGACAGACAGACAGACAGACAGACAGACAGACAGACAGACAGACAGACAGACAGATAGATAGATAGATAGATAGATAGACTTTCAACTCCCTCCAAAGATTTTCTATGGGGTTGAGATCTGGAGACTGGCTAGGCCACTCCAGGACCTTGAAATGCTTCTTACGAAGCCACTCCTTCGTTGCCCGGGTGGTATGTTTGGGATCATTGTCATGCTGAAAGACCCAGCCATGTTTCATCTTCAATGCCCTTGCTGATGGAAGGAGGTTTTCACTCAAAATCTCACGACACATGGCCCCATTCATTCTTTCCTTTACACAGATCAGTCGTCCTGGTCCCTTTGCAGAAAAACAGCCCCAAAGTATGATGTTTCCACCCCCATGCTTCACAGTAGGTATGGTGTTCTTTCTCCTCCAAGCACGGCAAGTTGAGTTTTTACAATAAAGTTCTATTTTGGTTTCATCTGACCATATGACATTCTCCCAATCCTCTTCTGGATCATCCAAATGCTCTCTAGCAAACTTCAGATGGGCCTGGACATGTACTGGCTTAAGCAGGGGGACACGTCTGGCACTGCAGGATTTGAGTCCCTGGTGGCGTAGTGTGTTACTGATGGTAGCCTTTGTTACTTTGGTCCCAGCTCTCTGCAGGTCATTCACTAGGTCCCCCCATGTGGTTCTGGTATTTTTGCTCACCGTTCTCGTGATCATTTTGACCCCACGGGGTGAGATCTTGTGTGGAGCCCCAGATCGAGGGAGATTATCAGTGGTCTTGTATGTCTTCCATTTTCTAATAATTGCTCCCACAGTTGATTTCTTCACACCAAGCTGCTTACCTATTGCAGATTCAGTCTTCCCAGCCTGGTGCAGGTCTACAATTTTGTTTCTGGTGTCCTTTGACAGCTCTTTGGTCTTGGCCATAGTGGAGTTTGGAGTCTGTTTGAGGTTGTGGACAGGTGTCTTTTATACTGATAAGTTCAAACAGGTGCCATTAATACAGGTAACAAGTGGAAGACAGAGGAGCCTCTTAAAGAAGAAGTTACAGGTCTGTGAGAGCCAGAAATCTTGCTTGTTTGTAGGTGACCAAATGCTTATTTTACCGAGGAATTTACCAATTAATTCATTAAAAATCCTTCAATGTGATTTTCTGGATTTTTTTTTTCTCATTTTGTCTCTCATAGTTGAGGTATACCTATGATGAAAATTGGAGACCTCTCTCTTCTTTTAAGTGGGAGAACTTGCACAATTGGTGGCTGACTAAATACTTTTTTGCCCCACTGTATATAGAGGAGGCGGCTCACTGCTATGCTTCCTAAAATCAGTAATGAGTTCTTTTGGGGGGGTTTTGTATTCAATAGCAGATTATTATCTGAGCACCATCTCACCAGTTTCTGGACCTCATCTCTGTATGCGGACTCATCTCCTCCTGATATGAGCCCCACTACTGTCGTGTCATCTGCAAACTTCACTATAATGTTTGTGGGATGAACAGGTATGCAGTCATATGTGTACAATGAATACAAAGTGGGGCTCAACACACAGCCCTGTGGCGAGCCTGTGTTAAGCATGACTGTAGAGGAGGAATGGGGTCCGAGTCTAACAGTCTGTGTTCTGTTTGTTAGGAAGTCCTTAATCCAGCTGCAAGTGTGAGTAGGCAGACCAAGCTGAAGCAATTTGGTGATGAGAATGTTGGGAATAATTGTATTAAATGCCGAGCTATAGTCAACAAACAACATTCTTACATAGCTCCCCTTGTCTTCTAAATGGCTGAATGCCGAGTGGAGGGCTATAGCAATAGTATCTTCAGTGGATCTGCTCCACCTGTAGGCAAACTAGTACCCCTCAAAGTCTGGGGGGAGACTAGGAAAAAGATGTTTCAATACCATTTTCTCAAAGCACTTCATAACAATGGGTGTTAATGCTACTGGTCGATAGTCATTCAGACTGCTAATAGTATGTTTTTTTAGGTACAGGAATAATGACTGCAGATTTTAAACACTGTGGAACAACGGCTGCCTTGAGAGACAAGTTAAAAATGTCAGTCAAAACAGAGCATAGCTGATCTGCACATGTTCTGAGCACCTTTCCTGGCACTCCATCGGGACCAGTAGCCTTTCTAGGGTGAACTGCTCTCAGTGTCTGTCTCACCTCATGATCCTGCAGGATAAGCACATCAGAGCTGACATTCAATAACATCTGTGGGTCCGGGTGAGGTGTATTTGCCTCAAACCATGCGAAAAAGCAGTTCAGTTCTTCTGCCAGTGAGGCACTGATGTCACTGGAAATGATGCTGCTGCCCTTATAGTTTGTGATATGGTTAAAGCCTTGCCATACTCGTCTCAAATCATTATCAGAAAAATGGTCCTCAACTTTCTTCTTATAGGTCTGTTAAGCCTCCTTAATGCCTTTCTTCACATTAGCCCGGGCGGTGCTATACAGATCTGTATCCCCTGACCTGAAGGCTGTATCACGAGCTCTGAGGAGTGCCTGGACTTCTTTTGTCATCCAAGGCTTCTGGTTAGGAAAAACCCTGATGCGTTTTTCCACAGTCACCTGATTGATACAGTAGGTGATGTAGTGTAATACAGTCTGTGTGTACATTTCCAGATCCTCATTCTTGAATATATCCCATAGAGTGTTTGAAAAACAGTCCTGCAGCTGAGAAAGAGCTCCCTCAGGTCATGTTGTGATGTTCTTTATAGTAGGTCTAGCAATTCTCCTGAGGGGGATGTATGCTGGGATGAGGAGCAATGATAGATGGTCTGACAGGCCAAGATGTGGACACGGCACAGCTCTGTAAGCATGCTTCAGGTTTGAATACACCCGATCAAGACAATTCTTTCCCCTAGTGGCACATTTCACATACTGTGTGAAATTGGGCAGCACAGTTTTCAAGCATGCTTGATTAAAATCACCAGCTATAATGTGAACACCCTCGGGATTGGCCTGCTGCTGTTTATTTATTACACTGTACAAATGACTAAGGGCCACTTTAGTATTTGCATCAGGAGAAATATAGACAGCTGTTATAATAATCCCGCTCAGCTCTCTTGGAAGATAAAAAGGCCGACATTGTCACGGCTGGCCCTCACGAGCCAGCATAAGACGCCTCAGTTCAGTAGATTGCAGTTCAGTTCTTTTATTTATAAAGCACAGGACTTAGGTGTACAACATAACTTTGCCACGCAGGCTTCGTTACACAACACAACATAAATTCACAATAGAGAGTTGAGGCAGTGACGAGGAGCTCTCGTCTGCCGTACATAGGAAGGAACGTCAGCGAGGGAGAAGACAGTTCCAAATAAATCACTTACATGCCGCGGGATACGTCGAGGAACCCAGGGAGCATGTGGTAAGGAGACAGGGGAAAGTCATAGGACTTCTGACGAGACAGCCGCGCCGTCCAGTTCACTCGCACTGACATTTAAAGCCAGCTGCTCATGATTGGAAACTCGGCACAGCTGCCCAGGTTCTGACAGCTGAGAGCTCCCGAGCGTCTGGCCAATCAGAGCCCGGGAAACCCGTGTGACGACACCAGCTGTCAAAAGCTGACAGGGATGAGGAATAACCCGAGCGCGGACAAAGCGCTCGGGATATGACAGGGCCCCTCCCTCTACGCGAACTCCTGGTCGCGCGCAACATCCAGACCCCCCCACCCCACCCCAGGGAGGGTGGAGGGGGAAGCAGGTGGAGGGAGAGCAGGGCCAACTCACAACAAGGGAACAAAAACATCGGGGAAGGGAGGGAGAGAGAAAAAAAAAGGCAGAAACCGTACATAAACGGGGACAGAGATGAATAAAAATTAAAGTCAACGCTAGATTGACATCACTCACATAACCACAAAAAAGAAAGCCAAGATGAGGGTACAAGGAACACCAGTCAATACCACAAGGCAGGATCAAGGAAATAAAAGGACAAATAATACCCTCTTCTCCAAGTTAATGTGAACAGAAAACCGTCAAAACCAAAAGACAACACAGGTGCCAAAAAAGAGAACTAGACCCGAGTAAGGGAGTAACATAGGAAATAAACAACCACACCCTAAGGAAACATGCAATACCCATGATAGCCACGGCAAGAGAACATATGTCCATCCACGGAAAACAGTCACCTAAAACATGAAGTCCAATCCCCAGTGGGGTATTTCAGTCACAAGTCAGTGGTGGGGCAAGAGAAGGAGAGAAAAAAAAAAACATTGGGGAATAGAGTAAAACAACTCCGCTCAGGAGGCCTTCCAGCACCCAGCATCCAGGCCGCCAGCAAAAGCAGCGGAACGTGCCCTAACGGCCCAGCCAAACACCGGGCTGAGGGAAACCATGTCTCCGGCGGGCGGACCAGGGCGCCAAAAGAACCATCCAGCTTGTCAGGAGGCCGGACCCGGACGCCAAAAGGAAAGAGCCGGTCACCGGGTGGTCGAGCAGTATCGGCCTGCCAACAGAATGGCTGGGGGAAGGTCGGCGAACCGGGCCAGCCGGAATTTACCCCCGCAGTCTCAAAGGTGGGGAAAAAGGGGCCACGGCGAGGACGGGGCATGGCCTGGAAAACGCTCAGCGGCGTGTCAGCTACACAGTCTCCAGAACCCACCTGGGTCAAAACGACCATGGTGCCGAGCTCCGATTGAGCGAGAGCGGCACCCGCGTCGGACCCCGATTGGGCCGGAACCCCCATGACGTCAAGCTCCGATCGAGCGAGAGCGGCACCCGCGTCGGACCCCGATTGGGCCGGAACCCCCATGACGTCAAGCTCCGATCGAGCGAGAGCGGCACCCGCGTCGGACCCCGATTGGGCCGGAACCCCCATGACGTCAAGCTCCGATCGGGCGAGAGCAGCACCCGCGTCGGACCCCGATTGGGCCGGAACCTCCATGACGTCAAGCTCCGCTTGAACCGGCGGAGCACTCCCGGTGGACCCCATGCCGAGAGCCGGACCCTCCAAGGTGGCACCAAGAGCAGGTTCGCCTCCAGTGACCCTGGGGAGAGGCTCAGAGGGACAAAAGGAACCGGGATCAGGATCACCGGCAGCGGCAGGGCCCGGCGAGACAGGCTCGAGCGCAGCAGATGGCTGCACCCGGCTCGCCCCCCCCGAGAGACAGGCAATAATGCTCCAGAAAGAAGAGGAGGGATAGAAAATAGAGCACTTGCCTGATCTCGGGTTCTGCCGCCATCCAGGACTTCGATGCTCCGGGTTCAAACGGGAGGAGGTCGTCGTCCGGTTCCCACTCCGTCGCGACGTCATCCGCCCCTGGAAGAGGGGCTCTTGCAGCTCGAGGACCCCCCCGACGTCATCGTCCACGCTGGCAGTTCATGCGGCGTGGAGGTGAGGGGCTCTCGGCCCGCTGGATCGGACTGTTCATCTGCGGAGTCCCGGGGACGCTCCGTCGTCGGCACAGGCTCCAACCAATCGTCCGACCTCCTCTGCCCAGAAAATGGCTGCGGGGCTGGGGTCTTCTGCCCGAGAGCCGCAGGCTCACTCCTCGTCTGGTGACGCTCCTCAGAGGTCGAAGCGTGCTCAGCAGGGGGAGACACAGAGGCAGCGGGTTTAATTAACATATCAGCAGGGAGTTGAGGCTCGGGGGGCTGCAAACCCCGAGCCTCACCCCCAGGAGTCAGACAGAACAAATCACTATTAGATGGAAAAAAGTGAACTTGAACTTGCCTGGCTCCCGGAGGAGCGGTGGAACCTGCCGTTGGGAACGTCATTCCATCCTCCTCCCACCGGGTGGTGGCCGGAGACTCTCTTGGAGGGGAGGGGGCCACTCGGGATGGTGCAGCCGCGCTGTCCACTGGAGCACAACTTCTCAAACTCCCAGCCGCTGGAGAAGGCGTCGAAGCGGAGGGGGCAACAGCCAAGTCAGGCCGGGCGTGACGCGCTGACAGCTCAGCGGGGAAAGCAGGCCCGGGGGGAAAGGCTGCTGGGGTCTCCTCCAGGTGAGACGCTGAAGAGACAGCAGTGGGATGAATGGGGTCAGCCCAGTGAACCGGAGCGGATTCCGGAGGGGAGTCACGCTGAGAACGTCTCTGGCCACGGTGTCGACGTCTACGACGGGCCCCGGATGGTGCGAACTCCAGGACTGGATCGAGGGAAGGATCCGGATTCCAGAGCGGGCAGCGGGAGCTCCGGTTACTCCGCCTTTGGCCTCGTTCCTCCTCGATCTCCTGGAGCGCCTCGCGGTGGACGGCGATCTCTTGTCTCCTCGCTTGGACGTCCAAGTGGTCGGTGTAGCGGGAAGACAACCGGTCGAGCGTTCTCTCAGCGCAGTCCAGGTAGTAGTGCGCTTCGGATGAGTCGTCAAGGCTGGCGGAAGCGCTGATGAAGTCATCCACCTCCTCCAGCGCCTCAGGCAGCTGGAGCCAGAGATCACTCCACCTTGCAGCCTCCTCCTCTTCGTACATCAGAATTGTCTGGCGTTGGGCAGCGATGTCGAGTCTCCTCGCGTCGACCTCGGGGTGACCGTTGTAGCGGGAAGGCAGACGGTCAAGCACCTCCTCAGCCCGGTCTAAATACCACTGTTCATTGGGCTGATAACCGAGGAGAGGAGGGGCGAGGGAGGTGTCTGGATACCCATCGAGGTCGGAGGCGATAATGAGGATTTCATCTACCTCCTCCAACGCCTTGGTCAGCAGGACGTGGGAACCCCGAGAATGACTCCGCTGGGATGGCATATTTCCAACGCCGCGTACCTGGACAGGAAGGACAAAGTTCCCAGAACGCAACTTACTGAGAACGGCGTCTCCTTCTGGCGGCTGTCTACTGTCACGGCTGGCCCTCACGAGCCAGCATAAGACGCCTCAGTTCAGTAGATTGCAGTTCAGTTCTTTTATTTATAAAGCACAGGACTTAGGTGTACAACATAACTTTGCCACGCAGGCTTCGTTACACAACACAACATAAATTCACAATAGAGAGTTGAGGCAGTGACGAGGAGCTCTCGTCTGCCGTACATAGGAAGGAACGTCAGCGAGGGAGAAGACAGTTCCAAATAAATCACTTACATGCCGCGGGATACGTCGAGGAACCCAGGGAGCATGTGGTAAGGAGACAGGGGAAAGTCATAGGACTTCTGACGAGACAGCCGCGCCGTCCAGTTCACTCGCACTGACATTTAAAGCCAGCTGCTCATGATTGGAAACTCGGCACAGCTGCCCAGGTTCTGACAGCTGAGAGCTCCCGAGCGTCTGGCCAATCAGAGCCCGGGAAACCCGTGTGACGACACCAGCTGTCAAAAGCTGACAGGGATGAGGAATAACCCGAGCGCGGACAAAGCGCTCGGGATATGACAGACATAAGACTGACATTGTCTCTAGATCAGGAAAACAGTAAGTGTTGATAATACGGCTGTGATTAGTCCAAGTGTTGTGAAGGAAAATGCAGAGACCGCCTCCTCTTTTTTTACTGGATTCTGCTGTTCGGTCCATTCGGTGAAGTGTGTGTTCTGGTAGCTGCACTGCAGCATCGGTGATCAGCGGGTGGAGCCAGCTTTCCGTTAACAACAGCACACAGCAGTCTCTCACAGTTTTATTAGTTGCCAGCTGTAGCTCTAAATCATCCATTTTGTGAACGATGCTTCTGGCGTTGGAGAGAAAAATGCTGGGTACCGGAGGTCTATGCGGCTGTCTCTTTAGCCTCGCTAGCAGGCCCGACCGGCATCCCCGCTTTTTCTTTCTCTCCCTCCTCCGTCTGCATCGCTTCCCAGGACCGACAACAATCCATGGTGATCCCGCTGGTCTACAGATAGCTTCCGGTATGTTTTGTGTGTTCTTGAAAACTGCTGTAACAGCAGACTTTTGTTGAAGTCCAATGTTTATCAGCTCAGTACGACTGTACACAAATCCAGCTTCACACGGTCCAATATCCAAAAACAGCATACATACACACAAAAAACATACATACATACACTCAGCTTGAGCAATTAACAGAACAATGAGATGTATGGATTGATATCAATATGTAGATGTGCCTTGCAGCCTCTTTCGTCCTACAGCCCCGGAGCAGAGAGGAATTCCAGCACCGGTAATCCTGCTATTGATATGTGTGACTCTCATGTAAATGTCCATGCATTCCTGCTTGACTGTTATGCTAATATGCCATGCATGCACTGTCTGTAGCTCAGTATAAAAGAGCTGACTGTATATGCCTCACTCTCTCACTCTCACTCGCATTCTGACACTCTAGAGACGCAGGGCTCACATCAGCGTGCTGCCACAGCACTGAGTGAGCCTCGTGATGGAGGAAAAATAAAGCACCCTTTTAACCTTCAGTTCGCCGTGTCCGCCTGCACTTATTTGATCCTTGCCTCCACACTGGTGACCCTTATTCGTATCCTCCACACTATCCTAAAGTGGAATGACACAGGGAAAAAGTATTGAACATGCTTTGTGAAATTCATTTAATATTTAGTAGAAAAGCCTTTGTTGGTAATAACAGCTTCCAGACACCTCCTGTATGGAGAAACTAGGCGCAGGCATTGCTCAGGAGTGATTTTAGCTCATTTTTCCACACAGACTGTCTTCAAATCTTGAAGGTTCTCTGAGTGTCTTGTATGAACTCTGATCTTCAGTTCGTTCCATAGATGTTCAATTGGATTCAGGTCAGGTGACTGACTGAGCCATTCTAGCAGCTGTATTTTCCTTCTCTGGAGCCAGTTGAGAATTTCCTTGGATGTGTGTTTGGGTTCATTGTCTTGCTGAAATGTCCACCCTCATTTCATCTTCGGCATCTTGGCAGATGTCAACAAATTCTTATCAAGGATGTTTCTGTACATTTGTCCATTAATCTTTCCTTCAATTTTATGAAGTCTGCCTGCATCATGTGCTGAAAAACACCCCCACACCATGATGCTCCCACCTCCAAACTTCACTGCTGGTATGGTGTTTTTGAGCTGATGCGCAGTGCCATTTCTCCTCCAAACATGCTGTGTGTTGTGATATCCAAAAAGTTCAATTTTGGTCTCATCCGACCAGACTATGTTCTCCCAGTATTGTACTTGCGGGCCCAAATGTTGAGCAGCAAACTTTAAACGAGCTTCAACATGCTTTCTCTTCAGCAGTGAAGTATTGTGAGGTGAGCAGGCATAGAGCCCATGTCGGTTGAGTGCATTACTTATTGTTTTCGTTGAAGCAGCAGTACCTGCTAACTCCAGGTCTTTCTGGAGCTCTCCATGGGTGGTCTTTGGCTCTTGGATAACTCTTCTGATAATTCTTTTGATTCCTCTGTCAGAAATCTTGTGAGGAGCTCCTGGTCGTGGCTGGTTTATGGTAAAATGATGTTCTTTCCACTTCCAAATGATGGCTCCAACAGTGCTCATTGGAACATTCAGCATTTTAAAAATGTGCCAGTAACCAATGCCATCATTTTGTTTTGCAACAATAACGTTGTGAAGGTCTAGAGAGAGCTCTTTGCTTCTTCCCATCATGAGTTCATTGTGGTGTGACAATCTGATATTCATAGACCTTTTTAAAGGCTATCAGTCAGGACTTAACCAGCTGAAATTAATTTGCACTGATGGGGGATGGGATGGCTTCCTAAATTCTGATGGATTTCAGTTGGTTTCTTGGCTTTCTATGCCTTTTTGCACCTCTTTTTCTTCATGTAGCCAATATACAGTATATTCCCTGTGTCATTCCACTTTATTAAATCTAACTTGTTTTGTGAACACATTTGCCTTGATTTCTTTGTATGTATGGATTACTTGGGTTGTTATTGATATCTGGTGAAAATCTCAGGTTAACGGCTCCATCAGAAATATGTTTAATGAGAAAAATGTTGATGTGTGCAATACTTATTTTCCCCCTCTGTATAAGGCACATCTCATCTCATCCTCAGGCTTTTACACTTATGTAAGGCCATTTTCGCAGTCACTTCCTGCTGTTGTTTGGAATTTTAATACCTATAGGTCACAGGCTGCTGCTGTTCTGTAGACTGTTCTTGATATAAATAGTCAGCTTTTACTTCCATAACTTGAATCCTCACTGATTTATGGAAAGGGTGAGGACAAAGACAAAGATGGGGAAAAGATAAACACACAGATCTTTAAACTGGATTCATAAAATTGTGTGTAGCATTGTTGCAAGTGTAAAGCGGGGACATATCAACATGAATAGGAAGTGATGTGAAAGGGAAGAGGATTAAAGTTTACCCATCCATGTTTCCCCTTTGAACTTTAAATAGGTCATTAGAGGAAAGAATGTTAAATGGAAATCAAACCAAAGTGTTTTTTTTTCCAGTGACATCCTCATTAAAGTACTATCAATAGACTCCATTTAAAATAAACCAAAACACAGCATACAATGCCTTAAAAGTCACTCTGTCTCTCCCACATGGACTTATGTAAGCAAATTGGTATGTCTAACATGAATCAGTGTTTTTTGCTCCTGCTGACATTTATCAGTCAATTAGATCGTAACTTTCAATGTAAAAAAGTACTTAACTTAGCCTATCTCCCAAGCTGTCTTTTATCTTTTACATTTTTTAAAGACATAGTACATGTGTATCTTTTTCACAAGGAACTTTAATGCCAGGAATTCTCATTATTCAGTAACTGATCACATTCTTTTTGCTAAATTAACTTGGACAATTGCCATTAATCTTGTGGAGGAGTTGCAGCTTTTTTGAAGGTGAGTTGGCACTGTGTTTCAAGGTTTTCCATTCCACTCTGAAGTGATGCGTTGACCCTTGAGAAGCTCGAACTGATAAAGCTATACCGCTCACCGAGACTCAGATACAGTGCATGCCAAAGGGAGCCAGTCATGGAAAAGTCTTGTGTTTGACTATCCTTCTCTTTTATTCTGTCAGTCAGTCTGTCTTTACCTCTCTTACTCAGTCACTCACTCACACACTCACAGAGTATGTGCATGCTCGGATACACTCAGACATATTGACCAATCTGTGCACACACATCACTGAATGCTGAGGTAATATGTAACAGCAGAACAGCTCATATCAATGGGTAAAAGAAACAAATGGCACATGAAATGATTTACACTACTTTAAAAGGATATGTTTGAGGACTCTCCTGAGAGTTATATTATTAATACCTAAATTATTTCAGACTAGGGTTCTTGGTGAAGAATAGTGTAAAATGAGCAAAATCTCTCAAGGTCTGAAAAGAGGATTAGAGAGCATGAGGTAGAAACTGATTTGAGCAGCATGGTGTGATGGAGTAGTTAGCACTATTGCCTCACAGTCACAAGGTTCAAATCCACAGGAGTGGTGGCCTAGAGGTAGAGCATCTGCCCCACAACCAGGAGGTTGGGGTTCAAGTCCCGGCCAGGTCATGCCAAAGACCATATAAACGTGGAACTTTCTGCTTGCCAGCTTGGTGCTCAGCAAAAATGGAACGGAGGAGGGAAATGTGGGTGGCAGTGGCTCTGGAGGTAGAGTGGGTCGTCCAATAACCAGAGGGTTGGCGGTTCGAATCCCGCTCTCCCCAGCCATCCTGCCGTTGTGTCCCTGGGCAAGACACTTTACCCACCTTGCCTCCAGTGTCCATGACACTAGGTATGAATGTGTACAAATGTTCAGTAGTGGTCGGAGAGGCCATTGGCACAGACTGGCAGCCACGTTTCCCTAAGTCTGCCCCAGGGCAGCTGTGGCTACAGCAGTAGCTTACCACTACCATTGCCTGTCTGTGGAGTGAATGAATAATGGACTCACTGTAAAGCACTTTGGGTATCTTGAAAGGTGCTATATAAATGCAATCCATTATTATTATTATTATTATTAAATCCACCAGCTAGCAGGGCACATCTGTGTGGAGTTTACATGTTCTCCCTATGCTTGCGTGGGTTTACTCCAGGTGCTCCGGTTTTCTCCCACATTCCAAAAACTGATATTTTGGGCTGGGGTCATAATCACCATAGTTGTAGTTTTTTCAGTGTTCCTACCCGGAACAATACACCACATTTCAAATTATTATGCAAATAGGATTTTAGTGTAATAAACATTCAATTTTTTTGTTTTTCAATTAAACTCATGGATGGTATTGTGTCTCAGGGCTCGCTGGGTCACTGATATCAATCTCAGACATCTATCATAATTAGTTTGCCAGGTGAGCCCAATTAAAGGAAAACTACTTAAGAAGGATGTTCCACATTATTAAGCATGCCACAGGTTTCAAGCAATATGGGAAAGAAAAAGGATCTCTCTGCTGCCAAAAAGCATCAAATAGTGCAATGTCTTGCACAAGGTATAAAAACATGAGATATTTCACGAAAACTTAAGCGTGATAAATTTTTTTTTGTGTACTTTATTGATCCCCAGAGGGGAAATTGAGGGCACCCACCTGGATGGATGAAGCAGCCATGGTACGGCGCTATCCCTTTACCATTCACACACACATTCACACCTAGGACCACTTTAGAGTCTCCAATTAACCTAACCTGCATGTTTTTGGCCTGTGGGAGGAAACCGGAGAACTCCCAGAGTAAACCCACGCAGACACGGGGAGAACATGCAAACTCCACACAGATCACTGTTGGTCAGGGGCTGGAATCGAACCAGGGATCCCATGGTCAAGGGTGAGTTGCTGTGCTGCCACAGCGCTAACCACTGCGCCACCGATCATCGTACTGTGAAGAAATTTGTAGCTGATTCAGAGCACAGATGGGTTTGGGCAGATAAAGACATAATGAGGAAGGTTTCTGTCAGACAAATTCATCAGATTAAGAGAGCAGCTGTTAAAATGCCATTACAAAGCAGCAAACAGGTATTTGAAGCTGCTGGTGCTTCTGGAGTCCCATGAACCTCAAGGTGTAGGATCCTCCAGAGGCTTGCAGTTGCGCATAAACCTACTATTCGGCCACCCCGTGCAACCCTGGCTGGTCCAGATGGACGGAGTAGTAGATGGTTGGTGGATGGCCATCACATGTGTGTGAAGTCATGCTTGGGCCAGGATCATGAGGAGAGAGCTGGTAGGCCCCTTTAGGGTCCCTGAAGGTGTGAAAATGACCTCTGCAAAGTATATAGAGTTTCCGACTGACCACTTTCTTCCATGGTACAAAAGAAGAACTGTGCCTTTGTAACGGATGCCAACTAGTACTGTTCGGCGTAGAACGTTAGTAAACCTCCCTCCCAAAGCCTCATACAGTATCGGTAGCGCTGAGCTATCGGTCGGACCTTTAGCTCAGCACGATCGTGCTGTGCGTGTCTCTGACCAGTTAACTGTGAGGTCGCGGGTTCGCGTCCTGTGTAGGGCGAACTGCGCTGATGACCTCAGTTAAAAGTGGTGCTGTGAGCCCCAGATGGTAGCGCTGAGCTACCGGTCGGACCTTTAGCTCAGCGCGATCGTGCTGTGTCTCCCATGCTCGAACTGTGTAGTTGACTGAGAGGTCGCGGGTTCGTGTCCCGTGTGGGGCGAACTGCGCAGGATGATCTCTGTCACACTGGTGCCGTGAACCCGGCATGGGAGTCAGGTTTAAGGGGGAGAGTGTAACGGATGCCAACTAGTACTGTTCGGCGTAGAACGTTAGTAAACCTCCCTCCCAAAGCCTCATACAGTATCGGTAGCGCTGAGCTATCGGTCGGACCTTTAGCTCAGCACGATCGTGCTGTGCGTGTCTCTGACCAGTTAACTGTGAGGTCGCGGGTTCGCGTCCTGTGTAGGGCGAACTGCGCTGATGACCTCAGTTAAAAGTGGTGCTGTGAGCCCCAGATGGTAGCGCTGAGCTACCGGTCGGACCTTTAGCTCAGCGCGATCGTGCTGTGTCTCCCATGCTCGAACTGTGTAGTTGACTGAGAGGTCGCGGGTTCGTGTCCCGTGTGGGGCGAACTGCGCAGGATGATCTCTGTCACACCTTCCATAGCAAAATTATGTTCATGCATGACAATGCATCATCTCATGCTGCAAAGAATACCTCAGTGTCACTGGCTGCTATGGGCATAAAAGGAGAGAAACTCACGCTGTGGCCCCCATCTTCCCCTGACCTCAACCCTATTGAGAACCATTGGAGCATCCTCAAGAAAAAAATCTATGAGGGTGGGAGGCAGTTCACATCAAAACAGCTGCTGTGGGAGGCTATTCTGACATCTTCCAAAGAAATTCAAGCAGAAACTCTCCAAAAACTCACAAGTTCTTTACAACGAATAAAATGTTTTGAAACTCTGTTGTGCATAATAATTTGGAACAGTGCATTTTGAGTTGTTTTTTTTTTTTTTTTTGCAAAAAAATAGTTATCATTGGGAGGTTTGTTCAATAAAATTTGAATTATGCTCTAATGGTTGATGGCTTGAAAATTATACTGACTGTCATTTGCATCGACTATTTAGGAAAATCAGAGACAAATATCGTTTGCATGGTAATTTGGAACACGGTGTAAAATTACATAGCGCCCGCTTAATTGGAGACTCTAAGGTGGCCCTAGGTGAAAATGGTGAAGGGACAGGCCAAGCACTGTGGCTGCCTCATCCAGCTCACTGGATGCTCTTGAATTTCCCCCTGGAATTAATAAAGTATACAAAATGTTCTGTGCTGATTTCAAAGACCAAAATCCCTGTTTTAAAACATATATAAAATAGTCAATGAATAAACACTTTAACCTCGAAGTGAGAATAAATGTTTTTCTTATTGCTTTGCAGGCTTGCCCTGTAAAATGTTGAATGAATGAATGAATGAATGAATGAATGAATGAATGAATTTATTTCGGATAGTACAGTACAGGTTAAAAGAAACTGAATAATATAACAACAAGGTCAAATTAGACAGAGACTCCTCTTATTATACAATTCCACGTAAGTTATCCGAAATGGGTGATGGCTGAAGCCGCAGCTTATATTGCCCACCCATATTCCATCCAAGGATTCAAAAGAGAAAAAAGAGAAAACAAGACAAGAGCAATTACAATTCAAAACAAAGCTAAGACAAAATGTGACAGAGAAAAAAAAGAAAAAAAAAAACTAAGCTACAACACAACACAGGCTGGATATGTCAATCCTTATGTGAGTTTACATGTCGTCTTGTAAATATGTTTGGAGTATTTCTTCCTTTAGTTTTTGTATAAATTGTCCAAGCGTTGTACATGATTTTAATTCAGGTCCAAAATCGTTCCATAATCTGACACCTTGCACTGAAATACAGTGTTGCTTGGTGGTTGTTCTCACTGTAGGCTTTTGAAATATACATGTTCCTCTGAAGTGATATCGTTTCTCCCTTGTTTGGAACAACTTTTGGATATTTGCGGGCAGTGATAAATTCTTCACTTTGAACATTACTATTGCGGTTTTAAAGTCAACCAGATCTTTCAACTTGAGAGTTTTTTGTTTAAGAAAAAGGGGGTTTGTTGGTTCCCTGTAAGCTGCTTTGTTTATTATTCTAATAGCTCTCTTTTGAAGCATAAAGAGTGGATATATGTTTGTTTTATATGTATTTCCCCATACTTCATTACAATATGTCATGTATGGGAGTATTAATGAATGATACAAGGTGTATAGTGTGGGTTGATTCAGCAAATATTTCACTCTGTGTAATATTGCAATTGATTTGGATACTTTACCTTTAATATAATTAATATGTGACTTCCAACACAGTTTGTTATCAATTATTACTCCAAGAAATTTAGTTTCAGATACCCTTTCAATCTCTACACCATTTTCACTGAGTTTGGGTACTGGGTTGTTGTGATGGTTGTTAAAGACTATAAATTTTGTCTTACTTAAGTTGAGCGTTAATTTGTTTGAATCAAACCACAGTTTAAGCTTTCCTAATTCCTTTCCGAGTGTATCCAGAAGTTGTTCCAAATTGTTTCCACTGCATAACAGATTAGTGTCATCGGCAAACAATATTAAGTCCATTTTTTATGAAACTTTACATATATCGTTTATATACATATTGAATAACAATGGTCCCAAAACTGAACCCTGTGGGACTCCACAGGTGACCTTCAGTAACTCTGAGTTTTTGTTGCTAACACATACATACTGATATCTATTCTTTAAGTAACTACTTAACCAGGACAGTGCTACCCCTCTAATACCACAATTTTGTAGTTTCTTTAATAATAAATTGTGATCTACTGTATCAAATGCTTTTTTAAGATCTAGGAATACTCCAACTGAATACTCTTTATTTTCAGTGGCTGTTGATATTTTTTCTGTAAATTCCATTAGGGCATATGCAGTTGTCCTCTTGTGTCTGAACCCATATTGCTGCTCACACAATAAATCATTCTTCTGTATGAAGTTGTCAATTCTCTCATAGAATATTTTTTCAAGTATCTTGGAAAATTGCGGTAATAGTGAAATTGGTCTATAGTTTGAGAGTTCCCCTCTGTCGCCCGTCTTGTATATCGGAATTACTTTAGCTATTTTCATTGCATTGGGAAATATACCTGATTGGAGAGACAGATTACAGATATACGTGGTTTTACTATGCATTCGATAACAGTTTTGACTAATAGCATGTCAATACCATCACAGTCTGTAGATGTTTTACTTTTGAACGATTTAACAATTTCAATGACCTCTTTCGTCTGTGTTCTTTATGAAGATGGAGTCTTTTATAGCAGTGTTATTGCATATTGTATCACCTGCAGGCACCGTAGTGGGTATTTCTCGGGCCAGATTAGGTCCAATGTTAACAAAAAAATTATTAAATTCATCTGCAGGTGAAGCTATATTCACACTTTGAGTCGTTTTATAATTTTTTGGAATATTAGTTGGGTTGCTTGTATTTCTGCTTTTATTTCCAAGGATACTGTTGAGTATTGTCCATGTATTTTTAATATTGTCTTTGTTTTTCTCCAGTTCTTTACTGTAATAGTCTCTTTTACTACATCTTATTATATATGTTAACTTATTTTTGTATGTTTTATACCGCTGCTCTGCTTCTTTTGTCCTTTTCTTTAGGAAAGCTTTATATAATAAATTTTTCTTTTTACACGCCTTTTGTAGTCCTTTGGTTAACCATGGCTTATCAGCAAATTTGTGTTTAAGCTTTTTTTTTTTACTAATGGGCAGTTTTTTTCATAAAGAGTGGTTACAATGTTTATAAATGTGTCATAGGCTTCATTTACATCTGATACATAGACTTCTGTCCAGTTTTGCTTCAGCAAGTCCTCTTTAAAAGAACTGATTGCATTTGGTGATTTGTATCTGAACGATTTTGAAATTTTTTCTGCGCTGGGCCCCGTGTGGCCATGGATAAGTGCAAAGGTTGGCAAGTGGTCACTTATATCATTTATCAATAATCCACTTTCTATTTTGTTATCGATAACATTGACAAACAGGTTGTCAATAAGTGTAGCAGAGTGAACTATGATTCTACTGGGATGTGTTATTGTGGGATATAGACTCATGCTGTACATAGAGTTAATGAACTCTGTAACTACATTTTGTTGATGTGGATTTATTAAATCAATATTGAAATCTCCACAAATTGCTACCATTTTCTTACTAGTAATATTATTGTACAGCTCGACTAATTTATCTCTGAATGTCTCAATGCAAGTTCCCGGCGTTCTATATATACAGCTTATGATTAGATTTTTTGTTTTGTCTAGGTCAATCTCAACAGTGACACATTCCAAGATCCCTGGTAGTGCAAAGGACATTTCATTTACAAGCTTACACCTATACAGGTCATCAATATACAGTGCAACACCACCACCCTTTTTTTGAGTTCTGTTAATATAAAACATCTGATATCCCTCTATTGCCATCAGGGGAGCCTGTTCTTCATTAAGCCTGTTCTTCATTCATCTGTCTCTGAGCCTGTTCTTCATTAAGCCAGGTTTCAGAGACTGCAATAGCTGTGAATTTTCTGTCTAGCTGTTTTAAATAGTCCTGAATCTGTGGAAAGTTTTTGTAAAGACTTCTGCTATTGAAGTGTATTATTGACAGTTTACCATCTAATTGCACTTGACTTTTGAATTGCTTTTCAGTGTAATATGTAATAGTGGTTATGAATATTATTGAAAAAGTGGTTATCAGGATCAATATCATTCTCCATCTCTTGTGGTTTATGTTCAGCATAATGGCATATTTTCAGAGTTTGAGTTTCCTCACTCTGTGTCAGATGACTTCCTCCAGCTGGGGATAATTGATGTCTACTCGAGTCGGTCATAAGTTTTTGTTTATTTTGCTTATTTTTTTTAAAGTACTTTGGCATGGTGTATCAAAAGAACTATTCTTATCGTGTGTATGAATATGGATTATCATTGACTCATAATTTTCTTAATCGGTGTTCATCTGTATTTATTTAAGTCAGTAGCATCTCTGATCATTATACTCCTTGCTTGCTCTGGTGTTCCATTTAGTTTAATCCAAATTCTACAATTTCTTGTCCAGGTTGCCTGTATCTTATTTGATTTTTTCAGCATCCGTGCCTGCCGTGCAGAATTGCAGCGTGTGTTTTATGTCAGGTGTTCATTTAGTGTAAACTTGAGTTCCCTGTAGCTTTCTGGCCTGCCTCAGTATGTCATTCTTTACCCTTCTCGTTCACAAAGCGCATCACAATTGATTTCTTGTTTTGGGATCTTTCTTCGGTAAAAGCCATAACAGGCTGAAATTGCATTGGCTTCTACTTAAATGTCTTCTATTATCTAAGGACACTGAAGCACTTGACTTTTCTAAGGAGACTGATTCACACTCATGGAGCATCTTCACCATTCAGTCCTGTAGCGGCATGGGCGTGTATGACTGATATCTGATGTCTAGTCCACTTATAATTAGGTCATCAATACGAGAACCTTGTTCAAGATCCTCGACGCGTTGCTCCAAAAGACGCCCGCGTTGCTCCAGGTCCATAATTTTTTTGTCTTTTTCTTGAACCGGGCTGCACGGTGGCGCAGTGGTTAGCACTGCGGCAGCACAGTTTACCCTTGGCCGGGGGATTGTGGGGATCGTGGGATCGTGGGTTCGATTCCAGCCCCCGACCAACAGTGATCTGTGTGGAGTTTGCATGTTCTCCCCGTGTTGCGTGGGTTTACTCCGGGATTTCTCCGGTTTCCTCCCACATGCCAAAAAAAACATGCATGTTAGGTTAATTGGCTGTTCTAAATTGTCCCTAGATATCTGTTTCCTATAGGCCCTTAGAATAGAGGGTTAGTATTAATGAAAGCGCTTTGAGTGGTCTTTGTGACTAGAAAAGCGCTATATAAGTGCAGGTTAGTTAGTTAGTTAGTTAGTTGAATTATTGATTGTAGGGCTTGTACATCTTCTATTAGGCCTATTATTTTGGCCTGCTGGCTAGTCAATTTGGCCAATTCTTCTGACATAAAGTTCAGAGATTTTTTGATTTCTTCCATTTCCTCTTTTTTTGGTGGCATTTTACTGACCTGTGGATAGAAATAAACAGTGAATCCGGCTAGGCCTCAACTAGCCCGGCCGCTGCTGGTCCCTCCGCTCACCGCCGCCGCAACCGAGCTCCTGCACAGTTCCTCCGCCAAGTAACGCCGCACAGCTCCACTGATCACCGCCGTCGATCACCGCCACCTGCCGCCGTCTGCCTGGGCAGTTACGCCGCACACCGCCGGTGCAGCCGAGCTCCACTGATCGCCGCCGATCACCGCCGCCTGCCGCCATCTGCCTGGGTGGTCACGCCGCACACCGCCGGTGCAGCCAAGCAACGCTGGTCACCGCCGCTGATCACCGCCGCCTGCCGCCGTCTGCCTGGGTGGTCCAGGTGGCCCCCGTCTCTCACCAACGTCGCTCCCGAGCTTCGATCCAGCTCGCGCTCGCGCTCAGCTGCCGCCTCGGTTAGTTCCTCCGGTAAGTCTTCATCGAGGGCTGAGTCGCTTCATGTCTGAGTTAGGTGGCACAACTGGGCCAGCGTTAAGCTAACTAGCGTTAACTAGCGTTAGCGTTAGCGTTGCAATCGCTTCGGGTAGCAGCAGCAGCTCTACCCGATTAAAGGGGGTATTCCAGCAGTTTTCTTACGGTGGTGGGAATTCAGCCCGTGGGTGTCCGTCACGAGTGCCAATCACTGTAGGTTGGTTATTTTAATGGCAAAAAGCAGTGGCTTAGTCTCAGCACTGAGAAAGTGTGGCCATCCCGGTCGCCATCTTGTCCAGATAAAAAATGTTAACCTGTATTAATGATTAAAAAGAGAATGCTGGGATTTTATTCAGTTCATGGTGAATTTTCCTGTGATGGCCATGGAAGGATTAGCGAATTTAATGTTTGACTATAGTTTTGTCCACACATAGAGCTTTAAAGGTACTAGAGATAAGATTCTGACCTCCTGCCTAGTAGATGTCACACTTTTGGCCCTTTTCCACTAGCACCTACTCAACTCATCTCGCCTTGACTCTACTCGCCCCTACGCAGTTTCGGTCATTTTCCATTACAACTGAGTACCACCTCACAGTGGGTGGGTTCATTATAGCAAGGCGGCTCGTTATGTTGATGACATGCTGATGTTTTGCTCTCAGAAGTGAATACTTAAGAGACAGCAAGAGTAAAATACAAGCAGAGCATAGTTAGCATTGATGGCTAGCTAGCTAGCTAACTAGCTAGCTCATTGTCTGTATACAGGAGACAACGGTGATATCCTTGTTTGGTCAAAGTGAGCTTGCCACCAATGGGATAAATAATGTAAAAGATGCTTAAAATCACAAAACAGTCATCCTCTATCACGGTTTCCAACAATGCCGTGACCAAGTCAAGGCCACTCTCCTTGACCTGTTGCTCACCGGTCAGTGCCTGTATATGGCGTTCATTTGGTTGAATCACTTCCAGTCTTTTCTGTTCGACCCACTTTGGCAGTTGTAGCCCTTGACGGTCCAGTAATATTCTTTTGATGTCCGGTGGCACCCGTGAGCGGCCATCAGCTTGGAGACCTCCTGGTATACGTTTTCATTTCGTGTCACTCCGTCTAGCTGTCTCTGGATTCTCTTGTCAGCCACCAAGCACAAAAAAGTCTGAACCTCATCATTTGACCACAGTGTTGATTTGTGTGTAGCCATTTGTCTCGCTGATTTTCACTGAAATAGCAAGAGCACTTTGAAGTGAGTGCAATATCCCCCGCCTCCATTTTCTTTGAAGATCCCAATACTTTTTTATTTTTTTTTAAATTTTATTTAGCCGTTATTTAATCAGGTTAGTCCCACTGAGATCAGAGATCTCTTTTAAAAGGGAGGCCTGGCCAAGACAGCAGCAACACAAGTACAGCTTTAAAATAAAAGGACAGACGGTAAATAAATTAGCAATAAAAACATACTCATACAAAACACTTGCACACAGAAAGCCTGGACTCCACCGATTTCACAAGAGATTAGGCTGTATCTATTGTGTGTATTTCTGTGAGATATACTGTACAAGCTCCTTAGTGTGTGGACTGGCTGAAATCTATTGTAAATTGAGGCTGTAACATACTGTTACTGCTTATATCTGTGCACACAGACGTGGAAAAACGGTGCCTATAAAACCTCTCCACGCTGGAGACTGGTTTCAAATCTCTACCCTTTCACACGTGCAAAAACCCGGTGTCATATGCACGGATGGCTAAAGATGAACTTCCCCATTTTGAGATAAAAACATTGTTGTGTGCACGGCTCCTTTTCCACTAGCACCTACTCAGCCCGACTCACCTTGACTCTACTCGATTTGTGGGGTTTTCCATTAGTACCTAGTGTAGGGAGCTTGAAATGAGGAAGCGAAGTGATTTTATAAATCAAGTTTTATTGTCAGCTTCCAGTCCCTAACATGTCTCATCTTGATGCAGAAGCAGAATGAAGAGGCTGAGCGCAGTCAGACCTTCATACTTATACCACACACAACAAAAGACATTGCATATCAAAGCCGACATCCTGCATCAGCGTAATCCCTCTCCATTGTCCTCTCTCTCCTCCACCTGACCCTGGGGGGGTCAGGAAGTTCATTCCGGTCTCCACCGCTGCGTCCATCTGCTCCTTGATCTTCGCCAGTGGTCGAGACCTCTTGTCCTGCTCTGAGACGTGAGGTCATTCTACATATGCAATCTCTAAACATTCCTCTTATGTCTATACATATGTAGGTATGGATATATGAATAATATAAGCCACAGCCCCCCCCCCCCAACGTCTAAGAAAAGGACAATCAAATTAAGTTTACAGCTTAAGATAACATCCATGACATATTATACCGTTATTCATCTCAACAGGAAAAAGGAAAAATATCTTCAGCAGTCATGTTAACCTTCAAGCTATGCAGCATGATCCTGTTAAAAATTCAGTGGTAACAACAACAGTATAGTTAATGTCACAAGCCAGCCTTAAAACTGCAACGGCACAATCCGACAGCATAGTTAACAACTCTTTGTCAATTTTACATCAGTCTATGTGTCGTCTGGGTTTTAATCTTCTCCCGAATCTGCTGTAGGCCCGCTTTGGCGTCCTGGCGGGTCCGTCCTGTAAGGGATCTGCAGCCTGGGGAGGAGAGTGGTTATTTGGTCCCTGTGGGGGGGCTGAGTCATTTCTCTTGGGGGGTCTACCCCGTCGAGGTGCTCTCGCCACCCGTGCAGGTTCGTCGCTCAACATGAAAGCAGGTTTAAGTCTGTCAATGCTGTTTCTTTTCTGTCCCCTAAATCAAGCACAAAATGCTTATCACCAGGTTCCAGCACTCTGTATGGTCCATCATATGGTGGGCAGAGGGTTGGTTTTAAAGCTTTGTGTCTAACAAAAATGAACTCGGCGTTTTTCAAAGCTTAGGGGACAAAAACCCGCAGAAAAGAGAGATGTACGGGTCCGGGAAGCGTGTCCGGTCCCGTGCTGCTTAGGAGCCTCAGGGCTGGTAGGTGCCTGGGCTCTGGATGTTCTAGTAAGAACTCACCCGGGAGCCTGAGAGGTTGTGCAAAAACTAATTCTGCCGGGGAGGCGTCTAGATCCTCCTTAGGTGCAGAACGCAACCCTAATAAAACCCAGGGAAGTTTATTCACCCAATCTGTATCCGTCAGTGAGGCCCTGAGGGCGGCCTTTAAAGACCAATGAAAACGCTCGCATAACCCATTAGCCTGAGGGTGATACGCAGTGGTGCGATGAATTGTCGCCCCTAAGCTGCTGGCCATGGCTGACCACAGCTCTGAGACAAATTGGGGCCCCCTATCGGACGTGATGTCCGATGGGACGCCGAAACGCGCCACCCAGGTTGTTAAAAAAACGCGAGCGACTTCCGCGGCTGTGGTTGACGCCAGCGGGACCGCTTCTGGCCAGCATGTGGTACGGTCTACCATTGTTAACAGGTGTGTGAACCCTTGCAACGACGGTAGTGGGCCCACGAGGTCGACGTGTACGTGGTCAAACCTTCTGGCTGGGATTCGGAAAGGTTCTAGAGGAGCTTTTGTGTGTTTGTGGATTTTGGCGCGTTGGCAAGACATGCAAGTCTTTGCCCATTCCTTTACATTTTTACGCAGGCCTGGCCAAACAAACTTCTCCGCGACCATTTTAACCGAGGTGCGCAAGGGAGTGAACAGAGTCAAAAATGCGGCGGCGCCACGCGGCTGGAACTACCGGGCGAGGTCGGCCAGTTGACACGTCGCAGATTGGGGGGGGACACCTTCACGCAAACCCCTTTCCTCCAGCCTTAACCCTGTTGGTCCAGACTGGAGCGTGCGCATGTCCGCGTCACTGCTTTGTTCCGCTGCCATGGCCGCGTAATCTATCCCTACGTGGATTGGGGCCGCGTACGAGTCTGCGTTGGCCTTGAGCTCTGCGGCTGCAGTAGTGTAATCTGCTTCCTCGCGCTCTGACGATGTCACGGCACGGGAGAGGCAGTCTGCTACTACATTAAGTTTGCCTGCCACATGTCGAATATCTGTGGTGAACTCTGAAATTGCGGCTAGTTGTCTTTGTTGCTTGCCTGACCATGGTTCTGAAATTTTAGCCATCGCAAAAGTGAGTGGTTTGTGGTCTACAAAAGCCGTGAATCGCCGCCCTTCCAGCCAGAACTGGAAATGGCGGATGGATAAATGGAGCGCTAGCAGCTCCCTATCAAAAGTGCTGTATTTGCGCTCGGTTTGGTTTAAGGATTTGCTAAAAAATGCTAGTGGTTGCCAGGTTCCGCCAACATGTTGTTCCACGACTGCCCCTATGGCCAGGTCTGACGCGTCAGTGGTCAGCGCTATGCGGGCCGAGGGATCGGGGTGGACCAACAATGCGGCATCCGCTAGTGCTCTTTTCACTTCCGCGAAAGCGCGTTCCCACTCCGGGGTCCATTCGACCGCGTTGGAGGGCTTTTGTTTTCTGAGCGCGGCATACAGGGGCTGCATGAGTTGAGCTGCGCGAGGGAGGAAACGGTTGTAAAAATTCACCATTCCTAAAAATTCTTGTAACGATCTGACCGTTTGTGGTCGGGGGAAATTTGCTACCGCGCGCATTTTGTCCGACAATGGAACTGCCCCCTCTGGTGAAACTCTGTGTCCCAAAAAATCAATTTGTGACACGCCGAATCGGTATTTGGCTGGGTTGATTATTAACCCGTGCTCTTCTAGCCTCTGAAAAACCGTAGTGAGGTGTTGTTCATGTTCTTCCTCTGACGAGCTGGCTACCAGAATATTGTCGAGGTAGACGAACACGAAGGGGAGGTCGCGTAATACTGCGTCCATCATACGCTGAAAAGTTTGAGCAGCGCCTTTGAGGCCAAACGGCATTTGCAAAAATTCAAAAAGACCAAAAGGGGTTATTACAGCCGTTTTAGGAACGTCCTCCGGTCGAACCGGAACTTGGTGGTAGCCGCGGACCAGGTCTATTTTAGAAAAAATGCGCGCACCCGCCAGATGTAGTGAAAAATCTTGGATGTGAGGGATTGGGTAGTGGTCATGTGCTGTCACATTGTTTAATCTGCGGTAATCACCGCAAGGTCTCCAAGAACCGTCAGTTTTCGGGACCATATGTAGTGGCGATGCCCAAGGGCTTTTCGAGCGCCGAATAATGCCCAGTTTTTCTAGGCTGGCAAACTCGTCGCGTGCTATGGCGAGCTTGGTCGCATCTAAGCGCCGAGCTTTGGCAAAAACAGGTGGGCCTGTTGTGGGGATGAAGTGTTCAACCCCCTGTTTCGCTACTGTTGCTGAAAATTTGGGAACTGTGAGTGCTGGAAATTGGGTGAGGAGTTGGTCAAACTTACCTCCTGCTGTGGTGACGCTGGCCTGCACGGGTGGTGGAGAGACTCAAGCTGAGCAGGGGATAGAAGAAAATGACAGTGCATTAACCAAGCATCTGTTTGCAAGATCGACTAACAACCCATGTGCACATAAGAAATCAGCGCCCAACAAGTTAAAACTCACCGCCGCTATAATAAATGTCCACCTATAGTTGCGGCCGTGAATGGACAGAGGCAGGTTTCTTTCACCGAAAGTGTCGATGATCAAGCCGTTAGCTGCCATCGCTCTGTTTCCCCGGGGTCCTGTTGCCCGGTTTGCATTGGACGGGGTGATGAAGCTCACCTGAGCTCCGGTGTCGATGAGGAACTGTCTCCCGGAGCGTCCGTCAGTCACGTAGAGCAGCTTGTTTGTCTCGCCGAGAGCCGTAGCTGCTAACGGTTCCCGGCTTTGGCGTTTCCCGAGCTCTTGAAATTGCAGGGAGGCATGCATTTGTACGCCCTCTCGGCGAAATCTTGATGATAGTAGCAGAGGTCATTCCGCTTGCTGCGCTTTGGCCGCGTCGCTGCCATGGTGGGCGGGTTCTGCTCCGTCGTCTGTGATTCTCCGCTGCTCTGGGCTTCCGCGCCGAGATCTGCAGATGCTGCTGTGGCCATCTGTTCACCGCAGGAGTTGATGAGCCGCTGCGCTTCTCGGGCCAGTGCGCGGAAGTCCTGCTGAGTGCTACACCGCATGTTGGCCAGGGTCCCTCTCATGTGCGATGGCAGAGTGCTGAGGAAGATATGCTGAAAAAGGAAGTTGTCATTGTCTGCCTCCCTCAGCTGCAGCATGTCTTCCATGAGGGCCATCGGTCTGCGTCCTCCGTGGCCGTAAATCGCCAGAATCCTCCCAGCCCTTTCCTCGGCCGAGGGGACGAAGCTCTCGATGAGGGTCGCCTTCAGTTCTTTGTATTTGTCGTGGGCGGGCGGTTGTTGTATCACGCTCTGCGCGCATCTTGATGTGGCAGCATCGAGTCTGGCGACGATGTGGTAAAATTTGGTCTCATCCGCCGTAATCCCTGCCAGTGCAAACTGAGCCTCAGCCTGCTGGAACCACGAGCTCGGGTCATTTTGCCAGAACTCTGGGAGTTTGACGGCGACAGCGCTTGCCTGGGCCGCCTCTGATGAGTCTGCAGGGCAAGAACGCCTTTCCTCCGTTCTCACGGCGGGGCTGGGGACGGTGCTCGGTTGAGCCCTCTCTGACGATTCTGCTGTGGGGGAACGTCTTCCATCCGTTCCCCTGTCTGCGTTGGCGATGGCGCTTGCCTGGGTCGCCTCTGATGAGCTTGTAGCGGGAAAACGTCTTTGGTCCATCCTCACGTCTGGTCACCAATGTAGGGAGCTTGAAATGAGGAAGCGAAGTGATTTTATAAATCAAGTTTTATTGTCAGCTTCCAGTCCCTAACATGTCTCATCTCGATGCAGAAGCAGAATGAAGAGGCTGAGCGCAGTCAGACCTTCATACTTATACCACACACAACAAAAGACATTGCATATCAAAGCCGACATCCTGCATCAGCGTAATCCCTCTCCATTGTCCTCTCTCTCCTCCACCTGACCCTGGGGGGTCAGGAAGTTCATTCCGGTCTCCACCGCTGCGTCCATCTACTCCTTGATCTTCGCCGGTGGTCGAGACCTCTTGTCCTGCTCTGAGACGTGAGGTCATTCTACATATGCAATCTCTAAATATTCCTCTTATGTCTATACATATGTAGGTATGGATATATGAATAATATAAGCCACACCTAGTACCTGGTACTAGATACTTTTTTAGTACCTATTCATCCGGGGTTCCGAGGAAGCCGAGTCGAGCTTAAAATGTGACATCAACAGACTGCAAGCCACTGATTGGCCAGGGCATAATGTCACTGGATGAATCATGAGAGCGACATCTTCACAAGAATTAAACCTGCCATTTGTAAAATTCAGCAACAGCGAGCCTGAGTTTTTATTATCCACCGCTGGTCGAAGCCCAAAGGGGGATTATGTTGTGGGTCAGTCAGTCTGTGTGTCTGTCCCATTTTTGTGAAATCAACTCCTTCTACAGTTTTGGTCCAATTATTTTGAAACTCTGTACCATTGTTTGATATACAATGAGGATGCACATATTTCAGTTTGGTTCTGATCAGATGATTTTTGCGGGAATTGTAGCCCCTGAACTATGGCCTCCTGTTTCACCTCACTTCATAGACAGTAATTTTCTTGTGAAATCAACTCCTCCTACAGTTTTGTTCTGATTGTTTTGAAACTTAGTCCTATGGTTTGATATACTCTGATGATGTGCATATTGCAATTTCACTCTCATCGGATGACCTTGAGATCAAAGGTCAGATTTTTCCCTAAATCTTCTAAACACAATAACTACTGAAAGAAATGATATTGACTTTTCAAGTCAGTACAGTAGTTATATCTAATACACATCTTAGATGACTTATATTCTCACCTAACTATGGGTTTGAGGTCAAGGGGTCAAAGGTCAAAGTTAACATTGCAGTTGCACAATGGTAAATGCTTCATTTACTATTACTATAAAACGAGTAAAGCTAGGGCCACCAAATCAGGTATACAAGTTTACCTTGGGATCCTGACCTCTGATTATGGGTTTGGGGTCAAAAGGTCAGAGGTCAAAGTTACATTCCTTATGCCTTATTACTGTAGAAGGCATAAAGCTAGGGCCACCAAACCTGGTACAGAGGTTCACCTTGGAATACTGACCTCTGACTATGGGTTTGGGGTCAAAAGGTCAAGGTTAACATTCTCTATGCCTTATTACTGTACAACGAGTAAAGTTAGGGTCACCAAACTTGGTACACAGGTTCACTCTGTGACCCTGAAGTGTGACTATGGTTTTGGGATCGCAAGGTCAAAGGTCAACATCAAAATGGCTTATGAACTATATCTAAACAACAAAGACAGCTAGGATCTCCAAAGCTGCTACACAGGTTCACCTTGGGATCCTGACCTCAGACTATGGGTTTGGGGCCGCCAAAAGGTCAAAGGTCAAGGTTAACATTTCTTATGCCTTATTACTGTACAACGAGTAAAGCTAGGGCCACCAAACTTGGTATACAGGTTCACCTTGGGGTCCTGACCTCTATGGATTTGGCGTCAAAAGGTCAAAGGTCAAGGTTAATATTCTTTTTGCCTTATTACTGCACGATGAGTAAAGTTAGGGCCACCAAACTTGGTACACAGGTTCACCCTGTCGCCTTGAAGTTTGTCTGTGGTTTTGGGATTGCAAGGTCAAAGGTCAATATCAAAATGCCTTATAAAGTATATCTCAACAACAAAGAAAGCTATGGTCACCAAACCAGGTACACAGATTCACTCTGAACCCATAACCTCTGACTACAGGTTTGGGGTCAAAAGGTCAAAGATCAAGGTTTGCACTCCCTATGATCTCTTACTATAGAACTTGTAAAGCACTTGTAAAGCACTCTAGAGTCACCATACTTGCTACATGAGTTCATCTTGGCATCCTGACCTACAACTATTTGTTGTATACTTTGTTGTATATTCGTGGATGATGGGCTTATTATAATTTGGCTCTGCCACAGTACTTATATCGAAAAGTTGAAAACTGCTCTCCATCAGTAAGTATGCCCCCCCTCCGCAAATTTCGTATCCAAGGGCATGATAATCCCTGGTTTACAACTGGCCTAGCAGATTTACTGCATTAACGTAATACTGCCTGGGCCAGGGCACGTAAATTTAATCTTGAGGCTGATTGGCTTATCTTTAGATGACTGAGAAATAAATTTACCTTTCTTCTTAGAAAAACAAAGCTGAATTTTACTTGTCCATGGCCATGGAAAACCTCAAAAATCCAAAGAAATTCTGGAAGACTATCAAGTCATTATCTGCTAACAAGAACCCAATTAACCTTTCACCCAGTACGCTTGTTGATGGTCTCAGAGTAACTGAGAGGAAAATAATGTTAAATTGTTTTAATAATCATTTTATTTCTTCTGGTTTCTTGTTTAAATCTAAGAAATTGACTAAAGCACTTTCAATTACTGATTGGCCCATTGATAATTCACAAGATTTTAACCTCATTCCTTTGAATATATTACAGGTCAAAAGGGCCCTAAAAGAACTTAATCCTAGAAAATCAGCTGGTCCAGATAATACAGACCCCCTCTTTTTAAAATTAGCAGTTGATTTTATAGCTGACCCATTGTGTCACATCTTTAACCTTACTTTGTCATCAAACAAAATCCCCAGGGATTGGAAGTCTGTTTTTGTTTTCCCCGTCTTGAATAAGAGGGACCCAGATATTTTAAATAACTATAGACCTATCTCTAAACTCTGTCCTGGCAAAAGTGCTTAAATCCTTGGTCAGTGAACAAGGAAAAGAATATATTGCTACCAACTCTATTCTGTCACCATTTCATTTAGGTTTCAGTAAAAATTATACCACTACTACTGCTCCTTTGAAAGTCATAAATGACATAACAGAGGATCTTAACAACAAACAATGCTGTTTTTCCTTGTTTTTAGATCTTTCAAAAGCCTTTGATACTGTTGATCACTTGACCTTAATCAGTCGTGTCACAGCTATAGGTTTTTCTAAACAAGCAGTTGGATGGTTTACAGATTACCTCACAGGCAGAATCCAGTCTGTTTATTTAGAGGGTGCTACTTCAGACTTTTTACAAGTACATAAAAGGGTTCCACAAGGTTCAATTCTGAGCCCTTTATTGTTTACTATATATATTGAAATACAGTTCTGAGAGAGAAGAAGAGGATCTTCAGGTCGGGGAACAGGGAGATGCTGAAGTCCGTACAGAGGGAGCTGAGGAGGAAGATCAGAGAAGGCAAGGACAGCTTCAGGAAGAAGATGGAGGACAAGCTGCAACAAAGTGACATCGGCGGGGTCTGGAGAAACCATAAAACCATCTGTGGGCTCCAGAATACCTCCCCCCAGGACATGGGGGGCAGGGAGTGGGCGAACAATCTGAACCTGTTTTTTAATAGGTTTGACCAATCCCCCCCCCCAACTGCACAACAACCACTGCTGCCTCTAAAGTCATCAAGACCTGCTGTCCACATCCCGCTCCACCAACACCCCCCCACTCCTAGCACACAGCCCCCCAACCTGACCCTCACTAAGACCCAGGTGAGGACGGAGCTGAGGAAGATCAAGGCGAGGAAGGCCTCAGGACCAGACGGCATCAGCGCGAAGCTCCTCAAGTCCTGTGCAGACCAGCTGTGTGGGATTGTGGAGTACATCTTCAACCTGAGCCTGAAGCTGGGGAGGGTACCACAGTTGTGGAAAACATCTTGTGTGGTACCTGTACCAAAGATTTCCCACCCCAAAGATCTGAACAGCTACAGAACAGTGGCCCTGACGTCTCACATGATGTAGACCCTGGAGAGACTGCTCCTTGCTCACCTCCGCCCCCTGGTGGGACCAGCGATGGATCCACTCCAGTTTGCCTACCAGCATGGCATTGGGGTGGAGGATGCAGTGATCCTCCTCCTTCACCATTCTCTGTCCCACCTGGAGAAGCCCGGGAATGCGGTGAAGATCATGTTCTTTGACTTCTCCAGTGCTTTCAACACCATTCAGCCAATGATCCTGAAGGACAAGCTGCTGTGCACAGGGGTAGACCAGCACCTGTCATCATGGATCCTGGACTACCTCACTAACCGGCCACAGTTTGTGAGAACCCGAGATTGTGTGTCCAACACGATCATCGGTAGCACGGGGGCCCCCCAGGGAACGGTTTTGGCTCCCTTCCTGTTCACCCTTTATACTGCGGACTTCTCACACAACACAACACACTGCCATCTACAGAAGTTCTCTGACGACTCTGTGATCGTCAGCCTCATCTCTAACAGAGATGAAGCTGAGTACAGAGGACTTATCCAGGACTTCGTGGACTGGTGCCATCGGAACTGCCTCCAGATCAATGCGAGGAAAACTAAGGAGCTGGTGGTGGACTGCCGCAGGCAAGGACAACCCCTCACAGCACCAGTAAACATACAGGGAACAGACATTGAGATGGTGACATCCTACAAGTACCTTGGTGTTCATCTGAACAATAAACTAGACTGGTCGCACAATACCGACGCACTCTACAAGAAGGGACAGCGCAGGCTGTTCCTACTGAGGAGGCTCAGGTCTTTTGGTGTACAAGGGGCACTGCTGAAGACATTCTACGACACAGTGGTGGCATCAGCCATCACTTTTGGAGTGGTCTGCTGGGGCAACGGCATTACAGCAGCCAATAGGAAGAGACTGAACAAACTGATCAAGAAAGCTAGATCTGTCCTGGGGCAATGCCTTTACCCAGTGGAGGAGATAGGAGAGAGAAGGATGGTGGCTAAACTGTCATCTCTGCTGGAGTCCGAGTCCCACCCTATGCAGGACATATTGAACGCACTGAGGAGTTCATTTAGCAGCAGACTACATCATCCTAGGTGCGCAACCGAGAGGTTTCGCAGGTCCTTCCTACCTACGGCTGTCAGACTGTATAACTTAAGCAGGGCTGCTCGCAGAGATAGCAAAAAAAATGTGACGACCTAATAGTATTGAATGCAAAAGACGCAACAGACTTACACAAATGGTCCCCTCCAGTATACAACTAGGACAATATCAGTCGCTACGGAGGGTGACAATATGTATGGGTACATATTCATACTATGTAGGATAACTAAGTAGACGGTTATGCTGTTTATTCCATCTTGCTACAATGCTCCGCACTTTGTATCTATATTTATATATTTATGTGTACGTATAAATATTCACTGCTCTTATTTATATTTTTCGTATCTTCTTAATTATTGCTCTGAGTGTTGCTATCCCTGTGCTGTTGCAATCCTGGAATTTCCCCATTGTGGGACTAATAAAGGCTTATTTTATCTTATCTTATCTTATCATATCTTATCTTATCTTATATATATAAACAACATTGGACAAAACATTCCAAATGCAACTTTTCACTTCTATGCTGATGTCATTGTCATATATTGCTCTACTACCACACCTGCTAAGGCTTTTGAACATATTCAGCATGCTTTTGACAGAGTACAGGAACAGCTTAGGCTTTTGAACATATTCAGCATGCTTTTGACAGAGTACAGGAACAGCTTAATCATTTGCAACTTGCTTTAAATGCAGAGAAAACAAAACTTGTGTTCTTCACTACCTCAAATTCAGCAAGATCAGCACTATCTAAAAATTTTTTAACAAGAAGTGGTGAACAAATAGAGTTGGTATCTTCTTTTAAATATCTAGGGTTTTTAATTGATGAACATTTGTCTTTTAAGGAACACATTCAATATGTTGTAAACAAGCTGAAGCTCTTATTGGGATTTATTACAGGAATAAGACTTGCTTCTCTGTTAATGTAAAGCTAAAACTGGTGGAATCAACGTTTCTACCCATTATTGATTGCAGAGATGTAACTTTACATGAATGCACCTGCACACTGTCTTCACCTGTTGGACAGAGTTTATCATGGGGCTTTGAGAGTCATTACAAACTGTGCTTCCCTCACTCATCATTGTGTTCTCTACATTAAAGTGAACTGGTCATCATTATCTGCTCATCACCTCTATCACTGGCATATGTTCATTTACAAAGTCATTCTGGGAAGAATTCCTTTGCATTTATGTTCACTTTTAACATGGAAGCAAGGAAGCCACAATCTCCGCTCAATGGATTATCTGCAAGTGGTTGTTCCAAAAATAAGAACAGAATTAGGAAAGAAAGCTTTTAGGTTTTCTGCTCCTGATGCATGAAACAAGATGAACTCTGAGCTCCATCTACAAAACCTCATACCTTTGACTGAATAATCATTAAATTTATAACCAAGAAGAATTTACGGACTGAAATACATCCCTAAAATGATGCCTACCTTTGCTGAATGATGAAAAAATCACTGTGGAGCAGCCGATGCTTTAAATCCCATTTTGCACAACTGCTCAACCAGCTGACATCACATCATATCACTTTTTTTTTTTACGTGTTATGCTTTTGTAAAAGTTATGACTGAAGACTCCTTATCAAATATTCAAACCAGCTGTCAGTCAGTCAGTTGTTTTTATTGCCCGCAATTATACAGGTTATTTATTTATTTATTTAACCTATTTATTTATTCATTTATGACTCTCTCATTCTTTCATCTTAAAAAAAACAAATATATATACAGTATATTTCTTACAGGGAATCTGGCGTTTATAGTTGTAGTTTTATAATCCAAAGTTTCTCAGAGTAAAACTTCTGCTTATCATTAGTTACAACAGCAGTTTCCACACCTTCAGTGGCTCCATCTGCATGCGTGGATGCTTCTGTGATGGGTGGCGTGCATGCAGATCTTTCTCTCTGGTTCTAAAGAAAAATTTTGTCGTGTGCACGAGGCCTTTCTCTTACACTAACTGGTAGGTAGAGACATGTGACATCAACCCAGTCATGCTATAGAAAGCCTAAGTCACCCCCCCACCCCCGTACTTCCGCATAGGGGGCCTTAAATTAGAAAAAAATCTCCATTGAAGTGAATGACAAGAGTGAAATTATTTTTTTGATCCAGATCGAATTTTGTTCACGAGTTACACATATGATGTTTGTCAATTTAAAAGATAATTTTCCACGTTATTAAAATTGTAGATTGTTGTATAATAAAGGAGTAATATTTAGTTTTTGTGAAAACGCTGAGCGGACTACATCTGCTATTGTCTCGGTCAGACTATACATGTCAACAAACACAATTATGCCGGTTCCCATCTCAAAGTTCACCTTCTGTTTCCTCCTGATCGATGAAAGAAGGATCCAAAGAAGAGAAAAACAACACTATGGAAGTCAGGTTATTTCGCACCTCAGACAGAGACAATGAATACACATGGGAGAACAATGCCCAAGAGGGTGAGAGGGGGTTGAATGAAGTGTAGTGTAAATATCATGCTGTGTATGAGGAAGTGCCTTGTTATATAGAGAAGAGTGCTTGCTGTAACCAGTCAGTCTGTTCTGTGCTTGTGAGATCTGAGTGTGTAATAAATCGTCTGACATGAAGCTGCCTCTTCATTTACACACTCCACACTGGTGACCCAAGACGTATTATGGAACACAAGGCAAGAACCTCGGAGCCGGCCCGGTCGGGAAGCCCCAGAGACGCAGCAGCCATTCCACAGACAGCCAGGACTGGAACCCCCAGCAACGCGTGTGCGGTTTCAGTCAAGCAACCGGATTTCTGGCAGCACAACCCGTGCTCTTGGTTCCACCACACCGAGGCCCAGTTCACCCTCCGGGGAGTAACAGCAGACGACACCAAGTTCTACCATGTGGTAGCAGCACTGGACTCCCACACAGCCCAGCAGGTAGCGAGCCTGCTCAATCAGCCACCAGCCAGCAACAAATATGAGGTGCTCAAGGCTGCGCTCACCCGGCGCTACACGCTCTCGGAATGTGAGAGAGCGGAGAGGCTCCTGGCGCGGACTGAGTTAGGAGATGGGTCGGCCGTAGACCTGATGGAGAAGATGCTGGCGTTAATGGGCACGGACGACGGACACTTTCTGTTTGCCCACGTTTTCCTCCGGAACCTTCCAACAGTGGCGAGAGCAGTTCTGGCCAATTCGCTGTTGCTGGCCACGCGTGACTACCATGCGCTAGGCCAGGAGGTGGACCGGATCATCCTCACCACCAGGGCGATCACAGTCAACGCGGCAGCGGCGGAGCCCAGCGAGACGACCAGAGGAGGCGAGGAGCTACCGACGGTAGCAGCAGCGAGGGCCAAGGAGCGCCAGAGAGACACGCTTTGTTTCTACCACCGCAGCTTGGGAGAGAACGCACGCAGATGTGCACCACCGTGCCAATTCAAGCGCTCGGGAAAACGCCGAGGCCGGCAGTCGGTAGCAGCTGCGACCCTCGGTGAAGAGAACAAGCTGCTCTACTTGACTGGCGCGCGCTCGGGGAGCGTTTCCTCGTGGACACGGAGCCCAGAAGAGCTTCATCCTGCCGACCTACGCCGACCGGCTGGCAGGACCTAGCGGCCCCGTGATGTTGGCAGCAAACGGCTTGGAAATTAAGACCTTTGGTGAGAGGACACTGATCTTATCTCTACACGGCCGTACATACGAGTGGACTTTTGTCGTAGCAGCACTGAATTACCATATCCTGGGGGCTGATTTTCTGTGTGCACATGGTTTACTGGTTGATGTTGCTAACAGGCGCCTGGTTAATGCACTGTCCTTTGACTCTCTCCCCTGTATAGCTCGAGTGACCCAGCCAACAGCACAAGCGAACGTCACAGCTCCAGGTGGTAAGTTCCACACACTGCTCACTCAGTTCCCAGCACTCACGGTCCCGACGTTTTCGGCAGCCATCGCTAAACACGGGGTGGAGCACTTTATCACCACCACCGGGCCGCCTGTTTTTGCAAGACATCGGCGCTTGGACACAGCTAAACTGGCCATAGCGCGCGAGGAGTTTGCCAACCTGGAAAGGATGGGCATCATCAGGCGTTCGAACAGCCCATGGGCATCCCCGCTACACATGGTCCCTAAGGCTGAGGGATCGTGGCGACCGTGCGGTGATTTCCACAGGTTGAACAATGCCACAGCACACGACCGCTACCCAATTCCCCACATACAGGATTTTTCCGTCCACCTCGCCGGAGCACGCATTTTTTCCAAAACAGACCTGGTCCGCAGTTACCATCAAGTCCCAGTGAGCGCTGAGGATGTACCCAAAACAGCGGTAATAACTCCGTTTGGTTTATTCGAATTCCTGCGCATGCCATTCGGGTTGAAAGGCGCGCACAGACGTTCCAGCGCATGATGGATGCAGTGCTGCGCGATCTCCCGTTCGTGTTCATCTACCTGGACGATATCCTGGTAGCCAGTGCATCCGAAGACAAACACGAAACCCACCTCAGGACGGTTTTCTGGAGGTTGGAGGAGCACAGGTTAATAATCAACCTGGCGAAATGCCAGTTCGGCGTGACGGAGATTGATTTTTTGGGGCACCGTGTCTCTCCGGAAGGAGCGATCCCGCTGCCTGACAAAGTGCGCGCCGTGGCGGATTTTCTCTAGCCTCAGATGGTCAGGGCGCTGCAGGAATTTTTGGGGATGGTTAACTTTTATAACCGTTTCCTTCCTCGCACGGCGCAGCTCATGCAACAATTGTACGCTGCGCTCAAGAGACAGAAACCCGCGGATAGGGTCGAATGGACCCTGGAGCGAGAGCGGGCGTTCTCGGAGGTTAAAGCAGCCCTGGCAAACGCCGCACTGCTGACGCATCCGGACCCGGCGGCCCGGATAGCGCTCACCACCGACGCTTCAGACATGGCCATAGGTGCTGTCATAGAGCAGTGCGTCGCTGGGGCTTGGCAGCCGCTCGCTTTTTTCAGCAGAACTTTGCGCGACAGAGAACGTAAATACAGCGCGTTCGACAGGGAGTTGCTGGCTCTCCACCTGGCCATATGCCACTTTCAGTTCTGGCTGGAAGGGCGCAGCTTCACCGTGTTCGTGGACTACAAGCCACTAACGTTCGCGATGGCCAAGGTTTCAGAGCCGTGGTCGGGCTGGCAGCAGAGACAGCTGGCCGCGATCTCAGAGTTTACTACCGATATTCAGCATGTGTCGGGTAAACTGAATGTGGTGGCGGACTGCCTGTCACGTGCTGTGGTGGCCCCGGTCTATGTGGGGATAGATTACACAGCCATGGCCGCGGAGCAGATTAGCGATGCAGACGTGCGTGCGCTCCAGTCTGGACCAACAGGGTTAAGGCTGGAGAGCAGGGTGCTGCAAGACGGCATGCCCCCCCCAATCTGCGATGTCTCCACGGGGCGCCCGCGTCCGGTGGTCCTGGTCGCGTGGCGCCGCCACGTGTTTGAGTCGGTTCACACTCTGGCACACCCAGGAGTGCGCACGTCGGTCAAAATGGTGGGAGAGAAGTTTGTGTGGCCGAGCCTACGCAAACAAGTAAAAGAGTGGGCTGCAGCCTGCGTGGCGTGCCAACGAGCCAAGGTACACAGACACACGAAGGCTCCCTTCGAGCCGTTTCGGGTACCGGCTAAGAGGTTCGACCACGTTCACGTGGACCTCGTGGGCCCCCTCCTGCCATCACAGGGGTGCACACACCTCCTGACAGTGATGGACCGCACCACGCGCTGGCCAGAAGCAGTCCCACTGGTGGCAACCACGTCCGCAGATGTAGCACGCGCTTTTTTAACAGCATGGGTGGCGCGTTTTGGAGTCTCGTCGGACATTACGTCCGACAGGGGCCCTCAATTTGTTTCCGAACTCTGGTCCGCGATGGCCCGCAGCCTGGGTATTACAATTCATCGCACAACCGCATACAACCCACAGGCCAATGGGTTATGTGAGCGTTTTCATAGATCACTGAAAGCAGCACTCAGGGCTTCACTGACGGATGCAAACTGGGTGGACAGGTTGCTGTGGGTTTTATTGGGGTTGTGCTCCGCGCCAAAAGAGGATCTGGAAGCTTCCCCGGCAGAGCTGGTTTTTGCGCAGCCCCTACGGCTGCCCGGGGAATTTCTGCCAGATAATCCCGGGCCGGACAGCTGCCCGTCTCAGCTTTTGCAGCGTAGCGCAAACACAGGCACGCTGCCGGGCCCGGCCCACCACTGTTTTCTGCGTGTTTTCGTGCCTAAAACTTTGAAGAACGCGGAGTTCGTGTTCGTCCGACACGACGCCCACCACCCTCCATTGCGCCCACCCTATGATGGACCATTCAGAGTGTTGGAAACAGGGGATAAGCATTTTGTGCTAGACTTGGGGAGTAGACGGGAGAAAATTGGCATAGACAGACTCAAACCCGCCTTTGTAGTGGCGGATGAGCAAGTGCTGTTGGCGAGGGTCCCTCGGCGTGGAAGACCCCCACGGAGAACTCCCCAGGGGAACGATTCATCAGAACAGCCACACGGACAGAGCGACCCCCCCCCCCACCACCACCACCACGGCTCACCCACAGTAGGACACACTCCCGGCAGCCCCCCACCGGCACAGCAGCGCCATGGAGGCAGTAAACCCCAGATACAGCAGATATGGGAGGAGACTGAAGCCGAAACAGCATATGGACTGATATTCTATTGTTCTATCTAAGATGATGGGGGGGCGGTACGGAAGTCAGGTTATTTCGCACCTCAGACAGAGACAATGAATACACATGGGAGAACAATGCCCAAGAGGGTGAGAGGGGGTTGAATGAAGTGTAGTGTAAATATCATGCTGTGTATGAGGAAGTGCCTTGTTATATAGAGAGGAGTGCTTGCTGTAACCAATCAGTCTGTTCTGTGCTTGTGAGATGTGAGTGTGTAATAAATCGTCTGACATGAAGCTGTCTCTTCATTTACACACTCCACAACACAAATGTATTATACTGTATTTTGAGAGCTGCAGCTGATCAAGAGGACTGTTACTTCCCTCTGGGCACACTTTGAAAACAGTGACATAATTACATGAGTCTGTGTTTGTAGTTTTTTCATTTACGTATTTTGCAACCTTATACCTTAACAGTTAGACAACAACCCATCCCGTTATTTACCTGGAAAATTATCTTTTAAACTGACAAATATCATATGTGACCAGCCATGGAAATAACACTAACAAGTCTCCCGAAAGGTATTTTGAGTTATTTGCAGATTCTAAAAGTGTGTAATCTAAGCTTTCAGTGATGTCTAACACATGGAAATCCGAAAAGATTTGAAGAAGATGTGGCAATTTGAATGTTAGCACCTCTCAAACTACTTCTCTGAGAAAATCAGGTTCATAGTTTCCGAGGGTTGTCACCTTCGCCAGATGGGAGGCGGTAACAAAAGCTGGTCATTTGCATGACTTTGCATGAGCCCAACTCCCTTACAGTGCTTATCAAAAGAGCTCTGGAAACCCTCCTTAAGCTACTTCTACCTGAATATGCTGCTGATTGGCTGAAATGAATAACAAAGACGTGTGAATAGCCAGTGGATCCCCATTGTCTTCAGAACTGCCCTCCATGGCACATGACACATTCCTTTTTCTATTATTCTGTGTGTTTCTGTCATTGTGGTCATCTACTGTATCATGCTGCTGTTACACTGTAATTTCCCAGTTTGGGATCAATCATCATCATTATCATAGCAGTCTGTTGTGGGTGACAATGACTGTTTCATTTAGGTCTGATCAGATTCCCCCACACAGCTCTGTCCTTAGCCTTCCGCTGCCAGGAACTCCTCTCTGTGTCCAACTTCGTCAAGTTTCTTTTTACAGTGTCTTTAAATCTGAGCCTTGGTCTACCCTGATTGCGTTTGCCCTCGCATAACTGTGAGTAGAGTAACTGCCGAGGGAAACGCTGGTGGTCCATCCTCTCAACATGTCCAAGCCATCGCAGGTTCATCTGTATTAGCATGTCCTCCATTGATGGTAGACCAGCTTGTTTTTCAACACTTCTATGTTGGTTATCTTGTCTTTCCATGAGGTGTTCATTACGGCTCGAAGGTGTCTCATCATGTATGCGTGGAGTTTCTTCACCTGCACTCTGTAGACAGTCCAAGTTTCAGCACCGTACAATAGAGTTGCCAGTACTGTCGCTCTGTACACTTTGCATTTCACACGGATAGACAAATGTCGATTGTTCCACAGTCTCTCCCTCAAGTTTCCAAACACAGTGCTCACTCTTCCCATTCTGAGAGATAGTTCATCCTCCAGCCTAGCATTCTCTGAAGCAGTACTCCCTAGATACTTGAAAGTCTTGCACTTGATTAGTGGCTCTGCACCAATGCTGATCTCTTCTGGTAGTGATGTTGATAATTGGAACTTTGGTGGTTGATAAAGGCACTCTGTCTTCTTGATGTTGATTTGGAGGCTGAACTGGCTAGCTGCGCTTGCAAATTTCTCCACTAAAGATTGCATATCTTCCACACTGTGTGCAACAAGAGCACTGTCGTCAGCAAAGAGCATTTCTCTTACTACCTTTATCGATGTCTTACTCTTGGCTTTAAACTGTGCCACACTAAACAAGTCTTCTTCTTTCCTTGTTTGAATGTATACTTCTTCTGAAGTGTCTTTGAAGGCCACCTCAAGCATGGCTGCCAGATATAGTGAGAAGAGTTTAGGTGCCAGCACACACCCTTGTTTCATCCCGTTGCTTACTGAAAAGTCTTTAGATACTGAACCACTCACTGCCACGTTTGCTTGCATACCTGTATGGAGTGCCTTGATCAGGCTGGCAAACTTCTCTGTACAGTCATATTTCTTGAGTACCTGCCAAAGTCCTTGTCACGACACAGTATCGAAGGCTTTACTGAAGTCTATGAAGACTACATAAAGCGTCATGTTCTGTTCGATACACTTTTCTTGAATTTGTTTCAAGCAGAAAATCATGTCCGTTGTGATTCTTCCACTTCTAAAGCCACACTGGGTTTCCGGTAGTACATTCTGCAAGATGTGTTCATTGAGTCTGTTCAGTTGTACACGTGAGAGAATCTTATCAACAGTGGCTAGCAGTGATATACCTCGGTAATTTCCACAATCTTTCCTGTAACCTTTCTTGAACAAAGGCACAACACTTGAATCCTTCCAGTCTTGAGGTACTTTCTGGGTATTCCATATCTCTTGGATGAGCTTGTGCAGGCAGTTGGTCAGCTGAACACCACCAAATTTCCACACTTTTGCTGGAATTCCATCCCTTCCTGGAGCTATACCATCCTGTGTTGTCCTGATAGCTGCCATTAGTTCATCAAAATTTGGTGGTTCATCCAGACTTGATGCAGCTGGTCGCTGCACTAGAGCTTTTTTAGCCTCTTCAGTGAGATCTCCAGGGTTGTTTAGTAGTTGGTCAAAGTGGTCTGCAAATCTGTCCAGGATCTTGTCTTTCTCCTGCAAAACCATTTCACCATCCATAGCCTTTAGTTGGATCAATCCTCTTGGTTTAGGGCCGTAGATTTCTCTCAAACCTGTGAAGAATGTTTTCATGTCCAGTCTGTCTGCTGCAGTTTGAAGTTCTTCCGCTTTTTCATCCCACCAGTTTGACTTCATCTCTCTGGTGTACTTCTGTAGCTCACTCTGAGCCTTTGAGTATTTCTTCTTCTTCTTCGACCTTGTGTTACACTGTAGGTTTTCCTGCCTAGCTGTATTCCTCGCTTCTAGTAGTTTCTTCAGGTGTTCATCATGCTCATCAAACCAATCTTGATGTTTCCTCTCAGGGTAGCCTAATACATCACTCGCAGTCTGATACACCGTATCCTTCAGTGTTGCCCATTTCTCTTCTATGTCATTCTCTGAGTTGTTGCTGTCCCAGTCTTTCAAGTTTTCATCCATTTCCTGTGCAAGTTCTTCCTGCTTCTTTTAGCCTTTCAGTGCACTAGTGTTTAGCTTCCGTGGTGGCTTCGCACCCATCCTGCAGTGCTGTTTTCACCTCCAAATCTTTAGTCTAGATCTCAGCATAACATGATCAGTACCACAGTCCGTGCCTCTCCTCACTCTGGCGTCCAATACATCCCTTATGTCTCTCTGCCTGACTATGATGTAGTCTAATAAGTGCCAGTGCTTGGATCTTGGGTGCATCCATGTCTTCTTGTGTGTGTCCTTGTGCTTAAAGTACATCTATCTATGTATCTATCTATGTATCTATCTATGTATCTATCTATCTACATAATTGCCCATCCCTGCTGTAATATCAGAAAACTGGGGACCTGACAAAACATATGGTAAATGGCGTTCACTTAAGCCCCTTTTCCACTAGTCCCCACTCAGCCCTACACGCCTCAACATGGCTTTACACGGCTCAGCACGCTTTTGTTTCCATTACAGCTGAGTACCACCTGGGGTAGGTGGGATTTTTTTACAACAAGGCGGCGCAACACTCCCATGACGTAAAACACGCGACACAAGCAAAACACAACATGGCGGCTTACGAGGCGACTGCTTGATCTCTAGCTTTTTGTCAGAGTAAACGCAAAAAAAGACAGCCAGACAAGGGTACAGGCAGCAAGACGAAACACTATGGAAAAGTACTGGAGTGTTTAGGAAGCCATAGAGCTGAAAACGTGAGGATACAAACTAGATCACATATGAAGGTAAGCTAATGATTGCTAATGCTAGTTTGCTTTAAGTCCGCCGTACTACATTGTAATGTCTGCAAGTTATCGCTATTAGGTACTAAAATATGTATGCTGTGTATGTGTTTCATATGGTTCTCTTGTGGCAAAATAATCGCTTCAAACCGTCGGTCTGGGCATTCAACACAGCCTCTCACTGATGTCACCCCATCTTCACTGAGTCTGTGGTGGTGTCATGGCAAAAAGTGATCAGCTGCCAAAACTTGATCGCCAGGTGCTATATTGTAGTTATGGGGTTATATTAGCCATAAAATATATATTGCAACAGGTAAACAGTACTGAGTAAGGTATAATAAGATATATTTAATAACAATTACACTGGTCAACACCAAATTTATTGTTTAAGGTTTTTTTAGCTGATTTAGGACAATTTTGATGTGCTGAATCCAAAAATCACATTGGTTTTGCTCAATCAGGTCAACTTTTTGAATTATGGCCACATATTGTTTTATACGTTTTTGTTTACATGTACAGGCATTTTCGCTTTATATGATGCAAAATTCTTTATGTCCTGAAATTCTCTGAATTTTGAACAATGATGACATTGAAGCGGAATGATAAAATAAAGGCAGCGATGAGAGTTTTAAGCAGGTTTATTAAATCATACCTCCTTCATAGGAACTCCGCTCCAGCCCATAGTGTGAGCAGGCTGGAGCGTGATTCCTCAGGCTCTCAGAGAGGAGACACAAAGTGTGTGTGTCCAGCAGCAGTTGAAGAGTGAATGAGAGACAGATTTACAGAACAGTGCAGCATATATACCCAACTCAGACAATACATCAAAGACATTCACAGCAGTCGATATGGGCATTAGCATATGAGAGGCACAGACAGGACAGGATGCATGAACACAATGCATGAATGGCACATTAGCATCACAGCAGTGAAACAATTCATGAATGGCAGATTACATCACAGCATGCAGCGGAAAAAAACAGAAGTAGCGAGCTGTCTGTCCCAGTCTGTTGTGGGGGTTGCCACAACATAACATTCAATTTACATGTACTTACCTTTATATAAAGGTAAATACATGCACAGTACTAAGTAAGTACAGGTTTTTACTTAGCACCTGACTGAGAGAAACAGATGTCATTTTCAGATTCAGCGGTGCAAAATTGTCTTAAATCAGTTGAAAAAACACAGACAACTTACAAAAAAATTATTTTTGTAACCTTGTGTTATGATGCATTTTAAGCCAAAACAAACTTGATCTAGGATTAAAAGCAATTAAAATAATACAGTCACAAGGTTACACGGAAAATACTTGGATTTACTGGATATATACATGTACTGTATAAATATATATTCTCTGCATCAACAATGTACTATACATGTATTCATTTAATATTGCACTGGGAATTTTGACAATAAACCTTTGTACTTTTTGCAGATCTGGCTCCACTTTTGTTTTATGTGTGAAGATTACCACCAATGCCGTTTTTCCACTAGCCCAGTTCGACTCGCCTCGTTTCGTTTCGTTACTACTTGTTTCGGCCGCGGTTGTGTCTCCATAGCAGCCGGGTAAAGCGGGGTTAAGCTGTGGTGCCCACAGCTGTGGTGCCCTTGCGCAAGATGGCGCCCACAGTGGTCGCCATGGTGTTTCGCTGCGCCCTTTGTTTGTCAATTGTGTGTCTGCCTGCTCTTTATACCCGTGAAGAACTTCTAAATATCAGGACTTTCACTCCCACGGACCTTCTCCCAGTTTTTTTAGCTCCTGCCGCCGATCTGGTTCATTGCTTGGCTCGGAAAGTGAGACGGCGAAAGAGAGAAAGACGAGCGGGCGCTCTCGTGCGGCTTTGCAGGAGAGGCACGCGCACGGCTTTGCCTGGCATATTTCTGTCCAATGCCAATTCTCTCTCTAACAAGGTAGATGAACTGAGACTGCTGATGCGATTTAAGGACCTCTCTACCTCGGCTGCCCTCTGTTTTACTGAGACCTGGCTCAGGGAAAATACACCGGACAGCGCGCTGCTCCTCGAGGGATTTCAGCTGTTTCGTGCTGATCGTGACACAGAGCTCTCCGGTAAGACCACAGGAGGAGGAGTCTGCTTTTATATTAACAGCAGCTGGTGCTCTGATGTAACGGTAATTTCCAAACACTGTTCTCCTGCCCTGGAATTTCTTTTTATTAACTGCAAGCCATTTTATTCCCCGCGGGAGTTCGCTTCATTCATCCTCGCCGCTGTGTACGTCCCTCCCGACGCGGACGCGTGCGAAGCTCAGCGCGCGCTCACAGATCACATCCAACATACGGAGCGGACTTTCTCGGACTCTCTGGTTATTGTGGTTGGCGACTTTAACCAGAGCAGTCTGAGCCACGATCTCCCCCGTTACAAACAGTTTATTAAATGCCCCACCAGAGGAAAAAACACGCTGGATCACTGTTACACTACAGTGAAGGACGCGTATCGCGCTGTTCCCCGAGCTGCGCTCGGACTATGTGATCACATGATGGTCCACCTCATTCCCACTTACAGACAGAGACTGAAGCTCACTAAACCTGTTGTGAGCACTACGAAGAAATGGACCAGTGAAGCTGAGGAGAAGCTGGAAACGTGCATGGAAATAACTGACTGGGGCATGTTTAAAGGAGCCACGCATGATCTGGATGAGTACACGGACACTGTGAACTCATATATCCACTTTTGTGAGGAGAGCATTCTTCCATCGCGCACCAGGGTGAGTTACTCAAATGACAAGCCCTGGTTCACTGCTAAGCTCAGACAGATCAGGAAGGAGATGGAAGCAGCGTTGAAAAGTGGAGACAGGGACTGCTACAGGGAGGTTAAATATCGGTTTAACAGAGAGCTGAGGAGAGCTAAATCTGTGTATTCTGAGAGGACCTCTCCTGGGCCACCAACACTGCATCACTGGCCAAGAAAGCTCAGCAGCGTCTCTACTTCCTCCACAAACTGAGAAGAGCCAAAGCCCCAGCCCCCATCATGTGTACCTTCTACAGAGGCACCTGTAGTGTAGTTATTTATTGTTCATATTGTGTTGTATTTGGGGCTCTTTTCTGTGTGGCACCGGGTGGTGGCTCCATGTTCCGGTTCCGCCAACCCCGTGCATATAAGAAGGGCTGCTGGTGGGAGGGTTGTTCTCTTCCGCCTTTACCTCTGCAGCAGGTGTATGTGTGGTCAGGTGCACTGTGCCCTGTAATATAATAAATGTGTGTTCAGCTCCACTATTGCTCTCCTCCTTGACTCCAGTTCCAGGCACAACAACACCATCAAGAGCATCCTGACCAGCTGCATCACCGTGTGGTACGGCACCTGCACCGCGTCCTGCCGCAAGACCCTCCAGTGCATAATGAGAACAGCTGAGAAGATTGTTGACGACTCTCTCCCCTCCCGTGAGGCCATCTACAGCACCTGCCTGGGTGATCCCACCCACCCATCACACAGCTTCTTCAGTCTGCTGCCATCAGGGAGGAGACTGCGGAGTCTCTGGGCCAGGACCAGCAGACTCAAGGACAGCTTCATTCACCAGGCTGTCAGGAAACTCAGCTCTCTTGCTGCTCTGCCCCCTCTCCCCTTTCCACCCCCACACACAAATTCTGGACTCTGCCCCCCCCCACACACACACACATACACACAGGCAGAGTGATTTCAGGAGCTTCAAACTGAACGCTATCATCATTGTTGCCAAGTCTGTTTATTTTAAGCGACTTTGGGCTTGTTTTTCTCTAAAGACGCTTACAAATCTCGTCAGTCACGGGTTGTGGGCTTTTGGGCTTATTTTTTAATGTGTAGTTGCTTATTTGGGCTTGCTTTGCTGTCTGTGTGACAGCTTTCCATATGGGACCTTTTTTTTTTACTTTATTAGAAGACATACAATTTTTACACCCCCTCATGGATCGTCACCTTATCGTGGTGGGGGGATTTGCGTGCCCCAGTGATCCCAGGAGCTATGTTGTCCGGGGCAATTTGCCTCTGATAGGGTCACCCAAGACAAACTGGTCCTGGGTGAAGGGCCAGACTAAGAATGATCCAACAGACTCTCATGATAAATTCTAGATCAAGGATTCAGTGTACCCCGCCCGGTATGGAGTTACCGGGGCCCCACCCTGGAGCCAGGCCTGGGGGAGGGGCTCGATGGCTAGCGTCTGGTGGCCGGGTTTCCACCCATGGGACCCGGCCAGGGTTAGCCCGAAGAAGTTACATGGGTCCGCCCTCCAGTGGGCTCACCACCTGCAGGAGGGATCATGGGGGTCTGGTGCTATGTGGATTAGGTGGCGGTCAAAGGCGGAGACCTTGTCGGACTGATCCCAAGCTTTCTAAACTGGCTTTTGGGACATGGAATGTCACCTCTCTGGTGGGGAAGGAGCCTGTGCTGGTGTGCGAGGTTGAGAGAAACCGGCTAGATATAGTCGGCCTCACCTCAACACACAGCTCCGGTTCCGGAACCAGTCTCCTGGAGAGGGGCTGGAGCTTGGCCTTTTCTGGAGTTTCCCCGGGCGAGAGGCGATGAGCAGGGGTGGGTATTCTTGTATCCCCCCACCTTGCTGCCTCTATATTGGAGTTTTCCCCGGTGGATGAAAGGGTTGCTTCCCTGCGCCTTCGGGTTGGGAAACGGGTCCTGACCATCATTTGTGCCTATGCACCAAATGATGTTTCAGAGTACCCACCCTTTTTGGAGTCTGTGACTGGGGTGCTGGAGGGTGCTCCTCTTGGAGACTCCATTGTCCTACTGGGGGACTTCAATGCGGACGTGGGCAACAACAGTGAAACCTGGAGGGGAGTGATTGGGAGGAACGACCTGCCTGATCTGAACCCGAGTGGTGTTCAGTTATTGGACTTCTGTGCTAACCACAGTTTATCCATAACGAACACCATGTTCAAGCATAAGGGTGTCCATATGTGCACCTGGCACCAGGACACCCCAGGTCGCAGGTCAATGATCAATTTTGTTATCATGTCATCAGACCTGTGACCATATGTCTTGGACACTCGGGTAAAGAGAGGTGCAGAGCTGTCAACTGATCACCACCTGGTGGTGAGTTGGATCCGATGGCAGGGGAGGAAGCCACTCAGACCTGGTAGACCCAAATGTATAGTGAGGATGTGCTGGGAACATCTGGCTGAGGCCCCTGTCCGGGAGGTCTTCAACTCCCACCTCCGGAAGAACTTCAACCACATTCCGAGGGAGTCTGGAGACATGGAGTCTGAATGGGCCATGTTCTCCACCTCTGTTGTTGAAGCGGCGGCCCAGAGCTGTGGCCACAAGGTGGTCGGTGCATCTCGTGGTGGCAACCCCCGAACCAAGTGGTGGACACCAGTGGTGAGGGGGGCCATTAAGCTGAAGAAGGAGTTCTATCAAGCTTGGTTGGCTGTGGGACTCCTGAAGCAGCTGAGGTGTACCAGCAGGCCAAGCGGCGTGCAGCTCGGGTGGTTGCTGAAGAAAAAACCCAGGTATGGGAGGAGATCGGTGAGGCCATGGAACAAGACTTTTGGTCGGCCTTGAAGAGATTCTGGCAAACTGTCCGGCGGCTCAGGAGGGGGAAGCAGCTCCCTATCCACACTGTGTATGATGCGGATGGGGCGCTATTGACTTCGACTGGGAATATCGTCGGGCGGTGGAAGGAATACTTCGAGGATCTCCTCAATCCCACTGATACGCCTTCCACAGAGAAAGCAGGGTTTGTGGACGAGGGGGAAGACTCGCCTATCACAGGGGCTGAGCTCGCCAAGGTGGTTAAAAATCTCCTTTGTGGCCAGGCCCCGAGGGTGGACGAGATTCGCCCTGAGTACCTCAAGGCCCTGGATGTTGTAGGGCTGTCAAGGTTGACACGCCTCTGCAACATTGCGTGGAGGTCGGGGGCAGTGCCTTTGGCATGGCAAACCGGGGTGGTGGTTCCTCTCTTCAAAAAAAGGGACTGGAGGGTGTGCTCCAACATTAGAGGGATCACACTCCTCAGCCTCCCTGGGAAGGTCTATGCCAAGGTACTGGAGAGGAGAGTCCGGCCGTTGGTCGAACCTCGGATTCAGGAGGAGCAATGTGGTTTTCGTCCTGGCTGTGGCACATCGGACCAGCTCTTTACCCTCTCGAGAATTCTTGAGGGTTTGTGGGAGTTTGGCCAACCAGTTTACATGTGTTTTGTGGACTTGGAGAAGGCATTTGACCGCGTCCCTCGTAGATTTTTGTGGGGGGTGCTTCGGGAGTATGGGATATCGGGCTTGTTGTTACAAGCTATTCGGTCTCTGTACGACCGTTGTGAGAGTTTGGTCCGTATTGCCAACACTTGGTCGGACTCATTCCCAGTGAGAGTTGGACTCCGCCAGGGCTGCCCTTTGTCACCGATCCTGTTCATAATTTTTATGGACAGGATTTCTAGGCGCAGCCAGGGAATGGAGGGTGTCATGCTTGGTGACCACAAGATCTCATCTCTGTTGTTTGCAGATGATGTTGTCCTGTTGGCTTCATCCAGCAATGACCTACAGCTCTTGCTGGGACAGTTTGCCGCTGAGTGTGAAGTGGCTGGGATGAGAATCAGCACCTCTAAGTCCGAGTCCATGGTCCTCAGCCGCTAAAAGGTGGATTGTCCTCTCTGGGTTGGGGACAGGCTCCTGCCCCAAGTGGAGGAGTTTAAGTATCTTGGGGTCTTATTCACGAGTGAGGGGAAAAGCGAGAGAGGAGCGAGAGATTGACAGACGGATCCGAGCAGCATCTGCAGTGATGCGGACGTTGTACCGGTCTGTTGTGGTGAAGAGGGAGCTGAGTTCTAAGGCAAAGCTGTCGATTTACCAGTCAATCTACGTTCTTATTCTCACCTATGGTCACAAGCTTTGGGTAATGACCGAAAGAACAAGATTGCGGATACAAGTGGCTGAAATGAGCTTTCTCTGTAGGATTTCTGGACTCACCCTCAGAGATAGGGTGAGGAGCTCAGTCATCCGGGAGAGGCTCAGAGTAGAACCGCTGCTCCTCCACATTGAAAAGAGTCAGTTGAGGTGGTATCGGCATCTGATTAGGATGCCTCCTGGACGCCTCCCACTTGAGGTGTTTCAGGCACGTCCCACTGGGAAGAGACCCCGGGGCAGACCCAGGACTCGGTGGAGAGACTTTGTCTCCCAGCTGGTCTGGGAACGCCTTGGTATCCTCTCTGAAGAGCTGGAGCAGGTGGCGGGGGAGAGGGAAGTCTGGGCTTCTCTGCTTGAACTGCTGCCTCCACGACCCGGACCTCCGGAAAAGCGGTAGAAGATGGATGGATGGATGGATGGATGGACAATTTTTACAACAAAACTGTTACTGTCAAGAGAAAAATAATACTTTTACATTTGGAAAAGTTTCAAGCCAAAGTTGCAATACAAAAATAAAATTAAAATACGATATTTATGTATAAATACTAAATTTCTCAAGAACACCAAACATCTTAATAATGTTCTTATTTTTTATGCTGCTAGTTGTACCATATTGTTTCAGTTCAAAATAAAAATGTTCAAAGTTTGGTTTCATTCTGGAGTCTGTCCACTTCTTCTTGTGTATGTGAAACTTTCCTTTAAGCAATAACAATTGTATGAAATAAACAAAGTAACTGTCCATTGATTTGTTTCAAATCTAAAAATGATTTTTCTTTCTTTAAACAGAATTCTTTGTCCAGTCCTCTGAAAAATAAAATGTTCAACATCTGTCCAAAACATCTTTGTGTAAATACAATTAACAAACAGATGAAAGATCAACTCTCTTTCCAGTCCACAAAAAACACAAGAATAATCTACTTTGAGTCTGACCCCTTCAAATAAATCTTTAAGGGGGTATATATGATGCAAAATTTTATAAGAAACTTCCTTTTCCTTGTATCACTAATTAGCCAAATTTGTTGTCAATTTAAGCCTTGATACTGAGCTGCCCAAAAACATTGACCCGTAGATTTTCCCACTGTCTGCATAACGCTTCTTATATATTTATTGCATATGGGACCATAAGTATGTTAATCCCTTCCACAGCATGTGGGACAACATTGTGGTACCGGTATATGGTTTGGTGGCACTTTATTGTGAAGTGCAATGTGGTGACGGGGACTTCCCATCACATCACCGCACTACCCTATATAGGGAAGCGAGCCACCATCTTACGGCTCTCTTATGCCGGATGCCCATGCTAGGTGCCATGCCGTGTACTGCTCTGTACATAGTTCAATAAAGCTGTGTTCACCAACTTCATCTTGCCTCATTCATCACCCAGGTATTTCCATACATAACAAACATGAGGTGTATAGGGCGGTGCCTACCTCCATTTCACTGACCCTAGGCCACACAGCTACTGTAAGTAGTGAAAGCTACAGTGGGGGGTCAGTCCTCTGGTTGCTCTGTGCGTTAACTTTCCTTTCCCCATTCTGTTATGTTGAGCACCAAGCTAGAAGGCGGAAAGTACAATTTTTATATGGTCTTTAGTATGACCCTGTCAGAACCACTGGAGTGGTGGCCTAGTTGGTAGAACATCCGCCCCACAACCGGAAGGTTGTGGGTTCACATGGGACCTTAAATCAAACAAATTGTCCATTGAAATGAATGGCAAGAGCAAAATTATCTTTTGATCCCGATCAAATTTTGCCACGAGTTACACATATGATGTTTGTCACTTTAAAAGATAATTTTTCACATAAATAAAGTTGTCAGCTGTCGTATAATAATAGAGTAATATTTAGTCTAGTGGACGACCACTCCCATCATCCCACATCACTAAATACGATTACAGTTTGTCAATTTTTTGTTGACTGTAAACTTTACTGTCAATTTGCTGTTGCTTATACAGAATGCACGTCTTTTCTTTTGATCAGAGTTTAAGAATTTAAGTTATTCAAAGTTTTTATGTTGACTGTGTTTACTATAAATTTACTGTTGCTTATGCAGAATGCATACATATGTATTTTCCCTTAATTAGAGTTTATAAAATTCAGTTATTCAATGCTGACTGTGTTTACAGTCAATTCACTGCAAACAAAAATAAATCTATATCTATACTGTTGTCAAGCAGCCTCTCTTTTACACAGTGTGGTAGGTTGGCTGTTGGGCTTTTTGGGGGCTTATTTCCATAGAGCCGGTTGCTTGTTTCTCTCGCGACATCTGGCAACACTGTCATCCAGGAACCGCTCACTCCAACACACGCGCACACGCTGATCTCAGGGCTGCACCAGTCACTTCATGCAGCAATTGACTCGGCAGCGTGGTGTTTATGGCGGAGTGGTTTGCACTGTGGCAGCACAGCAACTCACCCTTGGCCGGGGCATCCTGGGTTCGATCCCAGCCCCAGACCAATAGTGAGGAGTGTGCGTGTTTTCCCCGTGGGTTTACTCCCATATGCCAAAAACATGCAAGTTAGGTTAATTGGCATCAAACTGGGGATTCTAAATTGTCCTTAGGTATGACTGTGAGAGTGAATGAGTGTCTGTATTGGACTGGTGATCTGTCCAGGGTGTACCCTGCCTCTCTCCCAAACATGCTGGTGTAACGGATGCCAACTAGTACTGTTCGGCGTAGAACGTTAGTAAACCTCCCTCCCAAAGCCTCATACAGATGGTAGCGCTGAGCTACCGGTCGGACCTTTAGCTCAGCGCGATCGTGCTGTGTCTCCCATGCTCGAACTGTGTAGTTGACTGAGAGGTCGCGGGTTCGTGTCCCGTGTGGGGCGAACTGTGCAGGATGATCTCTGTCACACTGGTGCCGTGACCCGGATGGGAGTGAGGTTTAGGGGGGAGAGTGTAACGGATGCCAACTAGTACTGTTCGGCGTAGAACGTTAGTAAACCTCCCTCCCAAAGCCTCATACAGATGGTAGCGCTGAGCTACCGGTCGGACCTTTAGCTCAGCGCGATCGTGCTGTGTCTCCCATGCTCGAACTGTGTAGTTGACTGAGAGGTCGCGGGTTCGTGTCCCGTGTGGGGCGAACTGTGCAGGATGATCTCTGTCACACTGGGATAGGCTCCAGCCCCCCACCACCCGAAAAAGATGGATGGACTGCTCTCTTTGTGATATGTGCCTTAAGTGTCATGCTGTCCTTTTTTTTTTAATCGTATTTAGCAATTTTGCACACCCTTAGTATTTTTAGTTTCTGGTTGTTGGGTTGGTTTTCTTTGCACTGATGTTTGATGTATAACCTTTAATGCTTGGTGTCAGATGTTAAACTTTATATTCATATTTTTAGTGTTTAACTTGTTGCACCGTGGGTCTCTGAGTAACGTAATTTCAATTATCTGTATGTGCTGTACATATGGCAGAATTGACAAAGTTGACTTTGACTAATTGAAAAGGCTATAAGCCATAATCATCAAAATGTAAACAAAAACATGACATGTATCACTTGACACAGAGTGAATAGACAGTATATATAACTACAATAACTCGGGCAGCATGGTGGTGCAGTGGTTAGCACTGTGTCAGCACAGCAAGAGGGTCACGGGATCGATTCCACCCCTGACCATCGTGGGTTCAGTCCCACCCCCGACCGTCGGTGACCCTTCTGTGTGGAGTTTGCATGTTCTCCCCATGTCTGCGCAAGTTTACTCCGGGTACTCCAGTTTCCTCCCACAGGCCAAAGACATGCAGGTTAGGTTCACTGGCATCAACTGGGGATTCTAAATTGTCCTTAGGTATGAATGTGAGAGTGAATGGTTGTCAGTCTCTCTGTGTTGGCCCTGCAATGGACTGGCGATCTGTCCAGGGTGTACCCTGCCTCTCGCCCAAAAGATGCTGGGATAGGCTCCAGCCCCCCCGCGACCCAATGGACGTATAAAACTCATTTATTTATTGCTACTCTTGTTCATAACTAGTTCATAAACAGCACCCCCTGTTGGTGTCTGGTGTAAGGACAGGTGAGAGGTAAAAAGTTAAACGGTCTAAAGCAGCAGTTGCTGTTCAGCTGCATTGATGGTATGTAAAGGCATTTAAAGATAGTGACGTCGTCTTGGCTTCTATTTAAAAAAAAGTTAATGTTTCACAGAAACCAAACCAGGAGAAAGTGCTGAAGCGCTCGGCGTCTTTGAGATTTGTGGGACAAGACTGTTGGTTAGCATTCGTTAGCTAGCTGCCTCGTTGCTATGTCGCAACCACCAAGTGTTTGGACTCAGTGTAGCTAACGCTACTAGCACATCTGAAGAAAACTTAATCCTGGAGGAAAACACGAAAGGTGGGTACGATGTTGTCTGACTGCATGTAGTAGATGGATTAGCCAGTCAGTCTCAAACGAGCAGTACCCAGTGACCTAGCTTCTTTTACTTTCTAATTGCCAGTGTTAAGCTGTTAGCAATGCATTTCCGGACTCTAGACGTCAGCCTACCTGCCCTGACTGCACGCCAAGATATCTGACTTTCATAAATGAGTATTGTAGATTAGCGACAGCACACACTGTTATAGTGGTTCAGCTCAAGCTCGCTTGTTGCAGAATGTGCCGTTTCCTGTATGAAAGTGAGGTTAGATGGCTAACGCTAATAGTCACAACATAAACAGAGAATGGCTTTTTTCTCTCCCATTTGCTACCATTTTAAGTAGCCATTGTCAAAGCAGCATAATTATTTACAAAAAGGACGAGTTTTCTGTCTCGGGACTAAAGACAAAAGTCAAACCCGCGTTGTCGTGCTGGTTAATGTCCTTTCCTTTTTAACCTATCAAGGATGCTGGAAAATGTAGGACACGTAAATGGTTCATTATTATTGGGCTTTCTGGTATTGCATCCTAATGCGAATACATTTACCACAGATACGATAAAATACACTTCACTGCACAGAAATCTTAGGCAAGCAATTATTTTCTTTATTTTTTTTCTTCCATTGAACCATTGTAATGAAGTAGTATAGAAGGTGTTTTAAGAAATGATTTTCTAGGGGTTTTGAAGATCCTTTAAAGTATTTATTTTGACTTTTTTTTTCTCGCTCATTTTAGCCTCTTCCTTGTACCTGACAGTCCACTTTACCTTTTTTTTGAGGAAACTAGACAAATAGACTCCAAAAAAACATGTACAGCAACCGCACTTTACTTCACAGAAAAGATTCACAAAATAGGTTCAGGTTCCTTTATTTGTACCCATAGGTAGATTTGTTTTGCAGTCAGGTGACATCCATATTTACAAACCACAATTACATTCAACATGAACACAAACACAGGCACACATGAAGCTGACTATAAACATGATAAAAGTGCTCAAGGCTCCACCAATCAGGACATAAGACAGAGATAAGAGGAAAAAAAACAAGGAGATAAGAGAGAAGGGTCTTATTAAAAAGTTAAAGACTAGTCAAAGAGGTTAAAAACTCAAAAGTCTAAAACCCAATAAAAGATTTAGAACCCAAATAAAAAACCTACAAAAATAAGTAAATATAAAATAAAATTAATAAATAGGTAACTAAATTATGTGCAATATATTGTTACATCTTGTTCAACTCTTAGCAGCAGGAACAAAGCTGTTTTTGTAGCGCTGGGTTTTACTTTTTGGGACAGCAACCTCCCTTCTTGCGGGAAGAATCTGAAAGTGGCAGTGCAAAGGGTGGGAGTCATCATTTAAAATGGAGGTACCGTAGCAATCCTCTGTACCTGTCTGGTGTACAGGGATGTCAGGCTCAGCTGTGACTCACCAAGCAAACGACTGGATCATCTAACTACCCGATCCAAGGATTTCCTCTGTTTCAGTTTTATCTGACCAAACCATGACACTAAAGAAAAGGATAAAACAGATTCAATAAAAGCCCGATAAAACATTGTCATTATGGTTCGGTCAATTTGGAAGCGTGCAAGTTTCCTTAAACAATGCAAATGTTGCTGACCCTTTTTGCACATCCTTTCACAGTTTTCAAAGTTTAAATTACTATCAATAATCGTCCCAAGATATTTGTAGGATTGTACACATTCAGTGCTCTGGCCTTTTAGTACAGTGACTTCGTGCCTGGGAGTTTTCCTCCTAAAGTCAATAATCATGTCTTTAGTTTTTGTCGTATTCAGCTGCAGGTAGGAATCCTCACACCAGTGAACAAAATCATCAACTACTGGGCTGTGGCCACTCTCACCATCCTGGAGGAGACTGACAACAATTGAATCATCAGCATACTTTATAATGTGTCTGTCATGTCTGCTCCAACACATTTGACTGGCGCCTAGCGGCTGCCCCGGCCTTGGATGCGCTCTGCAGAGCGTGCCCAAGTGCCAAGTCACGTTTCGTTACCTTGTATTCATACATGATGTAATGACAATAAAGTTGAATCTCATCTCATCTCACATTTGTGTACAGGATGAAGAGTAGTGGTGACAACACACACCCTGCGGAGAGTCAGTAGACGAACACTTTTGGTCAGACAATGTACCATTGACCCATACTCTCTGCGTCCTGTTGGTTAAAAAATCCAGAATCCAACCCACCAGATTATTACTCAAATCAAATTGTTGCAGGAGCCTTTCAACTAAAATATGAGGTTGGATTGTATTAAAGGCAGAAGAAAAGTCCATAAATAAAAGCCTGGCATGTGTCCCATTAAAATTCAGATGTTCAAAAAGCTTGTTAAACAGAGTGATAGTGGCATCCTCCACTCCTCTGTGAGGCCTATAGGCAAACTGCAAAGGATCTAATGCATGCTCAGTCTGCTTTAGGACCTCAAATCTGACCAGTTTTTCAAAAATTTTCATTAAAATTGAAGTCAGAGCAACTGGTCTAAAATCATTTACCGTTTTAGGACAGCTGGATTTTGGAACGGAGACAACCACAGCATCTTTCCAGATCTTAGGCACATGTTGTATCTGTAAGGACTTATTGAAAATGTAGTGAAATACAGGACTCAGTTCATGTGCACAGGACTTTACCAAGCGCTCACATATATTATCAGGGCCCTGACTTTTGTTCACTTTTACAGCACAGAACGCCCTTTTAACATCCTGCACCTCAATATTAAAGTGCTGATTGTCTTTGAGTTTCTGTTTCTGTCAGAAACAAATTGTCACTTCTCCCACATAGCTTACTGTTTGGCTATGGTGATGGCTTTGAATAAGTAATACCCACAAGTTTAGATACTGATGCTTATTTTACTCATGATATCAAAATAAATTGACTTGTGCAAACTGGACTCATTTGGATAGTTGGAATGTTTTGTGCCTTTCCCCACACTTTCAGTTTACTTTACAGGGTGGTTGGGGTCCTTTCAAAGTGTTAATTTACTGTTTAATATGCATTTACAATATTACTGAATATGTATTTGCAAGGCCTAGGGGAGGGGCTCGATGGCTAGCATCTGGTGGCCTGGTTTCCGCCCATGGGACCCGGCCGGGATCAACCCGAAGGAGTTACATGGGTCCGTCCTCCAGTGGGCTCACCACCTGCAGGAGGGACCATGGGGGTCCGGTGCTATGTGGATCAGGTGGCGGTCAAAGGCGGAGACCTTGGTGGTCTGATCCCAAGCTTCCTAAACTGGCTTTTGGGACGTGGAATGTCACCCCTCTGGTGGGGAAGGAGCCTGAGCTGGTGCATGAGGTTGAGAGATACCGGCTAGATATAGTCGGCCTCACCTCAACACACAGCTCCGGTTCCGGAACCAGTCTCCTGGAGAGGGGCTGGAGCTTGGCCTACACTGGAGTTGCCCCGGGCGCGAAGTGACGAGCAAGGGTGGGTATTCTTGTATCCCCCCACCTTGCTGCCTCTATATTGGAGTTTTCCCCAGTGGACGAATGCGTTGTTTCCCTGCGCCTTCGGGTTGGGAAAGGGTGCTCCTCTTGGATACTCCATTGTCCTACTGGGGGACTTCAATGCGTACGTGGGAAATAACAGTGAAACCTGGAGAGGTGTGATTGGGAGGAGCGGCCTGCTTGAGCTGAACCGAGTGGTGTTCAGTTATTGGACTTCTGTGTGAACCACAGTTTGTCCATAACGAACACCATGTTCAAGCATAAGGGTGTCCATATATGCACCTGGCACCAGGACACCCTAGGTTGCAGGTCGATGATCGATTTTGTTATTGTGTCATCAGACCTGCGACCGACCGTATGTCTTGGACACTCGGGTAAAGAGAGGTGCAGAGCTGTCAACTGATCACCATCTGGTGGTGAGTTGGATCCAATGGCAGGGGAGGATGCCATTCAGATCTGGTAGACCCAAACGTGTAGTGAGGGTGTGCTGGGAATGTCTGGCTGAGGCCCCTGTCTGGGGGGTCTTCCAACTCCCACCTCTGGAAGAACTTCAACCACATTCCGAGGGAGTCTGGAGACATGGAGTCTGAATGGGCCATGTTCTCCACCTCTGTTGTTGAAGCGGCGGCCCAGAGCTGCGGCCGCAAGGTTGTTGGTGCATCTCGTGGTGGCAACCCCCGAACCAAGTGGTGGACACCAGTGGTGAGGGGGGCCATTAAGCTGAAGGAGTCCTATCGAGCTTGGTTGGCTTGTGGGACTCCCAAAGCAGCTGAGGTGTACCAGCAGGCCAAGCGGAGTGCGGCTCGGGTGGTTGCTGAAGCAAAAACTTGGGTATGGGAGGAGTTCAGTGAGGCCATGGAAACAAGACTTTCTTTCGGCCTCGAAGAGATTCTGGCAAACTGTTCGGCGGCTCAGGAGGGGGAAGCAGCTCCCTGTCCACACTGTGTATGGTACAGATGGGGCACTGCTGACTTCAACTGGGGATATTGTCGAGTGGTGGAAGGAATACTTCGAGGATTTTCTCAATCCCACTGACACGCCTTCTACAGAGGAAGCAGGGCTCGTGGACGAGGGGGACGACTCGCCTATCACAGGGGCTGAGGTTGCCAAGTTGGTTAAAAATGTCTTTGGTGGCTGGGCCCCGGGGGGTGGACGAGATTCGCCCTGAGTACCTCAAGCCTCAAGGCCCTGGAGTTTGTTGGGCTATCATTGTTGACATGCCTCTGCAACATTGCGTGGAGGTCCGGGGCAATGCCTTTGGCATGGCAAACTGGGGTGGTGGTTCCTCTCATCAAAAAAGGGACCAGAGGGTGTGCTCCAACTTTAGAAGGATCACACTCCTTAGCCTCCCTGGGAAGGTCTATGCCAAGGTACTAGAGAGGAGAGTCCGGCTGTTGGTCGAACCTCGGATTCAGGAGGAGCAATGTGGTTTTCGCCCTGGCCATGGCACATCGGACCAGCTCTTTACCATCTCGAGAATCCTCGAGGGTTCATGGGAGTTTGCCCAACCAGTTTATGTGTATTTTGTGGACTTGGAGAAGGCATTTGACCGTGTCCCTCGTGGTTTTTTATGGGGGGTGCTTCGGGAGTATGGGGTATCAGGCTTGTTGTTAAGAGCTATTCGGTCTTTGTATGACCGTTGTGAGAGTTTGGTCCGTATTGCCAACACTCGGTCGGACTCATTCTCAGTGAGAGTTGGACTCCATCAGGGCTGCCCTTTGTCACCGATCCTGTTTATAATTTTTATGGACAGGATTTCTAGGTGCAGCCAGGGAATGGAGGGTGTCATGCTTGGTGTCCACAGGATCTCATCTCTGTTGTTTGCAGATGATGTTGTCCTGTTGGCTTCATCCAGCAATGACCTACAGGTCTTACTGGGATAGTTTGCCGTTGAGTGTGAAGCGGCTGGGATGAGAATCAGTACCTCTTAAGTCCGAGTCCATGGTCCTCAGCCGGAAAAAGGTGGATTGTCCTCTCTGGGTTGGGGACAAGCTCCTGCCCTAGGTGGAGGAGTTTAAGTATATTGGGGTCTTATTCACGAGTGAGGGGAGAATGGACCGAGAGATTGACAGACGGATCGGAGCAGCATCTGCAGTGATGCGGACATTGTACCGGTCTGTTGTGGTGAAGAGGGAGCTAAGCTCTAAGGCAAAGCTGTCGATTTACCAGTCAATCTTTGTTCCTACCCTCACCTATGGTCATGAGCTTTGGGTAATGACCGAAAGAACGAGATTGCGGATACAAGCGGCTGAAATGAGTTTTCTTCGTAGGATCGCTGGACTCACCCTCAGAGATAGGATGAGGAGCTCCGGGAGAGGCTCAGAGTAGAACTGCTGCTCCTCCACATTGAAAGGAGCCAATTGAGGTGGTATGCGCATCTGATCATGATGCCCCGTGGATGCCTCCCACTTGAGGTGTTTCGGGCACATCCCTCTGGGAGGAGACCCCGGGGCAGACCCAGGACTTGGTGGAGAGACTATGTCTCCCAGCTGGTCTGGGAACGCTTTGGTATCCTCTTTGAAGAGCTGGAGCAGGTGGCTGGGGAGAGGGAAGTCTGGGCTTCTCTGCTTGAACTGCTGCCTCCGGGACCCGGAGTGCCGGAAAAACAGTAGAAGATGGATGGATGGTATTTACAATTGTAAGACTTTAGAAAATTTTATATTGTTTTTAATTAAGACTGTTTATATATTAAAACCTCCTTCTACAAATCACATAATGATACAACATTATTACTGCCACCAAGGAGGTTATGTTTTTGCCGGCATTGGTTTGTTTGTCTGTCTGTTCACAACATTACTCAAAAAGTTACAAATGGATTTTGATGAAATTTTCGGGAAAGGTGTGTAATTGCACGGGGAACAGATGATTAGATTTTGGTGATGGTCTGAGAATGCATACCTCCACCAAGGGCATTGTTTGTCTTTTTGCAGCAGGGTTACACAAAAACTACTGGGTGAATTTGGATGAAATTTTTTTTACCAGAGGTGGTTCTTGGGCTACAGGGGAATCCATTACATTTTGGTGATGATCTGAGAGTGCATTCCTCCGCCAAGGCTCTTACCTTCTCACATTGTGTTAACAACAACACTCCAAAACTAATGGACAGACACTGATGCAATTTTCACCAGAAGTGGCTCCAAGCCTACACATAAACCTGTTATATTTTGGAGGTGATCCATGAGGGATGGAAGGAGCTTTGGCAGTGGTATGCGCTCTCTGAGTGCTTTTGTAGTTATTAAAACATTTTAGAACAGACTAGAGTCTTAATATCAAAGATGCATAAAAAAGCCACCAAAAACAACTTTGAAACTAGAAGACTAAACTGATTGAGGACTGTGGAGCCTGTTCATATAGCTGCTAAAGAATGAAGCAAATTGAAGACCTTAGAACAATTTTACACTGAAAACTAATACTTGAATATGACTTTTGCTCATATCGAACTGAGTTTGAAGTGTGAGGAGTGTAATATGACTTCAAATTTACTGAAGATGGCCTGTTTTGTATACTCATGTCAGATGTGAAGTGTTTATAAAACATACATGATTGTGGGGAGACTTGAATAATGAAACCGAATTGTCTTTAATTCCAGTTTATTTCATGTAACCATTCCACTATCTGCTCTCATTCCTGAGCAGCGAACAAAGAGGGTGAACACACCAAAGTTCTCCCTTTTAAACATTCTCACATCAAACCATTTCTCTCGCAGGGGAAATCACACATCTATATCAAAATCCCTTTATTCACATTCATTAACCTTTTATTTACATAACTCCCCCTTCTCTCCTCTCGAGCCTCAGTGGTCAGGAAGTCTTCTGTCCCCTGTCCACTGCAGGGGGTCCAGGCTCTGCGGCTCCGCACCGCAGGGGGCTGCAGCTCGGTGGCTCTCCTTCATCGTGAGGTTAAATCACATATGCAGTGTCCAACATATACATGTCTAACAACACAGCCATAATGATATCTGTTTAAACCCTTTTACCATTCCAGCCACTTTCCTTACAAGTGCCTAAAAACATACCCAAAGTAAATCAAAAGCTGTTCTTCAACCCTTTGCAGTATCTTCATGGGGTTGGTCTCATTCAAAAGAAAACACTATTTTTTGGCAAAACAGTCAGATTCCCTCTAAGTGCTTCAGCCACTGAGTAACAGTAATCTAAGCATACTAAATCTGAAGAAAATAAAGTTTGCCTGGGTGTTTTCTTTTTAGATACACAATTCCTGAAAATAACATAGAGCTGGCTGGAAAACACAATAGGAATGTATGAATGAATGAATGAATGAATTTATTTATTTCGGATAGTACATTACAGGTTAAAAGAAACTGTATAATATAACAACAAGGTCAAATTAGACAAAGACTCCTTCTACTATACAATTCCACGTGAGTTATCCGAAATGGGTGATGGCTGAAGCCGCAGCTTATATTGCCCACCCATATTCCATCCAAGAATTCAAAGGAGAAAAAGAGAAAACAAGACAAGAGCGATTACAATTTAAAACAAGGCTAAGACAAAATATGACTGAGAGAAAAGAAAACTGAGCTAGTCTAAGTTAAGCGGTTACTATTCAAAAACAAATCTAAGACATAGTGTCACAGAGAAAAAAGAAAAACTAAGCTATAACACAACACAGGCTGGAAATGTCAATCCTTATGTGAGTTTACATGTCGTCTTGTAAATATGTTTGGAGTATTTCTTCCTTTAGTTTTTGTTTAAATTGTCCAAGCTTTGTACATGATTTTAATTCAGGTCCAAAATCGTTCCATAATCTGACACCTTGCACTGAAATACAGTGTTGCTTGGTAGTTGTTCTCACTGTAGGCTTTTGAAATATACATGTTCCTCTGAAGTGATATCGTTTCTCCCTTGTTTGGAACAACTTTTGGATATTTGCGGGCAGTGATAGATTCTTCACTTTGAACATTATTATTGCGGTTTTAAAGTCGATCAGATCTTTCAACTTGAGAGTTTTTTGTTTAAGAAAAAGTGGGTTTGTTGATTCCCTGTAAGCTGCTTTGTTGATTATTCTAATAGCTCTCTTTTGAAGCATAAAGAGTGGATATATGTTTGTTTTATATGTATTTCCCCATATTTCATTACAATATGTCATGTATGGGAGTATTAATGAATGATACAAGGTGTATAGTGTGGGTTGATTCAGCAAATTTTTCACTCTGTGTAATATTGCAATTGATTTGGATACTTTACCTTTTATATAATTAATATGTGGCTTCCAACACAGTTTGTTATCAATTATTACTCCAAGGAATTTAGTTTCGGATACCCTTTCAATCTCTTCACCATTTACACTGAGTTTGGGTACTGGGTAGTTGTGATGGTTGTTAAAGACTATAAATTTTGTCTTGCTTAAATTGAGCGTTAATTTGTTTGAATCAAACCACAGTTTCAGCTTTCCTAATTCCTTTCCGAGTGTATCCAGAAGTTGTTCCAAATTGTTTCCACTGCATAGCAGGTTAGTGTCATCAGCAAACAATATTAAGTCCATTTTTTCTGAAACTTTACATATATCATTTATATACATATTGAATAATAATGGTCCCAAAACTGAACCCTGTGGGACTCCACAGGTGACCTTCAGTAGCTCTGAGTTTTTGTTGTTAACACATACAAACTGATATCTATTCTTTAAGTAACTTCTTAACCAGGACAGTGCTATCCCTCTAATACCACAATTTTGTAGTTTCTTTAATAATAGATTGTGATCTACTGTATCAAATGCTTTTTTAAGATCCAGGAATACTCCAACTGAATACTCTTTATTTTCAATGGCTGTTGATATTTTTTCTGTAAATTCCATTAAGGCATATGCTGTTGTCCTTTTGTGTCTGAACCCATATTGCTGCTCACACAATAAATCATTCTTCAGTATGAAGTTGTCAGTTCTCTCATAGAATATTTTTTCAAGTATCTTGGAAAATTGCGGTAATAGTGAAATTGGTCTGTAGTTGGAGAGTTCCCCTCTGTCGCCTGTCTTGTAAATCGGAATTACTTTAGCTATTTTCATTGCATTGGGAAATATACCTGATTGGAGAGACAGGTTACAGATATACGTCAGTGGTTTCACTATGCATTCGATAACAGTTTTGACTAGTAGCATATCAATACCATCGCAGTCAGTAGATGTTTTACTTTTGAACGATTTAACAATTTCAATGACCTCTCTTTCGTCTGTGTTCTTTATGAAGATGGTGTCTTTTACAGCAGTGTTATTGCATATTGAATCACCTGTTGGCACCGTAGTGGGTATTTCTCAGGCCAGTTTAGGTCCAATGTTAACAAAAAAATTATTAAATTCATCTGCAGGTGAAGCTATATTCACATTCGGAGTCGATTTATTATTTTTTGGAATGTTAGTTGGGTAGCTGGTATTTCTGCTTTTATTTCCAAGGATACTGTTGATTATTGACCATGTATTTTTAATATTGTCTTTGTTTTTTTCCAGTTCTTTACTGTAATAGTCTCTTTTACTACATCTTATTATATATGTTAACTTATTTTTTGTATGTTTTATACCGCTGCTCTGCTTCTTTTGTCCTTTTCTTTATGAAAGCTTTATATAATAAATTTTTCTTTTTACACGCCTTTTGTAGTCCTTTGGTTAGCCATGGTTTGTCAGTAAATTTGTGTTTAAGCTTTTTTTTAACTAATGGGCAGTTTTTTTTCATAAAGAGTGGTTACAATGTTTATAAATGTGTCATAGGCTTCATTTACATCTGATACATAGACTTCTGTCCAGTCTTGCTTCAGCAAGTCCTCTTTAAAAGAACTGATTGCGTTTGGTGATTTGTGTCTGAACGATTTTGAGATTTTTTCTGGGTTGGGCCCCGTGTGGCCATGGATAAGTGCAAAGATTGGCAAGTGGTCGCTTATATCATTTATCAATAATCCGCTTTCTATTTTCTTGTCGAGAACATTGACAAACAGGTTGTCAATAAGTGTAGCAGAGTGAGCTGTGATTCTACTGGGATGTGTTATTGTGGGATATAGACTCATGCTGTACATAGAGTTTGTGAACTCTGTAACTACATTTTGTTGATGTGGATTAAGTAGATCAATATTGAAATCTCCACAAATTGCTACCATTTTCTTACTAGTAATTATTGTACAGCTCGACTAATTTATCTCTGAATGTCTCAATGCAAGTTCCCGGCGTTCTGTATATGCAGCTTATGATTAGATTTTTTGTTTTGTCTAGGTCAATCTCAACAGTAACACATTCCAGAATCCCTGGTAGTGCTGAGGACATTTCATTTACAAGCTTACATCTATATAGGTCATCAATATACAGTGCAACACCACCACCCTTTTTTTGAGATCTGTTAATGTTAAACATCTGATATCCCTCTATTGCCATCAGAAGTTCATGTAGAACTAAGTGTTAAGAAGTTCAGGTCAAAATTTTGTAACAATACCACAAAAATGAATATATTACACACCCCCACTCATTTTTAGTATGTTTTAATCTTTGTTTTTGTGCTTTGATTTTATTGTATAGTGTTCTTGAGTGTTTTGAAAGGCGCCTATAAATTAAATGTATTATTATTATTATTATTATTATTAGTAGTAGTAGTATTATTACCTTTTTTCTCAGGCTGTAATCAGGAATTTTTGAACTGTGCTAAATGGAATCATTGTCGTCCACTTCCAATTCTTCAGCTGACATCTCGTCACTTGCCCGGGTCAAGTAATTAATAATTTCTTTGATATTTGTGTTAATTTTAGCCATTTTTCAAAAAAGTGAGTGACGTTGCAACGCTTCCACCGTTTGGCTTCATGTACTGGTTTATGCAAGCTTTATGCCAGGTTCTACTCAAAGGCTTTTGGGGGGGGGGGGGGGGTTGCGATGAACCAAGCCCTATTAGGTATCGCTAAATTCTGAAATTAATTGGCTACACGACACGTCCATAATCAGCATACTCGGCTGCAGTTGGCTTGTTGTGTTCGCGTTAGCTGTGGGGCTGATCCTTCATGCTAGGTTGTCACTCATTGGTTATTGAATGCTGTGGAAACCCAAAGGGAGGCCCTGTTGGGTCGAATGAGGTATCAATCAAATCTAGACAGCCATGCCAGTCTTTTGGTCTTCCATTTCTGGCTCTGTCCAAAGACAGTTAAATGTCCCGTCCATGGGACACAGAATGATGAGAGGTTTTAAAACTTGTTTTATGGTCATGAATAATAATCATCATCATCACCATCATCACTCTATAAATTCAAGACATCTCTGTCAGTGTGTGTGTCTCTCACGATCATAGGATCACCTGTGATGTTCCTATGATGTCTTGCATGATATCCTATGATGTTCCTACAATCTCAGGCATCATAGGACTCGCAATGCCGTCATCAAAGATCAAAGTCTATATGACATCATATAGACACCATAGTCTACAGTCACCTCTGATGTTCCTATGATGCCTATATGACAGAAAATCTGTTGGCATTAAGGAGATCCCTATGCCTGGCTTCAACCCAGGCATATGTATACAAGACAGCATAGTCTACAGCAGGGGTCACCAACCTTTTTGAAACCAAGAGCTACTTCGTGGGTATCGAGTCATGTGAAGGGCACCAGCTTGACACACTCCTCTAAAATAACAAATTGTGTACAGTATATATATGGGTGTTTTTATTTATTAGGGGTCCAATGTGTGACATTGGTGGCAAAATTTAAAATTGATCAAATCTGCACATGAAATTGACTAATCACTATCCAATTGTGTCAGGTTTATGAAACTATTAACTATTTTTGTAACGGCATTCGCGTTCAGGAACTCTTGAGGATGAGCGCTCACTTCAACTACTTGTAAATGGAGACGTAAACGGGACACTCGGGCTTTTGTTTCCCCATGTGCCAATGCACTTTGCAATGGCACACGTTTTACACAAAACAACTTCAACACTTCCAGTATTTTTCACGCATCAAAACTCATCAACAGCTACATTTTCATGACATATTAAGATGTGATAACCTGTATACATACCTTCAAATTCTCCCTGTTTGTTGGATAAGACGTAAAATCACAAAAGGCGTAAATGCGGGACACGGAAGTTTGGACCTTTGATAACTTCAATATAAAGTGACCACGGTTAATCCTCTCCACATGGGTTGAGCACATCCGGGGTAGAGAAAATAAAAGTGCTTTCCCAGGGCGCTCACCTTGCCAGACGGGGCTGCGCGTGGCCGACCAAGACCGAAGACGTAAATTTTTTAAAGGACACCATATTCGATGTGTCATAAATGTTTGAGATTTTATTGAAATATTCTTCATCTGAGCTTCACAAAGACTGATCTCCTTTTTACGTGTATGGTTTGGGATTTGAAAGGTGCAAAGTGAAAAGCATCAGCACTTCCTTTTTTCTTGTTACTTTACCAAATAACTTGCATGGATCTGCGTAAATTCGGGGACACGGAAATTTACGTCCTACGAGTAAGTTTGCAGGGGTCGCCGTACAAAAACCATAGATCCGATCACATTGGGGAATGTTTTATTTTGAATTTGCATTACAACTCTATTATCTCTTGCATTTTGAGTAGAAAGAGTTACTCAGAGATCACGTTACAGTACTTTGAAATTGATGCGATTTTCATGTCACACAAAAACTGGGAAAAATGAGGGGACACGACCAATAGTTTCGATTCTAACGGCAAAATCAATGATTTTTTTTAAAAATTGCAATGCAAGTCTGAAACTCTTTTATGTTCCCTTGCATATTATAAAAACGAAACCGACATCTGCAAATTACAGAAAAAGAGAGCGCTTGAAAGTCGGATACCCCTGATATAGTGCACTGGACCCCCCCCCCCCCAAAAAACACCTACACACACACACACACACACACAAATAAATAATTATCAATAACTTAGAGTGGGTAACAGACAAGATCAATATTCAACACTTTATTTTTATTAATCTCAGCAATTGTTCAGATGATCACTTCTACATTTCATAAAAAAATGTCCAGTTTTCACCAGTTTTCACCAGTCCCTTTTAACCATAAAAAACTAAACCCTTTTAATTCATGAACTATGTTGAACCATGTTTGAAAAAGTTATGCAACATTTAAGAAAAATCAACTTTCATATTAAATAAATCTTACCACATTTTTAACTGAATAAATCTGCTGCAATTCTGCTCAAAATCTGTTACATTTAATAAACACACTTTTGTGTGTTCTTCACTGGAATTATATCCATACAGTTCTTGCCAAGAATCATGCTTGAGCAGCCAGCACTGTCCTGCGCAGTGGTTAGCACCGCGGCAGCAGTTTACCCTCGGCCGGGGGATCGCGGGGATCGTGGGTTCGATCCCTGCCCCCGGCCAACAGTGATCTGTGTGGAGTTTGCATGTTCTGGTTTTTCATGCAAAAAAACTTGCATTGCATTGCCGGTCGCTTGCCGGCAGCTGGTGGCTTGTCACCGGACTGCAGAACAAATCCACCTACGGGTACAAGATAAGTCCAAAAAAAAAAAAAAAAAAAGAGTGGGTAGTGAAGTGTCGCTCCACATAGTGGCGCTTCGCCGTCGCCCCGCAAATGAAACACACGCAGCTTCCTTTCACGGTAGTAAAAAAGAACTCTTCCTCCCACTCACTTTGAAAATAATAAACTTTGTCTTTTTTTTGCCATGTTTTTGCGCTAGGGAAACTGCACTCCACTCACCATCTTCACTGCCCGCTAGCTTACTCTCCACAAGCGCGAAGGTTTTGTCATGCACACAATACTGACCTTTGAACTAGGTCAGAGTTCACCTTAACTTTACATATAATAAACATATTTTCATTTTTTTATTTTTAAGACATTGTCATTTTAAAATCTGTATAAATGCAAGTGTGATTTTAAAAAATAGCGGCAGAAAAAATTACATCTTAGACGCAGCTCACTTGCGAGTTGTGCTATTTTTAGAACAGGCCTGCGGGCGACTCATGTGGTCCCTGCGGGCGACATGGTGCCCGCGGGCACCGCGTTGGTGACCCCTGGTCTACAGTCACCTCTGATGTTCCTATGATGTCTATGATATCTATATGACGTCATAAAGACACTGTATAGAGTGATTCCAGAAAATCTGTTGGCATTCAGGAGATCCCTATGCCAGGCTTCAACCCAGGCATACATATACAAGGTAAAGTTTAGCATTACATGGATGCCCCTCTTCCTGAACAGGGTCGAAAGCCACTTTTTGCTCAGATTTATTTTCATGATCCTGTCCATGAACTAGAATTACGACACACCGATCCCTCAACCAGTCAAGAAATTTGTCAGTGTGTGTGTCTGTCACGATTATAGGACCGCCTACTGAACAGAGTCGAAAGCCACTTTTTGCTCAGATCGGTTTTCATGATCCTGACCATGAACTGGAATTACGACACACTGATCCCTCAACCAGTGTTATGAACGAAGAAGAGAACCCATGAGATGGAGAGCGGAGAATTGCTGCACATCAGAAAAGATGCCGAGAAGTTGAAACACCTGAGGTTCGAGCAGTATGTCACAGGCAATAGGAGAACTGCTGTGTGTGTCTGTCACGATCATAGGACAGCCTATTATGTTCCTGTGATGTCTGCATGATGTCCTGTGATGTTCATATGATCTTAGGCATCATAGGACTCACAATGCCGTCATCAAAGATCAAAGTCTCTATGACATCTTATAGACACCATTGTATAGAGTCGCCTGTGATGTTCCTGTGATGTCTATATGACATCATATAGACACCGTATAGAGTGATTCCAGAAAATCTGTTGTCATTGAGGAGATCCCTATGCCTGGCTTCAACCCAGGCATACTTATACAAGGTAAAGTTTAGCATTACGTTGGATGCTCCTCTTCCTGAACAGGGTCGAAAGCCACTTTTTGCTCAGATCTATTTTCATGATCCTGCCCATCAACTGAAATTATGACGCACCAATCCCTCAACCAGTGGTCTGAACGAAGCCATCTCCATGATTACTGTTGCCATGGTAACCATGTCAAAGATCAATAGGATTCGCTATGACATCATCAAAGATCAAAGGTAGGCATCACTGAATGAGTAGTGACGTCAAAGATCAAAGGCAGGTTTCACCAGGGTTACTGTTGCCATGGTAACCATGACAAAGAACAAAGGCAGGAATGGAGAAATGCTTGCTTACACTTGCTTTCTACGTGCATCCAGAACTACTTGCTCATACTTGGTTTCTATGGGCATGCACAGGTATGCACTAGTTTTGATAATTTAAATAACTTATCAAACATATCTCTTCAGACAAAAATAAAGCCACGCGCTGAGCTGACAGTTCTTCCCATACCACATGCTAATGTGCTTCCAAACAAGTTCTCTTAAGAAAAAAATGAAACATAGGAAAAACAGATAAAAATAGATAAAAATTCCACTTCATCTCATCATACATACCTAATGTAAGGATGCATTTTTTTTCCCCACTAATACACTACTGAGTTCAGTATCAAGGGGACTGAAAGGTGAAGACATACAAGGGCTGTTCATTAAAGATTTCCCCTGACTCATTTCCCATGGACTGACAGGAACAAAACTTGGCACAGTTATTAGTCTTGCTCTACAAAGGCACCATCAAGGGTCACACTCTCATAACTTTATGCAGCTGTGGAGACCTTGTCTGAAGAAGTCTGTGGGTTGTGTGAGAAGCCAAGACTTGACCTCGGAAATCGGCATGTTATCTTCTTGGGAGTGTATACCCTTCGAAAATGACTTCATGGTTGGAAAGAGGTGGAAGTCATTTGGTGCAAGGAGAGTAGGGGAGTGAGGAAGGATTTCATAGACGCAGGACCATGCTTCCGTCTGGGCATCATGCTAGTTGTAAACCAGGGCATTGTCTTGCAGGAGGTGGACACCTTTGGTCAGCGTGCCACGCCTCTTGCACCTTTGGTCAGCGTGCCACGCCTCTTGGTTTTAATGACCTTCTGCCGGGGTGCCTTCAGAAATTTTTCATGGGGGAGGGCCACTGAAAATCTTGGGGTGGTGGCACATCAAAATCAATTTAAAATGTAATCACGCTGCATGTACATTAGTGTTCTGTCAAGCTTAAAGATTCCTTTTGACTCCTAAGCAGTGTTGGGCAAGTTACTAAAAATTAGTTACTGATTACAGTTACTAGTTATTTCTTTTCAAAAGTAATTCAGTTACTTTACCAATTACTGCTTGATTAAAGTAATTAGTTACTTGGAAAAGTAACTCATTACTTTTAAATGCATACTTAAATCATCTTGTACACATAATGGATTACATTATGGGCTTATTATTAATGGCAGGTTGAAAACGGACTGTTTTAGACAGAACTTCAGTTTTTACCACCCACTGGTCAAGGCCCAAAGGGGTTGATGAGCCCTTTAGATGAAGATCAAAGGGGGATTATATTATGGGTCAGTCCGTCAAGCCGTCCGTCTGTCTGTCTGGTTGTCCCACATTTGTGAAATCAACTCCTCCTACAGTTTTGGTCTGATTGTTTTGAAACTTAGTACCATGGTTTGATGTACACTGAGGATGCACATATTGCAATTTGGTTCTGATCGGATGATTTTTGCGGGAATTGTAGCCCCTGACCTATGACCTCCTGTTTCACCTCACTTCATAGTGGGTAACTGTCTTGTAAAATCAACTCCTCCTACAGTTTTGTTTTGATTGTTTTGAAACTTGGTACCATGGTTTGATATACTCTGATGATGCGCATATTGCAATTTTACTCTCATCGGATGACCCTGAGGTCAAAGGTCAGAGGTCCAATTTCCCCCCAAATCTTCTAAACACAATAACCACTGAAAAAAATGATGTAGGCTTTTCAAATACAGTAGTTGTGTCTAATACACATTTTGGATGACTTGCACCCTGACCTAACTATGGATTTAGGGTCAAGGGATCAAAGTTCAAAGTTAACATTGCAGTTGCACAATGGTAAATGGTACATTTACTATTACTGTAAAACGAGTAAAGCTAGGGCCATTAAACCAGGTATACAGGTTCACCTTGGGATCCTGACCTCTGATTGTGGGTTTGGTGTCAAAATGTCACAGGGCAAGGTTAACATTCCTTATGCCTTATACTGTACAACGCATAAAGCTAGGGCCACCAAACCTGGTACACAACTTCACCTTGGAATCCTGACCTCTGACTATAGGTTTGGTGTCAAAAGGTCAAGGTTAGCATTCAGTTTGCACTATTACTATAAATGGGTCAAGCTAGGGCCACCAAACCTGCCCCACAGGTTCACCTTGGGATCCTGACCTCAGACTATGAGTTTGGGATCAAAAGGTCAAATGTCAAGGTTAACCTCCTAACTGAAGATTTCATGGACAGATTGTGTGCCCCTAGTGGCACAGTGCAGCACTGTGTCTGTCAGATGACATGACATGCCAAAACACTGCCCAGCTGTACTGAGGATTTCTACTGATTATGCGTGTTCATAAGGTGCAGACACGCGCTGAAGGAATCATGGCTGACACGGAATACACCAAAGAGTAAGAAATCCTTCTTCTTCTTTGAGATTAGAAAACAAATATGGACGCTACCCATTGCTGTGGACATACTGAAATTGCAGACGGAGGAGCAAATGCCAACTAAATGCTCCTGAATTTGCCAACTATGATTTATTTCAACTATAATTCATTTCATTCATCTCATTTTACATTTTGTTACAACAGAGGGAGCGCGATGCTGCCTGGTATTCACCTGCTGCCGCTCCCCAGCGCCATGTGACTACAGAACAATCGGCCAGTTGCATGTCGTCATATAAGAAGGCGTCATATAAGATAAATTGCCGCGTGGGATTCTGGGAACAGATGAAGATGGAGAGGCAATAAGAATCACGAGAAAGGCTCTTTTCTCTTTTTTAAATAATACAGGATTAAGTCATAGAATTTAGGGGTCGGCCTCAGATGACATAATGTTACACACTCTTGTACAGTAGGTGGCGGTATGCATCTTTCAGTTGTTTGCTATCCGCCAGTAACTGAGAGAAGAAGAAAAAGAAAAATTGCAGCGGAATACAAGTGAAATTGAGATGGGATAATCATAAGAGTTTCTGGATGTGGGAGAGAAAGCGCAAATGACCGACAGAAGGCAAAATAATGACCAGGATGGACGAAAATGGTTACTAAGCGAGCGAGCTGCCTTCGCTGGTGGTAAGTGATGAATTTCTTTGTTTCTTTACATTGTACTGATTTTCTGGTTCATATACTTTGAAGATAACAAAATGCCCCAAACAAGAAACGGTGACAAAAAGCAGAACCATTCTTTGTGTAAACTCGTACATACCCATGCATACCCGTCCATGCTCGTAGAAACCAAGTATAAGCAAGTATTTCTGTATGCCTGTTGCTGAAGGGTCTCCTTCTGTCTTGGAGACGGCTGTGTTGTTCACAGTCATGCCTGCGGCGTACTGCTTGAACCTGAGGTGTTTCATGTTCACGGCATCTTTTGTGACATGCAGCAGTTCTCCTCACTCGATTGCTTTCCATCTAGTGGGTCTTCTTGTTCTTTTTCTTCTTCGTTCAGACGACTGGTTGAGGTATAGGTGCATTGTAATTCCAGTTCATGGACAGGATCATGCAAATAGATCTGAGCAAAAAGTGGCTTTCGACCCTGTTCAGGGAGACCCGTGCATGCCCATCGAAACCCAGAAACCGGAGCACCTGGACAAAATCAGCGCTTTGCTTGGCATTTTACACATTCGTAGTGTAGACTGCCATTCTTCATGGGTACTGCTTCGAATGGGTGTGGTTTAAAGTAGGGTGTCCTATTCTTAATCTGGTGATGGTCTGACACACTGACAGAGATTTCTTGAATTCATAGAGTGCCTTCTGCCTTACTGAGTGAGATTTCCAGATTTACTGCTTCGAATGGGTGTGGTTTCAAGTAGTGTGGCCTATTCAGTCTCAGCTTCTTTGTGCCTTGCCTGGCAGGCAGCGTTAGCTGCCAGCCGACTATTCCGCATCTCCTCGGTTTCAGCTTGTCTGTGCCTTTCCTGGTGTGTAGCGTTGCTCGCTTTGTGGGCATTTCGGGCTTCAAGTGACTGCCACACATTTCCTGTCTGTCTGTGCATCCCTCATCTGTCATACCCTATGCTGGTGAAGGGTCTCCTCCTGTGGCAGGCATCATAGGACACTACATTATAGGTAGGCAGGCATCGTGAGTGATGGTCTATACGACATCATAAAGACATCAAGGCAGGCATCATAGTACACTACATCATAGGTAGCCAGTCCTATTGCCTATATGATGGCATCGCGAGTCCTATGTAGCCTGAGATCATAAGATCATCATAGGACATCAGGCAGACATCATAGGCCGTCCTATGATGTCCTATGATCGGGACACACACACACAGATTTCTTAAATTTATAGAGTGAAATTTATAGAGTGAAGTGATATGTCCAAAGTCCACTTTTGACCAGTTATGTAATCCGATAAGGCTGCCGTGGCATTATGCAAATTGGATGCATAAAATTACAGTGATCCCTCACTTATTGCGGTTAATGGGTTCCAGAACCGACCGCGAAAAGTGAAAAACCGCGAAGTAGCGTCACCCCTAATGACGTCACCCATAAATAATACGTACGTTCATTCTCTCACTCTCTCTCTCATATGATACGTGTGTGTGTGTGTGTGTGTGTACGTGTGCATACATACGTAGATGTAAATAAAGTGTACATAAATATGTTTTTAGAACTCTTTTATTCTTATAACAAGATACGTAACTCAAGATGAAGATGATTTACTGCACAGGTTAATGAGAGCTTTACTGCTCCTCAGGTGATGCCTCATCGTCAGGTGCTAGAGGCGCAGGATCGTCGAGGGCAGCTTCCGATAGAGCTGGAGAAGCTGCAGGAGGCGGCGTAGTGGCTCGACGGGAAGACTATTTCGCACAAAATGGCACAAGAGAACAGCAAAAAGTTCCACGCGGCGAGACTAAGCAACATGAGCGATAAAGAGCAATGAATGCGGTCTTCCTTCGCTTCATGGGCACTCGGCAGGGAGAGGAGGTGGGTGAAATGTCTCGGCCAATCAGCTTGCGGGGTGAAACGTCTCGGCCAATCAGCTTGCGAGATTTCCGAGCCGAGCCAACACGAGAACAGCGAACAGAGAGGTGGATTTTTTGAGTTGTGCGGCTCTCCGTGTTGATACCTGATGGTCTAATGTAGTCTCCCTGCCTTCTGCTAGCGCCCGCCCATTATTTCTCAATTTTGAATTTTTGATGAATATTTTTGAAAAATACGCGATGCACTGAGGGCGCGAAAGGTGAAGCGCGAAGTAGCGAGGGATCACTGTACTCCTATCTGAAACTTTGGATCATATTCTACATCTTTCTAACTAGTACATACCCGTGCATGCCCATAGAAACCAAGTGTAAGCAAGCATTTCTGCATACCTATAGAAAGCAGGTGTAAGCAAGGGTGTAAGCAAGCACGTCGGCACTCAGTGATGCCTGGCTTTGATCTTTGATGGTGTCTTAGTGGGTCCTATGATCTGTGATGATGTCATAGCGAGTGCTATGATCGTGAGTCATGCCTGCGTTTGATCTTTGAAGATGTCCTAGGTCCTATGATCTTTGATGATGGCATAGCGATGATGTACTGCTTCGAATGGGTGTAAGATTTCCAGGTTTACACACAAACTGACAGATTTCTTGAATTTCTTGAGTAATATTTTTTAAGATTTCCAGATTTACTGCTTCGAATGGGTGTGGTTTAAAGTGCTGTGTCCTATTGTGTATATGATGGCATGGTGCTTTTGTCTATATGATGGCATCGCGAGTCCTGATGTTCATATGATTCTAGTGCATGCCCGTATAAACCAAGTATAAGCAAGTATTTCTGCATGCCCGTAGAAAGCAAGTGTAAGCAAGCATTTCTGTATGCCTGTAGAAAGTTACTGTTACCATGGCAACCGTGCCATGGTGATCCCTGCCTTTGATCTTTGACATGGTTAAGCAAGTATTTCTGCATGCCTGTAGAAAGCAAGTGTATGCTTCCTTTGTATGTATGTTTGCTTTCTTGTTTCCTGCATGCCTTCACAGGGTGCCTATGATGTCTGTATAGAAGGAGTTGTTCAAAGGAGTTGTTCAGAACTCTTTATATGGTCATGTGACATCATAGGAACAGTGTGCACCTGTCATAACTATGAACGCCCACAGCTTCCCTATGGATCCCCTATGGACGTTCATTAAAGATTTCCCCTCCCAAACTTGAGCATATCTGGGGAGGCTGAAATTCGTGGATGTTGACATGTGCATGCCCGTATAACCCTTCTTCTTCTTCTTCATATTATAATTCAAGAAATCTCTTGTCTGCGTGTGTGTGTGTGTGTGTGTGTGTGTGGTACGATCATAGGACTTTGTGTTGCCATGGTAACCATGTCAGAGATCAAAGGCGGGCATCACTATGGTTACTGTTGCCATGGTAACCATGTCAGAGATCAAAGGCGGGCATCACTATGGTTACTGTTGCCATGGTAACCATGTCAAAGATCAAAGGCAGGCATGCAGCAGGGATTATTCAAAACTCCTTATAAGAACTCCTTATACAAAGATAGAGTGATGATAATCAAGTCAGTGGCAGTAATGCACCTGTAAGCTGGTTGCCAACCCCAATCAAATCTAAAAAGAAGAAGGGTTATAGGGCAACAGTAACCATGGTGATGCCTGCCTTTGATCTTTGATATGGTTGCCATGGCAACACAAAGTCCTATGATCGTGACACACACACACGCAGACAGACACACACAGAGATTTCTTGAATTATAATATGACTTATTCACCTTGCCAATTTTGAGCCATATGACATCATAAAGATACATTAGTGTAGGCATCGTGAGTGATGGTCTATATGACATCATAAAGACACATTTGGACACATTTGTCTGTATGACAGCATCACGAGTCCTATGTTGCCTGATGTCATAGGATCATCATAAGACATCATGCCGACATCATAGGGTGTCCTATGATGTGCTATGTCTATATGACGTCATATAGACATCATATCTTTATGACGGCATTGCGAGTCCTATGATGCCTGAGATCATAGGGTCATCATAGGACATCAGGCAGACATCATAGGCCGTCCTATGATGGCCTATGATCGTGACAGATTTCTTGAATTTCGTGATGGAGTGATTTTTTTTTTTTTTTTAAAGATTTCTAGATTTACTGCTTCGAATGGGTGTGGTTTAAAGTGCTGTGTTCTATTGTGTATATGACGATATGGTCCTTTTGTCTATACTAGTACATACCCATGCATACCCGTCCATGCCCGTAGAAACCAAGTATAAGCAAGTATTTCTGCATGCCCGTTGCTGAAGGGTCTCCTCCTGTCTCATATGGCTGTGTTGTTCAGTCATGCCTGCAGCGTACTGCTGGAACCTGAGGTGTTTCATGTTTACAGCATCTTTTCTGATGTGCAGCAGTTCTCCTCATTCAATTGCTGTCCATCTGGTGGGTCGTCTTCTTCGTTCAGACCACTGGTTGACGGATAGGTGCGTTGTAATTCCAGTTCATGGGCAGGATCATAAAAATAGATCTGAGCAAAAAGTAGCTTTTGACCCTGTTCAGGAAGGCCCGTGCATGCCCGTAGAAACCAAGAAACCGGAGCACCCGGAGAAAATCAGCGCATTGCTTGGCATTTTACACATTTGTAGTGTAGACTGGCATTCTTCAAGGTTACACATTTTTACTGTGTCAGCACCTCTTTAAAAATGACATTGCTGAGAAAGCGACGCTTTTGCTTAGTTTCTTCATCTTGAGCAACAATACAAAGACTGCTTGATCTGGCATCTCTGCTCGTGCAATGTAGAATTGGCCATGGCTGCAGAAATTTGTTGTGCAGAAAACACAAACATGCTGTAAAGACTGGCCCTGTGACTTATTCACCTTGCCAATTTTGAGCCATATGACATCATAAAGACACATAAGCCTAGGCATCGTGAGTGATGGTCTATATGACATCATAAAGACACATTTGTCTATGTGCTGTCATATAGACGTCATATCTTTATGATGGCATCGCGAGTCCTATGATACCTGAGTTCATAGGACGGCCTATGATCTCTGCCATAGGACGTGCAATGATGTCCAGGCAGAGATCATAGGCCGTCCTATGATGTTCTATAAACGTGACAAGACACACAGATTTCTTGCTTTAATAGAGTGATGACGCCATCGCAAGTCCTGATGTTCCCTGTATATGACATTATAAAGACATCAAGGACAGCATCATATCATACGCTGTCAGGCAGGCATCACTGTATATGACATCATAAAGACATGAAGGCAGGCTTGATGTCCTATGATCGCGAGTCCTGAGGTTCACTGTATATGACATCATAAAGACATCAAGGACAGCATCATATCATACGCTGTCAGGCAGGCATCACTGTACAGTGGTACCTCTACTTACGAAATTAATTCGTTCCGGAAGTATTTCCGTAACGTGAAAATTCCGTAAGTAGAGACGCGTTTTACATGTAAATGCCCTAATCCGTTCCAAGCCCCCCAAAATTCGGGCATAAATTTTTTATAAATCATAAAAACGCATCAAAACATGTAACAAATACATGTTACAATTAGATTACTGCACAATAAACATAAAATGAGAGTTGTAATTTAAAAAAACAAAGAATAAAGTGTAAAGAATAATAAAAATTATGTTCATTTACCTTTTAACGGCTATCGTCATCGTCGTCACCTTTTGCCTTGTTTGGTTCATGTTCTCTCTCATCAGTGGTTTTTGCCTGACGTTTTGTGAAGAACCGATCCAAGGACGTTTGCTTTTAGGGCCTCCTTTTGTTTTAATACCGTGCCGATCGTAGATGTATTACGGCCATATTCTTTGGCGAGATCAACCAAACGCATCCCCTTTTCATACCTTTCTATTATCTCTTTCTTTGTATGGACAAAAAAACTCTCTTCTTCTTCTTTTCTCCTTTTCCACTTATCTCCATCACTTTCTTGGGGCCCATAGTGAATAAATGTTAATACTGTACTGTACACACACGTAAAACTGCCCGAACACTTCGTGGCCAATGGGATACCAGGAAGATGCTAGGCGATAGCCAATGGCAGAGCAGCTACAGGTATGTTTACGTTCGGTAAACTACGGGAGCTGCGAGGAGCGCGTACTTTTTTGCCTTTCGTACCCTGAAATTTCTTTCGTAACAAGAGGCAATATTTTCCCCGTTGAGGCGTCTCGTAACCGGAAAATTCTGTATGTAGAGACGTTCGTAAGGAGAGGTACCACTGTATACGACATCATAAAGACATGAAGGCAGGCTTGATGTCCTATGATGCAGACATCATAGGGACGTCATAGGCACATCATAGGCCGTGACACAGACACACAGAGGTTTCTTGAATTTATAGTGATATGACGGCATCACGAGTCCTACGATGCCCGAGTTCATAGGGTCATCATAGGACATCATAGGCCGTCCTCTGAATGTCTGAGATCATAGGATCTTCATAGGTCATAGCAAGTGCTATGATTGTGAGTGATGTCTGCCATTGTTCATAGCCAGAGACACCTGTCTTTATGTCTATATGACATCATATAGCCATTCTATCTATAGATCATCGGAACATCATAGGTCATAGCAAGTCCTATGATTGTGAGTAATGCCTGCTGTTGATCACAGTCAAAGACACCTGTCTATATGTCTCTATGACATCATGTAGAAATCATATCTATATGACGGCATTGCGAGTCCTATGATGTCAGAGATCATAGGATCCTCATGAGTGATGCCTGCCATTGATCACATAGTCCAAGACACCTGTCTATATGACGTCATATAGACATCATATCTTTATGACGGCATCACCAGTCCTATGATGCCTGAGATCATAGGATCATCATAGGACATCAGGCAGATATAGGCCGTCCTATGATGTCCCTATAAATGTGACAGATTTCTTAAATTTATAGTGATTGACAGTAAGCCATTATCTCTTACCACTTTCAAGTTACAGCCTTGGAAATCTCTGATACGGCTGCCGTGGCATTATGCATAGTTATGCAAATTAGATGTTTAAATTTACTCCTATGTCAAACTTTGGATCATATTCTACATCTTTCTAATTGACAGTAAGCCATTATCTCTTACCATTTTCAAGTTATAGCCTTGGAAATTTCTGACATCTGATCTGAATATTTTCTTGAAAAAAATCTTTACAACTGTTGACCACTAGGGGGTTATGGCACAATTTGGCGACATTCACAGTTAGGAGGTTCATTCCCTAAGCCTTACTACTGTACAGCAAGTAAAGTTAGGGTCACTAATATAGTTGTCGCGATAATGGCAATTATGTAGTACCGCGTTATGGACAAGCCTACTGTGGAGGATAACGAGCAACTGCAACCGCGGTGTAAATAATCCCCTGAAAGGTTTACTGTTATGCACTGAAATAAAAAAGCAGGCTTTTATTTTGATAATGGTGGTTCTGTTTTCGCTTCCTGTGCCTGCCTGTGGAATTGTCAGTAAGGCTACAGTACTTAGCAGAGACAGTCAAGCTACAAACGCTAACGTTAATCGGTTTATGTACCCATAATGAGGCACAAGCTCTTACGGTGGTTGTAGTTTGTGTTTTACTTAATGTGTACTATGCTAAAATAAGAAAATAAAACTGTAAACTTCACCAGCAGTCGAGACCATTGCCATCACATATTACAGGGATCCATACATGCAGTGTTCACTTTTTTTATGTGTGTGGCTAAATCTCGTTCACTTATGTGCCCCTATTGATTATTAAGTAAATTGTTGAATGTTAAGTGTATTTTTATTGCCAACAGCATGTTTGCACCCAGTACTGTGGACAGTACCAGGTGCTGCCACTGCCAGCACCATTTGGGGCACTCTTCAGATGGATTCTAGCAGGCAGTTAGTGGTGGAAGCGTTTGGACGAATTGCTAAATACAGCCGTGATAGTGAGCTCTGAAAGGGTACAAAGTGTGTTATTTCCTTCTGAGCGGCGTGTTTATGATCCTGACAATTGAGCTCCGAGAGCGAAACAACTACTGCATAGTGCATTGCTTGTTTGAACATGATTTTTTTCGGACAGCTGCAAAAATCCAAAAATCATGGAGAAAAGAGCCACGCAGGGTCCTTTATGGAGGCTATCCTGTTTAAATAAGATGAATGTCGCTGCAGTCTCCAACCGGTCCACACACTCTGTAGTTGAAATATTGGAGTTACCGCCACAGCTTTATGAAAATGATCCAATTTTTTTTTTTTTTTTTTTTTTTTTTTTTTTAAATGAATCGACCTGAGTGCCGCACAGTTGTCACACACACATAAGTTGAGGGTGGAGCTGCAACGAGTTTCTCACAGCTTCCATCGTTTGCCACATAAGTTATGAACCCTGTTTAAATTACGAGACCACGGGGTACTAAAAACATTTGCAATAATACCACATATCGAGATGTTGAGCTATCCACCATCACCGCAGGGAAAATTCCTCCACCGTGACAGCCCTAGTCACCAAACTTGGTACACAGGTTTAGTTTACCCTGTGACCCTGAGGTGTGACTATGGTTTTTGGATCGCAAAGTCACCATCCAAGTGGCTTGTAAACCATATCTCAAAAACAAAGCTAGGGTCGCCAAACTTGGTACACAGGTTCACCTTGGGATCCTGACCTCTGACTATGGGATTGGGGTCAAAATGTCAAAGGTCAAGGTTAACATTCCCTATGCAGCATTACCGTGCAACGAGTAAAATTAGGGTGACCAAACTTGGTACACAGGTTCACTCTGTGACCCTGAAGTGTGACTGTGGTTTTGGGATTGCAAGGTCAAAGGTCAACATCAAAATGGCTTGAAAATTATATTTCAACAACTAAAGAAAACTAGGGTCACCAAACTTTATACACAGGTTCATCTTGGGATCCTGACCTCAGACTATGGGTTTGGTGTCAAAATGTCAAAGGTTAAGGTTAGCATTTCTTATGCCTTATTACTGCACAACAAATAAAGCTAGGGCCACCAAACCTGGTACACAGGTTGTATAACTGGAGTGGTGACCTAGTTGGTAGAGCATCCGCCCCACAACCGGGAGGCTGGGGTTCAAATCCCAGCTGGGTCATACCAAAGACCAGGTAAAAATGGTACTTCCTGCCCTCTAGCTTTGTGCTCAGCACAATAGAACGGGGAAGGGTGGGCAGAGAGGAGTAGGGACCCCTGTCCTGTATAAGCTTTAGAAAGGAACACTTGTTCCCGAGGAGACTCGATTTAAAAAAAAAAAAAAAAAAAAAAAGACACAGGTTCACCTTTGGATCTTGACCTCTGACTGTGGGTTTGGGGTTAAAAGGTTAAAGATCAAGGTTAGCATTTCTTATGCCTTTTTACTGTACAACAAGTAAAATTAGGGCCACCCAAACGTGGTACACAGGTTCACCCTGTGACCCTGAAGTGTGACTGTGGTTTTGGGACTGCAAGGTCAAAGGTCAACATCAAAATACCTTATAAAGTATATCTCAACAACAAAGAAAGCTAGGGTCACCAAATTTGGTACAGAGGTTCACTCTGAAACTGTATCCTCTGACTACAGGTTTGGGGTCAAAAGGTCAAGGTTTGCACTCCCTATGATCTCTTACAATCTTGAATGTGTAAAGCTCTCTAGGGTCACTATACTTGCTACATGGGTTCACCTTGGGATCCTGACCTACAGCTATGGGCTGTATACTTTGTTGTATATTCTTGGATGATGGGCTTATAATTTGGTTCCGTAAAACGGGGCTATAAGGGACGGCGGGGTAATAATGGACACTTTTTTTTTTCGAATTTTCCTTAAATATAACGGCGACAAATTTCTTAAAACTAATATCTATCTACAGGAAAGACAATAACAACACAACTCAGCGTCCTGCTCAAAATAAAAAAAGCAGAATTGCATTTGAAACATTACCCTGAAAAGTGTCCCTTATTACCCCGCCGTCCCTTATAGCCCCGTTTTACGGTTCTGCCACAGTAATTATATTGAAAAGTTGAAAACTGCTCTCCGTCAGTAAATATTGGGATCTTCAAAGAAAATGGAGGCGGGGGATATTGCCCTCGCCTCAGAGTGCTCTTGTTTATGTTGGTGTAGCTGAGCATGGTGTCAGTGTGTGGGACATAAAACTGTCTATGTTTAACTTACTTTTCTGATTATGGATTAATCCAGTGTGCAGTGATCCAAAGAAAACATTCATTAGCCACAGTCTAAATGTCTGCTGTGACACAGACATGATCCAAGTAGTCCCTCAAATGTCTGTTGGATATCAGAATCCATTATTGAATAATCTTTATCCAGGTAGCAGGTAAATGCATTTTAACTTCAGTGGAGCACAGTCTCAGTTGTCTGAAGGAAAATGACTGTTGATAACATGTTTTCAGTCTTTTAACAACGTATCTGGCAATCAGTTGGTTTAATTCTTTCTGGATCACAAACTGTCCAGATACATACCCATGTTTGAAATACAGCCATGGATGTAGAGATAGCATAGATTCATTTCAACTTTATTTATATAGCGCCATTTCACAACAACAGTCATCTCATAGCACTTTCAACTGTAGGGGAAACCCCCACAATTGCAGAAAGACCCCAGCAATCAGGCGATCCCCTGTGAGCAAGTGCTTGGCGACGGTGAAGAGCTGGGGGGTGTTAGCTGTTGGCATAGCTTGCCATTCCTTAGCACTAGCTTTGTCTGAACTTTCATTCATTCATTCATTCATCTTCTTCCGCTTAATCCTTTTTGGGTCGCGGGGGAGCTGGAGCCTATCCCAGCATCTTTGGGCGAGAGGCAGTGTACACCCTGGACAGATGGCCAGTCCATCGCAGGACCAACACAGAGAGACAGACAACCTTTCACTCTCTCAGTCATACCTAAGGACAGTTTAGAATCCCCAGTTTTGATGCCAATTAACCTAACTTGCATGTTTTTTGGCATGTGGGAGGAAACCGGAGAAATCCCGGAGTAAACCCACACAGACACGGGGAGAACATGCAAACTCCACACAGATCACTGTTTGTCGGGGGCTGGGATTGAACCCAGGATCCCCCGGCCAAGGGTGAGTTGCTGTGCTGCCGCAGTGCTAACCACTCCGCCACTGCGCTGCCTTGTCGGAACTTGTTGCTGTTTAATCAGGTGCTTCTGAAGACTTGCTTAGCACTTAGTTTGCAAGCCACTAATATGCTTTTGTCCTTAACTGCGAGAAAGGAAGAATAATCGGTGTTGTGCTCTTACACGCGCTGTAGTGTGCGTCAATCAAATGAATCGGTGAATTCAAAAAGGGCCCAAGTCCACACTTTTTCAGTGGGGACTTGGGCCCTTTTTGAATTCACCGATTCAAATGTGACTCATTATCATCATCATAGCAGTCTGTCGGGGGCGACAATGACTGTTTCATTTAGGTCTGATCAGATTCCTCCATGCAGCTCTGTCCTTCACCCTCCGCTGCCAGGAACTCCTGGCCTTGTTAACCCAGGCGACGTCCGATGTATTCAAAGGATTTAAAGAGTTTATTTGCCAATACTACTATACGTACAGGACATACAGGAGAATTGAAATGGCTCTGGTACCTTTTCCCCGAGGTCAGGGAGCTGAAGAGGGGTGGGAGGTGTCGCCTGCAATGTTGATGACTCTGCAGGTGAGGTGGGTGAGGTAAATGTCAGAGAGGGGGGGCAGAGGAGCACCAGTGATCTTGCTGGTTGCTTTCACTGCACGTTGTAGTGTCTTCCAGTAGGAGGCGGTGTAGCTTCCATATGACACCATGATGCAGCTAGTGAGGATGCTCTCAACAGTGCCCCGACAGAATGAGCACATGATGGGGGTGAGACTCGTGCTGTCCTCAGTTTGCAGAGGAAATGGAGGTGAGTTTGAGCCTTCTTGGTCAGTGATGTGGTGTTGTTGGACCAGGAAAGGTCCTCAGAGGTGTGCACCCCTAGGAACTTGGTGCTGTTCACCCTCTCCACAGCTGCTCCATCGATGATTAGAGGGGGATGCTGTGTGTGTCCCCTCCTGAAGTCGACCACAATCTCCTTGGTTTTTCCCACTTTCAGGAAGATGTTGTCGTCTTTACACCACTGGACCAGTTGGCTCACCTCATTTCTGTAGGTGGCCTTCTCGTTGTTGGTGATGAGGCCCACCACCGTTGTGTCATCCGCAAACTTGATGATGTGGTTGGTGTTTTAGACTGGTACACAGTCATGGGTCAGCAGGGCGAAGAGCAGCGGGCTGAGCACGCACCCTTGTGGGCCCCTGTGCTCGTGTGATGGTCTTGGATGTGTTGCTGCCAACCCGGCACATTCTGTGGCCTACCTGTGAGAAAGTCCAGCACCCAGTTACAGAGAGAGATTTTGAGTTCCAAGTGTCTGAGTTTTTATAATAGGTGCTGGGGGATGATTGTGTTGAATGCTGAACTGAAGTCCAAGAACAACATTCGCACGTAGGAGTTCTTTGAGTCCAGGTGGGTGAGGGCTGGATGGAGAGCAGCAGCAATGACACCCTCTGTGGTTTTTTTTGACCTGTATGCAAACCGAGATGGTTCGTGGGAGGGAGGGAGGGGGGATGGACTGATGTTCTGCAATGACAGCCGCTCAAAGCACTACATTATGATGGGGTCAGTGTTATGGGCCGGTAATTGTATGTAGCTGGATGAGACGGCTTCCTTGGGACTGGTATTCTGGTGGCAGTTTAGAAATGTGTGGGGCCAACAGCTGGAATCAGGGAGATGTTGAAGATGTTGGCCAGGACATTCTTGTGCTCCTCTGCCACAGGTACTTACAGACGTGACCTGATATGTTGTCTGGACCAGCTGCCTTGCGTGGGTTGATCCTGCAGAGGGTCCTCTTCATGCTAGCCGGATCCAGACTTATGGCCCCCTGCTCGTCTGGTGGAGGAGTGGTCTTTTATGCTGAAGTGCTGTTTTGTGCCTCAAGTGGCTGAAGAAGTCATTTAGGTGTTAAGCCCAAGTGTGATGTCACTCGCACAGGTCTGAGGTGGAGGTTTGTAGTGGTGAGGGTCTGTATGAGTGTATGAGTAGCGCACTGTGAAAATGGGTGTCGTTTCCACCAATGTCTGACCACACTTTAACTGTGACACCAGTCCTTGATTGCATCTACGATGCGGCATCCTCCCCCCGTAAGTCTTTCATCTCATTGAATGTCTCCCATGGTGTGAGGCCTCTCAAGTACAGGAGCCTGATGACCACTCTGCATTCATCTTGCTCCATGATCACACCTTACTCCACCTTAGCACCTGTTAAAGAGAAACTCTTAGGCTGCATTCAGACCAGGATAGTCTGGTGGTTTCTATTCGACTGGGCGGGGAATGCCGAGAATTTTCACACCTTCGTTTGGTTTGGTTTGTATTCACACTGCAGCTGACTATACTGCCTGGACAACATTGCAAAGTTACAGCAACTGCTCATTTGGGGTACTGTAGCCGAAAGCACCACTGACCAGGAAGAACAAATCTCGGCGAAGAAGAAAAATCAGGCTCTTTGAATGGCCAGGACCGAAAACAGAAATCCGTTCCCTTCAGCCGGGTTGTTTGTCCACCACAGAGGAGACATTTTTTTAACTTTTCTCCTTGGCTTTCACCGGCAAAAGTATTTCTCGGATTCGTGCGGTTGTCTTTATTGTTATTTTCTACCCAAAATGTGCTATGGTAAATGCCACTTCCTCTTCTCAGACTACGTGTTGCTATGGTTACACAAACACTGAGGGGCACTTCCGCTCTTTGGTCTGCTGGATACTCTGTTTGGATTCACACTGCAAGCGGACCAGACTTCGTTTGCAAGAGAACCGAGACCCTTGTATTCAGGGGGTCCAGACTTCACTTGTTTGGTGCGCACCAGAGTTCCAACGCATGTTCCGACGGCACCAAATGAACCAAACTATCCATGGAATCCACTGTTTGGTCCTTTGGTCCGGACCAAATGGTGGCTGTCTGAATGCGCCCATAGGAGTTCAGAGCTGGAAATAAACCATGTGACCTATAGAGATGTGTGTTATTATACATGTGCAATTTCAGCCTCCTACAATAACCGGTAGTGGGTTAGGGGAAGTCTTTAATGAGCAGCTCTTACAGTGAGTTTTTGTTGTAAAACAATTTCAGTGTTTTGCAGAAGACTGACACTTAGAAAGGTAGTTTTTCCAAGTTGCCTTATTGTGTTTGAAATAGGCCTGTGCTTAAATGTTTAACATTACCTGTGTCATTCTCTCGGTTTCCATTTTGGTCTTTCTCACTCACTCCCACACACACGCACACCACTTAAACTTATTGTTTAGCTGAGACATGCTTGACCTCGTCTTGCTGCTTTGCTCTGCTGGGATGTCTGGTTTTAAACACAGGAATGCAAAGAGACTGCCAGAGAAGCCTGACTTGGAGTGTGGGGAGTATGCTGTGTTTTTCATGCTGTGCTGTGTTTGGGGAAGTACTTTGGGGATCATTACTATGGTGATTAAATAAATTATAACTGAATGAATAGGAATAAATCAGCCACACAAAGGCAGCTATCCTTCGATATAAAAGTAAGTTTCCTTGGGTGCTTTACACAAACAATGCTAGCTGGTCCCTGGTGTCTACATGAAAGTGGTAGAAAAACATGTTTATTTGACCCTTTAATGTTCATATTTCCATTCACTTCTCACATCCCTGGTTCCAGGTGTGTCATGCCTTTTTACTGCAGGTATGAATAGACTCATCTGGTTGTTCCAGCAGCCACCCAAAGGTGTGTGTGTGTGTGTGTGTGTGTGTGCGCGCGCGCGCGTGCGTGCGTCTGTGGTGGACACATCCTAATTTAGGCAATTGTGCTGAGCACGCCCGTTTTCCTACCTCTCAGATGCCTCATATTTTCCATTGTTGAAGCCAGTAACCCTTAAACCCTCACTGCCAGCATAATCATACACACAAACACTCTTGGATTGTGTAAATGCTCCTTCAGCCACTTTGATTGCTGCTGGGAGCCTTGCTGCGTCATGGTGCCACTGAGGGTGTCAACATGAGTCCGATCATGATGGCGTTAGTACTAAGGTAGTCAGAACCGCAGGTTTGTGCAGCCACAACAGTAATTGAGGTGGAAAGGTGAGAACTGCAGTTCACACAGGAGAAGAGAACACCTGCTGTAGGAAATGACTCTCTGTAGCCTAAGTTCAGATTCTCTGCGTCGGCAAGGCGAGTGCCTCATCAAATCAAGACTTGCTGTGTTTCTCTTTTAATTGTTCTGATGGGACTTAACAAATAATTGATTCACTGTTGTGTAAAGCTTTACAGTGTGGATGTTCCTGTCAGGAGTGTTTTTTTTTTTTTTTTTCATTAGGTTTGTGGATGCTGCTGCTGCTGCTGTATTCAGGAAGGGTGTGTTTGTGCCCAAGGTGACAATTTGACAATTACTTGACTTGTTCAGTGGTAGTTTTACCAGCCATCACCTGATCCACAGGTTAAATAATTTAGATTTTCAAAAAAATGTCACAGATCACACCACAAAGTTAATTTTTTCTTTAATAATGAGCTGCACAACAAATAAATCTTCTCAGTCTTGGTGGAACCAAACTGACATAGTACTTGGGAAATGTTTTTTTGTTTTTTTTTTCCATTGAACTTCAAAATAAAACACTAATTTGTGATCTAGAAACAAACAAGTAATTAGATCAATGAGTGTTTTTGTATTGTATAAAAAATAAAAGTGATACACCTTCTATGACTGAGAGAGCTACATGTCAGTACATGAGTCTTAGTCATTTGTAGAAAATTAACCAAGCTAATCTGGATACAGCCTTGCCTTTTATTACCAAATCTTCCTTGTTGGACTGTGAAAATTGTTAGATGTAACATTTCCATTGAAAGCTGAAGTGATCACATCTGACGTCATTAAAATGATGAGTGATTCACATTGGCACCTCTCCTTTTAATTCCTCAGATACGTCATGGACAATTTTAAATCCTACTATTTGGTTTTGACTTTCAGGTGGTTTAGACTCTGTTTAACCACGCTCAGGGATTCAGTAACCATTGAATAGTTCTACACGGTACCAGCTATTGTGCATTGTCAGTATTCAGCCTACTTGATTGTATTCCATTCACATTTCCTAGAATAATGGTCAGATTTAGAATTTGATCACACAATTTTTTTTTATTCAAATCACACAGCCATTCTTGTCAAAATTACTTGCAGTTACTCAAGCTTGAAAAAGTGAATTACATCAGTGAAGCATAATCAATAATCAAAGCACAACAAGGTTTAAGTGAAGGCTCAACTGAGTTGGAAAAAAGACAGTAACGTGGGTGAAAATTGGTTTTCAGTGACTAATGTTTAATAGTTGGGCTGCATAAGTAATTGAATTGCAATCACATTGTCAGTGCAATTATATAATTGCACAAAAATGCTCCATTTTTTATTTATTTTGTAAAAGGTACTGTACAAGCTTATATTTTGTATTTTTGTACATTCTAATATTTGAGTTGAAAAGTGAACATTTTTAAAATATCAATTTACTCTTTATTTTCCTTCATAATAAAGCAAGTAGACCCATGAAAGCACCCAGTTAAAAGAAAAAAATCAATCACACAGCAAATCGTAACATTTTGGGCCATAATCATAATCATACATATTTCTCATCATGCTGCCCTATTTAGGAGTGGGTCCAGAATAACTGTCCATAATTTTAGATGGTTGTGACTAGGGGTGGGAATCTTTTGGCAGCTCTCAATTCGATTCAGAATTGATCTGAGGAGCGCCGATGCATCTTTTTCTTTAATTCAGGCTTTTTCTTTCCTCCCATAAGTAACATACTTCAGTCAAAAATACAACAAATTTCTAACATGTAAATATTAGACTTTTAATGAAAACAGAGGCATTCCTACTCACTGTCTTCGGTGGTTCCATGTTTTAGTCTAGCCGTGGCTATGCAGATCAGGTGTCCCGCTTTGCCGTCAGGTACTGAAGCTTTCTGCCACACAATTGCATTTCAACACATAGTGTGATGGTGATGCTACAGCAAACTGATCTGAACAGGCAGAATTAAATGAGAAGTTTGTGCCAGGCTTCAGCAAGTGTCTCTGCTGTGTGTTGTGCCAAAGACTCTCCAGGCGATCGCTAACTTTTGTGTTTGAAGGTTCCCCTTTTTTCGTTCTGTCAAAATCTTATAATGGTATTAATTAATATCTAAGAATCGGAATCTTGACATTTGTGCACTGATTCAGAATCATTCATATCTGCATCAGAAAAACGATTATTTTCTCCTCCACTAGTTGTAACATGCTAGCTTTACTGGACCCAATTTTCTGATTTTTTTCAACTGTATTAACCCCTTGCACTCTGGTCAATTTCCCTAAAAACGCCTAAAAATAACGTACCCAAAGTAAATCAAAAGCTGTTCTTCAACCCTTTGCAGCATCTTCATGGGGTTGGTCTCATTTAAAAGAAAACACTTTGAATTTTTTGGCAAAACAGTCATAATCTCTCTTAAGTGCTCCTGCCACTGAGTAACAGTCATCTAAACATACCGAACTTGAAGAAAATAAAGTTCGTCTGGGTGTTTTTTTAGATACAAATGCTTGCAAATAACACAGCTGTCAGATACGGGCTGGAAAATGCAACAGAAATGTAGAACCAAGTGTTATCCAGCTGAGGTCAAAATTTTGTAACAATACCACAAAAAATGAATATATTACACAGCTTTTTTCTCAGGTTGTTCCCAGGCGTTTTTGAACTGTGCCAAATTGTGCCAAATGGCACAGTTTGGAAAACGTCTATAACTTTTGAATGATTCAATATAGAAGCTTGATCTTGGGCTCTAATGAAAGGTGACACTCAGGGCTGTGTGTGTGTGTGTGTGGGGGGGGTTGTTTATTCATTCATGAATGAATGAATGAACAAACAAGCCCCCCCCACACAAAGAAGCATGCCACGTAAAAAAATGTGTGGCTTTTTTTTACAAGAAAAAATAACCTGCAGTGCAATAAAAATTATACTAAAATATCTGCAATGTAGAGGATAACAACTCCCCCCCCCCCCCCCCCCGCGCTACAGAGGAGCGCGGTGCACGGCCTGGTCCATGCGCCGCGGTCTGTCATGTGGCGATGATGCACAGTTGTAATTTACCGATCGGTCAAAAGTCATTTTGATTACTATTTTCAGGGATAAAGAATAATTTAGCTTATAACACTTACCTGTCCACAACAGCAGTGTCACTGGCGAGCATCTGTTCCTCATTGTCAGACGAACATGACGCTGGTCCGCTTGTTACGACTCGTGGTTCTGGTCACGCGACCCGGTCAAACCATGATTCCATTATTGCGGTTTTGCGCTTCCATGATTGCGGTTTTGGAGAACGATTTTTCAAAACAAATAAGAACAGTAGTAATAAAAAAAGACTGGCGAACGCTACCGTTACACTCAGCGGCTTACACAAAACAGATTTTACGCACGGGACGCACGCTTTCAATCATCAAACTTCTCTGCTTCAATTGGCTCGTTGTATTCGCAGTCGTTGGTAGGCGGGTCCTTCTTGCTAGGTTTTCAGTCATTAGTTCTTCAAGGTTTCAGAAACCCAATTCAAGGTTCTTATTAGTCGAATGAGAGGTCAATCAAACCTAAACCAATCAAAGCACTCCTTTGGCTTTCTGTTCGCGGCTGTGTCTGTAGTGGAAGAACGGAAATGCAGCTTTTTTTTGTACAGTGCGCTCTGAGACGCACAGTGCGCACTAGGACGCACGAGGACGCAGAGACGTGACCGCCCGCAGTATCCCGGAGTGCAAGAAGTTAACTTACTGGAGGTCCAAACTGGATACAAACTTTTTTTAACCTCCTACTTCAAACTTTGACTGTTCAAGAACAATTCTGTTAAAACATGAGACTCCTTCATATATTGATATTGTCTCTTTATCTGTGACAGATGGCTGTGTCAATACGGGGTCTGTACTTTGTGGTGACCCTGTTTTTGGGAAGTTTTTTTGGAAGTGTCTTCATGCTGGGTCCAGTCTTGCCCCTTATGCTGTGGTCTCCTGCCTGGTACCGCTGGATCACTGATCGAATCGTGGCCACCTGGCTCACCCTCCCTGTGGTGTGTACACAGCTTAGCCTTTACTTAGCCTACTTCTGTGGCCACCAGCTGGTCTGTAGTAACCTGTTTAAATTGACAGTAACTTGTCATCGCAGCCTTATCAATGCCTCTGTTTAATCGGATTTGAATTTAAGAATGTTTGTTTTATTTATTCTGAATATCCTTGAGAAATCTTCAAATACAGATCTTAAAAACTGTAACCAAAAGAACTGATGTCCTGAGATATTTTTGTTCTCACCCTCTCACTTCAATTTATCACCTTTCATCTTCCCAGTCCCACCTCTCTCTCTTTCTCCATCATTTTTATTTGATCACTCTTTTATCTTTCCCCTGTCACCTACCTCTCCATTTTTGTCAATCTGTCACCCTCACCACCGTTCTTTCCTCTCATCCACTCTCTCCGTTATACCCCCGGACCTCGGTCTGTCTCTCTTTTGTAGTCCTTGCTGGAGCTGGTGTTTGGGGTGAAGGTGGTCATAACAGGTGATGGCTTCATTCCAGGGGAGCGAAGTGTCATCATAATGAACCACCGTACTCGTCTGGACTGGATGTTCCTGTGGTGTTGTCTGCTTAGGTACAGCTACCTTCGTCTGGAAAAAATATGCCTCAAGGCTGCGCTCAAGGCTGTGCCTGGCTTTGGTGGGTATATAGTTGGTTCCTTGACCTTTTAACACACAGTTTCTTGTTGCTTTTGATGGATCACTATGTGAATCACTGATCATTTTCAGGTCTATTCTTGTAATTCACTGAAACCAAGGGCTGTTATAATTAGTTTGAAATAACTCTTATTTAACTTGTATGTTTTCACCTTACAATCACATTAAGGTGCACACCAAAACAATCAGACTGACACACACACACACCCCCGCCTGCAAAAAGAGGCGGGCTCAGTCTAAATCATCTGGTGATCTGCAGTATGGTCCTCTGGTAAGAACAGAAATCAAAATTGGACCCAAAGCTATAAATCACTTCATTTGAGGTCATTAGATAATGGGTGGATTTTAATTCCTTTCATTTGTACACTCAAAATTTGCAGCAAGATGAATTACAGACGAACGTGGAGCTGTCAGGCCGTGGACATGTACTCCTTAGCAAATGGCTCAGTGGAAAGGTTATTCTGAGGCCTGCTGCAGAATGTGCTATTGAGGCTAAAACCTGTCAGGAATACATTTAAGTTGATCATGCATATCCAGACATTGTGCAGCATCGCTAAATGCAGTCACAGATTCTGACGGGTCACAGATTTTGCTGCAACACTAGAAAAGAAAAAGACTTCCTGTGCTTGCTTTTTTGTGTCTGCAGTAGACACATCTGACCAATGAACTGAGTAATTTCTCACTTTGGAATTGACTCATTTTGGTACACTGTTTAAGCTGGTTTTATGCTCCACCTCGCTTTGCGCGTCTGCTCGAGCACGAGGCTTGTATGACGAAAATTACATCATCGTCTCCACTTCCCTAGGCTCCGCAGGGCCCCTCTACAACTCCATGCAGCCCAAATTTTGTGACCATGTTGCCTGGGCGCATTGACTACACATGCGTAAGTCCAACCTCCCATTCATGAGGTGGTGCTGCCGACACAGCATACCAAGTCGAAGAAGACAAAGAGGAAAATGAAGACACAGAAGCAAGGACACACTATACCTTCTTCTCTTTCTCTCTTTTTTAAGCTTCTTTCCCCAGAGGTAGTAAACACAGGAGCTCCTTATCACCTGCATGCAGTTGTCATTGTTGTTGATATTCTGCGTGTCTCTTGCTCTTCTGTTTTGTATAGCTGGTGAACAAACTGGCACAGCAGCACATTTGTGCTACCTTTCGGGCTGGGGTGAAACTGCAGATGATGCTTGATCTAGCAGGTGAAAAAAATGAAGCATGTACCGGTATATAACTATATAATATATAGTTATATAGTTATGTACTGGCCTCATCCAAAATGTACATGCATTTCAGTGCACCAGAGCGGAGGTGGAGCATAAACAAGGCTTTAGGCCACTTTTCTTTTGATTTTTTTCTTTTTTTTATTGGCAACAAAAGGTTTGATTAGCAGGTGGGAGGCAGAATTTTTTAATTTAAAACTCCATATGTGCTTTGCAGGATGGGCAATGCAGGTGGCCTGCTTTGTCTTTATTCAGCGCCGTTGGGAAGAGGACAAGAACCACTTGGAGAATATGCTGGACTACTTTTGTGACATCAGAGAGCCCCTGCAGCTGCTTCTGTTCCCTGAGGGAACAGACCTCACTGGTGAGAAGTGAGAATGCATTGCTCCTTCCACTCTGGAACAGTTTACAGATGTTTGTCTCGAAATGTGCTTGAGAGCAGCAAGTTTCAAGAACTCAGTGTAGCCCTACACCTGTCTCACGCCTTTGCTCCGACACTGGTGTGCAAACATCATTTCAAAGTGATAAGGCGTACCTAAATCCCTTGACACACACCCCACACTGTCATTTCTGCAAGAATGCTCTGATCTCTCAGGCCAAGCAAGAGTGACACTTGTGCCTAAAGCCCTTTTATATCCCAATTAAGCCAGTCAGTCCTGAGTAGCTTTACCAAGAGAAGCTTATCTTTGCTTTGCAGATCATGATGTCATGTGGGGCACAGTAAAGTTGCATCATAATTAGCCAGGGGAGTGTTGGCTTTAATATTGTTTTAATTTTGGTATTTACAGCTCTACACATATGTAAGCATGTAAGCTTCTTAGACCTTAAAGACCTAATATGGCGTAAGAACAAGTGTTTTTGCTGACGTCTTATGTGGAAGTGGTTCTCTCCATTAATCTGTGAATACTTGCTCTAGAAGCAGACTGTCATCTGGAGGATCAAGTTAACGGGGTACCTAAGCTCCAAAAATTCCATGACCCCTTATAAGACTTGTAGTGGGAACTAAACAAAAGACCATGGATGTTGTAAAAGTTGGGGCTTTGTATGAGAACAGGGGTCTCATTACTCATCCTTTGTACATGCCTCACCTATTGTAGAAGCCCCTTCAAATTTCTGCTTGTTACATAATATGACGAATAATACTGTATAGTTTACATGTTCCTGCAATGAGCTCCTGGGGAATGTTTGGTTAATAAATGGTCATCTTCCCTGTGTTTATGCTACCATCCCGACAGACACACACACACACACACACACACACACACACACACACACACACACACACACACACACAAAAAACCTTCCTCAAAGAATTTTAAATATATTTCTCATTAGTTTTTTTTTTTTTATATCCAAGAACCAGTGTTGTTACAGTAACAGATTTTTCTAATAGTAAACTGCTGTACTCCTGACAGGCGTACCTTAGAATCCAAATTTTCCTTGCACATGTACACAGCTGTGAAAAAGTATTTGCCCCCTTCCTGATGTCTTATATTTTTGCATATTTGTCACACTTAAATGTTTCAGATCATCAGATTTTAATATTAGACAAAGATACCCTGAGTAAATGCAAAATGCCTTTTTTTTTTACAATTATGATTTCCTTTATTAAGGGAAAAAAGCTATCCAAACCTACCTGGCCCTATGTGGAAAAATTAATTGCCCCCCTTGTTACAACGGGAATTAACTGTGATTAACTACATATTTTGGAAAGCTGAGTTCAATTTCATTAGCCACACCAAGGCCCGGTCACCGCCGGACCTGTTGAATCAAGAAATCACTTAAATAGAACCTGTCTGGCAAAGTGAAGTAGGCTAAAAGATCGTGAAAAGCAACACATCATGTCACAATCTGAAGAAATTCAAGAACTGATGAGAAACAAAAACCCACAACATCTAAAGAACGGCAGGCCTTATTTGCCTCAGTTTGGACACTGGTCCATGAGTCAACAATAAGAAAGAGACCGGTATCCATGGGAGAGTTCCAAGGCAAAAACCACTGCTGACCAAAAAGAACACAACCTCTCACATTTGCCAAAAACATCTTGATGATCCCCAAGACTTTTGGGAAAATATTCTGTGGACTGATGAGGAAAAAAAGTTGGAACTTTTTTGAAGCCGTGCGTCCTGTCACATCTGGCATAAAACTAACAGAATTTCGGGAAAAAAAACTATCATACCAGCAGTCAGACATGGTGGTGGTAGTGTGATGGTCTTTGGCTGCTTTGCTGCTTCAGGACCTGGACGACTTGCCGTAATTGATGGAACCATGAATTCTGCTCCTGAAGAATGTCTGGCCATCAGTTTGTGACCTCAAGATCAAGCCCTCCAATGTAGCTGAATTAAAAAATATTCTGCAAAGAAGAGTGGGCAAAAATTCCTAAACATCAGTGTAAAAGACTCGTTATTGCAAACACTTAATTGCATTTGTTGCTGCCAAGGGTAGTACAAGCATGTATTAGGTTTAAGGGGTAATTACTTTTTCACACAGTAAGTTTTTTTTCCCCTTAATAAATTAAATCATCAAAAACTGTATTTTGTTTTTACTTGGGTTATCTTTGGCTAACATTAAAATTTCATTGAGCTGAAAATTTTAAGTGTCAAATACGCAAAAATATAAGAAATCAGGAAGGGGGCAAATACTTTTCTACAACATTGTACATTTAATAATCTAAACAGCACTTAGCTTACATAGCAGTGGTAATGGATTCAGAAAAAATAAAATTGTGATTGCAGCTGCTATGGGTTTAATCATGTATGTCATCCCACAGAAAATACACGAGCGAAGAGTGATGCATTTGCTGCACAGAATGGCCTGCCCAAGTTTGAGTATGTTCTTCATCCTCGCACCACCGGATTTAACTTCATTGTGGACAAACTACGAAAAGGTTGGGCTTTACTGTGCATCATCGACTTCTCAATTCCTGTAATGTGCACATTAAAGATGGCAACAGTCCAGTAGTAACAGTAGTAGTAGGATGCTGGCAGGCAGATGGTTATCGTGCATTTCTGTCATGGTTAGCATTGTTTTTTCAGACGATGGAAATGTTTTGTCATCAAATCCACCAGAAAATGACATGTACTGTGATGGCTATACTTATTCCAATGACGCTGTTTGGGGAAGAGGGATTATGCTTGTTATTCTTCAAAGTCACAGACGTATGCTTCATCCCTCTGCCAGCCATTACAGCCACCCGATATTCTCGTGTTTCTGTATGAGCTCATTTTGGCAGTCCTCCAGAGGTATTAGATGCCTCCTTTGGCCCTGCTGTCTCACCCACACCTACCATGCGTTCTCAGCAGTGGCACTAACCCTCCAAGCAGGTGTTGTGAAACACTGTGATATCATCCGACTTAGCAAATTCTCCCTCTCCCCTTCACTGCACCTCTGACTGACATACTGTTCATGTTGTCTTTGTCCAGGTTCACTGTGCCCCTCTCTGCTCTATTTTTACTCTTGGTAGAGCTCTGCTGTATAGGAGCAGGCAGTGGCAGGTGTCATCCTCTACTTTTGATATTCCACAGTTCTCCCTGTAAGGGCACTAAGATCAGTGATGACTGTATAGAGCTCATGGCCTTTGTGTAACAGAGACTCCATGGATAATTAATGACTTACAAGTAACAGGGGTGATATAAGGTGCTTCAATGGCAAATGTACATTTTTAAAGTTTTCCCACTGTGCTTAGAAGCTTTGGTTGGGGTTGTAAGTTGTACAATTTCACTGTTTTATTTTAGATGATTATTTAAATCATTTATTTCTCTTTTTGATCATTTGAAATTCTTTGCCATTTGACAGGAAACAACCTGGATGCCATTCATGACATTACAGTGGCATACCCCAAGAACATCCCTCAGACCGAGCGTCACCTCATACTGGGCCTTTTCCCACGTGAGATCCACTTCCACGTTCGTCGCTATCCAGTGTCTTCACTTCCCACCTCCTCCTCAGACCTGGAATCTTGGTGTCGGGAGCGCTGGGCTGAGAAGGAAGTCCGTCTGCGGGACTTTTACTCGGGTCAGCCCCGGGCCTTTGACAGGGACGGTGTTGCACGCGTGCCACCCTGCAAGTCAGAGCTGCGAGTGTCTCTGATCAAAGCCATCTCCCTGCTGTACTGGACCAGCTTTATTGCTCTTTGCTTCACTGGCCTGTGGCTCTGGGCTCCTTTCAGGCTCTATTTTTTGATTGTGGTTGGAGTGTATGTGGCCCAGCAAAAGTTGATTGGAGGGCTGGAGCTGCTCGAGATGGCATGTCATCGATACTGGAAGTCCATGGGTGCTGGCATGAGTGAGAAAGAAAAGCTTCTAGATGGGAAGATGCAGTGATTAAGAAATCCTGCTTAGATTGTACGATGACACACTGAACACAGCAGGGACACGTGAGGATTTTGAATTTTACCTCTTCAGTCTTGTGGACTAGAGGATCCCTGTGAGGAACCCCAGTGCTCCTGCCTTAGAGAGTAAAAAAATTGCACCCAATGGTATGCATGGCTTCAGCGGAGAGAGTTCATATTATATTTGAGGAAAAACGAATGTTAACATTTGTGTTGAGTCCTTGTAATTCATCACACATGTCAGTTGCCCTTTGTTTCTTCTTGTGTAATCGTTGTTGTTTATTTAGCTTGTTTTCAGACTGTTTTATCTTTTTTATGTTGTAGATGTTTGGTATGGTTAGTGTGGATGTGTCATGAAACAGTGCTGTTTAGTGTCTGTTGTGCTGTTGCCATTCTTTTAATTTGTTTTATTATTTGTAATGTTGATCTTTGTTTTATGTCATTAATGGAGCAGAGCCATAGTACAGACCACCTGTACACGACAACGTGACTCACATATGTTCAGTGTTGTGCTGTTAGCTGAATCACACGTATTTAGATTGTTTGAATCAGTCCATTCATTTTAGCAGTGTCCAGTGAGTCATTTATGACACAATTTTTTATTTTTTATTTTTTTTTTACCTTGGGTAGATTTATCCTTTTTATACAAAGTGGAAATTCCTATTTTCCAGTTTGTCCTTAGATGTGTTTCATACTTGTTAGCGTCTCTGTTTCTGGTTTGCTCAAATAGCTTTTGCACATGAAGCCAAAGGCAAGTAACTTGGGGGGGAAATAGCTAAAAGTAGCCAAAGACAATGCAGTCCGTCTTATTGGTAAATTTTAGCATCACACACTGCTGGCTCAGTTACTTGAGGCTGTACTTGGTGTTATCAAATCAGAATCAAAGCTGTAACTAAGATCTTTTGTCTGGTTGGCTGTGAACACAGATGAGCACTATCCCCGTTCTGGGAATGAAAGGATGCCTTGTTGAGGCAGGCTGTGGGTGGCACTGGGGGAGAGAATGTCCTGTTGGGACAACATTACCCCTCAATGTGCAGGATGCCATACAGAACCAGACTTGGAGTGGAAAACTGCCCCTAAACACAACCTAATCCAAAAAAGCCCCGTAATGCCCACCTCTGCCAGTGTCTGTGTCTGGAGGACTGGCATTGATGCGCCCACTAAACTCAATTAGCAAATGACAGCTGAGAAAGCTGCTCCAATTGTGCCAAAAAAGGAGTGGAATTAAAACAAGCTTGGAGTTTGTTCTTTAAGCCAATGGTTCTCCTTGCCATTACTCCCAGTACCACTTTAACCTATATTAATCCTAGGAGTACGGGAACAGTTGTCTTATATTGTCTACAACAGTTGCGCTAACACTGTGGAATGTGTGAGCAGACCCTTTCAGCCCAATTTTGTGAGACAAATCCACCCACTCCACTGCATACAGCAAAATTGATGGGTCTTTTTTTTTTTTTTTAATTAAAATATGTATACAAAACTGAAGCTCCTGTAGTTGAAAAGTTAAGGAGCTGGTTCCAGTCACTGTGATAGGAGTGTGTTGAATCGTATCATCAGTATGTTGTATTTTCACCAAACGTGGTACTATATATCAGTTTCCTTAAACCATTGACAATTCTTGAACCAGCTGCAGCATCTGTGCCGTTTTTGTTCCTCATATTTCATTTACTTGCTGATGCTGGACCTCTTTTAAAGTCTCCGTGCTCAGGTAAACGCAGTGAACGCTGTTTATCAGTGTTGAAAGAAATGTGCGTGTGTGTGTGTGTGTATATAAATAAATACACTATACCAGTTCAGAAGTTTCCATTGGGGTCAGTTATTACTGTCACTACTGTGGCTTTGTGGCGAGTTTATTATCCCCCACTCATCAAAGACCAAAGGGGGATTATGTTATGGTGATGTCCGTCCGTCTGGCCCACTGTAAAATGAACTACAGTTTTGTTCCAAATGTTTTGAAACTTGGTACCAGGTTTTGATATACACTGATGATGGGCATGGATAAGTTGAAAACTGCTCTCCTTCAGTAAGCTACTGGGATCTTCAGTGAAAACAGATGTGGAGGATCTTGCACTTGCCTCAGAGTGCTCTTTTAGAAAAGTTTACTTAAATGAGTATTGGTGCTTGTGAATCACTCACTATTACACATTTTTATTTGACGTATCGCCCCCCCCCCGACAGACTGCTATGATGATGATTGCCCCATGTACCATCTCCTCAGTCCTTTAATGTTAAAAGTAAAGCAGTCATCACTACATGACAGCAAATGAGTCAACAAGACCTTGACTGCTCAGATTGCATAACACCCAGGCTGCCTCCGCTCTTTTTCACACACACACACTTGCATGTATTCTAGTCTACCATTAGACAACCAAAAAGGTCAAAAGCTTTGAAGGTGAAGTGCAGTCGCCATAGTAACCAATGTTGACTCCCTCGTTTCCAGGCGACGGGATGTGGAGTGATGTCAATGGAAAGCATGCTATTTTCTCCTGGTGACAGAATGATGTCACTCTTTTGTGTGAGTGAGGGTCGTGATGGAAAAGAAGTTTATTTCTATATTCTATATCTGCTGTTCTAAAGGGAGGATGAGAAGAGGGAGGTGATGCCGACATCCTGTCAAATCAAAGAAAGACAAAAGGCAAAGCGGAGCTAGAATAGCTGTCAGGGATGGTGAATCACTGGCCAATCACGGGTGCAATTATCTCATCCCAAGTTTATCCTCTGCTGATACAACCTCAGATTTGTCCTGATACGTTTGATAGAGGGCGGATGATGCATGTACGTAGACTCCGTGTACACAGGAGAGCTTCATTTTGATAATTTAAGAAGTAGGATCACTGTGCAATCTTGGTGTCTAAATCAGTGCCCATGAGCACTGTGGAAGAGGAGATATTGTCATAACGAAAGACGCACACAGTTATGTAAAGACTGCGGTTCACCGACAGTAGATTTGTCCATGTCCATCCTGTGTAGAGTAATAGGAGTAACATTGTGTAATTAACCTTATCTGGCCAGATGGCCTTTCAATAAAGACAGCAGCCAATCCTGGGGTTACACAGGGCCAGAGTCAAAGAGTACTGAACTATAGAATAGGGTGGGGGCATCTCAGCAGATAGAGCCTCCTTTATGCCTCGGGTCTTGTCCAGCATTTAACTGGCTCTATAAAGGGGTTGTAAAACCATCAGTCTAAAATCATAAATGCCCTAGATCTTTTGAGGAAGAAAATATATAAAAATAGCTCTGACCAGAACAGTTTGTTGTGTGCTGTGACCTTAATTAATATTTGTGTGAGCTAAGTTTAGAGCTCAGTGCAGCACTGGTGGAGGAGTGAGTGCATGACAGCAGAACTGTTGGTTATTCCACCACAGTGACACAGACCCTTAAAGACACACCAACAAAGAAGCCTTCCAGCACATCCCAGCTATAAATAACTCTACGGGAGCGCTGCTATATTAGCAGGGGATTAGGAATGAGTCGTCGCTTCCTGTCTATACGCCAAACACAGTCAAACCTTTTCATTGTGAGTCATTCGAGTAGCTGGATTAAAATGGTGCATTCTACCCTCTTATTTTTAAATCCTCTCTTTTTTTTTGTAAAGGTTAAAGACTGACCAGTGGAGTGCATCCAGTTGTGGATAATTCATTTTCTTCTGCTACATATCTATCAACACTAACATGCATTTAAACACTGCAGCAAAGCCCCACACATCCTTCATAAGCAGGTTAACGTCAGAGGCAGTGAGGGATTCAGATCACCCTTCAGAGGAACGAGCTCAACCTGTTTCTCGGTGTTCTGCTGCCATCTAGGGGCCCTGGACTGTGTGGAGGATGATTATTCAAGGGGGGAAAAAAAAAATCACAGATACACACAAAAATTCTTATTTAACACAGCTGGATATTCTGGGTTCCTAAATCATAGCTTAAATTTTGAATGAAATGGCAGTGACTGACAGCTTTTCATATTACATAGAGGGAAAAATATGGAATTGTTCAACCATGAGAAAAAAATAAATAAAAAAAAATATTACAGTTAGTACTTAGTTGCACCTCTTCAGGCTTGTATAACAGCTTGATTTTTTTTTTTTTTTTTGGTAGAGACATCACTAAGGTAAAACGGTATACAACAGTTAGTTCTGAGCAATTTGATTGGACAGCAGGGATTCCAGGAGTTACTATATTCCATGATAATTGCACTCCAATTTCACTGGATATGTATCACTCCGCTTCAGAGGTGTTCATGTAACCCAGGGGTGTCCAATCATGTGCCACGGAGGGCCAAGACCCTGCAGGCTTTACCTCCAACCAGTGTCTTCAACAGCAGATTTCACTGAACTTCTTCCCACTGATTGCTGATCAGTGAAAACACCTGCTGAAGTGACTGGGTAGAAGAGAAAACCTGCAGGGTCCTGGCCCCGCAGGTTTTTGCATTCTGTGACAGACAACTGATCAACCAACCCCATCGTAGTAATACGGCCCCATGACTGTCCCAGCGTATGCCGTTTCCTGAGCTCTGCGATGCCACTGAAATATTAAACTCTGCGCTTCTGACGGTAGACGACCTTTCTCCTGATCAAAAGCAGATTCTGATGAAATGCACTATAATAGTGTAATGCGCATTAGACTGTGCGCTGCCACACCTCTTTGAAATGAGGCGCCTCCTCTGAGCGCGTGGCGGGTGCACTACTGGTAATCTGATGGTGTGACGCAAGGCGTAAAAAACAGACGATGCACTGTGTAGTGTTATAGTTTAGGCTTTTATTTGTGAGGTACAGGTGGCGGCTTCACCTTCTTGTTCCGCCACCACCCACGGCTATAAGAGGGCAGCTGGAAGGAGGGGCGGTCTCTTTGCCACCTCTGCTGCCTGACAGCTGTGTGTGTGCTGTGTAGTGCCTCCTTAATAAACATGTGTTCAGTTCGATACCTGGCCTCGTCCTTGGCTCCATTTACAGACATAACATTTGGCAACAAGGATAGAAGTGGATTAAAACAAGGTATGGAAGTGTGTGGGTTTGAAATTCGGCCGTTTTTGGAGACCACTGGCGAGCCATCGGTTTCCTGGCCAAGGTGGTGCGCCGCTTTCCGGACGTACATGGTGCTACTGAACCTTGGGAAGCTGGAGAAGTGGAGGGCACGTGAGTTGTTGGTGCACAATCTTGCAGCGGAGGAACAACACGTTCTGAGCACACTGGGTGACTGTGATAGTTCTGACGATGTGGTTGAGCTGATGGCGCGCTATTTTCACGCCCTGGAAAACGTCATCATTTGCAAGATTCGGTTTCGACAGCGCCACCAACGGGTGGACTAGTCTAGTCAGTGGTTTGTGGCAGACTTAGGGCTGTTGGTCAGCGGGTGCCAGCTTGGACCGTTGGAAGAGGAGATGATTCAAGACCAGTTGGTGGAGTATACCAACAGTGCTGCGATTAGGTCGAAGCTGCTAATGTTTTCATGCAAACTGACGCTGTCCTCAGCCATCGGGTTAGCTCAACTGCTGGAAGCTGTGGATAAACTGTCATGGGAGCGGAGTGAGAGCTTGTCACACCAACATCTTGGGATCACCGCCGACCGCGCATGCAGTGGACCCGGTCAGTGTTGAAGCGTGGAGGACGACACCGCTGAGAATGTGAGGGCCGCCCCGGGAAAGCCCAAATGTGTGGGTTGTGGGTCCACGAAGCACCGTTTCAAGGCCAGAGAGTGTTCGGCAGGAGTGAAGCACCGCGGCAAGTGTGGCCGCTTGTGTCACTTCACCAGGTATGCCACAGATCCAAGCGAGGAAGTCCGTGGCACAAAGAGGACTCTCTCGCCCCCACGGTTGTCCATGCTGTGCCCCCCCCACGAGCACCAACGGACACAGGTACTGTATGGTGGAGTTGGACGGGGTGGAAGTGCTTTTATGGATCGACATGGGAGCGGTGGGCTCTGTGCTGGATCGGACGACTGTGAGATGTTTTTCCCCGCACTTCAGGATTGAGTGATCTAGCGCCGCTTTGTGGTTGTGGAGGAGGATGGCTGGCCACATTGGGAATGTTGGAACTGACGGCTTGGTGCAAATCGGACGAGATGTGGGGCCGTCCGATCCCGAGAGTAGTAGCTGGCGCAGTGTAGGATGAGGAAGTGCCTGGCACCCTGGAGAGTGAGCAAGACCAATATCACTCAGGGTCATCACAGGAGGGTCCCTGTGTCAGAGCTCAAGTCGCCCTGGACGAGGGAACTGGGTGGCACAGTGGGACGCCTGTGACGACGGGCGATGTCGAGAGGCTGGTTCCACCTGTTCCTGGATTTTTGCTGAAGTGGGCCGGTGAACAGGGGATCATAACGACGATGGCGGCGGAAAAGTTAACAGAGGTCGGGGCCGGATCGGCAGGCACAGTAGAACGACATGCCAAGCAGAGGCCCTACAGGTTGAGCGGAATCCCTCTGGGGGTCAAGGACTGGATGCGGGAGGAGAGGCGACCATGACAGGTACAGGCCGGTCGGCGGTCTGAGGAGCACCAGGGACGGTCACGTGTCATGGCCAGACGGGAGGATGCTCATCTCCAGCAGACGGTTTGTGGGGGCACCCAAACGAGCTGCGGCATGCCCGGGAGGGAACTGAGGGACGTGAGCCTGAACAAGCGGAGCGGCCGGTGGTGATGAAGAAGAGGCGCACCAGTGCTGAAGTCACCTGCTGCGGCCCGGGAGGCTGGCTGCCTCCAGGGGTGGACTGATGGCAAGGCGGTCCAGGGGGGCCCACCGACTTGTTTTTTCCAGCCGTATGCATATATGTTGATTTATGTGTGTGTAGTTGGCATGTTTTATTGTGCGTATACTATAAGTTGATAGTCATGTTGGTGTTCTGATTGTTTTGTTATTTCTATACTGTGGAGGAAGAAAGCAGACGAGGCAACGAGCTGCACAACACACGAACTTTATTCCACCTCCAACATCAAGTACAGTAAAATATCTGCCTGGGTCTCTCAGCACCTTAGCTTTATAACCTTTAATCCCGTGTCCTGAGACCCAGGAAGCTCAACAACAATCAGTGGAACAAAGACATGTGTGGCACATTAACATCACATAACGCCAGACCCACTTCTCACACCCTCTCTTCCTCAGCGGCTCTGGTGTCTCCTGAACTCCCCCCGGGGGGGATGTCCTTTCTATTCCATCTGAGACCCCCCAGTACCACTTCCTCCTTGAGTCCATTGCCCCGCTTTCCCCTGGCTCCCTAGTCTGGGTGGAGAATTCCCCACACAGTGCCTCCACAATATACAGTTTTGGGGATTAATTTATGCGTTTTATTTTAATTTACGAGACACGACAGTGTTTTAGTTTCACAAGGACTCATTTAGTTTAAGCATCAGAATAACCCGCTTCGCTGTGTGACGGAAGTGGCAGTCTACCCATCTCCCCTAGTTTTAGTTATTTTGGAGTGACTGTGTTAGGCCATTTGTGTTGTATTGTTTAATTAATTTTAGTGTGTGACTTGGGTCCTAAATTGGGATTGGTCCAACTTGTGTGTGTGGTTTTGGCTTTTGTGAAGGGGGGGGGGGCGCGCGTGTGGTGTTATAATTTAGGCTTCTATTTGTGAGGTACGGGTGTCGGCTCCACCTTCTGGTTCCGCCACCACCCGCGGCTATAAGAGGGCAGCGAGCAGGAGGGGCGGTCTCTTTGCCACCTCTGCTGCCTGACAGCTGCGTGTGTGCTTTGTAGTGCCTCCTTAATAAACGTGTGTTCAGTTCGACACCTGGCCTCGTCCTTGGCTCCACATACAGACATAACACACGGACAGAAAATAGTAACACTGGCACATGGCAGAAAGTCTGTCAAATAAAAAAAGGGCGCAGATGACCATCAAAATAGGGCCCATAGTTTCTGATGCTTTGATGTTTTCCCACAAGCATCACATTGTGTTTGTACTTGCACCATTTTTTAGACACACCTGGCTGGGAAGAGCCAGCATCTTTTACTGTACTGTGTTGAAGTACCTTGTGACGGGAGTGGTGGCCTAATGGTAGAGCATTCACCCCACAGCCAGGTGGTTGTGGGTTCAAGCCCCAGCTGGGAAAATAAAAAATGGTACTTTCTGCCTTCAAGCTTGGTGCTCAGCATAAATGGAATGGGGAAAGCTGGTTACCCACCCACAGGGGGAAGCAAGCATGCACCTCCGTGTGTACTCCTTGTGCTGGTCCAAAATGGGGAGGGTTTCATCAGGAAAGGGCATCTGGTGTACAATCCTTGCCAAATCAAATAAGTGAACCAAGTAGGAAGCAGCTGAAAAGTGTGTTCGTTTGTGTGTGTTTTGAATTACCTTCTTGATCCTTTCCTTTGTTTCATCTGATGGCTCTCTTGTTGGGCCCATGTTTTGTGTCAATCTGCCAGGTGCAACAGCTTCCAAACCCTTTTTACTGCAGATTAATTTGGATATTTACACTTGTGCAGGTTTTTGTTGTAGAAAAAGAAGATAAGAGGGTATAAGGTTCAGCTGTCAAAAATACTTTGTGCCATATCTGCAATATTTTTCCTACAAAATCAAAAGGCCAAATAAAAAAATCTTACAAGTGGCAATTCCATAATTTTTGCTAGGGGATGGAGCATTTGTTTCTGCAATGCACTGCTTTATGGAGACAAGCAAAAGTAACTGTGGTTTAAAATCCCCCAGAAAATAGATTTTAAATGGTGTAGTCACAGCTATGATGAAACATACCTGCAAACATTTAAGAATACGGTGTCTGCTGGCACAAGGAAGCTAAAATTAAGGTTTTTAAAGACCTTTGTAAGGTCATTTAAAAAAAATATGCCTTTCAATGTGAAAAAGTATAAGACCACATTACTAAGTTTTTATCCTAATTCTTACTAGAAATGAAATTGTGATATGAAGTTTACACTTCCCCATTCAATGATTAATATTACTACTAGATAAATAAGTGAAGACCCATGCCCTCACAACCGATTGATTGCTGCTGTTTCTGCTTATTTCACCTTTAGTTATGCTGAAATGTGAAACAAATTTTGACTGTATACTGCAACAAAATTAATCTTTTGTATTTGTGTATATTGTATTAGATAGAGGTGTATTAGGTCCTTATACTCCTTGTTTGTACTGTTTTATAATGTTGTTACTTGAAAATGCATTTCATTCTTGAAAAGCCCAACTTGGGAAAAGAGTGCAAATTAGCTAAATGCTATATACTCTACGTATGTTTTATGTATGTTCAGATGTTCCATATGTCCACCGTTTAATTGCATTATCCCTGATAAATAAATGAATACAATAAAATGTACACTACTCAAAAAGTTCGGGATATTCAGCTTTTGGGTAAAATTTCAGGCTGCACCTAAAATGCACTATAACCTTTACAGGTGAACTTAATTTGACCTTCTCTAACCTTTTGAATGCACATGTCCAGCTGTTCAGTGTTTCAGTACTTTTCGCATAACTTGCTGTTCTCTAACAAGGTGCTTAACGGCAAAATTCAATTTTGAATTTTCTGGTTCAATCAGAACTGGTATTTAAACAGTTCTCTTCATCATGCTGTTCACATTTTGACATCATGAGACAAAGGCGACACCTAATAATTGATCAACAGTACCTCGCCATTGCGAGGCCTCAAACAGGATGTTCTCAGAGGGATGTAGCCACTGAGCTTAGAGTGTCATCAGCAGGTTGCAACAGAGATACAGAGAGACTGGAAGAGTCACAGAAAGGCATAAAAGTGGACGTCCTTTGGCCATATCCCATGCTAATGACTGCTTCATTGTGAACAGTGCCCTGCGGAACCGGATGATGAATGCCACTCAACTCCAGGCACATTTAAGGGAGGTGAGAGGCACCCAAGTGTCACGTCAGACCATTTGAAACGTTTACATCAGCGTGGTCTGCATGCTAGATGACCTGCAAGGGCACCTAACCACACCACCAGGCACACGCGTCATCGTTTGCATGGGCCAGGGAGCATTTACGCCGGACAAGGGCCCAGTGGGCCTTAGTGCTGTTCTCTGATGAAAATTGATTCACGGTGAGCAGAAATGATGGCCGCCAACAATGTTGGAGATGTCAAGGAGAGTGCTATGCATCAGTCACTGTTGTCACCGTGTTACAGTCTGGGCAGGTGTGTCTAGTCAATACAGAACTGCCCTACACCTTGTGAATGGTACAGTGACAAGCCGATACTACCTGAATAACATCATTAATCCAGTCATTGTGACCCTGCATGAACAACACAGGCCTAATTTCATCTTCATGGACGACAATACTCCAGCTCATCAAGGTCCCACCACTTGGGAATGGCTGATGGAGGCTGGGGTACCTCAGATGGAGTGGCCTGCACTTTCGCTAGACCTGAATCCCATAGAAAACCTATGGGAACAGCCAAGTTGCTGTGTAGAGGCTTGTAACCTTGCATCCCACAACCTCAATGACCTGAGGACCACCCTTCAAGAAGAGTGGAATGCCATGCCTCAGCAGACAATAAGTTGACTTGTGAACAGCATGAGACGTCATTGTCAAGCTGTAATTGATGCTCAAGGGCACATGACAAGTCATTGAGACACTGACATTTTTTGTTGTGGTATACCCACCACCGTTGTTGGCTTTTGTTTCAATAAACTGTTTGACATGAGGAAATCACCATTGCATGCTTCTACTTAAATGCCCTACTTTCATATTATAATATCACTGTAGCGTGAACTTTTTACATTTTCCATAAATTTCACCGAAAAGCCAAATATCCCTAACTTTTTGTGAGTAGTGTGTATATACACAACTAGATTTTTTTTTATGATTGACATTTGATATTCTTATGACCACTGAAAATATATTCAGGGATTTATTGTAATTACTAAGGAGAATTAAGGCCTTAATTTTGGATAAACAAATTAAAGGCTTTTTTTTTTATAAGCCACAGACACCCAGAAGAAAAGTACTGAAACCAGCAAGACTACATCTTTATTTCTAGACCACAAAGAAAACCTAACAATAACCAATATAATCATTCAATCAAGAAAATCTCAGAGAAGCACACCAGTCAGTCAATAAAATAAGCTGTGTATATTGTAAAGCAAATAGAAATTGGCATAATAAAATGCAACAGATGATCAACAAAGTAACTATATTCTATTGTTGCCACCAACTCTACACAGCACTAACTTTGGAATATGAGTGGTGTTGGTGCCTTCCATTTGTTTGATGTCTTTGTAGAAGTGGAAACTCGCACCATTTTGCAGTTGTAAATACAAAATGACAGCAGGGTCACTGGTGAAGCCAGACAATCTTGGTTACACTTGGAGGCATTAACAATGTTACACCAGGGCTACAACCCATTTTAAAATGAGATGTCACTGAAATTGTCCTTTTTTAAGTTTACACTCTGGCAATAGATATTGGAGACTCCAGCCTAGACTAATGATGAAAGCTTGACTTTGAAGATAAATACGCCACTAAACCCAACCTTGTTTCGAGTTATAAGACAAAAAAGTCAATTTATGAGAAAAAAATGCATCGGGTGATGAATCAAAAAAAAGAGGATTGGTCATATTTAGAAAGCAGCTTAACATCAAAGACAGCACGTGTTTAACTGAATGTAGACGTCCAAACAAGCTTGATTTGAACCGACAGGTTTTCTGATTTGAGGAAAAAAACTTGACTCAAAGCCCACTGTCTTCTGTTTTTGGTTATTCCTTCAGAAGTTTGGCAACAGTCCCTCACGATCACCCAGTTGTTTTTAAATATGACCCACCCTCTAGCAATCATGTCCTCAAGCAAGCAGACAGTCAGAGAAAATCTCTGTCAAGTCTTGGGCGCATTCTCCCTCCGCCACATTGGCTGAAAGGTACATGGCTCCTGACATGTCACTAAAGTAACACGTTGCTCTTCACACAGCACACAGCCACAGAATCCATGGTAAAAGACTAGAACATTACTTCAGAGCTATGAACTGCAGCACTTAATTTAAACAATTCCATGTAAATCTAACTAAATGTACATTATTCAAGCCGGATCATTGTCAGGCACAACAATGCTTAGCTATGACATCAATCTGTGCAGGCCTCGCCGTAACGTTTGGATGAGAAACAATATTTCGAACACTATTACATCCACTAGGCTACAAGCTCAACAAAGAAAACTGATAGAGAATAAACACCTACCATGATCTTTGTTGCATTCGGTGATAACCAGTGACAAATACACTGAGACAAAGTTCACAGCACAGAGAGCACGAGAAATATATTCAACTCATCTAGCAGTGCCACGAAGAGCTGGCAGGTTGTTTCGCCTAACTCTGAATAAGTAAAACACTAAGTGATGTTTACAGCTGGGAGTGACCTGTGTATCATGTATTCTAATGCATGCATTAAATTACCAGGACAGTGCAGCGCATGCTTTGCGTGTGTAGCAGTGATGACAATTCTGTGTGACTGTGCTTTAACCCTTTAGTGAGCTTCCTATCTGCATTCCCAACTGGTTTTGGGGACTGCGGTGTGACATCCTGGAAATCGAGGAGTATTAATTGGGGGGGGTTATTCAGTGGAGCAAGAACAGATCCAGCACACCAATCTTCTAATCAGCGGAGGTCTAGGCCAGATACAGGTAAGTGGGTGGGGAAATGTGGGAGATGAAGTCAAAGCTTCACTGACCACTAAGTCTGCAGGTGGTTGTGTGCAGCGCAGAGGCGAGAGGGTGAAGCGGAGGGACAGAAGGGCACATCAGTGAGCCGTTCTGAACAACTAAATAAAACATTGGGGGCTCATGAGTTGTCTGAGGGGACATGCTCTTCAAAGCCCTCGCTCTCCCTAACCAGTGCCCTTTCCAGTATGACGCGTCCCTCCTTGTACCGCTGACTGTCCTCGGTTGCAAACTCATAGATCCAACCCAGCTTGCTGTTGCAGTTCTTGCAGCTGACATCCCTCACCATATGTCTGCCGGTGAGCATCACTCTGTCCTGTACCTCGCTGTACTGGAGGTTCACCACCTGCGGGGATGACAAATGAATTTAAGAATTTCTGGAACATGGAAGGAGAATCAAAGAACCAAAAAAAGTATAAATTATTTCAATTTGTTAAATGAATACAGAATATGAAAGGTTAACTTTTTAAATTAAAATACAAACTTTCTTTAGATGCCCGTGTACTTTGATTTTGCACCAGATAAAGTAACAAAAACCTACATCCTTCACTACACATGGACCAGTCAAGCATAGTCATGTTCTAACCTCCTATTCTAACCCAGAAACCAGACGATCAGAGATGAAATAACTCATTTTAGCCTGGAAAAACCACCACAAGAGCACCCAGATCTCCTGACCTTTGACCTTGTCCTTAACCTTGAGCCCAACCTGTATGGATAGATACAAACATACATACAGTGGTGTGAAAAAGTGTTTGCCCCTTCCTGATTTCTCTTTTTTTTTTATGTTTATCACACTTATATGTTTCAGATCATCAACAAATTTGGACATTAGACAAAGATAACACAAGTACACACAATGCAGTTTTTAAATCAAGGTGTTTATTATTAAGGGTAAAAAAAAATCCAAACCTACATGGCCCTGTGTGAAAAAGTTGATTGTCCCCCCTGTTAAAACATAAATTAACTGTGGTTTATTGCATCTTTGGAAAGCTGAGTTCAATTTCTCTAGCCACACCCATGCCTGATTATTCCCACACCTGTTCTCAATCAAGAAATCACTTAAATAGGACCTGCCTGACAAAGTGAAGTAGATCAAAAGATCCTCAAACACTAGACATCATGCTGCAATCCAAAGAAATTCAGGAACAAATGAGAAACAAAGTAATTGAGATCTATTGGTCTGGAAAAGGTTATAAAGCCATTTCTAAAGCTTTGGGACTACAGCGAACCACAGTGAGAATCATTATCCACAAATGGTGAAAACATGGAACAGTGGTGAACCTTCTCAGGAGTGGCTGGCCGACCAAAATTACCCCAAGAGCGCAGCGACGACTCATCCAACAACATCCAAAGAACTGCAGGCCTCACTTGCCTCAGTTAAGGTCAGTGTTCATGACTCCATCATAAGAAAGAGACTGGGCAAAAATGGCCTGCATGGCAGAGTTCCAAGATGAAAACCACTGCTGAGCGAAAACAACATAAAGGCTCGTCTCAGTTTTGCCAGAAAACATCTTGATGATACTCAAGACTTTGGGGAAAATACTCTGTGGACTTATTTATTTATTTAGCGAATGCAAAGTCCTCAAGCCAAGCAGTTGCCTCCTGGTTTGCTGTATGAAGAGTGTGTAATCCTCCTTCCAGTCTTTGGAGCGGGCAAGCCTCTATGATGTGTTCCATTGTTTGCTCCTCTCCACATGCGCACAGTGGGCTAGGGATACTGCCCCATCTGTGAAGGCTGGCCAAGCAGGGGCCATGTCCGGTCCTGAAGCGATTGAGTGTAGACCACTGTCTCCTTGGGAGGTTGGTGCCCGGGACCTGTTGGTTGGGGTTTGTCACCAGATGTTTTTTTGGGACCTCCTTGGTCTCCCATTCCTCTTGCCAAGCTGTCTGGATGGTGAAGTCAGCTGGGGGAGGGTTTTTCCAAATCGGCCATCTAGATGGAAGTCGGGCAGTGGGTGGGGTGTAGATATCTGCATAGATTGGTAAGTGAGGAGAATCTTTGACTTTTTGAAGCATCCTTTGAGTTAGTGCTGCTCGCCGGATGTATGGGGGGGCTATGTTTGACAGTACAGGGAGCCAGGGGAGTGGTGTTGAGCGGATTGTCCCAGTTATGGTTCTCATGGTTGTGTTGAGCTGGGTGTCTACGTGGTGTGTGTAGGATGACCTGGACCAGACAGGGGCACAATATTCTGCTACAGAGTATGAAAGGGCCAGTGCTGAGGTGCGCAGGGTGGAGGCTGCCGCCTCCCATTTTGCACCAGCGAGCTTGCAGAGCAGGTTGTTTCGTGCCTTCACCTTAGCAGCCATCCCCTTTAAATGTTCCTTGAAGGATAGGGTCCTGTCAAGGGTCACTCCAAGGTAGGTTGGATTCGAGGCATGCTTAAGCTTAAGTCCGCTCAGGTGGATGTTTAGTTCTCTGGCAGCTTTTACATTGTGGAGATGGAATACACTGGAGACGGTTTTTGCTGGGCTTGGTTTTAGGTGCCAGGTTTTGCAGAACTGGTCCAGTTTGGCAAGATCTTCCATGAGCACCTGTTCCAGTGGCTCAAAGTCTGGTGCTTGGACTGCCAAACTGATGTCGTCTGCATAGATGAATTTGCAGGATTTTGTAGTGGGCAGGTCGTTTATGTAGAGGTTGAACAGGGTTGGAGCTAGAACTGAGCCTTGTTGGAGTCTGTTTTTCTGCATTCTCCATGCGCTTGTGTTCTGACCAAGGTGGACTCTGAACCTTCGGTTGGTCAGCAGGGTTTTTATAATTGCTGATGCCCAGGCAGGGATCGCCTTTGTAAGTTTCAGGAGGAGGCCTTTGTGCCAGACCGTATCATAGGCGGCTGTAAGATCGAGAAACACAGCCCCTGTCTTCAGTCTGCTCTCGAAACCATTTTCGATGAAGGTGGTTAGGGCCAGTACTTGCTCTCCTGTGCTGCGGTCCTTGCGGAAACCTGCTTGATCCACACTTAAAATTTCCTCTATTCCTGGGGAAATACGTTGCAGTATTAGGTGCTCCATGATTTTATAAGGAACGCTGAGTAGGGAGATTGGGCGGTAGCTTGCTGGTAGTTTGTGGTCTTTTCCAGGTTTTGGTATAGCAATGACCTTTGATGTCCATTTCTTTGGGATTGAGTTTGTTTGTATGATCCTTGTGTAGAGTTGTGTCAACCAGGTTAGGGCTCAGGGGCCAAGATTTTTCATGAATTCTGGGAAGATGTTGTCATATCCTGCTGCCTTTCCACATTTCAGGCCCTGTAGGACTTTCTCCAGTTCAGCAGCCTCGAAGGGTTCAGGGTTCGTTTCCTCTATGGGCATTTTTTGTTTTTTTTTAGCTCAGTTGTAACTGCTCTTCTGGTGTCTTTGTCTTGGGGTGCTTTGGCGATGGTCAGTAGGTGGGATGCAACTTGGTTGGGTGTGACAGATGCTCGGCTTTGGCTAGGGGGCTTCTGTGCAGCTCCTAGGCGACGGATGAGGCTCCAACATTTCCTGCTAGAGTGGGTAAAGCTCCGGTCAACAACTGTCTCCTCCCATTTCTTTCGCTGGGCTGTACTTAGCGATTCAATGAGATGGTCTGCTATTTCTGGGTCCCCTGATGTTTGATAGGATTGTAGGAAGGCAGTGCTTTCTCCGTCCAGGCATGGGACATAGAGGGGTCGGTAGCCTCATGGGATTGCAGTGTGAGCAGCCTTGAAGATTGCGCTGCAGAAGCGGTTGTATGCTTCATCTACAGTGATGGTGTGGAATGGGATGGTAACAGCACTCCGATCCAGAGTTTCACTGAATTTCTTCCAGTTGGCTTTGCAGAAGTTCCAGCGCATCTTCTTTGGGCTGTTTATGACTAGAAGTTGTAGGCCAATGTGTACAAGCAGGGGCCGGTGTTGGCTGTGTGGAAAATCGTCAAGAATGAGGATCTGTGTAGGATATGGCATCCCATTCAAAGAGCTGACCCAGCACAGGTCAGGAGAATAGTCCTTCTTCCACCTAGCAGAGTGGAAGGTTCCTCTTTGTTTGGGGTCATGTATCCGAGCGAGATCATTTCTAGATGCCCATTCTGAAAGTACCTCCCCGTCACTATCCACTGCTGGGTACCCCCAGTCAGGGTGATGGCTGTTAAAGTCCCCCACATAGATGGCAGGGTGGGGTAGGGTGGGTAAGACCTGCAGATCCCAGTTGGCACTAGGGGGCTTGTACACATTGACAATATGGAAGCCACCAACGGTTATGGTGTCTGAGAAATGTGTTGTTGTCAGGTGGTTTACTTTAACTATGTCAGAACGCACATAGGTGGCACGTCCATGTTTGGCATGTGGAACATAGCACAGGAGGTCAAAGCCATTGATGTTGTAGTGGCCAGCTTCCTCTGTGCCAATATGAGTCTCTTGGAGGCAGATTACATCAATCGAGTGTTGGAAGGCGAGGACTTCGATAAGGCCTTCAACGTTTAGTTGTAGTATGCGAAGGGCAGGTCCTACTGCAAGGTGCTCTCGGGGCTGTTTGCTTTCGGCTTTGGGACTGTGACTAGGATTCTTCTTTGACCTGGCACTGAGGCGTCGTCTCTTTGAATTTAGTCCGCTGGTAGGATCATTAGCTTCCCCGGGCAAGCCCGGGTACTGGCGGAGGGCGCGACGAGAACGCTGATCCATTGCCCTTCCACTCTGTGGACTGATGAGACAAAAGTTGAACTTTTTGGAAGATGTGTGTCCCATTACATCCGGCGTAAAAGTAACACAGCATTTCAGAAAAGGAACATCATACCAGCAGTAAAATATGGTGGTGGTAGTGTGATGGTCTGGGGCTGTTTAGCTGCTTCAGGACCTGGAAGACTTGCTGTGGGTAAATGGAACCATGAATTCTGCTGTCTACCAACAAATCCTGAAGGAGAATGTCCGGCCATCTGTTTGTGACCTCAAGCTGAAGCGCACTTGGGTTCTGCAACAGGACAATGATCCAAAACACACCAGCAAGTCCGCCTCTGAATGGCTTAAGAAAAACAAAATGAAGACTTTGGAGTGGTCTAGTCAAAGTCCTGACCTGAATCCAACTGAGATGCTGTGGCGTGACCTTAAAAAGGTGGTTTATGCTCAAAAACCCTCCAATGTGGCTGAATTACAACAATTCTGCAAAGATGAGTGGGCCAAAATTCCTCCACAGTGCTGTAAAAGACTCATTGCCAGTTAACACAAATGCTTGATTGCAGTTGTTGCTGCTAAGGGTGGCCCTTCCAGTTATAAGATAAGATAAGATAAGCCTTTATTAGTCCCACAATGGGGAAATTCCAGGATTGCAACAGCACAGGGATAGCAACACTCAGAGCAACAATCAGAAGGCAAGAAAAAAAAAACAAGAGCAGCTAGTATACATATGTACATATTAATATATATATATATATATATATATACATACAGTATATATACACACAGTGCGGAGCATTGTAGCTGGATGGAATAAATATATGAGTATATAAACACACAGTGTGGAGCATTGTAGCTAGATGGAATAATCAAAGTTTGGATGACTTGTAATTTCCTGCTATTAAATTCAGATAAGACTGAAGTCATTCTTGTTGGTCCAAAAAACCTTAGAAATTCCTTTCCAAATCAAACTTTCAGTTTGGATGCAGCTACTCTTTCTCTTAATAGCTCTGTGAGGAACCTTGGAGTTATTTTTGATCAGGATTTGTCCTTCAATTCACATATTAAATTTGTTTCTAAGACTGCCTTCTATCATTTGCATAATATTGCCAAGATTAGGAGCATCTTGTCTCAGAGTGATGCTGAGAAGCTGATCCACGCTTTTGTTAGCTCGAGATTAGATTATTGTAATTCTTTATTATCAGGCTGTCCTAAAACATCTTTAAAAAGTCTTCAGCTGATCCAAAATGCTGCAGCAAGAGTTTTAACAGGTACTAGAAAGAGAGATCATATCTCTCCGGTTCTGGCCTCCCTTCATTGGCTTCCCATAGAGTTTAGAATTAAGTTTAAAATCCTTCTTCTTACTTACAAAGCTCTAAACAATCAGGCTCCTTTTTATTTAAAAGATCTGATACTACCGTATCATCCTAACAGAGCACTACGCTCCCAAAATGCAGGTTTACTTGTAATACCTAGAATCTCCAAAAGTACAATGGGAGGCAGAGCCTTCAGTTATCAAGCTCCTCTCCTGTGGAATCAGCTGCCAATCTGGATTCGGGAGTCAGACTCGATCTCTGTTTTTAAGAATAGGGCTAAAACCTACCTTTTTGATATAGCCTACAATTAGGGAGGGATCATGTGTTTCTGAACCCTCCCTTAGTTATGCTGCTAATAGGTTTAGTCAGCCGGGGGACCTCCAGTAATGCACTGGGCCTCACTCCTTTCCTCACTCTCTATGAAATATTTTTTTTTTGCTGGTCATTAACATTTGTTTGTTCTCTCCCATAGACTGAGTCCCCATCGTGCTGTTTGCTCTCTACGTGTCTGTTCTTTTCTTCTTCTCTGTCCCCTCACCCCCCAGCCAGTCGCAGCAGATGACTGCCCCTCCCTGAGCCTGGTTCTGCTGGAGGTTTCTTCCTGTTAAAAGGGAGTTTTTCCTCTCCACCGTCGCCAAGTGCTTGCTCACAGGGGATCGCCTGATTGCTGGGGTCTTTCTGCAACTGTGGGGGTCCTCCCTACAGTTGATAATGCTATGAGATGACTGTTGTTGTGAAATGGCGCTATATAAATAAAGTTGAATTGAATTGAATTGAATAAATATTATTAGGTTTAGGGGGCAATCACTTTTTCACACAGGGCAATGTAGGTTTGGATTGTTTTCCCCTTAATAATAAACACCTTCATTTAAAAAAAAAACTACATTTTGTGTTTACTTGTGTTATCTTTGTCAAATATTTAAATTTGTTTGATGTGCTGAAACATTTAAGTGTGACAAGCATACAATAAAATGAGAAATCAGGAAGGCGGCAAACACTTTTTCACACCACTGTATATAGACAGATGTACTTTACTGATCCCAAACTGGGAAATTATGCAGACCCACATGAGGATCATTGGGCATGAGTTTTATGAGCATCAGGGAAATTGCCTAGGAAGAGCAATGATTTTGGTTAAATGTTCAGAGATGGGACAGACAGGCAGACGGATGGATGATGGACAGCGTCATAGCATGAACTCCTTTCAGTTTTGCTGGAATGAACTAAAAAAATAATCAGTGTACATCCTGTTTGATTTAATACTGTACAGTCACAGCTAGCATCATCAAGGCTAACTTCAGTGTACCTTATTGAAGAGAAAAGCTCTTCCTGTGGCTCCTGTGAATCGTGTGGAGATGAGCTCAGACCGATTAGTCAGGATGGTATCACAGTTGGCACAAGAGAAGAGGCGTGTTCCGCCGATGTGGTCTAGAAAGATGCGCCCCATTGTCAAATCTGTGGAGGTCACTGATGAATGAAGCAAGAGATACATTAGAGGAAAATAAGGATACAATATTTATTATAAGAACAATAAATAATGTATCCTTAAAAGCAGCGCAATGACAAGGTATACCAGCAGAAATAAAGCATATGTCAAATCTAAAACATAGCATTGTGCATGAGATTATTACAGGCAATTGTGTAACAGACAGTATTTCAAAATGTTCAGCCATGTAGTTAATCTATAATTCAGTCTAAGATAACTTATTCTAAGGGCAAAGATAATGCAAGCTAGGACGTTGCTGCTTCTATATTGTTTACTATCTTGCCCTTTTATTCCATTTTCTTTATCCAAATTAGCTACCCGGTCAAGTCCCCCCATAATCAACTCGCCCCAGCCAGTTACAGCCGCCCCATGGCCAACTCGCCCCGGATGGGCGGAGCATCAGCAGGTACAAGGGTCTGACAAACAACACCGACGTGTCCAATACAGAACATGCCGGGAGAAACAGCGGCCCGACATGACCTGGCTCAAAGGCACGCTAACTGATGGCGATTAAAAAAAGTTTTTTTTCAATAAAGTGAAAAAAAAAAACAAAAAACAAGATACTGCATGGAGTGTGCTTTTGATGGGAGATGCAGCCAACAGCAAAGTGTGATTTTCATGGAAAACAGCTGAGCTCTGAGCGATCAGCTGATTGGATCCACCTCCTCCCGTGTTCTGACATTTTGGCATATTTATCAGAATAGCACTGGTAAAGGTAAGAAAAAAATAAGGTAATAAAGACATGGGGGTGGGCTAAACAGCGATTTGGAAGTTTAGTTAAAATAGATGGGTTGAAAATATATATTTTTAACTAAAACTAACACAAGAAACTCTCCTCCCTTTCAGAAAAAAATTACGGTCAGATAGAGATTTCAACAAACAACAGAAAATGAGGCTGCTGAGTTAGGCTCATTTGCTGTGCCACACCACAGGCCATCACTTGATGGGGCGAGTTGGTTATTGGGGGACTTGGCGATAAACCTCCAAATTATAATTATGTAAATAAACCTGTTTATTAGGAGAATACACTGACATACACTGTGTTTTATCAAGTCCAAAGTCAGTGCAGCCATTTACCAAGAAATTTTAGAGCACGTCAAGCTTCCCTCTGCTGACAAGCTTTATGAAGATGCTGATTTCATTTTCCAGGAGGACTTTGCACCTACCCACACCGCCAAAAGTACATAATATCTGGTTTAATGACCATGATGTCACTGTGCTTGATTGGCCAGCAAACTCACCTGACCTACCCCAGAGAGAATCTATGGAGTATTGTCAAGAAGATGAGAGACACCAGATCCAACAACACAGATGAGCTGGAGGCTGCTATCAAAGCAACCTAGGCCTTCGTAACACCTCAGCAGTACCACAGGCTGATCGCCCCCATACTATGCCGCACTGATGTAGTAATTCATACAATGGGAGCCCCAACCTATTAGTGAGTGCGTACGTGGACATACTTTTCAGTCGGCCAATATTTAAATTAAAAATCTTTTTTTTAAAATTAATTTTATATTATATTCTAATTTTTTGAGAAACTGAATTTGGGGTTTTCACGAGCTGTTAAGGCATAATCATCAAAATCAAAAGAAATAAACACTTGAAATACATCACTGTGTGTAATGAATAGATAATATAAGAGTTTAATTTTTTGAATTGAATTACTGAAATAATCAACTTTTCAACGACATTCTAGTTTATTGAGATGCACCTGTAAACATGCTGTTTTTGGCACATTCTAAGTGTTAAGATTTTCCTGGTGTTCAATACAGGTGCAGGATATTTTTTATAATACTGTCAAAGTTTTTCCCCGAGGATGTGCTCGTAGCGGTTTCATTTCTTAGCTCCACAACGTTACAAAATTACACAACTCCCACCATCTCAACAGCACTCATTTGTCTGACAGCCACAAGAGCCCCGTTTAAACAGATTTTAACAACTACTTCATGTTCCTGCTGCCTTGTTAAGACTAATGCTGGCTGTAGATGGCAGCTGACTTGTTTAATGACGCAAATAGCGATACAAAGGCAAAAAATAAACAAAGAGGCGTTAAACCGTCCAAGGAAGAGCACAATAAATGTTTTTTCATCGAGTTTTTTCGACACGCTAACCGCCTCGTACACACAGAGGCAGACAACAGATCAATGGAAGCTAAGGCTAACAACGGCAACAAGCTAGGGGGAGGACATCAGCAACAACACCACGGATATTTCTGTTTAACTTCAAATAACGACCTCATACCTTCTTTTCTACTCTTTAAATGCACGAAACCTCTCGGTCAGCGACACTGTCACCGATTTATTTCAGTGTGTTCAGGCGCACATCTGCTATTGTCGTCGTGGCTGATTTGTTGTTCTTTTTCAGCTGTTGCCGTTCGGCTGCGGCTGCTGCTGCTGCTGCTCCTCACTGTCAACATCCGGGTATGACGTAGCTCTCCGCGCTGCTGTGGCAACCAATATGGCTACTCCACCAGGGGTCAGCAAAACTAGAACAATTGAACAGAGCAGTTTGTAGCTTGTTGTGAGGTCGGAGGTGGGGAGAGTCGCCACTCGCCAGAAACTACACTCAAGTAAAAGTAGCGTTACATTATATCAGTTACTCAAGTACAAGTAAGAGTAGTCACCTCAAAATAAATACCCCTTCTAAAAAAAGTTACTTGAATAATGAGTAGCCTTCATTCTTTACATTGAACTAAAGGCCTTTAGTGTTCCACAGGAACAGTGAAATTTGTTCTTTTTCCTTGAGGCAGCAAGAACAAGAACAAAGTTAGTTCTGGCCAGGACATTTCATACTACAAACTCAGGTGCAGAACTCCTGGGAAATTCAAATTTCTGACCAATCACACAATAGTGTTGCCAACTCTCACTCTTTTGAAGTGAGACTCACTCTTTTGCTCTCTCGCTCACTCCACAAGCCATAGTTATCACTCCACAGGAAATTACTGCTAATATCATGTTGACTTTCTTCAGCTTTTTCCAACACAAGAGCTTACTTATTTTTCTACACTTATTGCACGTTTTCAGTCCTTTAGTTTTTTAGTTTATCTCTTTTTCTCATCATGTTTTTAATGTTGCAGCATGGCATCGAGACAAATTCCTAGTGTGTGTACTACATGAACAATGGCAATAAATCTGATTCTGATTCTGATTCTCAAGGCAGCGTAAAGCAGACTGAACACGTTCTAAAACTTATTCTGAGGTAAAGAAGTGTATGCCTTGAAAAAAATAACCATTTATGTGTATTGTTTGCTTGCACGGTCACTCCAACCCTACCCCCCAGTCTCCCCCGTGCACAAATTCTTCAAAATCTCACTCCAAGCTTTTCTGAAAAGTTGACAACTCTGCAATAGTTGTTGGACACCACACAAGAAAAAAGTTCTGCCCAAATGATCTGTCAAGAACAAGTTGCAAGAACTCCCAAGCTAGAGCTGCAAGAAAAAAACATGATGTTGTGGTGATGTGAAAATGACGAGGCAGAGTTCTCTCTCAAGTCAGCTTTATTCACAACACCATCATCTCAAAGCAGAAAAAAAGAGATCTGCACAGTAAACTCTCGTCCTTAAATATCAGGACTCTTACACTTCACAGGTCACATGTCTCACAAACCACCTTGCATTATAAAGAAAGTCACAATGCATTTTCTCTCCATGATATCACTTCCACTGTCTCCAATGCATCCCCTTTTTAATCCTTTAATTAACCCCCCCACAGTCTCAAGCCTTGCATACCAAAGCTATGATTCTTGCAGCTTCCTGTAATCACTAAGGGAGCTGCCCTGCCTTTGTTCTGACCTAAAATGTGAGTCACAAAACAGGTCCCGTATGTGTGTCCACCACAATGTCATTTTCAGAAAACAAATTTCTCTGTTCTTGCAGAGTATGTAAAGGCCTTAAAGTATTGTAACGTGCTGCTCGACATGGCGACGTCCCACCGGGAGATTTGAACTCACGCCTCCCGCTCCGGAGTCCCGCACCCTACCTGTGTCGCCAATAGGGTCAACCCACTTGGCAAGCCAAGTAGGGTGCTCATATTGAGTTCGCTACACTACTCCCCTCTGGTTCTTGACATCGTCCCGTTGTCAGTGCCCCATTACTGCTTTGGACAGGAGATCCCACTTCTGACACCAGTGTAACGTGCTGCTCGACATGGCGACGTCCCACCGGGAGATTTGAACTCACGCCTCCCGCTCCGGAGTCCCGCACCCTACCTGTGTCGCCAATAGGGTCAACCCACTTGGCAAGCCAAGTAGGGTGCTCATATTGAGTTCGCTACAGTATGTAGAGGCCTTCTCCTTGAGCAAAATTAATAAGCCCAAAACTTTCACCATTTTTAAATGCAATAGACTTTCCCCTACTTGTTGTCGGTTAGTGCTTGAAAAGGGAAGGCAATATATGGTCCCTTGTATACAGATCAGCCTCTTCCATACATTTGGCTTGAAGAAAAAATCCATACTTAAAGATGCACTGCAGTGGATATACTGTAAATCCCTTTAAAACAAATCTACATTGCCTAAAATGGTATCTTATGCCCTTTTTTCCCTTCAAAAAACTTTTGTTGTCTTACAGTGGAGTACTTGCACAAAGACTAACATGTTTTATGAATCCCAGCTCTGTTATAGCCACTGTCTACACTGGCTGTCAGTGCCGGCTCAACAAAATTTAAGATTGTGGAGTGTGTGAAATCAGAAGCGGAATCATTTCAGACAATTTATTACACACTCACATCTTTCAAGCACAGAACAGAATGAACTCTCAAGCAGAAACTCCTCTCTTAAGTTTCATGGCATTTACATCACACACAACATGGCATTTGCATCACACTGCATTCAACCCCCTCATCCTTGACTCCTTCCTGCTATCTCACCAGGAATCCCCTACTCTTTGTTCTCCCAAGCTTTATCCACTGTCTCCTGTCTGAGATGCTAGACAATCTGGCTCTCCCAAGGTGCTACACATCGCTACACATCACCCCCCCCCCCCCAGCATCTTAGATAGGACAATAGAATAACAGTCCACATGCTGTGATAGAACAATTGAACATCAGTCCACATGCTGCTTGGGCTTCCATCTCCTTCCGTATCTGCTGTAACTGGGGTTTACCGCCTCCGCGGCACTGCTGTGCCGGTGGGGGGCTGCTGGGAGTGTGTCTGACTGCGGGTGGGCTGTTGCTGGGGGGGGGCACTTCGGTCTGTCCGTGTGGCTGCTCTGGTGAATCGTTTCCTGGGGAGCTCTCCGTGGGGGTCTTCCACGCCGAGGGGCCTTAGCCAACAGCACTTGCTCGTCCGCCACAACGAAAGCAGGTTTGAGTCTGTCTATGCCAATTTTTTCCCTCCTACCCCCAAGTCTAGCAAAAAATGCTTATCCCCTGTTTCCAGCACTCTGAACGGTCCATCATAGGGTGGGCGCAATGGAGGGCGGTGGGCGTCGTGTCTGACGAACACGAACTCCGAGCTCTTCAAAGTTTTAGGCACGAAAACACGTGGAAAACTGTGGTGGGCAGGGCCCGGCAGCGTGCCTGTGTTTGCGCTACGCTGCAAATGCTGAGACGGGGAGCTGCCCGGGGCGGGATTATCTGGTAGAAATTCACCGGGCAGCCGTAGTGGCTGCGCAAAAACGAGCTCTGCTGGGGAAGCTTCCAGATCCTCTTTCAGTGCGGAGCCCAACCCCAATAAAACCCATGGCAGCCTGTCTACCCAATTTGCATCCATCAATGAAGCCCTGAGAGCTGCTTTCAGTGATCTATGAAAACGCTCGCATAACCCATTGGCCTGTGGGTTGTACGCGGTTGTGCGGTGAATTGTAACACCCAGGCTGCGGGCCATCGCAGACCAGAGTTCGGAAACAAATTGTGGGCCCCTGTCGGACGTAATGTCCGACGGGACTCCAAAACGCGCCACCCATGCTGTTAAAAAAGCGCGCGCTACATCCGCGGACGCGGTTGCCGCCAGCGGGACCGCTCCTGGCCAGCGCGTGGTGCAGTCCACCATTGTCAGGAGGTGCGTGCACCCCTGTGATGGTGGGAGGGGGCCCACGAGGTCCACGTGAACATGGTCGAACCTCTTAGCCGGGATGCGAAACGGCTCCAAGGGAGCCTTCGTGTGTCTGTGTACCTTGGCTCGTTGGCACGCCACGCAGGCTGCAGCCCACACTTTCACTTGTTTGCATAGGCTTGGCCACACAAATTTCTCTCCCACCATTTTGACCGACGCATGCACTCCTGGGTGCGCCAGAGTGTGAACCGACTCAAACACGCGACCCGTGGAGACATCGCAGATTGGGGGGGGCATGCCATCCTGCAGCACCCTGCTCTCCAGCCTTAACCCTGTTGGTCCAGACTGGAGCGCACGCACGTCTGCATCGCTAATCTGCTCCGCGGCCATGGCTGCGTAATCTATCCCCACGCAGACCGGGGCCACTACGGCACGCGAGAGGCAGTCCATCACTACATTCAGTTTACCAGACACATGCTGAATATCAGTAGTAAACTCTGAGATCGCGGCCAGCTGTCTCTGCTGCCTGCCCGACCACAGTTCTGAAACCTTGGCCATCGCGAATGTTAGCGGCTTGTGGTCCATGAACGCGGTGAAGCTGCGCCCTTCCAGCCAGAACTGGAAGTGGCGTATGGCCAGGTGAAGGGCCAGCAACAATCTGTCGAACACGCTGTATTTACGTTCGCTGTCGCGCAAAGTTCTGCTGAAAAAAGCAAGCGGCTGCCAAGCCCCGGCAACATGCTGCTCCACGACAGCCCCTATGGCCACGTCTGAAGCGTCGGTGGTGAGCGCTATGCGGGCCGTCGGGTCTGGATGCGCCAGCAGTGCGGCGTTTGCCAGGGCTGCTTTAACTTCCTAGAACGCCCGCTCTCGCTCCGGGGTCCATTCGACTCTATCCGCGGGTTTCTGTTTCTTGAGCGCGGCGTATAATGGTTGCATGAGCTGCGCCGCACGGGGAAGGAAACTGTTATAAAAGTTCACCATTCCCCAAAATTCCTGCAGCGCCCTGACCGTCTGAGGCCGGGGAAAATCTGCCACGGTGCGCACTTTGTCGGGCAGTGGGATCGCTCCTTCGGGAGAGACGCGGTGCCCCAAAAAATCAATCTCCGTCATGCCGAATTGGCATTTCGCTGGGTTGATTATTAACCCGTGCTTCTCCAACCTCCGGAAAACCGTTGTGAGGTGGGTTTCGTGTTCGTCTTCGGACGCAAAGGCTACCAGGATATCGTCCAGGTAGACGAACACAAACAGGAGATCGCACAGCACTGCATCCATCAAGCGCTGGAACGTCTGTGCCACTCCTTTTAACCCGAATGGCATGCGCAGGAACTCGAATAAACCAAACAGAGTTATTACCGCTGTTTTGGGTACGTCCTCAGCGCGCACTGGGACTTGGTGGTAACCGCGGACCAGGTCTATTTTGGAAAAAATGCGCGCTCCGGCGAGGTGAACGGAAAAATCCTGTATGTGGGGAATTGGGTAGCGGTTGTGCGCTGTGGCGTTGTTCAACCTGCGGAAATCACCGCACGGTCGCCACGATCCCTCAGCCTTAGGGACCATGTGTAGCGGGGAAGCCCATGGGCTGTTCGAGCGCCTGATGATGCCCAACCTTTCCAGGTTGGCGAACTCCTCGCGCGCTATGGCCAGTTTAGCTGCGTCCAAGCGCCGAGGTCTTGCAAAAATGGGCGGCCCGGTGGTGGTGATAAAATGCTCCACCCCGTGTTTAGCGATGGCCGCAGAAAACGTCGGGACCGTGAGTGCTGGGAACTGAGTGAGCAGTGTGTGGAACTTACCGCCTGTAGCTGTGACGTTGGCTTGTGCTGTTGGCCGGGTCACTCGAGCTATACAGGGGAGAAAGTCAAAGGACAGTGCATTAACCAAGCGCCTGTTAGCAACATCAACCAGTAAGCCATGTGCACACAGAAAATCAGCCCCCAGTATGTGGTAATTCAGTGCTGCTACGACAAAAGTCCACTCATATGTACGGCCGTGTAGAGATAAGAGCAGAGTCCTCTCACCAAAGGTCTTAATATCCAAGACGTTTGCTGCCAACATCTCGGGACCGCTAGATCCTGCCAGCCGGTCAGCGTAGGTCGGCCGGATGAAGCTCTTCTGGCACCGGTGTCCACGAGGAAACGCCTCCCAGAGCGTGCATCCGTTAAGTAGAGCAGCTTGTTCTCTTCACCGAGGGTCGCAGCTGCTACCGACCCCCGGCCTTGGCATTTTCCTGAGCGCTTGAATTGGCACGGTGGCGCACATCTGCGTGCCTTCTCTCCGAAGCGGCGGTGGTAGAAACAGAGCGTGTCTCTCTGGCGCTCCTTGGCCCCCGCTGCCGCTACCATCGGTGGCTCCTCGCCTCCTCTGCTCATCTTGCTGGGCTCCGCCGCTGTCGCGTTGACTGTGATTGCCCTGGTGGTGATGATGATCCGGTCTGCCTCCTGGGCTAGCGCACGGTAGTCGCGCGCGGCCAGCCACGGCGAATTGGCCAGAACCGCTCTCGCCGCTGTTGGAAGGTTCCGGAGGAAGAGGTGGGCAAACAGAAAGTGCCCGTCGTCCGTGCCCATTAACGCCAGCATCTTCTCCATCAGGTCTACGGCTGAACCATCTCCTAACTCGGTCCGCGTCAGGAGCCTCTCTGCTCTCTCACATTCCGAGAGTGTGTAGCGTTGGATGAGCGCAGCCTTGAGCGCCTCGTATCTGTTGCTGGCTGGTGGCTGATCGAGCAGTCTCGCTACCTGCCGAGCTGTGCGGGCGTCGAGCGCTGCGACCACATGGTAGAATCTGGTATCATCTACCATTACTCCCCGGAGGGCGAACTGGGCCTCGGTGAGGTGGAACCAAGAGCGTGGGTTGTTCTGCCAGAAATCCGGTAGCTTGACTGAAACCGCACACGCGTGGCTGGGGGTTCCAGTCCTGGCTGTCTGTGGGATGGCTGCCGCCTCGCTGTAGCTTCCTGACCGGGCCGGCTGCGGGGATCTTGCCTCGTGTTCCATAATATGTCTTGGGTCACCAGTGTGGAGTGTGTGAAATCAGAAGCGGAATCATTTCAGACAATTTATTACACACTCACATCTTTCAAGCACAGAACAGAATGAACTCTCAAGCAGAAACTCCTCTCTTAAGTTTCATGGCATTTACATCACACACAACATGACATTTGCATCACACTGCATTCAACCCCCTCATCCTTGACTCCTTCCTGCTATCTCACCAGGAATCCCCTACTCTTTGTTCCACCAAGCTTATCCACTGTCTCCTGTCTGAGATGCTAGACAATCTGGCTCTCCCAAGGTGCTACACATCGCTACAAGATCAGTAACTTTCTGCGGATTGGTAAAACAATAAATATTCACTGCTATAAAGGTGGGGAACATGGCAACGAGCCCAAGGTGTGCACATCAATAAAAAGACACAGCACAAAGAAATTTGTAAAACCTAGTAACACGGACTTGGTGGACAGGTGCACTACTTGGAGGAATACAGCTTCTCTGTTCCAGCCTACATAGCCTTCTGCACTGAAAATGTGTTAACCACTAAGACCATCACAGTGTATCCCAACCAGAAGCCATGGCTGCTGTGATGTGCGGTCTCTGCTCAGGGCACAGGATGCTGCATTTAGGTCAGGAGACAGGCTAGCTTACGATTATGCTCATGGAGAACTGAAAAGGAGCATCAGAGAAGCCAAGTGCAAGTACCAGCAGCACATTGAGGGCCACTTCAAAACCAATAACTCATGAAGCATGTGAAGAGGTATTAAGGCCATAACTGACTACAAGAGCAGCACGTCATTGACCAGCCACGACACTACGCTTCCAGACACCCTGAATGCATTCTTCACGTGCTTTGATACTCCCACCACTGGTCCTAGAGCTCTAACCACAGCACCAACCAAGCAGGAGCCCATCCTAGTCCTACCACAACATCAGGTGAGCTCATCGTTGAAGAAGATTGACATCATGAAGGCGGTGGGACCAGACAGGGTGTCGGGCCGGATCCCGTGTATGTGTACAGTTATGTATGTATGTGTGTGTCTGTGTATGTTTGTTGACTGTCCCACCAGAGAGAAAAAAAACACCAGATTTACTGTGTGCCAATGTCAGTGATAATATGTCTTGGGTCACCAGTGTGGAGTGTGTGAAATCAGAAGCGGAATCATTTCAGACAATTTATTACACACTCACATCTTTCAAGCACAGAACAGAATGAACTCTCAAGCAGAAACTCCTCTCTTAAGTTTCATGGCATTTACATCACACACAACATGACATTTGCATCACACTGCATTCAACCCCCTCATCCTTGACTCCTTCCTGCTATCTCACCAGGAATCCCCTACTCTTTGTTCCACCAAGCTTATCCACTGTCTCCTGTCTGAGATGCTAGACAATCTGGCTCTCCCAAGGTGCTACACATCACTACAAGATCAGTAACTTTCTGCGGATTGGTAAAACAATAAATATTCACTGCTATAAAGGTGGGGAACATGGCAACGAGCCCAAGGTGTGCACATCAATAAAAAGACACAGCACAAAGAAATTTGTAAAACCTAGTAACACGGACTTGGTGGACAGGTGCACTACTTGGAGGAATACAGCTTCTCTGTTCCAGCCTACATAGCCTTCTGCACTGAAAATGTGTTAACCACTAAGACCATCACAGTGTATCCCAACCAGAAGCCATGGCTGCTGTGATGTGCGGTCTCTGCTCAGGGCACAGGATGCTGCATTTAGGTCAGGAGACAGGCTAGCTTACGATTATGCTCATGGAGAACTGAAAAGGAGCATCAGAGAAGCCAAGTGCAAGTACCAGCAGCACATTGAGGGCCACTTCAAAACCAATAACTCATGAAGCATGTGAAGAGGTATTAAGGCCATAACTGACTACAAGAGCAGTACGTCATTGACCAGCCACGACACTACGCTTCCAGACACCCTGAATGCATTCTTCACGTGCTTTGATACTCCCACCACTGGTCCTAGAGCTCTAACCACAGCACCAACCAAGCAGGAGCCCATCCTAGTCCTACCACAACATCAGGTGAGCTCATCGTTGAAGAAGATTGACATCATGAAGGCGGTGGGACCAGACAGGGTGTCGGGCCGGATCCCGTGTATGTGTACAGTTATGTATGTATGTGTGTGTCTGTGTATGTTTGTTGACTGTCCCACCAGAGAGAAAAAAAACACCAGATTTACTGTGTGCCAATGTCAGTGATAATATGTCTTGGGTCACCAGTGTGGAGTGTGTGAAATCAGAAGCGGAATCATTTCAGACAATTTATTACACACTCACATCTTTCAAGCACAGAACAGAATGAACTCTCAAGCAGAAACTCCTCTCTTAAGTTTCATGGCATTTACATCACACACAACATGACATTTGCATCACACTGCATTCAACCCCCTCATCCTTGACTCCTTCCTGCTATCTCACCAGGAATCCCCTACTCTTTGTTCCACCAAGCTTATCCACTGTCTCCTGTCTGAGATGCTAGACAATCTGGCTCTCCCAAGGTGCTACACATCGCTACAAGATCAGTAACTTTCTGCGGATTGGTAAAACAATAAATATTCACTGCTATAAAGGTGGGGAACATGGCAACGAGCCCAAGGTGTGCACATCAATAAAAAGACACAGCACAAAGAAATTTGTAAAACCTAGTAACACGGACTTGGTGGACAGGTGCACTACTTGGAGGAATACAGCTTCTCTGTTCCAGCCTACATAGCCTTCTGCACTGAAAATGTGTTAACCACTAAGACCATCACAGTGTATCCCAACCAGAAGCCATGGCTGCTGTGATGTGCGGTCTCTGCTCAGGGCACAGGATGCTGCATTTAGGTCAGGAGACAGGCTAGCTTACGATTATGCTCATGGAGAACTGAAAAGGAGCATCAGAGAAGCCAAGTGCAAGTACCAGCAGCACATTGAGGGCCACTTCAAAACCAATAACTCATGAAGCATGTGAAGAGGTATTAAGGCCATAACTGACTACAAGAGCAGCACGTCATTGACCAGCCACGACACTACGCTTCCAGACACCCTGAATGCATTCTTCACGTGCTTTGATACTCCCACCACTGGTCCTAGAGCTCTAACCACAGCACCAACCAAGCAGGAGCCCATCCTAGTCCTACCACAACATCAGGTGAGCTCATCGTTGAAGAAGATTGACATCATGAAGGCGGTGGGACCAGACAGGGTGTCGGGCCGGATCCCGTGTATGTGTACAGTTATGTATGTATGTGTGTGTCTGTGTATGTTTGTTGACTGTCCCACCAGAGAGAAAAAAAACACTAGATTTACTGTGTGCCAATGTCAGTGATGCATATAGTGCAACAGCTCTACCCCCCATTGGCAAATTGGATCACTGCATGGTCATGTTAACACCCAAGTATGTCCCCCTTGTGCAAAGGCAGCCTGCTTATACACGGACTGTGAGGAGGTGGACACAGGAGGCTGCTATGCACTGCAGGACTGCTTCGAGATGACAGACTGGAGTGTACTCTGTGAACCACATGGAGTGGACATAGACAATATGACTGACTGCATCACAGAATACATTAGATTCTATGAAGACATGACCATGCCAGCTCAGACTGTACACTGCTTCTCCAACAACAGACCATGGGTCACCAGTGACCTGAAAGCACTTCTGAACAAAAAGAAGAGAGCTTTTAGGGCTGGAGACAAAGAGAAGCTGAGGGGAGAGCAGCATGAGCTGAGAGAGATGTTGAGGAGGTGCAAGGACAATTATAGGAGGAAGTTGGAAGAGAAACTCAGGAAAAACAACACTTAAGATGTGTGGGAGGGAATGAAACAAATAACTGGGTGTAAGTGGAGAGTAGGGCAGCCATCTGGGAGCCAGGAGAGAGCTGAGGAACTGAATCTGTTTTTTAATAGGTTCAACTCACAGTCTGTCACCGGTGCATGGGGGTCTGGTTGTGTTGCTCTCTCCATCTCCCCCCTCCGTCTCCTCAGGGGGCACCAGGACCCTCTCTCACTTCACGGTGACTACAGATCAGGTGGAGAAACAGCTGGAGAGACTCCGTCAGCGGAAGGCTTCGGGCCCTGATGGCATCTCTGCAATGACCCTGAGGACCTGTGCCAACCAACTAGCTCCGGTACTGAAACACCTGTACAACCTGAGCCTGAGTCTGGAGAGAGTACCAGTGCTGTGGAAGACATCCTGCCTGGTTTCTGTCCTCAAGAAATCATCTCCGTCAGATCTGAATGACTACCGACCAGTTGCCCTCACATCTCATGTGATGAAGGTCCTGGAGAGACTGGTCTTAGCCCACCTGAGGCCGCAGGTGAAGACGTGGCTGGACCCTCTGCAGTTTGCATATCAACCCCATTCAGGAGTTGAAGATGCTGTCATCTACCTGCTGCAACGAGCCCATCTGCACCTGGATGGTGGAGGAGATACTGTGAGAATCACTTTTTTTGATTTCTCCAGTGCCTTTAACACCATCCAGCCACTGCTGCTGGGTGAGAAACTGCGGGTGATGGGAGTTGACAGCTCTGTGATCTCCTGGATTACTGACTACCTGACAGGCAGACCACAGTTTGTCCGGCTGGGCAGTGTCTTGTCTGGAGTGGTGGCTACTGATACGGGAGTTCCACAGGGGACTGTGCTCTCTCCTTTTCTTTTTACCTTATACACCACTGACTTTCAGTACAGCACTGAGTCATGCCACCTGCAAAAATTCTCTGATGACTCAGCTGTTATGGGGTGTATAAGAGGAGGAGAGGAAGGGGAGTACAGGGCACTGGTAGGCAGATTTGTGGAATGGACGGAGCAGAATCACCTGAGGTTGAATGTCAGCAAGACCAGAGAGATGGTGATTGACTTCAGGAAGAAGAAGACTCCTTCTCAACCACTGCAGATTAGGGGGGAGGATGTGGGAGTGGATGAGGACTACAAATATCTGGGTGTCAGGATCAGCAGCGGGTTGGACTGGAGATCCAACACCGATGCTGCGCACAAGAAGGGGATGAGCAGACTCTACTTCCTGAGAAAGCTGAGATCCTTCAATGTGTGCAGCAGGATGCTGGAGTTTTTCTACCAGACCACTGTCGCCAGCGCCATCTTCTTTGCTGCTGTCTGTTGGGGTAGCAGTATCAGGGCCAGAGATACCAACAGACTTGACAAGATTATCAAGAGGGCTGGCTCTGTAATTGGTCTCAGACCGGAGACCTTTGAGACGGTGGTGGAGAGGAGAACACTAAATAAACTGCGATCCATCATGGACAATCCTGACCACCCCCTCCACCACACACTAGATAGACAGCGATGCACTTTCTCCAGTAGACTACTACAGCTTCGTTGTCGAACGGCCAGATACAGGAAATCTTTCTTGCCACATGCTATTTCACTGTACAATGACTCACTATGATGTTGTATTCTGGCATAGCTATGCTGCCACACTGCACCTTACAGTCTAACTGGTACATTACATTTTCACTCTGCTCCTGATAGTCCTTCTTTGTGCAATGGGATGATTCATGTGTTGATATGGGTCATCATATATTAAGCTATGATGTATATAGGTTTTATAGTCGTGTTAGTTTTTACTTTCCATGGGTAATCCCTTTGTCTGTCATGTGTGTGTTTCTGTTGTTTGGTTGTCAACTGTCATGCTGCTGTTACAATGTAATTTCCCAGTTTGGGATCAATAAAGTACACCTATCTATCTATCGATCTATCTATCTATTGATCGATCGATAGATCGATAGATAGATAGATTGATAGATAGATAGATGTTGATTTTAACATATTACATGCTTATTTATATACTGTGGAGTATGTAAATAACGAGGCGGATTTGACTCAGACAGTTTATTACACATCTCACACAGAAGCATAGTCAGAAAGAGAGCATCTCAGACAAGACTCTTCTCTTAAATACTGTGACATTCCCTCAGAAGCTTCTACCTACAAAAGGTCACATTGCATTCACTTCCTTAATCCTTTACCATCCTCCTAGAAGTCTCCTAGAAGTCTCTGATACACAAAAGATCACACTGCATTCATCCTTCACACCTCCCTGCTATCTCTAAGGGAAACTCTGCTCTTTGTTCTAGTCTAAGATGCTATACCATTATGCACTCCCCATGTGCCACTAAGCGACCCCCCCGAGCGTCTTGGATGGAACAATAGAATGACAGTCCATATGCTGTGGTTAAATCATTAAACATCAATCCACATGCTGCTTGGGCTTCAGTCTTCTCCCGTATCTGCTGTAACCAGGACTCACCGCCTCCGCGGCGCTGTCATGCTGGGGGGCTGATGATTGAGGGGTAAAAGTCTCTGCATGTGGGTGCTCTGGGGAATCTTCTCTCTGGGAAGCTCCCCGTTTGGGTCTTCCATGCCGAGGGGCCCTCGCCAACAGCACTTGCTCATCCGCCACAACAAAAGCGGGTTTGAATCTGTCTATGCCAACCTTTTCCCTCCTACCCCCCAAATCTAGCAAAAAATGCTTGGCCACGTTTCCAGCACTCTGAATGGTCCATCATAAGGTGGGCGTAGTGGAGGTCGATGGGCATCATGTCTAACAAAAACAAACTCCGCGTTTTTCAAAGTTTTAGGCACAAAAACATGCGGAAAACTGTGGTGAACAGGGCCCGGCAGCGTGCTTGTGTCTATGCTACGCTGCAACAGCTGAGACGGGGAGCTGCCCGGCACGGGATTATCTGGAAGAAACTCCCCGGGCAGCCAAAGTGGCTGCGCAAAAACGAGTTCAGTCGGGGACGCTTCCAAATCCTCTTTAGGCACAGAACGTAACCCCAATAAAACCCACGGTAGCTTGTCAACCCAATTTGCATCCATCAGTGAGGCCCTGAGAGCCGCTTTCAATGACCTATGAAAACGTTCGCATAACCCATTAGCCTGTGGATTGTACGCGGTTGTGCGGTGAATTGTGACACCCAGGCTGCGGGCCATTGTTGACCAGAGTTCGGAAACAAATTGAGGGCCTCTGTCGGACGTAATATCCGACGGGACTCCAAAATGCGCCACCCATGCCGTTAAAAACGCGCGCACCACCTCCTCGGCTGTGGTTGCTGCCAGTAGAACCACTTCCGGCCAGCGCGTGGTGCGGTCCACCATTGTCAGAAGGTGCGTGCACCCCTGTGATGGCGGGAGGGGGCCCACGAGGTCCATGTGAACATGGTCGAACCTCTTAGCCGGGATGCGAAACGGCTCCAAGGGAGCCTTCGTGTGTCTGTGTACCTTGGCTTGTTGGCACGCCATGCAGGCTGCTGCCCACTCTTTCACTTGTTTGCGAAGGCTCGGCCACACAAATTTCTCTCCTACCATTTTGACCGACGTGCGCACTCCCAGGTGCACCAAAGAATGAATCCAGTCAAAAACGCAGCGGCGCCACGCGGCCGGTACCACGGGATGCGGTCGCTCCGTGGAGACATCACAAATTAGGGGGGGCATACCGTCTTGCAGCACCCTGCTCTCCAGCTTTAACCCTGTTGGTCCAGACTGGAGCGCTTGCACGTCCGTGTCACTAACCTGCTCCGCGGCCATGGCTGAGTAATCTATCCCCACGCGGACCAGGGCAGCCACGACGCGCGAGAGGCAGTCTGCCACTACATTCAGTTTACCCGACACATGCTGAATATTGGTAGTAAACTCTGAGATCGCGGCCAGCTGTCTCTGCTGCCGGACCGACCACGGTTCTGAAAACTTGGCCATCGCGAATGTTAGTGGCTTGTGGTCAACGAACGCGGTGAAACTGCGCCCTTCCAGCCAGAACTGGAAGTGGCGAATGGCCAAGTGGAGAGCCAGCAAATCCCCGTCGAACGCGCTGTATTTACGTTCACTATTGCGCAAAGTCCTGCTGAAAAAGGCGAGCGGCTGCCAAGCCCTGGCTACACGCTGCTCCACGACCGCCCCTATGGCCACATCTGACGCGTCAGTAGTGAGCACTATGCGGGCCGTTGGGTCTGGATGTGCCAGCAACGCAGCGTTTGCCAGGGCTGCTTTGACTTCCTAGAACGCCCGCTCTCACTCCGGGGACCATTCGATCTTATTCGCGGGTTTCTGTTTTTTGAGCGCGGCGTACAGTGGTTGCATGAGCTGCGCTGCGCGGGGAAGGAAACGGTTATAAAAATTCACCATTCCCAAAAATTCCTGTAGCGCCCTGACCGTTTGCGGCTGGGGAAAATCTGCTACAGCGCGCACTTTGTCAGGCAGCGGAACCACTCCTTTGGGAGAGACGCGGTGCCCCAAAAAATCAATCTGCGTCACCCCGAACTGACATTTCGCTGGGTTGATTATTAACCCGTGCTCTTCCAACCTCCGGAAAACCGCCGTGAGGTGGGTTTCGTGTTCGTCTTCGGACGCGCTGGCTACCAAGATATCGTCCAAGTAAATGAATACGAAAGGGAGATCACGCAGCACTGTATCCATCGTGCTTGGAACGTCTGTGCAGCCCCTTTAAGCCCGAATGGCATACGCAAAAACTCGAATAAACCGAACGGAATTATCACCGCTGTTTTGGGTATGTCCTCAGCGCGCACTGGGACTTGGTGGTAACCGCGGACCAGGTCTATTTTAGAAAAAACGCGTGCTCCTGCCAAGTGAACGGAAAAATCTTGGATGGGAGGAATTGGGTAGCGGTCGTGCGCTGTGGCGTTATTCGACCTGCGGAAATCCCCGCAAGGTCGCCACGAACCCTCAGCTTTAGGGACCATGTGTAGCTGGGAAGCCCATGGGCTGTTTGAACGCCTGATGATGCCCAACCTCTCCAGGCTGGCGAACTCCTCGCGTGCTATGGCCAGTTTAGCTGCGTCCAAGTGCCGAGGTTTTGCAAAACGGGCGGTCCGGTGGTGGTGATAAAATGCTCCACCCCGTGTTTAGCGATGTCTGCCGAAAATGTCGGGACCGTGAGTGCTGGGAACTGAGTGAGCAGTGTGTGGAACTTACCGCCTGCAGCTGTGACGTTGGCTTGTGCTGTTGGCCGGGACGCTCGAGCTGTACAGGGGATAGAATCAAAGGACAGTGCATTAGAATCAGAATCAGAATCAGAATGAACTTTATTGCCAAGCATGTTAAAAACATACGAGGAATTTGACTTGACATTAGGCGCGCTCGATAAGCGCTTCCTAATGACACGGCAGCCACGCAAGGCACCTCATCAAAACAGTGGGGGGTAAAGAGGGGAAGAGGGGGAGGGGGGATGACACATTGGGCAGAGAGAAAAAAAACAGTTTATCAAAATAAAGCTCATATGAGCAAGATTGTGATCACATAGAAAAAAAATCCTCTAATGCACAATTAGCAGACAATACAGATCACACATTAACAAAGCAAGAGAGAGACCAGTGTGTAGTCAGTCATGTAATATCAGTATGAATGCAGTGTGAATGTATCAGTTGCTGGTGCACAACAAAAGAAGCCTCTCCTAGGCAACGGATGGATGTTATGTTCATGTATTCTGAACATAGATAAGCATGTCCACAGAGTTCATCTCTCTTCAGTGCATGCCAGATGGTAAAGTTCTGTATTAGACACATGATAACGCTGTCCTTGAAGAGTTCAGTTTGCTGCACAACAGCAATTGTTTGGGTTAAAGAAGCCAAAACTCCCTTCTGCATAATCTCTGCACCTGGAGGAATGAGTTCCCAAGGACACCTGTTAGCGACATCAACCAACAAACCATGTGTGCACAAAAAATCAGCCCCCAATATACTGAAATTCATTGCTGCTATGACAAAAGTCCACTCAAATGTACGGCCGTGTAGAGACAGAAGCAGAGTCCTCTCACCAAAGGTCTTAATCTCCGAGCCGTTTGCTGCTGCCATCTCGGGGCCGCTAGATCCCGCCAGCCGGTCGGCGTAGGACGGCATGATGAAACTCAACTGGGCGCCGGTGTCCACAAGGAAATGCCTCCCCGAGCATGCGTCCATCAAGTAGAGCAGCTTGTTCTCCTCCCCGAGGGTCGCAGCTGCTACCGACCCCCGGTCTTGGCATTTCCCGAGCGCTTGAACTGGCACGGTGGTATACATTTACGTGCCTTCTCTGCGAAGCGGCGGTGGTAGAAACAAAGGGTGTCTCCTCCGCGTTCTTTGGCCCCCGCTGCTGCTGTCATCGGTGGCTCTGCTGCTGCCGTCGATGGCTCCTCGCCTCCTCCGGCCATCGCGCCGAGCTCCATCGCTGCCGCCGTGGTCGTGAACTCTCTGCTGGCCATGATGATCCGGTGTGCTTCTCGGGCCAGCGCACGATAGTCCCGCTTGGCCAGCAACGGCGAATTGGCCAGGGTTGCTCTCGTCGCTGACGGAAGGTTCCGGAGGAAGAGGTGGGTAAAAATGAAATGGTCGTCGTCCGAGCCCTTTAATCTCAGCATCTTCTCCATCAGGTCAATAGCCGACCCATCTCCTAACCCAGTCCGCATCAGGAGTCTCTCTGCTCTCTCACCAACCGAGAGCGTGTAGTGCTGGATGAGTGCAGCCTTCAGCGCGCCGTACTTGTCGCTGGTTGGTGGCTGATCAAGCAGGCTCTCCACATGCTGAGCTGTGTGGGTGTCGAGCATTACGACCACATGGTAGAACTTCGTGTCATCCACCGATATCCCCCGGAGGGCGAATTGTGCCTCAACTAGGTGGAACCAGGAGCGCGGATTGTGCTGCCAAAAATCCGGTAGTTTGATTGTAACAGCATATGCTTGGCTGGGGGCTCCCAACAAGGCTGGCTCTGGGTATCTTTTGTCGTGTTGCATGATTCGTCTTGGGTCACCAGTGTGGAGTGTGTAAATAACGAGGCGGATTTGACTCAGACAGTTTATTACACATCTCACACAGAAGCATAGTCGGAAAGAAAGCATCTCAGACAAGACTCTTCTCTTCAATACTGTGACATTCCCTCAGAAGCTTCTACCCACAAAAGGTCACATTGCATTCACTTCCTTAATCCTCTACACACAAAAGGTCACATTGCATTCACTTCCTTAATCCTTTACCATCCTCCTAGAAGTCTCCTAGAAGTCTCTGATACACAAAAGATCACACTGCATTCAGCCTTCACACCTCCCTGCTACCTCTAAGGGAAACTCTGCTCTTTGTTCTAGTCTAAGATGCTATACCATTATGCACTCCCCATGTGTCACTAAAATACATATTTATTTAATACATACTTTACATTGTAGCTGCTACTGAGTGATTGTTGCTAAACAGAATTTTGTTGTATCTTGGTGTGCAATGACAATAAAGTTTCTTATCTGAAGTTGTGTGCAGACCAGCTGGTAGGGGTGTTTACAGACATCTTCAGCTTGTACTCACAGTAGGCTGTTGTGCCCACATGCCTCAAGTCTACCACCATAGTGCCCATGCCCAAGAGACAAGCAGTAAAGTGTCTGAATGACTATCGCCCAGTGCCCTGAAACCAATAATAATGAAGTGCTTTGAGAGGCTGATCCTGCACTACATCAAGGACACCATTCCTGCTGATCTGGACAACCACTAGTTTGCTTACAGAGCAAACAGATCAATGGAAGATGCCACCTCAGTTGCACTACACACAGCCCTGTCCCACCTGAAGCATCCTAACACCTATGTTGGGATGCTGTTTGTCAATTTTACTTCAGCCTTCAGCACCATCTTCACCCACAAACTGATTACTAAGCTTGGCCATCTGGGGCTAGACACCACACTCTGCTCCTGGATACACAGTTTTCTCACCTGCAGACCACAGAATGTCAGACTGGGAGAACTGACATCATCCAGACTCACACTGAGTACAGGTGTACCACAGGGCTGTGTCCTCAGCCTGGCCCTCTACACCCTCTTCACATATGACTGTGTCCCCATCCACCCCTCCATCACAGTTGTGAAATTTACTAATGACACCACTGTAGTGGGTCTAATATCTGACAACAATGAGACCCACTACAGGGAGAAGGTCCAGCGCTTGGCCAGCTGGTGCTCTGCAAGCGACCTGATGCTGAATACCACTAAGACCAAGGAGATCATTGTGGACTTCAGGAGAGCCAGGAAAATTACCCCCGACCTCTCCACATAAAGGGTGAGGAGCAACATCAAGTTCCTTGGTCTCCATATTACAAATGATCTCTCATGGTCCACCAAATACCTCCTACCTGGTTAAAAAAGCACAGCAAAGACTTCTTTCTGCGGAGGTTGAGAAAGGTCAAGCTCCCTGTGCAGGTCCTCTTGAACTTCTAAGAGCATAATCGAGAGCATTCTGTGCTACTGCAGCACAGTTGAAAGCAGAAAGGACTTAGCTTGTATTGTTGAAACTGCTCAGCAGATTGTGGGAGCACAGCTTCCTAGCCTGGACTCAGTCTATGCCTGCCAGCTAAGAAAAAAGGCCAGCAGCATCATCAGAGACCCCACCATCCAGAACACAGACTGTTTGTCCCTCTTCCATCAGGGAAAAGGTTCAGGACTTTAAAAGTATGAACCAGCAGACTGCGAAACAGTTTCATCTCTAGAGCCGTTTCCTCCATTACACCTCCCACCACTCCACAGAACTAACTCAATACTACAGTAACTGTCTCAGGCCCCCTCCCTCATCTGTGCAATAATAACTATCATAACAACTGTACTTTTGTACTGAACATATTCAAGGCACCACCTGGTACTATCTTTGCACTCCACTACTTGCACAATTTATGCCTGTTTACATGGGCCATAATTTTGCACTGCAAAATATGTATATATGTACTGTACATATCTAAGTTGTTGTACTTTCTTTTGTGTCCTGAGCCCGGCTGAGGACACTGTGAGGACACTGCTGCGCTGATTGCTGGAGCTACCACATAAGTTTCATTGTACTTTGTACAATGACAATAAAGCTTCTTATCTTATTTCTTTAGGAAGAGAGGTGAGCATTTAGCAGCACAGCTGTATTAACTAACTGATTTGAGCTAACATCAGCAGAAGTTGTCTCAGGCAGCACTTTTAGCACTTTATTTTGACAACATAGATTAAATACTATCATAAATTTATCAGCATCAACGTTATTACCACTATCATTTGACTCTGAGATTATCTGGACATGGTTTCCTATCATGTCCACGCTCTCTGTTGTTTTTGATTTGTTTGCATCTTTATTCTATTATCATTAATTTATTGGTTTACCCTTTAGTTTCTTGTTTCAGCCTCGTTTTATAGTCTCCCTTATTATTTTCCATACCTCTAGCCACGCATGTGTGTTTTCAGTTACACTTGATTAGTCTCAGCTGTCCTGTGTTAAGCTAATTATTTGCTCCCTATAAGTTGTCATTTTCTGTTGCCCATTGTCAGGACATTTCAGTATTCTCCCTCTGGTATCTTTATCACAGTTAGAATATTTAGCTTGTAAATAAATCATTTGGCAATTAAAGTCCTACCTGCCTCAAGGAGGCATCTATCCCGTCTGCTGGAGGTTGTTTTCTAACTAACTAACTAACTAACCTGCACTAATATAGCGCTTTTCTAGTCACAAAGACCACTCAAAGCGCTTTCATTAATACTAACCCTCTATTCTAAGGGCCTATAGGAAACAGATATCTAGGGACAATTTAGAACAGCCAATTAACCTAACATGCATGTTTTTGGCATGTGGGAGGAAACCGGAGAAATCCCGGAGTAAACCCACGCAACACGGGGAGAACATGCAAACTCCACACAGATCACTGTTGGTCGGGGGCTGGGATCGAACCCACGATCCCCACAATCCCCCGGCCAAGGGTAAACTGTGCTGCCGCAGTGCTAACCACTGCGCCACCGTGCAGCCAATGTCCCAACCAAAAGTAGACTCTGCAGGTACGACAATACGCTTGGTTTGGACGAGGTTTAGTGTTGGGTGGCTCAGCTGGTCAAGGGGCTGATCTCTGATGGCCGCTCATGCCACACTCTGGAATGGGCCATGATGTTCCTGGATGCCGCGGCCAGAGTGACTGAGGATTACCCCAGTTTGCGAGACTACCCCGGTCTGAGTGGAATGCTCATCTCGGTGCCAAACCTGCAAAATTCGCTCCGTGGACTGGTGAAAAGCCCGGAGTCTGTGCTGACAGTAAAATGTCCCCTGGCTCCGTCAACAGCCTCAACGCCAGTTTCCTCCTCGCAGTCCAATTTCCCTGACCCACCATCGGCTGCCATTCCCTCTAACCCTGTGAAGTACTACGGGACCTGCAGGGCGTGTGGCAATCCGGGTTGGAAGGGAGGCTATGGGAGACGGCGCTCCTCTCAGCATTCCACTGCTGCTCCCCCAGCTGAGCCTCCAATGACCACAGCTCCAGCTTTTCCTCCTCCTCACCACTCTTCTGCCTCCACTCCAACCACATGGAGTTTTCCAGCCCCAGAGGGCTCTCCAATGCCGGTTTCCACAGCAATTGCAGTGCCAGCTCCCACTGTTGCTGTGCTGGTGCCCTTGCCCAGAGCTTTACTTCAGACTGCCTCATCCGCTGTTCCGCCAGTATCTCCAGAGGCCGTCACATCAGCTCCTCCGCTGTCTTCCAAAGTCATCACGCCACCAGCAGCCTGACCAGAGACTGTCAACCCAGCAGCAGGGGACCAGGAGTTAAGGCAAGTACCTTTTCATTTAAGTTCTACCACTATTTTTGAAAAGACTTGCCTTGCTGCTGATGGGGTGTCCCAAGTGCAGTTCCCATCTGCCTCTGGGTCCTCTCCGCCAGTCTCTGCCACTATTAACTGTGACGACCCATCCTGTGTTTCTTCCTCCCTGCCCGAGGTGGCTGTGGCAGGGATGGAGGAGGACGCTTCACCTTCAACTGTCTCTGTGACAGTTCCGGTGCTGGCTTCTCGTCGCTTCTCAGCTCCAGTGCCTGCTCCACGGCACCTCCCGGCTCCAGTACCTACTCCTTGTTGCTCCTCAGCTCCAGTACCTGCTCCCCGGCACCTCCCAGCTCTAGCACCAATTCCTTGTTGCTCCTCAGCTCCAGTACCTGCTCCACGGCACCTCCCAGCTCTAGCACCAACTCCGACTCTTCTCCAGACAGCTCCAGCTGCTCACAAGGTGTGCATCACCGCTCCAGCCATCCCTTAGGTGCACACAACAGCCCCAGCTGTCCCTGAGGTGCACACATCAGCTCCAGCTATCTCCGAGGTGCACACAATGCCTCCCGCTGTCTCCAAGGTGTGCACAATGACTCCCACTGTCTCCGAGGTGCACACAATGGCTCCTGCTGTCCCTGAGGTGCATGCAACAGCTCCAGCTGTCCCCACAGTGCTCATTACAGTTCCTGCTCTGCCTGAAGTGCACGCTCCAGTTCCAACTATTCATCCTGAGGTCACCACCCCAGCAGCAGGAGACCAGGACTTAAGGCAAGTACCATTTCATTTATGTTCTACCACTATTTTTGAAAAGACTTGCCTTGCTCCTGGTGGGGGGGGGGACCCAAGGACACTCCCCACCAGCCTCTGCTGCTTATGACTGTGGTGTCACCCCATTGACCTCCTGTTTCCCTCCATCGTCCAAGGTGGCCATGTCGAGGATGGAGCTGCAGGGGGACCACCCTCCATCATCACCGTCATCAGAGCAGTCTGTTTTACCCTTCGTCCAAGAGGTCAGGAGACCTCCACCCATTGTCCAAGAGGTCAGTAGACCTCCACCCATTGTCCAAGGGATTGAGTAGTCCACTCCACCCTGGCTGTCAGAGCAGTCTGCTCCACCCTGGCCATCAGAGCAGTCCACTCTACTCTGGCTGTCAGAGCAGTCTGCTCGACCTTCGTTGCCTGGGGTTGCTGTTTCTCAGCTCCTGTTGGTCCCTATGCCAAAGGCCCCTCAGGTACTATCTTCAAAGCAAAAAGCTCCCGTGTTGTTATCTTCATCTTCAGAGCAGAAAGCTCCCATGTGGTTATCCTGAAAGCAAACAGCTCCTCCTCATCATCATCATAGCAGTCTGTTGGGGGCAGCAATGACTGTTTCATTTAGGTCTGATCAGATTCCTCCATGCAGCTCTGTCCTTCACCCTCCACTGCCAGGAACTCCTGGCCTTGTTAACCCGGGTGACGTCCGAGCCAGTATGAGTTGCTTTCTGACTGACCATTTCATGAAACTGCTTGCAAAGTATTTGAGTACTGCTAGCTTTTGCTGGACTAGCAGCACATTCTTGGCAGATAGAGGCATTATCAGTGGCAAGGACAGGCCAAGACAAACTGACTCCAATATCTGTTACAATGACTGACCAGACGATAGGTTTGTTTATCTCTGCTCTTTGTGTAGTGCATGTCACCATGCACCGACTGGCAAAAGTCCACCACAGACTTTGCGACAGATGTGCTTATCTGCCAGGATGTCCAGTCTCACCCTGTGTAACTGGCTCCTATGTTGTTATTTTCAAAGCAAAAAGCTCCTATGTTATTATTTTCAGAGCAAAATGCTCCCATGATGTTATTTTCAGAAAAAAAAAGCTCCTATTGTGGCGGCATGAAATAATAAGCAGCGAACTGAGGTTTAAAAGTGGGTTTTATTTCATTCCACCATCACAGAACTCACTCCAGTGCCGTGCAGGCGCGCCGGAGCGAGCTCTCAGGCTCTCGTCAGCGGATAAGCAATGCGTGTAGTCAGAAGCAGTGGTCAGAGAGAGAGAACATGTGAATTTCAGTCAGCTTATATACCCAGTTACAGACAATACATGAAAGGCACATTTGCATCACAGAACAGAGCAGGAAGTCACGAACACCTGCATTTGAGTCACACATATCAAAAGCAGATTACTGGCAGGAAGGAGCTAGACAAAGAGAGGCTGCCTATTGATATCAGTCATTGTTCTGCTAATTGCTCCAGCTGTGCGCTCTGCTTGTCCGTAGGCTGTGGGGGTCATCCACACCACTCCCCCCCAGAGGGCTCAGCGGGGGGCTGAGGCCTCGATCGCCGGTTTTGGTAGCGAGCTGCGGGAAAAGCTCTGTGCAAGCGGAGGAGGGGGAGGGAGGAGGGTGGGGATCACAAGTGCCGGCCCGGGAACGAAGTTGTCTGGGCCGCGCAAAAATTGCCTGTGGATCCGCGATGTTGAGGGGCTGTCCCGTTGAACGTGCGGAGGTCCACAGCGGCTGTGAGAAGAAAAATTAGTCTCTGACTCCTCTCGCGGCCATGAAGAAAAAAAGGAGCTGCAGTAATGAGGGACTTGGCGTGTTGACTTTAGGTGCGCGCGCAGCCCTAAAGCCCTCGGGGACAGCAGGTGGCTGAATTCCCTTGTGCGCCGTGGCTGAGACCTGTACAAAATCCTGTGAGCGAGCTGCGTGCGTGCTTCAGGTGTGTGAGCAGCCCTGAAGGTTCTGTGTGCAGCGGCGAAGGACGATGGCGGTCTGTGTGGAGCCGGTATTGTCCCATGCGTGGTGCGCTGTCCTCATAACCCCCCGGTGTGCGTGCGGGGTTCAGTGCATGGCAGGTCCGCTGTAGAGGCGAGTCAGGGTCAGGGAGCTTGCTGGAGATCAGCGTCGTCGGCGCCGATGGTCATCCCTGTTGAAGCTGTTGCGTCGTTCGCTCGTGCCGGGTCATGGTGCGTTGGAGCGGTGAGAGGGAGGAGACAATCTTTGTCCCTCGGGTTCGTGTAGATGCATAGGAGCGGTGAGAGGGAGTAGACGATCTTTGTCCTTCGGGCTCGTGTCGATGCGTAGGAGTGGTGAGAGGGAGGAGACGATCTTTGTCCCTCGGGCTCGTGTCGATGCGGAGGGGCGGCAAGAGGGAGTAGACGTTTTGTGTCCCTTGGCTGGTTCCAGCGTGGATGTCCCGATCTCAGGCGAGGGTCGCACCATGAAGCTTTCTGCGGCTTTCCCGGTCATGGGTGATCTCCGGAGAGTTCGCCTGGTGGTGGCTCTGCGTCGAGGTCTCCCTGTAGCAGAAGGGAGGGCAGATCATTTGCGTCAGGCTGCTGCATTCGCTTGTCGTCGGACAGTCACCGCCGGGGGCTGCCAGCGTGTTCTTTTCTTGGTCGGGTCACCAGTGTGGCTGTCCAGACCAGAAGGTTGCGTTGCACAAAGTGTGTGCTTTCTCGGGGTCACCAGTGTGGCGGCATGAAATAATAAGCAGCGAACTGAGGTTTAAAAGTGGGTTTTATTTCATTCCACCATCACAGAACTCACTCCAGCGCCGTGCAGGCGCGCCGGAGCAAGCTCTCAGGCTCTCGTCAGCGGATAAGCAATGCGTGTAGTCAGAAGCAGTGGTCAGAGAGAGAGAACATGTGAATTTCAGTCAGCTTATATACCCAGTTACAGACAATACATGAAAGGCACATTTGCATCACAGAACAGAGCAGGAAGTCCCGAACACCTGCATTTGAGTCACACATATCAAAAGCAGGAAGGAGCTAGACAAAGAGAGGCTGCCTATTGATATCAGTCATTGTTCTGCTAATTGCTCCAGCTGTGCGCTCTGCTTGTCCGTAGGCTGTGGGGGTCGCCCACACTGTTATTTTCAGAGCAAAGAGCTCCTATGCTGTCATTTTCAGAGTGAAAGGCTCCAATGTTGTTATGGTCAGAGCAAAAGGCTCCTATGTTATTTTCAGAGCAAACAACTCCTATGTGGTTATTTTCAGAGAAAACAGTTCCTTTGTGGTCTCCAGAGCAAAGAGCCCCAATATCATCTCCTGAGTTTAAAACTCCCATGTTATTTTCTTTTGAGCAAGAGGTACCAATGTTATTTCCTGAGTTTAAAACTTCTATGTTATCTCTCACGCAAAGAAATCTGATGTTGTCATTCTCTCCTGAGATTCAGGTTCCTGCATTGTCATTACCTCCTGAGTTTAAAGTGCCCATTTGGTCACCTCTTGACCTCACAGTTCCTCCATTGTGACCTTCTGAGTTTGTAGTTCTTATGTTGCTATCTCCGGAGTGTAAAGTTTCAATGTTTCCATTATTTCCCAAGTTCAAAGTGTCCGTGGAGTGTCAGGGAGAGATAGTACCTCTGACGGTGCAACAGTCACACCTCTGGGTATTTGGTCTGCTTTGGTTCCCACTTGGCACTCAACTCTCACCTGTGGTTCCAAGTAGCTGTTTGCATGCAACAGCAGCCACACCCCGGTAAACCGCTTCGACTGGCAGGCAAAACCAGGTGAGGATAGCCGATGGGTTTGAAACCCTCAGTGAGGTAGGGCTTGTCTACCTACACATGCATAAACTGGACCTGGCAGACTGTGCGGAGGAAACCACTAGATTGGCTCAACGGGTAGGAAGGCAGACCCAGCAAAGCATTGTGGAGTGCAACTAGAGCACAATGAGACACGTAGGACACTGCTGGCCATCCACTGAATCCAACCCTATCTCCAGCCATCTTGACTATGTCTTGCCACTGGATCCAGATAGGCTGGGACAAGACAGTGAGGCTGATGACCCTGCGCAACTCTCCCTCGCTTAAATCAAATTCACGCGAAAGTCAAGACATCACCCCCCCCCCCCCCCCCCCGCCAAGTCCCGTGGCCATGGGCAAGTGACGAAGCAGCAGGTGTGGATACACTGGAAGCTGTAGCCACAATCCCACACACAAGCGGCCTAGGGCATAAGGTCAGTCTCTACTGGGCCGAAGCAGCAGGGGAGTTCGGCAGCCCCCTTGGTGTCTGGCAGCCCTCTTTAGGATTTGCTCTGCTCACCTCCATGACCTGAGGAAGGGAATCAGAATCAGAATCAGAATCAGGTTTATTGCCATTGTTCATGTAGTACACAAACTAGGAATTTGTCTCGGTACAATGCTGCAACATTAAACATGATAAGATAAGAGAAATAAACTATACATGTAATAAAGTGTAGGATAAGATTAAGTGATACTGGTCAACAGTTAAAATATATATTAGCCAGCAGCAGATACTGTGGAGAACTATATAGTGCAGTCGGTAATGCAGGAAGAAAACAGTGATGATTGACATGAGTCTGGTTGAGCTGCTGTACATGGTGCACGAGAGTCACTTAGTGTTCAGCAGTCTAATGGCAGAGGGGAAGAAGCTGTTCATGTGACGGGAGGTTTTAGTCTGGATGGACCGAAGTCTTCTACCAGAGGGGAGGGGGGCAAACAGTACGTGACCAGGGTGTGAGGGATCGGCTATGATCCGGCCAGCACGCCTCCGGGTCCTGGAGATGTACAGATCCTGGAGAGATGGGAGCTTGCAGCCGATCACCTTCTCAGCAGTGCGCACGACGCGCTGCAGCCTTAGTCTGTCCCTGGCAGTGGCTCCTGCGTACCACACGGTTATGGAGGTGGTGAGGATGGACTCGATGATGGCTGTGTAGAACTGCACTAACATCTTGGTGGGTAGCTTGAGCTTCCTCAGCTGCCGCAGGAAGAACATCCTCTGCTGGGCTTTTTTGATGAGTGAGCTGATGGTCAGCTCCCATTTGAGGTCCCTGGTGATGGTAGTGCCTAGGAAGCGGAAGGAATCAGCAGTGGTGATGGGAGAGCCTGAGAGGGTGAGGGGGGGCAGAGGAGTAGTGACTTTCCTGAAGTCTACAATCATCTCCACTGTCTTCAGAGCGTTCAGCTGCAGGTTGTTATTGCTGCACCAGGACGCCAGCTGGGCCACCTCTCTCCTGTAGGCGGACTCGTCGCCGTTGGAGATGAGCCCGATGAGGGTGGTGTCGTCCGCAAACTTGATCAACTTGACAGACTGGTGGCTGGAGGTGCAGGAGTTGGTGTAAAGGGAGAAGAGTAGGGGGGAAAGTACACAGCCCTGGGGTGATCCGGTGCTGATGCTAGTATAGTCTGAGACAGTCTTTCCCAGCCGCACATGCTGCCTCCGGTCCGTCAGGAAGTCGATGATCCACCTGCAGAGGGAGTCAGGCACGTTGAGCAGGGACAGCTTGTCCCGGAGCAGAGCGGGGCGGATGGTGTTGAATGCGGAGCTGAAGTCCACAAACAGGATCCTGGCGTAGGTTCCCGGGGAGTCCAGGTGCTGCAGGATGGAGTGGAGGGCCAGGTTGACTGCATCGTCTACAGACCTGTTGGCTCGGTAGGCAAACTGCAGCGGGTCCAGGAGAGGGGTGGTGATGGACTTGAGGTGGGACAGGACCAGGCGCTCAAAGGACTTCATGACTACAGAGGTGAGCGCTACAGGTCTGTAGTCATTAAGTCCAGTGATCCGTGGCTTCTTGGGGACAGGGATGATGGTGGAGGATTTGAGGCAGGATGGCACGTGGCATAACTTAAGGGAGGTGTTAAAAATGTCTGTGAATACAGGAGCCAGCTGTTTCGCACAGAGTCTCAGGGTGGAGGGAGACACGCCGTCTGGGCCGGGGGCCTTGCGCGGGTTCAGTCTGGAGAACTGTTTGAGCACATCCTGCTCACTGATGATAAGGGGAGGGGGGGAGGAGGGGGGGGTGCCTTAAATGAAGTAGGGAATGTGGAGGCTGTGGAGCTGGAGGGAGGGGGGGAGTTGGACACAGATGACGAGGTGTCAAAACGGGCATAGTGTTGGGACAGTCTCTGACAAAGGGCTTTGTCATCCTGACCTTTAGGAGCCTGAGGCCGATAGTTGGTGATCTGCCTCAGTCCTCTCCACACGGAAGCCGAATCATTAGCAGTGAACTGCTGCTGGAGTCTCTCTGAGTATAGAGATTTGGCCCTCTTCAGCTCTCTGTTAAACCGGTATTTAACCTCCCTGTAGCAGTCCCTGTCTCCACTTTTCAGCGCTGCTTCCTTCTCCTTCCTGATCTGTCTGAGCTTAGCTGTGAACCAGGGTTTGTCATTAGAGTAACTCACCCTGGTGCGTGATGGAAGAATGTTCTCTTCACAAAAGTGGATATATGAGTTCACAGTGTCCGTGTACTCATCCAAATCATGCGTGGCTCCTTTAAGCATGCCCCAGTCAGATATTTCCATGCACGTTTCCAGCTTCTCCTCAGCATCACTGGTCCGTATCTTCGTAGTGCTCACAACAGGTTTAGTGAGCTTCAATCTCTGTCTGTATGTGGGAATGAGGTGAACCATCACGTGATCAGATAATCCCAGCGCAGCTCGAGGGACAGCGCGATATGCGTCTTTCACTGTGGTGTAACAGTGATCCAGTGTGTTTAATCCTCTGGTGGGGCATTTAATAAACTGTTTGTAGCGGGGGAGATCGTGGCTCAGATTGCACTGATTAAAGTCGCCAGCCACAATAATCAGCGAGTCTGGAAAACTCCGCTCTGTGTGTTGAATGTGATCCGCGAGCACGCGCTGAGCTTCGCGCGTGTCCGCGTCGGGAGGGGCGTACACAGCGATCATTATGAAAGAAGCAAACTCCCGCGGGGAATAGAAGGGCTTGCAATTGATAACAAGAAATTCCAAGGCAGGAGAACAGTGTTTGGAAATTACCGTTACATCAGAGCACCAGCTACAGTTGATGTAGAAGCAGACACCGCCTCCTGTGGTCTTGCCGGAAAGCTCTGTGTCACGATCAGCACGGAAGAGCTGGAAGCCGTCGAGGCGCAGCGCGCTGTCCGGTATATTTTCCCGGAGCCAGGTCTCAGTAAAGCAGAGGACAGCTGAGGAGGCGAGGTCCTTAAAACGCATCAGCAGTCTCAGTTCATCCACCTTGTTAGAGAGAGAGTTGGTATTGGACAGAAATATGCCAGGCAGCGCCGTTCGCGAGCCTCTCCTGCGAAGTCGTACGAGAGCGCCCGCTCGTCTTCCTCTCTTCCGCCGTCTCACTTTCCGAGCCAAACAATAAACCAGATCGGCGGCAGGGGCTAGAAAAACTGGGAGGAGGTCCGTGGGGGTCAAAGTCCTGATATTTAAAAGTTCTTCACGGGTATAAGTGCATAAGGGGCTAGAAAAGGTTCCCTAAACATAGCCTGCTTCCCTACACCCTGGCCAGCAAGCCGCGGCTGGTGGGGATCCGAGCCTAGCGGTCGAAATTCTCAGAAGAAATCAACTAAGATGGCATCACTCACCATTGGCACTTGGAATGTGAGAATGCCCATGGACAGCTCCAAAGTGGACAGACCTGAGAGATGGACAGCACTTGTTGCAAGAGAACTCAGCAGGTACAACATCAACACCGCAGCTCTAAGCGGGACCAGGTTTGCAGACAAGGTCAGCTGACAGAAGTCAAAGCTGGCTACACCTTTTTCTGGAGCAGCCAAGGCAGTGAAGAACACCGTGAAGCAAGAGTGGGTTTTGCGATCATATCCAATCTGATCAGCAAGCTTACCAGCCTCCCCAAAGGAACCAACGACCACCTCATGACCCTGCGGCTCCCCCTCCGAGGAAAACGTCATGCCACATTCATCAGTGCATATGCCCCCACCATGATGAACCCAGATGATATCAAAGACAAGTTTTACGAGGACTTAGAGACTCTCATTGAAGGCATACCAAAGGAGGACAAACTCATTGTTCTTGGAGACTTTAACGCCAGAGTTGTTACAGACTACCAGACATGGGAGGGAGTCCTTGGGAGAAATGGAGTTGGAAAGTGCAGCAGCAACGGTCTTGTTCTGTTGAAGACGTGCACCTCTCATGATCTTCTGATCATTAATACCATCTACCTCTTGCCTAATCACAAAAAGACCTCCTGGAATCATCCACGCAGCAAGCATTGGCATCTGATTGATTACATCATTGTGAAAAGGAGAGACAGGCAGAACGTTAGAGTGACGAGGGTGATGTGTGGCGCAGACTGCTGGACGGATCAGAGACTCATTCTCTCAGAGCTCAACATGCACATCCAGCCCAAATGACATCCACAGGGGAAAAAGGCAAACAAGCAACTCAATGTCAGCAAGCTAGAACAGCACTCTGTGCGACAGAACCTCAGCGAGGACCTGGACAGCAAGCTTAGTCAGCTCGACCTCGGGGTGTACGGAGCAGAAGAAGACTGGGCAGCTTTCAGAGATATGGTGTACGACACCTCACTCATCTGAGCCAGAACACGCACATACACCAAGTCTAGTTTGATGAAAATGATGAGGACATCCAAAAGCTGCTTGACGAGAAGTGTGAAGCCCACATAGCGTACCAGCAAGACAGCAGATCTGCCTCTAAGAAGGCAACCTTCAACTCCATCAAAGGAAAGGTGCAGGCAAAGCGCAGAGAGATGCAGGACTCCTGGTTCAGCAAAAAGGCAGATGAAATAGAGCAGTATGCTGACAGCAACAACTCCAAACACTTCTACGATGCCCTTAAGACCATCTACCGGCCTCAGTGTTGATGGGTCCACTCTCCTTACCGACAAGAATGCAATCCTGGAAAGATGGGCAGAACATTTCAGCAGCATCCTGAACAGACCTTCGTCCATCAATGCAGAAGCCATCACTTGCATGCCCCAAGTAGAGGTGACCACATCTCTGGCAAAACCTCCAATGGAATCAGAAGTCCAAAAAGTGATCAAACTCCTTTCGAACGGCAAAGCACCAGGCTTTGACTCCATTCCAGCTTAAATCTATAAGGCAGGAGGACCAGTTCTTATACAGAAATTCACCGAGCTCTTTCAGACCATGTGGCAGCAGGAAGTTTTCCCCCAGGAGCTCAAGGATGCTTCCATTATCCATCTCTACAAGAGAAAAGGAAACAGGCAGTCCTGCGACAACCACCGTGGGATCTCTTTCCTCACCATCGCTGGCAAGATCCTCACAAGAGTCCTTCTCAACCACCTCAATCAGCACATGGAAGGCGGTCACCTGCCAGAGAGCCAGTGTGGCTTCAGAGAGGGTCGTGGAACTACTGACATGATCTTTGCTGCACACCAACTTCAGGAAAAGTGTGAAGAGCAGAACAGGGACCTCTACACAACATTTGTAGATCTGACCAAGGCTTTTGATACCGTCAGTCGTGAGAGGCTGTGGAAGATCATGGCAAAGTTCGGCTGCCCGGACAAGTTCATCAGCATGGTGTGCCAGTTCCACGACAGCATGCTTGCTCAAGTACTGGACGATGGGGATTCCTCCAAACCTTTCCCAGTCACCAAAGGGGTCAAGCAGGGCTGTGTACTCATGCCCACACATTTCAGCATGATGTTCACAGCCATGCTGTCTGATGCCTTCTGTGACGATGAAGAAAGCACCATCAGGATCAGGTACAGGATGGACGGCAGGCTCTTCAACCTAGGGAGGCTCCAAGCCAAAACCAAGATGGAAGGGGACTCAGTGCGTGACTTCCTGTTCGCAGATGACTGCACACTCAATGCCGCTACAGAGGCCCAGATGTAGCAGAGCTTTAACTGCTTCTCCACTGCTTGCGACAACTTTGGACTAACAATCAGTACAAAGAAAACTGAGGTCCTGCACCAACCCGCACCACAGAAGACTTACATGGAACCAGCCATCACTGTCAATGGGGAGACCCTCAAGGCTGTCGACAAGTTCATGTACCTCGGCAGCACACTGTCCAGTTCTGTCAACATCGACAACGAGGTCGATTTTTGAATTGCCAAGGCAAGCTCAGCATTCGGACGGCTACATGCAACAGTATGGGAATGGAGAGGCATCAGGTTGACCACAAAACTGAAGGTGTACAAGGCAGTTGTCCTTACTTTCCTACCGTACCCCTGCAAGACCTGGACAGTCTACGAGCACCATGCCAGGAAGCTTAACCACTTCCACCTGAACTGCCTCAGAAAGCTCCTGAAGATCACCTGGCAGGACAAAATCCCTGACACAGAGGCCCTCTCCCGAGCTGAGGTGCCTAGCATCCACACCGTGCTCAAGAGAGCCCAGATTAGGTGAGCTGGCCACCTTGTTCATATGCCTTACTCATGCCTACCAAAGAGACAGTTCTACAGTGGACTAGCAGAGGGCAAGGGCTCCCAAGGTGGTCAGAAGAAGTGCTACAAAGACACTCTTAAGGTCTCCCTGAAGAGCTTTGACATCAGTCCTGACACCTGGGAGACCCTAGCGCTAGACCGACCAGACTGGTGTAGCCGTACCAGCAAAGGTGCTACCTCCTTTGAGCTGACCAGGATTGCCAAGGCCCAGAGAAAACGTGAACTTCGCAAGCCCAGAGCTACCCCTGTATCTTCTGCCTGTGCAGACCACCTGTGCCCGACTTGTGACAGACACTTCCGTGCCCGCATTGGACTGATCAGTCACAGCTGGATACATCACACCCAGTCCTCTTCCCTGTGATGTCCTTGGTCATCATCGAGAACAATGGACCAACAACAGCATCATCACCTCCTGAGGTTAGAGGTTCCATGTTACCCCCATAGTTAAAAATTCCTTGTTGACACCTCCTGGGTTTGGGGATTCCATATTGTCATCCTCTGAATGTAGAGGTTCTATGTCATCATCTCCTGAATGCAAGATTTCCATGTTGTCTTCTCCTGGGTTTGGGGGTTCTTTGTTGTCTTCTCCAGAGGTTAAAGTTTCAGAGGGTAAAGTTTTCATGCCATTTTCTCCTGAGTTTAAAGCCTCTGTGTTGTTGTTCTCTGTGCAAAAGGTTCCTGAACTTTATGCCCCTGCGGTACCGTGTTCTTCCGTCAGGTGGCCTATGGACTGTGGCAGGCCGCCCGACGCGCTGTGTTCATCCATCTGGTGGCCCATGGACTTTGGTAGGCCACCCAACGTACTTTGTTCCCCAGCCTGGTGGGCCATGAACATTGGTAGGCCACCAGATACGTTATGGTTCTCCTGTTGGTGGTCATGGGACCTTGGCTGACCTCCTGATGGACATTTAATTTTTTCTTTGGATTGATTATGAGAAGATTCCTGGTTTTTGTTTTCTTCTTCTTCTTCTTTTAGATTTGATTGGCGGTTGGCAACCACCTTACAGGTGCATTACCGCCACGTACTTCACTCTATATCATCACTCTCAGTAATCTGTTTTTTGTTTTAAATTGACTCTTTCCCTCCAGTCCTTTGTCCCCCTCCACCCACCCAATTTGAGGTTTGCTTGTTTTTCTTTTTGGGCATCTGGAATCCACCCTTAAGGGAGGGGACTGTCATATCTGGAGATGGTTTCCTACCATGTCCACACTCTCTATTGTTTTGATCTGTTTGCATCTTTATTCTGTTATCATTAGTTTGGTGGTTTACCCTTTAGTTTCTTGTTTCAGCCTCAATTTCTAGTCTCCCTTATTATTTTCCATACCTCTAGCTACATGTGTGTTTTCAGTTACCCTTGATTAGTCTCAGCTGTCCTGTGTTAAGCTAATTATTTGCTCCCTATTTAAGTTGTTATTTTCTGTTGCCCATCGTCAGGACATTTTAGTATTCTCCCTCTGGTATTTTTATCACAGTTGGAATATTTAGCTTGTGAATAAATCATTTTGCACTTAAAGTCCTACCTGCCTGAAGGAGTCATCTATCCTGACTCCCGTCTGCTGGACGTTGTTTTCTGACAGAGATGTGGCCAACCTTGTGGTAAAAGCAGTTCAACTTTGTATTGATATATTAGCTCTTCCCCAGTGATCGGTCCTGACAGATTTGGTACCAGTAGATTCATATCTCAGGAATGTGAAGATGCTACTGTCATCACGCTATCTGAAAAACTGAATGCAACAGACCTCAAAAACTGTAATGTTAATACCAAATGATCTTCCATCATTTTACAGAGGGTTAAAATTGGCCAAATGAAACAGAGAAGGCGAAGAATTCAACTTTAAGACCATAATGAATAATGAATAAAGCAGCGTCTATTATATGACCTACTATTGCTGCATTTGAGTCAGATTTAATGCTTTATTAAAACTATTTGATCTTGAAGATGGGTCATCTTATAATTACTTAATTCAATGCATTAACTCGAAAAAAAATTGTCAGGGAGTGCCATGCAGAAAGTTGCCCAACCTGCATGGGATTATAAAATACAGAGTAAAATAAGTTCACAGTAAAACAGGAGATAGAATGCAAGACATGACTCATATGCCTTTGTAGGTGTAGGACAAAATATAGTATTTATTCAGGTAAAACAAGGTGTGCTGTTAAGGTGTGTGGCATATGACCCAAAAGCAGACACAGGAGGAAGGGATAATTGTAGTGAACAATAATATTTATTACAATAATTGTGCAAAGTAATGTCCTGTAGATGAACCCATGGAGCTGGCAACCCTAAGAGGAGAGAGCAGAGGGGCAGGTAAGTGTAAATGATAAACAGTATGATGAGGTTCTAAAGCTAATTTCTGTGTGCTTACACTTCTGCAGGGGAGAGCGGCTGATAGCAGGTGCAGAACCTCTACCCTGGGAAAGCAGGCTGCCAGGGGGAGCGGTGAAGAGGTGCTGCTGGGGTGATTCTGGGGGATATTGTGGATAGGCTGGCTAGGCCTTAGTGCTGGGGGAGTGAAAGTGAAGAGCAGTGAAGATAAGGTGGTAAGTCGACTTATGATAAGATATGATAATACTTTATTGTCAGAAGAATGTCTGAAATTTTACAACAAACATTGCGAACCTGTACATCACCCCCTACAGTCATCCCCATACTACAAACATTCATGTCATGATGAGACAAGACAAACACACAACACAAGAGCAGCTGAAGATGGTGATTAAAGCTCCTTGTTCAATCTCAGAATTGACTGGTGCACAAAAGAATTTTTTCCGTTTAATCTTTTTGAACTGTGGAACCCTATATCACTCTATTAAAGCAGAAAATCTCTGTGTGTCTCTGTGTGTGTCTGTCACGTTTATAGGGCATCATAGGGCGTCCTATGATGTCCAGGCAGAGATCCTAGGCCGTTCGATGATGAACTCAGGCATCATAGGACGTCCTATGAACTCAGGCATCTGACAGGATGCATCACGGCATCAGGCATATGACGCGATGCCGTCATAAAGATATGTCTATATGACGGCACATAGACAAATGTGTCTTTATGATGTCATATAGACCATTACTCATAATGCCTAGACTAATGTGTCTTTATGATGTCATATGGCTCAAAATTGGCAAGGTGAATAAGTCACAGGGCCAATCTTTACAGCGCGTTGGTGTTTTCTGCACAACAGATTTCTGCAGCCATGGCCAATTCTACGTTGCCGCGAGCAGAGTTGCCAGATCAAGAAGTCTTTGTATTCTTCCTCAAGATGAAGAAACTAAGCAAAAGCGTCGCTTTCTCAGCAATGTCGTTTTTAAAGAGGTGCTGACACAGTAAAAATGTGTAACCTTGAAGAATGCCAGTCTACACTACAAATGTGTAAAATGCCAAGCAAAGTGCTGATTTTCTCCATGTGCTCCGGTTTCTACGGCGCAGAGTTGCCAGATCAAGCAGTCTTCGTATTGTTGCTCAAGATGAAGAAACTAAGCAAGAGCGTCGCTTTCTCAGCAATGTCGTTTTTAATGAGGTGCTGACAGTAAAAATGTGTAACCTTGAAGAATGCCGGTCTACACTACAAATGTGTAAAATGCCAAGCAAAATGCTGATTTTCTCCGGGTGCTCCAGTTTCTTGGTTTCTACGGGCATGCACAGGCCTTCCTGAACAGGGTCGAAAGCCACTTTTTGCTCAGATCTATTTTCATGATCCTGCCCATGAACTGAAATTACGACGCACCTATCCTTCAACCAGTGGTCTGAACGAAGAAGAAGAAGACCCACCAGATGGAGAGCAATAGAATGAGAAGAACTGCTGCACGTCAGAAAAGATGCTGTGAACATGACACACCTCAGGTTCCAGCAGTACGCTGCAGGCATGACTGTGAACAACACAGCCGTCTGAGACAGGAGGAGATCCTTCAGCAACGGGCATGCAGAAATACTTGCTTATACTTGGTTTCTATGGGCTTGGAAGGGTATGCACGGGTATGTACTAGTGATATCTGATGGCAACAGCCTACAGTGCATCCGGAAAGTATTCACAGCCTTATTCCAAAATGGATTCAATTCATTTTTTTCCTCAAAATTCTACACACAATACCCCATAATGACAATGTGAAAAAAGTTTGAGATTTTTGCAAATTTATTAAAAATAAAAAGCTAAGAAATCACATGTACGTAAGTATTCACAGCCTTTGCTCAGTACTTTGTTGATGCACTTTTGGCAGCAATTACCGCCTCAAGTCTTTCTGAATATGATGCCTCAAGCTTGGCACACCTATCTTTGGGCAGTTTCGCCCATTCCTCTTTGCAGCACCTCTCAAGTTGCATCAGGTTGGATAGGAAAGATCGGTGCACAGCCATTTTCAGATCTCAGAGATGTTCAATTGGATTCGTCTGGGCTCTGGCTGGGCCACTCAAGGACATTCACAGAGTTGTCTTGAAGCCACTCCTTTGATATCTTGGCTGTGTGCTTAGGGTCTTTGTCCTGCTGAAAGATGAACCGTCGCCCCAGTCTGAGGTCAAGAGCGCTCTGGAGCAGGTTTTCATCCAGAATGTCTCTGTACATTGCTGCATTCATATTTCCCTCTATCCTGACTAGTCTCCAGTTCCTGCCACTGAAAACATCCCCACAGCATGATGCTGCCACCACCATGCTTCACTGTAGGGATGGTATTGGCCTGGTGATGAGTGGTGCTTGGGTTCCTCCAAACATGACTCATGCCTGGCATTCACACCAAAGAGTTCAATCTTTGTCTTATCAGACCAGAGAATTTTGTTTCTCATGGTCTGAGAGTCCTTCAGGTGGCTTTTGGCAAACTCCAGGTGGGTTTCCATGTGCCTTTTACGAAGGAGTGGCTTCCGTCTGGCCACTCTACTAAACAGGCCTGATTGGTGAATTGCTGCAGAGATAGGTTATCCTTCTGGAAGGTTCTCCTGTCTTCACAGAGGAATGCTGGAGCTCTGAAAGAGTGACCATCGGGTTCTTGGTCACCTCCCTTACTAAAGATGCCTTCACACCAATTGTGAACGGGCAAATTTTTCGCGCAGCACAATTACATCGTCATTATCATCATAGCAGTCTGTCAGGGGGACAATGACTGTTTCATTTAGGTCTGATTAGATTTCTCCATGCAGCTCTGTCCTTCGTCTTCCGCTGCCATGAACTCCTGTTGATATCCAACTTCTTCAGGTTTCTTTTTACAGTGTCTTTAAATCTGAGCCTTGGTCTACCCTGATTGCGTTTGCCCTTGCATAACTGTGAGTAGCGTAACTGTCAAGGGAGAAGCTGGTGATCCATCCCCTCAACATGTCCGAGCCATCTCAGGTTCATCTGTATTGCATGTCCTCCATTGATGGTGTCTTTCCATGAGATATTCATTATGGCTTGAAGGTGTCTCATCATGTACGCATGGAGTTTCTGTACCTGCACCCTGTAGACAGTCCAAGTTTCAGCACCTTACAATAGAGTAGCCAGTACTGTCGCTCTGTGCACTTTGCATTTCACATGAATAGACACATGTTAATTGTTCCACAGTCTCTCCCTCAAGTTTCCAAACATGGCACTTGCTCTTCCCATTCTGAGAGATAGTTCATCCTCAAGCCTAGCATTCTCTGAAGCAGTACTTCTGAGATACTTGAAAGTCTTACACTTGATGAGTGGCTCTGTACCAATGCTGATCTCTTCTGGTAGTGATGTTGATAACTGGAACTTTGGCGGTTGATAAAGGCACTCTGTCTTCTTGATGTTGATTTTGAGGCTGAATTGGCTAGCTGCTCTTGCAAATTTCTCCAGAAAAGATTGCATATCTTCTGCACTGTGTGCAACTAGAGCACTGTCATCGGCAAAGAGTATTTGTCTTACTACCTTTATCGATGTCTTATTCTTGGGGTTAACTGTGCCCACATTGAACACGTCTGCTTCTTTCCTTGTTTGAATGTATACTCCTTCTGAAGTGTCTTTGAAGGCCACCTCAAGCATGGCTGACAGAAAAGAGAAGAGTGTAGGCGCCAACACACACCCTTGTTTCACCCCGTTGCTTACTGAAAAGTCTTTAGACACTGAACCACTCATTGCCACATTTACTTGCATACCTGTATGGAGTGCCTCGATCAGGTTGACAAACTTCTCTGTACAGCCATATTTTTTTTTTTTTTTTTTGGGATGTGAAATATTTATTTATTTCGGATAGTACAGTACAGGTTAAAAGAAACTGTATAACAACAAGGTCAAATTAGACAAAGACTCCTTCTTCTATACAATTCCACGTGAGTTATCCGAAAATGGGTGATGGCTGAAGCCGCAGCTTATATTGCCCCACCCATATTCCATCCAAGAATTCAAAAGAGAAAAAAAGAGAAAACAAGACAAGAGCGATTACAATTTAAAACAAAGCTAAGACAAAATGTGACTGAGAGAAAAAAAGAAAACTAAGCTAAGTTAAGTGGTTACTATTCAAAACAAATCTAAGACAAAATGTCACAGAGAATAAAAAAAAAAAAAACTAAGCTACAACACAATACAGGCTGGATATGTCAATCCTTATGTGAGTTTACATGTCGTCTTGTAAATATGTTTGGAGTATTTCTTCCTTTAGTTTTTGTTTAAATTGTCCAAGCGTTGTACATGATTTTAATTCAGGTCCAAAATCATTCCATAATCTGACTCCTTGCACTGAAATAGTGTTGCTTGGTGGTTGTTCTCACTGTAGGCTTTTGAAATATACATGTTCCTCTGAAGTGATATCGTTTCTCCCTTGTTTGGAACAACTTTTGGATATTTGCGGGCAGTGATAAATTCTTCACTTTGAACATTATTATTGCGGTTTTAAAGTCAACCAGATCTTTCAACTTGAGAGTTTTTTGTTTGAGAAAAAGTGGGTTTGTTGGTTCCCTGTAAGCTGCTTTCTTTATTATTCTAATAGCTCTCTTTTGAAGCATAAAGAGTGGATATATGTTTGTTTTATATGTATTTTCCCCCATACTTCATTACAATATGTCATGTATGGGAGTATTAATGAATGATACAAGGTGTATAGTGTGGGTTGATTCAGCAAATATTTCACTCTGTGTAATATTGCAATTGATTTGGATACTTTACCTTTAATATAATTAATATGTGACTTCCAACACAGTTTTGTATCAATTATTACTCCAAGGAATTTAGTTTCAGATACCCTTTCAATCTCTACACCATTAGGGTACTGGGTTGTTGTGATGGTTGTTAAAGACTATAAATTTTGTCTTACTTAAATTGAGCGTTAATTTGTTGAATCAAACCACAGTTTAAGCTTTCCTAATTCCTTTCCGAGTGTATCCAGAAGTTGTTCCAAATTGTTTCCACTGCATAGCAGATTAGTGTCATCGGCAAACAATATTAAGTCCATTTTTTCTGAACTTTACATATATCATTTATATACATATTGAATAATAATGGTCCCAAAACTGAACCCTGTGGGACTCCACAGGTGACCTTCAGCAACTCTGAGTTTTTGTTGCTAACACATACATACTGATATCTATTCTTTAAGTAACTACTTAACCAGGATAGTGCTACCCCCCCTAATACCACAATTTTGTAGTTTCTTAAATATAAATTATGATCTACTGTATCAAATGCTTTTTTAAGATCTAGGAATACTCCAACTGAACTACTCTTTATTTTCAATGGCTGTTGATATTTTTTCTGTAAATTCCATTAGGGCATATGCAGTTGTCCTCTCTTGTGTCTGAACCCATATTGCTGCTCACATAATAAATCATTCTTCAGTATGAAGTTGTCAATTCTCTCATAGAATATTTTTTCAAGTATCTTGGAAAATTGCGGTAATTAGTGAATTGGTCTATAGTTTGAGAGTTCCCCTCTGTCGCCCAGTCTTGTATATCGGAATTACTTAGCTATTTTCATTGCATCAGGAAATATACCTGATTGGAGAGACAGGTTACAGATATACGTTAGTGGTTTTACTATGCATTCGATAACAGTTTTGACTAGTAGCATGTCAATACCATCACAGTCAGTAGATGTTTTACTTTTGAACGATTTAACAATTTCAATGACCTCTCTTTCGTCTGTGTTCTTTATGAAGATGGAGTCTTTTACAGCAGCGTTATTGCATATTGTATTACCTGTAGGCACCGTAGTGGGTATTTCTCGGGCCAGTTTTAGGTCCAATGTTAAAAAAATTATTAAATTCATCTGCAGGTGAAGCTATAATTGAGACTCTGAGTCGTTTTATTATTTTTTGGAATATTAATTGGGTAGCTTGTATTTCTGCTTTTATTTCCAAGGATACTGTTGAGTATTGACCATGTATTTTTAATATTGACATTGTTTTCGCCAGTTTCTTTACTGTATAGTCTCTTTTACTACATCTTATTATATATGTTAACTTTTTTTTGTATGTTTTATACCGCTGCTCTGCTTCTTTTGTTCTTTTCTTTAGGAAAGCTTTAAATAATAATTTTCTTTTTACACCTGTTGTAGTCCTTTGGTTAACCATGGCTTATCAGGCAAAATTGTGTTTTAAGCTTTTTTTTTTTACTAATGGGCAGTTTTTTCATAAAGAGTGGTTACAATGTTTATAAATGTGTCTTAGGCTTCATTTACATCTGTTACATAGACTTCTGTCCAGTCTTGCTTCAGCAAGTCCTCTTTAAAGAGAACTGGATTGCATTTGGTGATTTGTGTCTGAACGATTTTGAATATAATTTCTGCGTTGGGCCCTGTGTGGCCATGGATAAGTGCAAAGGTTGGCAAGTGGTCACTTATATCAATTTATCAATAATCCACTTTCTATTTTCTTATCGAAAACATTGACAAACAGGTTGTCAATAAGTGTAGCAGAGTGATGACTGTGATTCTACTAGGATGTGTTATTGTGGGATATAGACTCATGCTGTACATAGAGTTTCATGAACTCTGTAATTACATTTTGTTGATTGTGGATTCAGTAAATCATATTGAAATCTCCACAAATTGCTACCATTTTCTTACTAGTAATATTATTTGTACAGCTCGACTAATTTATCTCTGAATGTCTCAATGCAAGTTCCCGGCGTTCTATATATGCAGCTTATGATTAGATTTTTTGTTTTGTCTAGGTCAATCTCAACAGTACCACATTCCAAAATCCCTGGTAGTGCTGAGGACATTTCATTTACAAGCTTACACCTGTACAGGTCATCAATATATAGTGCAACACCACCACCCTTTTTTTGAGATCTGTTAATATAAAACATCTGATATCCCTCTATTGCCATCAGGGGAGCCTGATCTTCATTAAGCCAGGTTTCAGAGACTGCAATGGCTGTGAATTTTCTGTCCTAGCTGTTTTAAATAGTCCTGAATCTGTGGAAAGTTTTTGTTAAGATTTCTGCTATTGAATGTGTATTATTGACAGTTTACCATCTAATTGCACTTGACTTTTGAATTGTTTTTCAGTGTAATATTCACAGTGGTTATGAATATTATTGAAAAAGTGGTTATC